>JALHLI010000004.1:9383299-10583299 GCA_023349425.1 Anthopleura sola | reverse complement strand
GCATTCCATTAGTCTGAACTGACCGGCCAATGAAAAGTATACTTAGTGAGGTTTTTACAACACGGCAAATCCCAAGCGAAAATAGTGTGATAATATTGACTAACCCATTCAACTTGTTTTAGTGATAATGTCGACAGGTATAGACTGAATTCCGTTTATTCCATGTAGGCTATCAAGAGTAATCAGAAAAATACTACTTTTATTTCTGTACAGGAGCTTTAAAATACCTTTCGATCGTAAGCGACAGTCGAAAGTGTACTACCAATCATACAGCAGATGGAATATGACCAGTGCCACTAGGGCAATGCTCAACAGGTCTTCAGAGGACGTCAGGAGTTACGCTGGCAAAAAGTTTAAGGATTTCAAGGCCACGTTTGTTGTTGTGGTGACCTGGGTGAACCTTTATCCAAGATTGTATCAGTATTTTTGGAGATATTTCCCGCGGGTAAGTTTAGATTCATGAGGTTAAGCTAATCATAAAGGCTGCATTTCAGGTGCTTTCAGCTAGCATGGTCTCACAGGAATCCCTCTCTTCCCCAATGCTCAGTTTTAAAGGTACACGGATAAGAGAGAAGTTAAAGCAAGTTTATGAAATCACGGACCTCTTTTAAGCTTTGCTTACAGCGCACCTACCAATTTTTATTAGGTACACTTCTTACAAATAAAAGAAAAACATTAAATATTGAATAGTGTGTGAAATAATTAGTAGACCAATATAAGCTGAATACGACTATATAGACAATATCAAGCAAATCTTTCATGGAAGTATTAGCAAGTTATATATTGATGTGGCCACTTTTATTTCAGTCTAACACCTTCCAAGCTGTCATCATAACAGATGGCAAAGATACTTTCACTATGTTCAACTATCCTTGTGGTGGAATACAGTGGGCTGTACCAGTAGAGAGGTAGGTAGTGTTGTAAGTTAGGTAAAACTTAAACATCAAGCCATCATCGTTACTCTACAATACGTGATAACAACTATATCAAGCAATATTGCAAGAAGTACAGGTCCCAATGCAGTGCCTGTGGTACTCCCGTTTTATTTGGAAAATTGATTTTGTTTCCTTCCGTAGGTACTCATCATCGTGGTATAACAGCCGGGGTTTACCTGTAGCGGGCTGGAATTCTGGTAGTGGTTATCTTAAAAACAAATTTTACAATGTGAGAGGGTAGGTACATGCAAGTTATACAGTGGTTTTGTTATAGGGAAGTACGTTGCACGCTATTTGCCATCCCTAGTAGCCACTTTCAAGGTCTTTTTTCTTTCATTAGCTAATATTTCAGAGGCTTTTTAAACTGAATGCTCAATATATATTCCATAAAAGTATTGTGTCGAATAAACACGCGTATTCACCTTATATTTTTGAAAAAATAATGAGCGAAAATAACGTCACCTTGTGAGGTATCTTAAAACGCATTAAAGGCGATATCTATAGGATGTTACATGGTCGCGCGAAGATCGTATCCCCACTGGCCAGTGGTGGGAGTGGGGATATCAATTTTATCATTTTGATGTCACTCAATATCACACTCTAGCTATTTCATATAATAAACTCAGTTATTTTCTCGTTACCTTATTTTTAGTTCTGGAACACTTGGAATAGAACGCTTAAGTGGAGTGACGGGTAACACGAAAGAGGTTGGTCGTTGGTTCTGGGGTCTGAGTAAAGCCACCAATGTCCAGGAAGCGGAAAGGAAGTGCTACAACTGGTATCAACAACAACTTGATATAAATCTCCAAAGGCTGCTATGGCCATGTCCATGTTCGATCCTTCAAGCATGGCGTGATGGTAACTTTCGCTTCGACTGGAGAAACTATTACTTTTATCCTTCGTCGTATCGTCAGTGTCGCCTGCTACATACTTTCCTCAGACCCAGGTTTTATGTCACCCTGTTCAACACGGAATCTAATGAATACATGAGAGCTTACGTGATTTTGTCGCAACGTTGTTGTTACAGCACGAGCCGTGAAGATTACGGCTCCCTATTAAAAGGACCAAGAGACGGTGGTCATGCGCGAGTGAAGGTCTATTTGTACAATCGCAATCGAATTCCTGGTTTATTGAATGACGACGAGGCTCATTGGGCTTGTTGTAGAGCATCCAATCTGTGTCATCTGTTCTATGAAAAACGGCCTTCTGATACATGCAAAAGATACAAAACACCAATAAGACGTAAGTTACACTTGTAACTCAATTTTCTCGCACCCTTAAACAGGAAAAAATTCATTATCATGAGCAGCCTTTCGTGGACGGCTCAAAAATGATTACGTTCTTGATTCTAATAATAATTCTATTATGAAATCGAAATCGAATGCTAATCTAAGTAACTGAGTTTTAAGAAATGATTTGAAAGATGGAACACTGCTAACACTCTAAATAATAATTCCAATTCCATTTGTGAGTTAACCTTAACCTGACTTGCAGTCCAGATGTTGTTTCAGAGTATAGTAGTTGGTTCCTTATTTCCCCTTTCATTCATTGTTTCATTGTTTTTGCTTTTTCCTTCAGGATGGTTCTGGGGTGATCCTCACATTGTTACTCTAGATAACAAGAATTACACGTTCAACGGTCTCGGGGAATACATCATGGCTGATGTTCAGAACGGGTTCTTCCAGCTGCAAGCCAGAACTGCCAAAACATCAGGAGACGTAGCAACGGTCTTTTCTGCAGCTGTTGCTAAGGAGCAGAGTACGAGTAGTTTGGAAGCAAGGCTGAACAACTCAGGTAAAACTTGTCAATGAAAGAAATTACTTCAAAATGGCTTTTGCTCCCAAGAAGAAATACTCTTTTAATAGCAATTTTATGATGTTTTCGTAGGTGGCATAGAAGTACTTGTTAATGGCTTAGTCTTTGACTACAGCAGCATTACGAATGGTTCAAAAGATGCCGGGAACATGTCAATCTCTCGCGAAGAGAACAATGGAGTATCAGCCACCTTCCCATCAGGCATCTCTGTTTCATTTAGCGAAGTAAAAAGCATGATGACAATCGTATTCTCGGCACCTGAATCGTTCAAGAACAAGACGAGAGGACTTCTAGGGGTCTGGAATGATGATCCTAGCGATGACTTTACTCTTCCTAACGGCACTGTTATTCCAGAGTCCTCTAGCGACAGAGACATCCATTATAAGTTTGGTCTTAAGTGTATGTATCCCTTTGGATTCGTTTATTTTAGAATGATCGAGCTAATAACTCAAAGAAAGATGAGCATTTATTTTTCAATATTAAAAAATAACTTATGATTTATGGTTTTTGTTAAAAAGGGTAGGCAGATGGCGTCCTGTTGAGGACGTCATCCTCGTTCATGACAGCGCGCGCACGAAGAAATTATGCTTGCACCTTTGACGTTTGCGTCAAGATGCTAAAACACTATAATGACTCTTTCAGTTTTTGCTTTAATGCCTTTAAAAACCAAGAATATGTTTACGTGTAGGCTCATACACCTGTAATATCCCCTATCAGCAAAACATATGTTCAATTACTACTTTTTTCCCCTGTACAGGGCAAATCACTGCTGCTCAGTCGTTATTTACCTACAAGGCTGGCCAAGGTGTAGACACGTTCAAGAACACCTCATACACACCTCTGTTTGCTGATGAGCTCAAATTCAATGACTCGGCACTTGAAGCCAAAGCAAGAGAAGCATGTGGTTCTAACCTGGCCTGTCTGTTTGATATTGCTGCTACGAAAGATGTCTCTGTTGGACAAGCCACTTTGAAGACATCTCAGAAACTTGTTAACGAGTCAAATCAACTTGGTGAGTCGATAAATTCAAAATTAATATTCATCATTGTTTAGTACTGATAACCCCTTTTCACGAGTGTGGTTAATTGACTATCATGATGATAGTTAAAAGTTCAATGCCTTTTGGGTGTAAACACTTCATTTTTTATATTAGAAAACTTTCCCCCGGAGCTGGTTAATGCAAGTTCAGTTATCAAACTCAACGTTAATGAGATGTTCATGTCTACCTTGACGGCGAGGGATAAGAATGGAGATGCTATATCATTCACTTGGCCTACTCTTCCTGGACTGGAGGTCACGGGGTCCAACAATACAAGAAATTTCAAGTTGACATTATCTAGCACTAATAAGGTGAATATTTGTGCTTCCATATGAAAATTAATCACCACCGCCACAACATCAACAACAGCAATAATAACAGTAGGAGAAGCCAGATAAAAAAAAAAAATAAATAAAAAAAATCAATAGCCTCAACAGCAAACATTGCAAAGACGAATCAGGAAACATTACAGAATCTACCATCATGGGTTCAATACTTTTTATTTGTGTATTTTTATCACACCTATTTTATTTATCAGAGTTCCTTATATTTGAATTTTCTTAGATCAATTTTACAGTCGTGGTGACAGATTCTAAAGGAGCATCAGCGATCTGGAGCCCCACTATTATGTTATGCGCATGTCAAAATGGTGGAAACTGCTCACAGCCAGACAATCTCAACGGTGATAGATTTCAAGTGATGTCGTGTACATGTGGTAGTGGGTATACTGGCAAGTTATGTGAAAGTGACATCGATGCCTGTGATGTCAACGGGCCGCCATGCTTCCCTGGAGTCAACTGTACCGATCTACCTCCTCCCCACGGGATAGATGGGTATATCTGTGGGCACTGTCCCGCGGGTTATGCTGGAAATGGTTCAAGTTGTACAGGTAAATGGGAAAACATATTCTTTTTGTTTTTGATTCGGTGGTCGAATTTTTTTGCTCTTCGAAGCCACCTTTCTTTTTTTCTCTAATGAGCGCTATGGCACTCGAACCCCCTAGCAAAAATCCATTAATTGGCCCTTATTTCCCTTGAAACACTAATCGCTTTTATTAATGTTTATGTTACTAGACATCGACGAGTGTCAAAACAATACAAAGTGTTCACAGCTGTGCATAAATACCCCGGGCTCATTCCAGTGCCAGTGTAACTCTGGTTACAATCTGAATGATGATGGTGCAAATTGTGATGGTAAGAATTGACTTACAACCGAGAATTCAACAGTATTCAAAAGCATATTAGTGTAATTAAAAATCTGTAGATTGAAATTAAAACAACGCGCCAAAATTTGAAAGTTTGAAGCCTCAATACATGGTGTAATCCAGGTCAATGAATTCTGTGATCAATTCTTTCTTTCTCATCTAGATATCAATGAATGTCAGACGCCTGGCACATGTATGCACAAATGCAACAACACCATTGGTAGTTACAAGTGCACATGTAACCAAGCCTTCAAGGTCGATCCAACTGACTCCAGCAAATGTGTTCGTAAGTATCATTCTTTGACCGTTTTTGGAAAAGAAACATTTCCAAATTTTCATTATTAGCAGTATCTGCATGATCCCTTGGTACGATCAGTTGAATTAGTAATTTCATTAAAGGTGACACTGCTCATAAGGTGCTATAGACCAGAAAGAATCCTATTGCTTAGTATCAATTAGTTCAACAAATCGTATTACCCTTCTGCAGTGAAAACTTCCTTCCATGCTCAATCTTCCATGTATCCATCAACTGGTAAAAATTATGCACAGCACCGAAAATGGTGTCTATTATTAGCAACCTACATGGTTTCGTTTGTATTTCCATTTAACATAGATGTACTTGTAATCGTCTTACCTCATGTATATTACCATTTTAGCGGTTACTGGATGTGTTGATAATGGCTGTCAACATATTTGCTATATGCAAGACAACCAGAAAAAATGCTCATGTAACAAGGGTTATGAACTATACGACCAGAAGAAATGCAGAGGTAATTGTCATATACTAGTAGGTGTACCTTGTTACCTTTAGACTTATTTATTACATACGTCCATCGAAAACCTAAGCCAGGGTTTTCGCACGCCTTAAACGACACGTGTGATAGCTTAAGTAATGCTAGGTTATGCATCGTGTGCGTACGTTTTTGCAACCAAATACTTGACTTTGATTATTTGATTCGATTTAATTTGAATATTTTTTGTTTGAGTTGTATCCACATTCATGTGTCTTCTCATGCGCAACCGTTAGACAAAGAAATAATACTCAAGGGAATGACACGTGGTCTTGAGAATAAGATTCTTTGTTTGAGTTGTATCCACATTCATATATAGAATGATACGTGGTTTGAAATGGGAAAACTTCATGTCCAAAGTAAAAAGGTCTATTTGATATGATATACTAAAGGAATCCACGTTATCATGGTCATCTTTCTATTTTAGACATCAATGAGTGCAATAGGGCAGCCTGTACTAGCGGTGTGTGTAAGAACTTTGATGGCGGTTACATATGTGAATGCCCAAGTGGATTCAGACTTGCATCTGACAAAATCACTTGTGAAGGTGAGTGCACTTCTTTAAGCTGATTCTTTAGAATTAAATTTTGACCAATGAGTAAGTAGCTGAATAAAAACCTTGTCTTTCATCTACGTTATTGATGTTAATTTATCCAACCTTTCGAGCTTTTGGGATATGGAAAATTACAAAATTTCAGTACCTGGTTGTTATGTTATCAACAACAGCAGACGATAAATAAATGATCATAAGGACGATTGGGTGAGCCCGCCATGGTCTTCGATTCATAACATTGATAATCTGTTTAGAAATGTAAAAAAAGAGTTGTGTTGTTTTGTTGTTTCATTTTCATCACGTGGGACAATTATAACAGAGCCAAGTTCCAGTTTTAGTGAAAGCCATTGTATGATGATTTTATGGAAAGAGAATGTTCGAACAGTCCAGCGGTTAGATCCCACAACCACAGCAGTGAGATGCGGCACATGCGCAGACTTCCTGTGATTCTGCTCACTAATGTGTGTGCTCGATCACTCTCTTGACGAATCGTTATGATGATTATTGTTTTAATTCACCAGATATCAACGAGTGCGTAGAGGGCTATAACTGCAGCGATCCTTACCATCAGTGTGTCAACATCAAGGGATCGTATGAATGCAAATGCGAAGAGGGACTTTTCTGGATAAATGGCTCCTGCACAGGTAGTTCATTTATTATTATTAGTAATAATAAAATGATATCATTATCATTAATATTATTTATGGGTCTTTACAAGCTGTTCTGCAGCCTCGGTTCGGAAACGTCTTTGTTTTTCTGTCGATTCAGCGATAAATTGGCTAAATAGAACATTGTAATTTGATGTTACTAAAGGACTATATATAATGTCTGGTGGCGAAACATGACTGAAGTGGTTTTATGTAGTTTCATCTATTACAATGGCATAGCGAGAGAGAGGGGGCGGATCGAGCCTTTTTTTTCTTTGATGGATGTTGTCAATGCCACTGGCGTAGGGAGGGGACGGGCACGTGCCCCCCCCAAATTTTTGGTAATTAGTTTTATTCTAGGTGCCTCCCCCCCCCCCCCCCCCGAGATCCTGGGTCATCGCTACGCCACTGATCTATTAGTGACCAAGACTTTAAACCTGATATCATTTAAATGAAATAAAAAAATCATTTGATATTGTAGATCCTGGCAAGGGCGTTGTACCAAGAGTTTATCCTGATCTTCCAAGAAAACCAAGCGAGGACGAGAAGTTACAAGCTGTTATAATGCGAATCCTTGAGATGCTGCTTAAGGAGGTGAGCCTACTTCTCAAGCCATTTCTACTTCTACAGGGATTCCTGTGTAGTAATCTAGCCCGATCCTCCACATCATTACACCACAGTATTCCCACAGTATCAGATTTATTATCCTGCCGAAAAGGATAATGCTACTATTGTTCTGGTCGATTATAAAAAGCCAGTTTTGAGTCGCAAATGTGCACGGATTGTTACGGAGCTTTTGGCTGCAGCTTTTTGAAATATCCCTTGCCGGCGGCCATGTTAGGTGACAGATAGGACGATATAATTATTTTTCTGATGTAAAAACAAATGTGTTGTTCCTACCATCCAACATGGTTGTTGTCATGTAATCGCAAAGAACCTCTATATAACTTGCAACCATTCTTATATCTATTCTTGTAAATACTCAAGCAGAAGCAATCGTCTGAGAAGTTGTTTAGAAAATCGTCTTTTTTTCGAGGGCAGCACTTAATAGCCAGTGGCTAACAAACCTGTGACCCTCGTTCCATGATCGAATTGGAATTTAGAAGTGTGTCACTTTAGCCCTAAATTACATTACAGTTTGTTAACTTATGGTTCCGTTTCAGTGGGACGATGCTATCGATAAGAAATTCAAGAAAGTCATTGCTTCGTTGGTGTCATCATTCTGTAAGACAAACCGAACACGGTGTGGACTTCCAGAAGAACGAAGATCAAGGTAAAAGGAAACCAGTCAGATTCGGAACTTGTTTGCTTATATACTAAAACAATTATTCATCATGTGCAAAATTCCAGTTCAGTCTGTATGCGATATCGTCCGATAGTCAGCCAAGAGGTTGTCTCAGGATGAAATAGATATTCATTGAACGTTAACTCTAGTTTGGTATCATACCCAGGGGAGGCCTAGGATCCAGGATTTTCTTCCGGAGGGAGGGCATCCACACGAAAAAAATGCCGAAACTTAGAATTTGGAAAGTAAAAGTAAAGTACTGACAAAATCGACACAAAGTGATGCAACCCATTCAAGAAAAGAGCAATCATTTTTTATTGGTTATCTTCAAAAGAGAACTAGGGGTAGAAAATCGGCCCAGGGAGGCACGCTTTCCCTAGATCCACCCTGATATTATAATAAATAGTATAATAAATTAGATTTCTCGTGATCTTTCTCTCTATCTCACGTTATACCAGCAGCCAACACGGTGATCACATATTTTATTCTTTTGCCTTGTCAATGTTTGAAAATTGTTTGCCAACTCCATTTGCATTCATTTTCAATTGTATTCAACACTTTCACAGACGAGCAGCAGGAGATCCTTTGTACGCCGAGTATCAAGTTCACCTCTTACCTTCATATCCCAAACAAAATGGTTCGGATCTGTTAGTTGCATTGTACATCCAGAAGCCACCAGGAATCATCTCAAATATCTCAGTCGTACCAGGTCTTGTCTTGGAAGGGATAGTGAAGGCTGGACTTGCACAGATAGAAGCGGCATTGAATGGTAGGACTATCACAGGGATCAGCAGTCTCTATCAATCCACACCTGCACCACCAACTACTCCAACACCATCTGTTCCACCGAATGACAAGACCTGGATGTACATTGTTATTGGTGTTTGTTGTGGTTTTGTCGTTGTTTTGGTAATCATCATCGTTGTTGTTGTCTACTGGTAAGTCCATTATCTCTATTTTTCTTTCTTTCCTCTCATTTCTTCCTTCTTCTTTTGTTACTTATTTACTTACTTTTCTTTTCTTTTAATTTTTTTTTCTTTGTTAACAGCAAAAAGAAAAACCAGAGGAAGGGACGTAAGACGCAATCCGTGTCACCTGATGATGATGATCTTGCGGCTAGAAACAGAGGATACCACAAATCTTCTGAAGCTCTAGAAATGGACAACAAAGTAAAGGCATAGAGTCGTACATTGGAACCACCGCTTAAGAAAAATATGCACCTTTTAGTGTATTCAAATAATGTATTGGAATATATTCAGCAGATTGCATGCGTGCAGTTGTATTCTATAGCTCACATAATATCGATGACTTTTATAACATCACTCACCAGTTAGCAATCCAACATACTCTTTATATTTTACACCCATATAGATAAGAGCAAAAGCTAAAAAAGACAAGAAGGGGTGTTTGAGCGAGGCTCAATAATCTAGGCAGGCTTTTGTATTGCCTTATAAATGTACTCATATCGTACTAAAGATAATGATTTGCAGGATAATCAGGCTCCTTAAAAGACCACAAGATATCGCCAGATGGATCAGGACGGTGCGGGGTTGAATGTTAGGCCACTTTTAGGACCTTGGTTTCCCCTTGCATGTATGCATATATGTCATTTTGATTTAATTGTCATTATTTAAACACCAGTAAAAGTGAGAAAAAGAGAATAAAATGATTAAACAAGTGATCAACATGTTGGTAGACAGGCTAACACGAAACTAACACCTATGCGTTTGCTCACTCAACATAACATGACGGCTATATATGACGTTAATACGATAAGAGCCAGCGTACTTTATGACATTATGTCCGACTTGAAACTTGGAATCCACACCTTGCAACTTTTGGTAAAACCGATATATAGTGTACTGTTATCTAACGCGCGCTTTGTCTAACTTAAATGAAAACACATAAATGTTTGCACTGTAATTCAGGAGCTCTTTATTGATACTTTTTAAAATCCTTTTATCGAAACTTAATTACTAAATAATGCATTTTTATTGAAATTAAAGCAACTAAATTAAATACGTCATATCTCAGATCAAATAACAAAATGAAACATCATCTTTGTAATTGAATTGAATTTAATTCTTATGAGTCACGCATTCATACTTATTGCGTCTAAGGCTGTAAAAAATCTTCTCTCAAGTTTCAATGCCTTACTTCGATTTAGCTTTTTCGCAGCAGCGAGTCATTAGTTTCAATCTTAATGTTCCTCATGATCATTTCCAACGGTGATTGATTGTAGTGTGGCTTGTGGTCGATGCTTTACATGCAGTACACCAAGTTTAATCATGTCATCATTCGAAGGCAAAAGTTTTAAAAGTTTAAATCGAATAACGCGTGAAACTGCTGCTCATCAACAACAGTGACGTCACTGTTTATTTGCTATGGTAAAATCTCATGCCAATGAAAGATACATCGTTGCCAACTTCAATCTTCAAACAGTAGGCGGATGAAATTTCAAGATGATAGGTGCTTGCATGTAATCACAATACCTCTTTTGTCTATAACTTTAATGCGGGAAACCTACCTAAAATATTTCACAACATCTTTGAACTCATGAGTGAAAGACATAGCTACAGAACGAGACTTGCCTGAAAATCGTCATTTTCTGTTCGGAAAGTTTGGACGAATTATGGTAAATTTAATATTAGATTTGCTTGTGCTAAGGCTTGGACTTCAGTAGATGAGAAAATAAAAAAGGCCACCAGCATTTCGAAATTTAAAGATTTACTAAAAAATGCAATTATTGAAACTTACAAAAATATAAAGTAGAAATTTCCTCCTTCATACATACTTTATATTATTCTGTTTATCCGTACGTAACCAATTAATGTATACATAATATTATTCCTTCACTATTTTGTTATTGTAGATGTTAATTTTGATAAATGACCGACAAACTGAAAAAAATATAACTATCAATCCTTTGAATCTAATGACGGAGGTTCACCTTATCATAATCATGGTTGAGTAGAAATTTATTGTTATCTGATATTGTCATCTCCATTTTTGCTCTTTCGACTTCCGCTCTATGTAAGGTGCTGGGTTTTTTCAACTAAAGGCACCTGGAGTTCGTGAACGAGTATATTACCGCTGTACTATCAACGAATTCGTTCACGTTATATGACAGTTATATGACAGTTTGTAGGGCTCCTATTGATAACAGAGTATCTATGCCACTCTGAATGGATTAACCCTGTTTAAATAAGGGTTATTATTATTATCATTATTATTATTATTATTATTATTATTATTATTATTATTATATCAAGCATCCTGTCTCTATATCAACCCCCTCAGGCGCCTATACAGCTGCTAGTAATTTATGACATGAGTGCTAGTAACTATTTCTTAATCACAGATTATAAAATAATAGTCAATAATTGATGCACAACTCTAAAATCATTGAAAACCTCTTGATCTAAAGACAGTGTGACACTGAGTTGAACCTTTTTCGTTCCAACTTAATTTCGATAGTTTTACATTCCTCTCAATATTGGTTTGACGACATTCAGTTCAGATACTTGTGTACTCAGTTGATATTTCCGCTAACCGTTTACAAAATAAAGTTTTATTATTAAATGGCATTACATTAGATTGCAGTCCAGTGTACGTATTTGAATGTCTTAAAAACCTAGTCCGAATATATATTTCAAAATGGCATGAAGAATTTAGTGTTGCTTTCATGTTTGGATACTTTTATCGAATGTGCTTAAAACCAAATTCATGTACATGACTTGACATGATTGCACCCTCTCCCAACCTCCCCCCCCCCCCCCTTACACACACACTCAATTCTATGCTTTGGTGCCCATGTAAGAATACTACAATGTTCTTGGCTTCCTACATAAATTACTTTCTTATCATGCTAACTTTCAACATCAAATCATAATTTCTCAGGTGCAAACAAACATCTGATGATCGGCAATTATTTCAAGCCATGCAGTAGTCTATTGCCCATCTATTGCAACATATTATGTCTTGATCAGTATGAAGCACTGCCTAGCTCCCCCGTGATCAGCAAATGATGACGAGAAATGTATGTAATTATTAAAATGTTTGTTAGTAAACATGCATCAATAGTTTTACAGTCAAACTAAGAAAACCCTGAACACCTAAAATATGTCTGGAATGTTTATTATGTTTGATCACAGCACTGTCACACAAATTTTTTTCCCATATAAAAGTTTCAAACTTCATATTTTATTTTTATTCTCGTGAAATTAGAAGTTTCTATTTGAGACAGACGGATACATGAGAGAAGGATTCAATACAATCTTTTTTCATGGTGGCGGGAAACATCTTTTTTACAAGCAATGGTCAAAATAAACATATTTTAGGTGTTCACGGTATTCTTAGTTTGACTGTAATACGGCATTTCTGATTCAAGACTGACCATGTACTCGTGGATCATATAATGGTCCCCCAGCAGCAAACATACGCGGGTCAAACTGGGGTCCAAACTGTCCAGGTTGCATTGGTGAAGTGCTGTATTGTCCTGGTAGTCCTTGCCATTGTGGTGATCCTCCTGGATACTGGGGGTTCTGGGTTGGTTGCGGTGAATTATCAGAAACTACAACAAAGCCACTTGGTGCAACCTAATGTGATTTTAAAAGAATATCAAGAAATTAAAAAAATTAAATAATGTAAGATTGGGCACTATGCAGGCTAACTTGATAAGGCAACCAATAGATTAAATTAGAATTTACATGTGGAAAACCCCTTGACAAACCCCACAAAGGAGAGATCCAACAAGCAACTTTATTCACACACAGTATACTGTAGTATAACACAGGGACCGCGGAGCAGGGGGGCTGGGGGCTGTAGCCCCCCAATAATGGGAGCATGCCCCCAAACCCCCTAGGTCTTCCAGTATTTGGTGGTCGTTAGCTCCCCCAATCAAAATTATGCTCCGCAGTCCCTGTAATACTGACCCTAGCTGTGGGACTCAAACAGCATTTGTGAGAGGTGGCCCATTAGTAACACCATAGTAAATAGAATACGAAATCATATCCGAAGAAGAACAAAATTAAATTGTTTATGTCCAAAATATTGTTCTAGATTGTAACATGTTGTGTGCATGGTCATTGTCACGTGATGGTACGGTTCAGCCTCAAACGCGAAACAACAGGCTGGTCCTTTGAAGTTTGCCAGGTTTCACAACCAGTCCCCTCTATTAACTATGGTAACACACACTACCCACCCTTCCCTCACCTCCACTTATGCACCAAATAGATCTGAATTATGAGGGGTGGGAAGATATCTATACAATACCAATTGAGGGAGAGTGAAATTTCCAAGGAGTAGGAAGGGACTTGTGGAGAGTATATTTTTTACATGAAGTCTAAGGAAATATCTATATTTTCTTGATGAAAGATACCATAGCACATCTCACAGTGAGGACACTTGAACCGTGAACATATTTTTCATATTTTTTCCTCCTTTATTTATTTTGTGAATCGATTCGAAATATGATCTATTTTGAACAATAAAATTATTTGAGTTCAGTGCTTCATTCTCAGATGGTTTGAAGCAGTAGAAAGTTCATAAAATAAAATATCAAGTGTTCATGGTTCGAGTGTCCTCACTGTAAGTAAACAAGAATTTTAACCTGATCTTGAGAAGAAGGAAAATCTTTTGTAGGTACTAGGACTTTCATCCAGGAGTACATTTCTTCCTGTAAAAAATAGCAAGTTTTCATAAATAATGCACAATGAAAACTCCTACAATAACCATAGTTGCGGAGTTTATGGTACAATACATGTAGGTAGTTTATAGACAATTTAGCTATTACCTAATAGTTGAAAAGCAGGCAACCATGTTCTTTGCATCAATCGAAGCTAGACATGAGGTAACCTTGCAATGAGATGTGGATTATTATTGTTAAGGCGTTAAAAAAAGTTCTCAAAAAATTGCAAGGCCACTTCATGTCTTGCTTAAATGCAAAGGCAAAGCTACCTTTCGAAATGGCCAAGGAAACTGTACCATGAAGGTGGCTATATTGGAGAACTGAGAAAATAATGGGGGTGTATACTGTCTCACTACCATGAAATTTAGGGGTACACATACTACCACCATCATAAGTAGTATTGCCATCATCCAAAAATTCGAAAATCCACCTCTTGCTACGCCACTGGCCACCATTTCTGTGTACATGTATATGTAGTGGAGATCGTGGATTGTGTTCTCGTGATACCAGCACTTTTTTTTTGTTTCTTTTTGCTTCATATGGTGGTGTATATTATTCAAGCTAGACCCCAATGCACCTTGTTTATTGAACTCAGAAAAGGCCTATGGTTTGAATGTAACAAAAAAATCTTTCTCCAGCTATCCTGATATCCAAATATGCAGCAGGGTTTTTCACTCTTTGATTCTAATGCATATGGATAGAATGTCAACAATAATTACTAACTTACAGATGAGTCTGCTTGCAGAAACCACACAACTCCTGATTTGGTGTGTAATTCAAAAACATTATTTTTGCCATCAAAGTGGTTACATTCTTTAACGTCAGCAATATCTCCTCTTGTTATGCTACCAAGAGGTTCTGGTGCCTGGGAAATAAAAATAACCCTTAAATTTATCAAACCTTGAAACAATTACAGTGCAATTATTTCATGGATGTAAAATTGAATCTTAAAAGACCTCAATTATGGGACTTTAAGAGAGGTAGTGTATATACAGATCAAGCAGACTTAATATAACCTAAAAATACTTCATAATCTAAAAATACTTCATAAACTTACGTATGGTGCTTCAAAGTAATGCAAATAGCTTCTTTCTAATCGAAAATATCGTTTCCCCCAACCAAGAAATATGTTCCTGTACTTCCTTAGGTGACCCTCTTTCTGTAACAAGAACATATAGAGAAAGTCAGATATACACTTACTTGATTAAAATCCAAAACTTAAGTTCAAAATAATAAGTTTTAAGTTTAAACATTTTTGGGTCAGTTTTTCACAAGCTCTTGTTCTTTTCTCCAGGAACAATCTTAAGATTCCACTCACCGTTGGTCTAGCACTAGTCATGGCATCGGCACCGTTTGTAGAGTGTATTGGTCTTTCTTGGGTCTGGTTATGTTACCTCATAACAATGTATTTTTTTTTAGAAACGTAGTTGTTTTATTTTTGAGGATGAAATCACTTCGATCCAATATGGCGGACGGGATGGGAGAAACCGCTGGACATAGACAACACAGGGAACCCATTTCGAGATATTTGGGATAGAGAGAGAGAGAAAGAGACGGAGATAGCAGACGCCATGATTTTCGGGAACATTGGTATCAGGGTATTTTTAACCTCAGTGTTCGGTATCCCCGACGATAATTATGGGTATAAAAAATATTTTTTTAATTTAATCTTAATTTGTTGAAATTGTTAAAATTGTTAAATTATTATTTTTTTAATTGTGGGGTATTCATTGTGCAGTCCACCAATATCAGTCTGACTTCCTGTCTAAGAGTCCATGAAATATGATAGCTATGTGTGTGTGTGTTTGCGCGTGCTTAGTGATATCATCCCATACCGGCTTATACAAGTTATAATTAACAGTTAACTGGCATTATATTTCTAAACCCGATGCAGGTATTTCTTAATTTCTTAGCTTAGTTATATATTTTTGATACATTTTCTAGATTTTTTTTTTCTCTTAGGGAAGAGGTCAAAACAATAGTCCAAAATAGGGACCCGTTTTTATTCATTTAGGTGGTGGGTACCGGTTCATACCCCCTCCCCCCTCAGAAGCCTATCAAAATGCTCAGTACTGGATGTCTATAGTGACCATTTCTATGCACAAACATGTTTTCTAGCATACACTGAGACGGACAGTTCATTTACTTCTCTGATCTGACTTTTAGTTTTGGAGATATTTGAAGACAAAGTCTAAGATTTTACTTCCAGAGGTGGTGGGTACCGGGTGATACCACCCCACCCCCCTAAATCGGGTCCCTATTGCGGACAATTGTTTTGACCTTTTCCCTTAGAGTTTTGTTTATTTTACCCATTTTTATAATCAATTCTGCGATATTTTGTAATTATGTTAAGCACTTCTTGAGAGGTCCCTCATGAAAAGCACCACTTGTGATGAGGTTTTCCACCTCAGACTCAGTTATCAGTTATCGATGAATATTTACCCAGACGTAGTCGAGATACTATTTTCCCAGTTAATCCCTGAGCCTCAGGTGAATAATTATTTTAGTATCATTACCCAGATGATTATTCGAAAAAATAGATTTATTTTCTAAAATGTATAGGTATGTTTTTTTTTTGTTTTTTGTTTTGTATTTTAAGAGGCACGTATCAACAAACGACGCGTGCACAATCTATATTCACCTGAAGGTGATTATAGCAAGCAGAGTTAGCACGTGCCACCACTGAGCATCTGGTGGCCCCTTGGCCATAACCCGAGACACAAGTAACTCCCATCCTACCAAGTTTCGTGGCCATTACATTCATTGTCATCTATTTTCAAAAATGGGCGATAATGTTTGGCTCGTATAATGTTTGGCTCGTAAGTCACGTGATGTGTGACGTAACATCACGTGACGTAGTCATATGATTGACAACGCAAGTGCCAGCCATGCTGCCAAGTTTCGTTGTCATAGCATGCTTCGTTGAGGTGTTATGGCCAAGGGGCCACCAGATGCGGGTCCACCAGATGTAGGCACGTTTGGGCCACGAGAGGTATGCCCAAGCGAGTTTCGTTAGAATTAGGATTAGGTCGGTTGTTAACATGACTACAAGCTATACTTCGTAATTCACGTAAATTTTCTTGACTTTCCTAGAATATAAGCTTCTAAGTCACGTGGTTTTTGACGTCATATCGCGTCACGTGGTCACATGATTGACAACCCAAGTGTTACCCATCCTATCAAGTTTCGTTGTCATAGCATTTATTTTCATGACTATTTTCAAAATTGGGGGATAATGTTTGGCTCGTAAGTCACGTGGTATGTGACGCTACACCAGGTCGCGTGGTCATATGATTAACAACCCAAGTGCCAGCCATGCTGCCAAGTTTCGCTGCCATTGCATGCTTCGTTGAGGAGTTATGGCCAAGGGGCCACCAGATGCGTGTGGGGCCACCAGATGCGGGTCCACCAGATGCTGGTGGCACGTGCTAACCCCTTCTTCGGCTTCGGCAGATAACACGGCATTGGTCTTGATAATAGTTACGATAACATGCCCAACCTCATCCAAATAGACACATCAAGAGTTCCGCCTGCTGCTCAATGTGCATGCTCAGGGGATTAAAAAGTGGGATAATATTTTGTATAATATGCAATTTTTCGGTATATTTGATTAAGAATTCGCTTAACGGTACGCGATCTTGAATATTTAGTGAAAATTGTACTTGACAAGAAAGAAACAACTAAAATATAGCATATTTTACAAATTTTATCTCACTTTTGCATGCGCATGCGCATTGAGCAGCAGCGCGGAATTCTTGATGCGTGTATATTTGTTTAATATTAGCCGACAAAATACAGGTCATGAACCCCAGGTGCTCTTAGTTGGTATAAACACAAGCCATGCCTTGGACTACACAACAGCGGAAGTCAAAATGATGATGACAATGCTAGAAAACAATTAGTCTTTACCGGCAGAAATATTTACTCAACCATGATTATAATAAGCTGGACCTCCGTCATTACATCTAAAGACATGACAGTTATCAGGTCCCCTCAGGCGATTTATTGAAGTCAAAGTTAAACAACCGACTCTTTTGGACAGCCGCAAGTAGGTTCTGAGATGCGCATTAAGTATTTTTTTCCAGCTTGTTTCCATGGGAAAGAATAATAAAAATCTAGACTATTTTTGTTCGTTCGGGATATTTAGTGTAATATTTAGTTGTTCTCACTTTTTATCATTTTATTAGGATTTCATTTGTGTTGCCGATATTTTGTCCCCTGATCCTTGATCCTTAGCGTTAAAACAATAGATCGTTTTAATGTGACGTCATACTAAAGGGTCATCAAACGACCCATGAAAAAAGACAAACGGACAGTCTTCCGTGTTCCACTCTTATAGTTTTACATTCTTCTCAATGTTATTGGTTCAAAGATGACATCCACTTCAGATACCTGCATACTTGATTTTTCCACTTACTGTTTACCAAAGTTAATTTTTTAGCATTAAAAGATGGCAGTCAAGTGTACGTATTTGATGAAAAAGTTCTTGCAAGTTAAGTTAGTCTGAATACAAAGTCCAATTATTCTTATTAAATAGCACGAAGAACTTATGTTGCTTGCATGTTTGGATATTTGTCATCGAATGTGCTTTAAAACCATGACTTGACTTGATTTAATTACAGCCTACACTTGGGTAGTCAAACGAAAGACATACAAAATGTTGTAGTTCTTAATATTGAAGAGATATTCAACCTTCTAACACTGAAAGTGCAGTTACGAAGAATGGAATAAAAGTTTCGAAACTAAATTGTATTTTGGCACTAAAGACGAAAGTTTGAACAACTTGAACTCGTGAGCTCAAGCATGCGTAATGCATGCACGAGTTGCTTTTCGGTGAAAAATATGCTAAATGATATAAATAGGGTTTCATCATGTTATGTGTTCCGCTTTCAAGAAAAACGTAGAAGTCGAGATGGCTGCTCTAAAGCCGTTGAAGTTAACACTGAAAATTGCAACTATCTTACTGGTATTATCGCAGCAAACTGGTAAGCATCGTGGGAAGTTTTAGTTTTCTATGTCTAAGAAAAAAATTGTTTTTCTTTGACTCAATAATACTTAAGATAATGAATTATTATTATATTATGTTTCCTGCCGTGATCTTTTGTTTTGCTGTTTTAAACTCTCACTTTTTGATACTTTTGTAAAATAAACATAACTAATCGCATTTCGAGCTAAAATTAAAAACGCTATAAGTTTTCGCTATAATATTTATTATTATTATTATTATTATTATTATTATTATTATTATTATTATTATTATTATTATTATTATTCCCTACAATTGAATTTCAATTAAAGGAAATTTAGATTTAAACTTCTGGCTAACCGACATTATGTTTGAAAAGCTATTTGTATAACATACAATCTATATATCAGCCGGATTAGTTTTTCTGTGCTACGATATGCACCGTCGGTTGATAAATGGCTTCTCTCAGTTCTTTTCAACAAATCTTAGCCCTTTTAAGACAGAGCAGTAGAGACTAAGTTTTGGACTCTAATCTGCTTCATATTCATTACATTGTTTCTAGATTTTATGATATTTTATGAATGTTTTCGTTGTTTTTTTTATATCGTTTGGCAAAGTTTGGCATTTCTCTTTGAGTTCGTGGAACGACCCGTTCCGAAAACGCTCGACATCTTTTAGTGTGGGTCTACCACGAATGGCGTATGCATTTGTGTGTATTTTGAGCGTCCCCGAAGCAAAATATCAAATGCGATCAAAATTTAGTTGATGCGGTCTAGACACTAGAGAAAAACGTTTCCTTTCGGCACGCTTTCCAAGAATTTCCAAGAGTTTTAGTGAGAAAGTAAATGCTTGTTTTCTCCGAGTATACAAAAAAATTCGTAGACTTTTGTGAGACCAAGATACTGTATTATTATAACTTTATAGGGCATTGTGGCGCATTTTGCGGGCTAAAATACGAAAATCAGCGGGCTAAAATAGATCTTAGCCCGCTGCCACCAGCCAATAAGACGTGATGTCGTATTTTTCAAAATACGCTTCGCTCGGGCTAAAATGAGCCTGAGTCGGGCCAAAAACACATTTATGCCCTCGAACATCGCCTCTATTGTTAAATTAATAAAGGCAATATGAAAGAATTAGCCTTAAGTTTCAAGAACTGACTTTAAGTTTTGGCATTTTGTAAAGACTATTTTTCAAGCAAGTGTGAAAGTCAAATATGCATAATTTTACGATAGCACTGACGAAGACGCTTTTGACTAATTTGCATGCGGACGTTTTTCACGCTTGTCGATGCGGTCTAGAGAATCAAACCCTTGTACTTTGGGAGAGGTGATATTTTGATCAGCCAAAGTCATAAATATCTCCAAGTGGCTTTACTCTAGTTTGCAAAGATTTGATCACAAGTTTCAAAAGTGACAAAAAAAGAACGCTTATATTTTTGCAGTATCACTGGCAGTTGAATAAAGAAATCGTGAAAATAGCATCCTTGTACATGTCGTTTTTTCTGCTCACTGATATTGATTGTGAATTGAAGCTCGAGTCGTTGCACTCATATATTAGCCATATAAAAATTTTCAGGGTCATCTTTGTTAGTGTATATACAAGTTCAAAAACCCTCTCTATCTTCCTCAACCTACATTTTCCACTGTAAAGATGGTCTGAATGGAGTTCACTGACAACTGAAAAATGCCCTATTTACCAAACATTTGAGGGAGGGAGGGAGGCATGTGCCCCCCGTTCCCCCTCCCTACGCTAGTGGTGCAGGAATGTTCTCCCATAGGTTTTTAGCTGACAGAATCAGAAATCTTTAGCTGGTCACTATTGCTGACAATATTCAGAGAATCACGGAACCACCCCTTGTACCTCCCGGGGAACAACGTTAACCAAATCGTTCTGAATTATCCTTCAATAGGAGTTACTCGATCCATTGAGTGTTACAGGGATACGCGTCTTGTGTCACCATTCTATAAACAGCTTAAGAACGAGGTAGAAAGTTGTGCAGACGAGAACGTTGTCTGTGCGTACTTATACATCAACGCTACTACTAACCTGACCAAGGATACACCAGCCGTACCGCAAGGATTACCATTATCGTATATATTCCAAGGGTGTATGAGGAAAGATTTTTGTGAATCTTTTTGCCGCGTGTATGTTCATCATAAGTATCCAACCAAAACTCTCGGCTGTTTTAACAGATGCTGCAATGATACTAACTACTGCAACACAGCTGAAACTTGTAAGTATCTTTTGCGACCGATCGAATCACTGATTGCCTGATTGATTGACCGACCGACGGACCAACTGACCAATTAACTGCATGCCAGACGATTGACGCGTAGAATGACTGCAGTGTCTGGATAAGTGAGCGACCGAGCGACTGGCCGACTGACCCACTCAGGGGCGTAGCAAGGACCTAGGTTCTGGGTGGGGGGGGGGGGGGGGGGGGGGGCACCTCCGCCAAAAATCGCCGAAGCAAAATAAAAAACATAAAAAACCGCGATAAGAGGACAAAATAATAAAAAAGAGGGAAAAAAAAAAAAAAAAAAAAAAACAACAAACAAACAAACAAACAATTACCTATTTACAAAAAAATAAGGGGGGGGGGGAGCACGTGCCCCCCGTTCCCCCTCCCTACGCTACTGGACCCACTGCCTTACAGCCTTACCGATTATTGCGGGTTACTAACTGTCTTATTTTGAATCTAGTTTCAGCGTGTTCTGCAGATAAACCCTGTCTGAATTACGGTGAATGTAAGCGCGTTCAAAACTCAACGTACTGTCAGTGTCGTCCAGAGTTTTACGGCTCTCGATGTGAAAAAAGTGAGTACATATCCTCAGGCTATTCATCTAATTCTGCTCAAAAGTTCCTGAGGCAATTTTTGTTGTTGTTGAATTTCATGAAATGTCTTTATGCGTCATACATGCGTACTATCTTTAATCTTTAATCACTATTTCTAACAAATTACAAAGGAAAATAAATAAATAAGTAGAGCAAGTGGTTACAGGAGGGCAGTAGGGGGAAACTAAATGAGCACTGCAACTGATGTTTACAAGATCAATAATGTTTACAATCAAACGGTCAACTTCAATCAACTGAGAAAGGAGTTGTACAGTTGTCCAAGGAAAGACCAATAAAGAGGAGTAGAGCAAAACAACAGCATACATCTCTTGGGTGCCGAAGGCGAGCTACAGTAGACCCCAAGAGAAGAACCCTTTGTGACACTGCATCATTTGCGGCGCGATTCAGCAGAGTCTGCAAAGCAAGCTATGTTACATTTTCTGTGTGCGTTCCACTTTCAGAAACAACAAATCGAACTGTTTGTGGTGAACATCATAAAACTGAGCAGTTTAATAATGGCACCTGGAAAAAAAGTGAGAAACCCGTATCGATTACGTTGTGTAGAAATAATGAGAAGTGTGCTCATGGATCATACTCCTATGAAGTATTTCATAATGTATCCGGATATGTTATCTACACTAACATTTCACTACTGTCGGGAGGAGGCTGTGTCAATACATCATGGTGTTCTGATTTTTGCACGGGAATGCAGCAATCATTAACTTTTGGTGCTGCAAAAGTACGAAGGAAAGCGTGCAATATGACTTGTTGCGAGGGAGATTTCTGTAACATCAAAAACGCTCCAGGTATTTGATATAGCTTGATTTTTGTTTTAACGTGTCTGATCTCTGTGTATTGTTAAGACTGCTGCATGTTGCATGTTATTGTCTAATATATTTGTGTTGGCTAGTTGATTGGATTTGTTGATGAGATTTCATGCACAGTGATTGTGGTGAATACCGAGTTTTCAGAATGTTGCTGGTGTTGATGGTTGCTGACTAAATGCTATCGTTATTTGTCATTGTTGTTGTTATTGTTGTTTTTATCGCTGTAGTTGGTAGTATAGCTACGCATGCTTTATTTGTATTTAATGTTCTTTTTGCTGTTGGTGTTGGTCATTTTGTTTTAGTATTTTTTTTATATTTAAACTCGTAAATTTTCTCTAATTTGCCACTTTTTTCCCTAGCTGGTCAGTTCTAGATTTAAAGGGGTACTTTGATGAAAATCGATGAAAATTGGAAATGAGCGAGTTAAAACTTGGTTAAATTATCTATATGGCCCCAATAATAGCCAAGCAACATATTTTCTTCTCATTCAAAAGTGCCGAATAAAAATCATCAATTTTTTCAGTATCTACATTGTGAGTGAATGACGTCATACGTTCAACCCTATTGTTCTTTTTCGCTTTTCAACGAAAATTGCTCCATTGCAAGTGGTTCCCTGGCTGAAATTTTCGTCAATCTGGTTTTCGTAATCGTAATTGAGTCATATTATTATCAAATATTTGAATTATATTCGGACTTTCAAAAATTGGGGCGTTTTCATCAAGTGAGTTATTGTATCGCTGTTGTTGGTGGGTGATATCGATATCTTTTTAGCTTATTCCTGTTTGCAGTTATATACTCACTAGTTTTCCTCCAAAAAAATCTTTTCTGCTCTAGTTTTTGTTGTTGTAGAAAATATTTTATTATCTGTTGTAGTAAATATTTTTATTATCGCTGTCGCTGTCGCTGTCGCTGTCGCTGTCGCTGTCGCTGTCGCTGTCGCTGTCGCTGTCGCTGTCGCTGTCGCTGTCGCTGTCGCTGTCGCTGTCGCTGTCGCTGTCGCTGTCGCTGTCGCTGTCGCTGTCGCTGTCGCTGTCGCTGTCGCTGTCGCTGTCGCTGTCGCTGTCGTCATTATTATTGTTATTATTATATTTATTATTATTATTATTATTATTATTATTATTATTATTATTATTATTATTATTATTATTATTATCATTATTATTATTGTTATTGTTCCTGTTGCTGATTGTGGTTGTTGTGTTGGAAGTTATTGTTAGTTAGTTGTGATAATGTTTTTCTGTTTTTTGGTCATTGTTATTCTCGTGTAAAATATTCACGTGAATTTTCAAATTCTATTTTAGCTATCAACGAGTGCACTAGAAATCCATGTCAAAACGGTGGAACGTGTACTGATCGTGCGGTTGGTTATTCTTGCACGTGCGCTGCAGGATACATTGGAACAAACTGCGAAAAAAGTAAGGATTTTGGTTTTAGACAGGGTATACGATTTCCATGATATTCTCTTGAACAGGGTTATCAGTCTTGGATAGGTTAGCGGTATTCTAATAACGCTTGAAAGCGTTTCCAAGTCTTAGATAGGGTATTTAATTTTAACTTTATTTGGAAACTGGTATTTTTCGCCACCAAAATGTTTTTAGCACGTAACTTCCAATTGTACCGGCGTATTCAGGTTAGATAATTTCTCTTGGGTCTTAGATAGGGTTATAAATTACAGTGTTGTATCTTGAACATGTTTTTTTTTTCAATATATTCTTGTCTTAGATAGGGTCAGGGTCTTCGGATCCCAACGGATCATCCCAATCACGGAACCAACCCTAGTACCTCCCGGGGAACAACGTTAACCAAATCGTTCTGAATTATCCTTCAATAGGAGTTGCTCGATCCATTGAGTGTTACAGGGATACGCGTCTTGTGTCACCATTCTATAAACAGCTTAAGAACGAGGGAGAAAGTTGTGCAGACGAGAATGCTGTCTGTGCGTACTTTTACATCAACACAACTACTAGCCTGAGCAAGGATACACCAGCAGTACCGCAAGGATTACCATTATCGTATATATACCAAGGGTGTATGAAGAATGATGATTGTGAATCTTACTGCCGCGTGAATGCAAACAAAACACTTGGCTGTGTTAGAAGATGCTGCAATGATACTAACTATTGCAACACAGCTGAAATTTGTAAGTATCTTTTGCTGTGAGTTAACTGAACTTCTAAGTAAGAGATGGACCATTAGATAATTGATTGGGGGTATTTTTTGTTCATCATGCGATATTATTTTAAACTATACTATGAAATGGTTATTATTCTTATTTTAGGATCATACAGAGGGCAAAATTACTGATAAGTCAATCAAAGAGGAGGGTCCTGAAGAAGGGTCCTAATCCCATTTCCCAGCCCGAAATTTTGCAAAATCCCAGTTCAGTCATGCAAAATCTCAGGCCGAGTTATAGAGTTAGTGTTAGAGATTTTGCAATAATTCCAATACCAGTAATGGCTAAATCCCAGTCCCAGTGCATGAAATCCCATTTTACATCCCCCAAAAAAGCAAATCCTAGCTCTCATTTTACCCCTTCATGATCAGGATCCTCAAAGAGAGTTTTTGGGCAAAATTCAATGCCAAATTTAATGACTGGCTACTAACTGCCTTATTTTGAATCTAGTTTTAGGGTGTTCTGCAGACAAACCCTGTCTGAATTACGGTCAATGCAAGCGCGTTCAAAACTCAATGTACTGTCAGTGTCCTCCAGGGTTTTACGGCTTTCGATGTGAAAAAAGTGAGTACATATCCTCAGTCTATTTTTCTAATTGGGCCCGAAATTTCATGAGGCATTCAGAGGTAGATGACATGCGGGTAAAGTCGTACGACCAACTTTAGCACGAGTTATCCATCGAAAAAAAATGTCTGATATGGGGATTACGAGTTGTTATCTCCAGCAGACATCGTGAAGCGATGTTAGCGGAATTGAACACAGTGCTTCCCGGAATAGTATGTATGAAGGATATGGCGGGGAGCTATAATGATCCCAAAATCGATGAGGACATCGAGTACACAGTAAGACACTGTCACAGTTGTCAGCAGAATAGAAGCATACCAACGGCTGCACCCTTAATGCCTTGGTTATGGCCGAACACACCGTGGTGTAGAGTACATATTGACTTTGGAGACAAAGATGGCAATAATATCTTGGTGGTAGTGGACGCGCATTCAAAATGACCCGAGATCATCCTAATGAAGAGTACGGCAGCAGCTTGAGCGACGCTTGAAATTCTAAAAGACCTGTTCAGCAAGTATAGAATCCCGGTACAGATCGTTAGTGATGACGGACTACCATTCACAAGAGCGGAATTTGGAGTTTTTCTCAAGAAGAATGGTGTGAAAAACGTAAAAGTAGCACCGTGTCACCGCGCTAAAAACGCCGCAGCAGAGCGGATGGTACAGACATTCAAGAGAAGACTTAGTATGGGCAAGTCACAAGGACAAAGCGTGCAGCAACAGCTAGATCGCTTCTTACTATCATACCGTACCACCAAACAAGCTTATGCGACGAGGACTTCGCACAAGATTAGCTTTAGTGCGACCAAGTCCAGAGAATAAAGTAGTGAACAGAAGCAGTATCATAAACAAGCAAGTAAAACTACGCTTGTTCTACACTGTAGATGAACAAGCACTTGTAAAAGACCCGAGAAAGGAGGATCGACTTGGTGGTTAAGTACCGTAGTAGAGCGGACCGGAACAGAATCGTATGTAGTTGTGCTAAATGACGGAAGATTGTAGAAGAGACATGAAGATCATCTGAGGAGATAAAATCTTATGACAGATGGACCAGAGATACCAGATCAATAGAGAGACCAGTTGTCACAGTTCAACAACGAAACCGAATAGAGCCCTAATGAGTGAAGTACCCAAACCAGAGATACTAGCAAGTGGAGATGAATGGGAAGTTCCTGGTAGATAGTCTGTTGAATCGAAGATAACAGCGCGTACACAAGATCCTGAAGTACTGTCGACTCCCATAATAGTCAAGGAGACACCAAAGCAAAGTTTCCGTACGACGATCTACTAGGATACGCCGGGAAGCCACCACAAAGATTAATAGACTTCTTTACCTTCGTTGTTTGTTGTGCCCATTTCAGACCATGTGATGCCACTCTTGGGAGTTGATTCTTTGTGTGTAAATATTTTAACACAAGAACATTTCTCAAGGGAATGTCATGTGGTCTGAAATGGGCAATTTGCATACGAAGGTAAAGAGGTCTATTGAAGGAAAAGGCTGAGCAAGAAGGGCACCATCAAAGACTGAAAATTGTGCTAAAGACATTAAGTTTGAGTTGTTCATAAGTTTTTACTATATTGCCAGGACCCAGCTAAGAAAGAAGGAGTTTGGTATATGTAAATTAACATGAAGGTCATCGCGCATGTTCACCTTGTACTATAGTTTCAATAAAGAGAAGTAGCAAACACAACAGGCAGAATTCAAGAAATAACTTGAGAACGGCCAGCTTAAGTATAATGTGCAGCTGCGTAGAAATTATTGATCATTGGGTAATCTATTGTGGCGTAGGCATATGTTATGTCTCTCCCTTGATTTGAGTGTTTTGACCCAGGTTTTCTGATTTTCAGTCCCTAAGCAAAAACCTAATAAGCTAAATTTCAATTCGCTCAGTGAGTAAACTTTTTTTTTTTTTTGGATCAAACCAGAGTTTGTTGCAGGGAAGGGATAAAAGATTATTGTAGTCTTTAACTTTCAGAACATCATCATAATCACCATTATTATCTCTAAATATCATTACGTTATTCTATCTCTAAGTTTCATTCCTATTCTTTATTCAAATTTATTTATGTTACAACTATTTTTGTATCGTTTTTTGTTTCAGAGATTCCAGGTTACACTGTATGTGGCAGCTCCCACCAGGCGAAGGCCAGTACTGGTCAAACGGTCACGGATGAAAAATTGACCATATTAGCCTGCCCTAATTCCCAGAAATGTTATAACGCCACATACAGACTGGAGAAAGACCTAGGAGGGGGTATAAAGGTCTTCGTAGATGGATCTTTTAGAGGCTGTGTCAATGCTGTAAACTGTTCTGATTTGTACGCGTATGGAAAAAGCCTGGTTGAGAAGGAGGATCTCAAAATGGTTGCTGGTCGTGCTTCGTGTTGTGATGGAGATTTTTGTAACCTTGGCGCTAGTGTTCCTACCCCAGGTGATTATTTTGTTCATTTAATTATGTATTACTTTAGATATAAAATAATTGATAATCCATGACTTAATGCAGCAATTAGATGCTTGTCTTAGGTTAAAGTGCATATCCTTGTATACTTTATTGATCCAAAACTGATGTGAATAAACCAGTTTTGAATTTGATGCAAACTGCTGTTTTTGAAGACCACAAACTCATTTGCACAGCCTTAGTCTCTCTTTTGAGTCAGCTGTTCAAAGACACCATTAATCCGTGGGATTTCAAAACACTGAACACTGAACAGTTTGTATCGAGTAGGAAACTGGTTTATTAGATCGCGGGTTGGATCTAAATAACATACAATACACCTACACCTTAAAATAACCCACTTGGTATTATAAATAGAGCGAAAGAAGAAATGGCCTTTTAGACTTGTCACCTACCATCTTACTCCTTTCCCCTATTCTCAATCATCCATGCACTTTTGTATTGTAAACTTGCTAATCAGCTGGTAACAATTCCACACGAGACCGGAAATGGCGTCTATTGATAACGACCTGTATAAAAATTCTTTCTTACGACCCATAAAACATTTCGATTTGGCTCATTTCTATCAAATTTGAGGGGCACATTGCATAAACAGAGTCATTAGTCATTGTGTTCATGTGCAATGAAGGGTAACACGCTTTTGTATTTGTGCAAAGTGTCCCTCAACTGAAGTTGAGAATAAGAAATTAAACGTACCAGTGAATACCTTGCAGATAATAACGAATGCGCGAGTAATCCATGTCTTAATGGTGGAACATGCACGGATCGGGTTGGTAGTTATGAGTGTCTATGCGTATCAGGATACAATGGAAGAAGATGTGAAAACGGTAAGTTATTTTGAACCAAGAGAAAAAGTAGACAACTATTTAGATTTAAATTTAATCATATGAGGAAGTAGCTGATCCCATTAAAGAGTGCTCAATACACATATGGTGTAGAGCAAAGTATAAATGTAATAACGAAGAGGCAAGATTTGCTGTTACTCCGAGTTTCGTGCTTACGCACTCGTCAGACAGTATTTAAATACTGTCTGACGAGTGCGTAAGCACGAAACTCGGAGTAACAGCAAATCTTGCCTCTTCGTTATTACATTTATAGATTTAGATTTAGATATACACCTGATTGCAAAAATGTTGTAACAGGAAAATAAACTTAAAAAAAAATAGAAATAACAAATTAACAAATAGGAATTAATTAAAGATGGCGACTTAATTAAACCTGTTATCGTTTTTGATAAAGTCCATGAGACGGAGTTTCACGTAGAGGAGCTTTCTAGTCGAGAACAAGAAACTTACTGTTTCCTAAACGTTTGCCTCACAACAGGGATCGACATCAGTTTCAGAAATAAGTTTCAGTATGTAACATTGCCTTTGTAATGGAAGAAAATATCATTAATGGCTATGAGTAAATCAATTAAATAAAATGAAAACAACTGTTTTGTGTTGGTCTTGAATCTTAAGAAAAATCTATTAAATTTGCCATTTTTAATTCATTCCTATTTGTTATTTTTTATTTTTATAAAGTTTATTTTTCTATGACAACATTTTTGCAATCAGGTGTATTTAGAAATATGATAATCTAAAAGTAATGGAATAGGTGATTAAGTAGTTTTTAATGCGGCTTCTTTAATTTTCTGAATTTGTTTTGTTATTAATTTTTTCTCTTTCACTTTTGTGTAATCTAGTGTGTAAACTTTTGATTGTAAATGAATGAATAAATTATTATAAAAAAAAAAAAAAAAAATATTAGACTTAGCCGAGGTGTTTTTTTGTTTATGCTTGCAGATATCAACGAATGTTTAAGTAATCCATGTCGTAATGGTGGAACATGTAGAGATCGTGTGAACGGCTATTCGTGCGCATGTCCAGCAGGATTTAATGGGAATGACTGTGGAAATGGTACGTTAGAATAACCAAGAGAATAAAGTAGACAACTATACCACTTAGCCGAGGTGTTTGTTTTCGTTTCTACTTGTAGATATCAACGAATGTTTAAGTAATCCATGTCTTAATGGTGGAACATGTAGTGATCGTGTGAACAACTACTCCTGCGCATGTCCAGGATAAATGAATAAATAAATAAATAAACAGACAGACAGACAGACACACAGACACACAGACACACAGACACACAGACACACAGACACACAGACACACAGACACACAGACACACAGACACACAGACACACAGACACACAGACACACAGACACACAGACACACAGACACACAGACACACAGACACACAGACACACAGACACACAGACACACAGACACACAGACACACAGACACACAGACACACAGACACACAGACACACAGACACACAGACACACAGACACACAGACACACAGACACACAGACACACAGACACACAGACACACAGACACACAGACACACAGACACACAGACACACAGACACACAGACACACAGACACACAGACACACAGACACACAGACACACAGACACACAGACACACAGACACACAGACACACAGACACACAGACACACAGACACACAGACACACAGACACACAGACACACAGACACACAGACACACAGACACACAGACACACAGACACACAGACACACAGAGATATGAACGAACGAACGAACGAGCAAACGAGCGAGCGAGTGAGTGAGTGAGTGAGTGAGTGAGTGAATGTATGAGCAAGTTAGTCGGAGTGGGTACTCAATGATTACTTTATTACTTTACAGTTGATTATTGCTTCTTCAAGCCGTGTCGAAATAACGGCACATGTATGCTAGATCCAAGGGACGCGTCTGGTTATACCTGTAGTTGTAGATCTGGTTACCAAGGGGACAGATGTGAACAAGGTCAGTGAATAACTATCGTCATAGGTTTTCAATTTTTAATGTTTATAAAACAAATATATTTCATTGGAATCAATCATAATACCGTATGGAAAAATTTGATTTGTAAAATGTCTTTCAGTAGCAGCATATTTATTTTTTCTTCTTATCGATTATAGCTCCATGTTTTTGGAGGAACATGTACCCCTACGGACCCAAACAAAACGATAGAAAGATGCCTAGTGATAGGAGATATGCTTGGTCGTGTTTGGAGCTTAACAAAAACATTCCAGCTGAAGGAATTGAGTTTTATGGCAGGAGACACAAGAGTTTAGCGGTAAGAATTAGCGGTAAAATCGATTCATCCATAATTAGTCCAATCAAATTATCCCCCCATTTGACCCCCTACCTATCCAATCAAACGTCTGTCCATCTAATTGTCCAATTATCTACCCATCCATGCATGCATGCATGCGTCCATGCATCCATCCATTAATCCTATTTTATAGGCAATTGTGCGTATTTGATTCGCATTTCTGTTTGCTTTTAATTTTAGATTTGTAGAAATGGAATTATTCAGTTTGGTAATCGTTACACTCGCTGGTGGCCGTACAAGTTTGGTCGGCGTTACTGGCTTTCAAATGCCCCAATTATTGCACCCTACTGGTCCATGATCGATAATTATTGGTCGTTCGATTCAAGGAATTACTATTTTAGAAGATATATTTATGACAGAGATAGTCGTCGATACATATACAGGTAGTGTAACTACATTATTTTATCACAGTTTCTTTAGCTGTAAGTATTTTGAGGCCCTCCAGGTGGGACTGTGGAAAAAAGGACAGTATGGGCACCAGGTCAAGTGATCCTTCTCCTCCATGGTGATCATAAAAAAAACAGATTTAACAAACACGATGCAACATGAAAGAAGACGGCGCGCGCTGACAAATGACTTCCAAAACGACGGTTGACGTTGCGACGTCACATTCAGGACGCCATTCTCCCTGTTTTCACGTCCTCGTCAGAACGTCGCGACGTCAACGGTCGTTTTGGAAGTCATTCGTCAGCGCGCGCGCCGTACTCTTTCATGTCGCGTTGTGTTTTCTAAATCAATCTAATGCCGAGTAAGGAAGGAACGTAAAAGATGCCATTGAACAGTTTCATTCCAAGATAAAGAAATACTAAAATAAATGAAAAAAGCTTGAGGAGGCGTGTTTTTATAGTTTTCAACTACATAGGAAAGCCTATATTAGTAATGAAGCGAATTGATCACGTGATATCAACGCGTGCACACATCACGCGCGTGGCTCAGAATGATCGCATGACCAAATCGCGCATAACGACAATTAAATTAGGTTGAATAAGCCATATACGGCTGGAGGGATCTATGAGGTTGAGGTTGAGGTAATTAACGCACTTAGGGTGCGCGCATTCCATTAGTCTGAACTGACCGGCCAATGAAAAGTATACTTAGTGAGGTTTTTACAACACGGCAAATCCCAAGCGAAAATAGTGTGATAATATTGACTAACCCATTCAACTTGTTTTAGTGATAATGTCGACAGGTATAGACTGAATTCCGTTTATTCCAAGTAGGCTATCAAGAGTAATCAGAAAAATACTACTTTTATTTCTGTACAGGAGCTTTAAAATACCTTTCGATCGTAAGCGACAGTCGAAAGTGTACTACCAATCATACAGCAGATGGAATATGACCAGTGCCACTAGGGCAATGCTCAACAGGTCTTCAGAGGACGTCAGGAGTTACGCTGGCAAAAAGTTTAAGGATTTCAAGGCCACGTTTGTTGTTGTGGTGACCTGGGTGAACCTTTATCCAAGATTGTATCAGTATTTTTGGAGATATTTCCCGCGGGTAAGTTTAGATTCATGAGGTTAAGCTAATCATAAAGGCTGCATTTCAGGTGCTTTCAGCTAGCATGGTCTCACAGGAATCCCTCTCTTCCCCAATGCTCAGTTTTAAAGGTACACGGATAAGAGAGAAGTTAAAGCAAGTTTATGAAATCACGGACCTCTTTTAAGCTTTGCTTACAGCGCACCTACCAATTTTTATTAGGTACACTTCTTACAAATAAAAGAAAAACATTAAATATTGAATAGTGTGTGAAATAATTAGTAGACCAATATAAGCTGAATACGACTATATAGACAATATCAAGCAAATCTTTCATGGAAGTATTAGCAAGTTATATATTGATGTGGCCACTTTTATTTCAGTCTAACACCTTCCAAGCTGTCATCATAACAGATGGCAAAGATACTTTCACTATGTTCAACTATCCTTGTGGTGGAATACAGTGGGCTGTACCAGTAGAGAGGTAGGTAGTGTTGTAAGTTAGGTAAAACTTAAACATCAAGCCATCATCGTTACTCTACAATACGTGATAACAACTATATCAAGCAATATTGCAAGAAGTACAGGTCCCAATGCAGTGCCTGTGGTACTCCCGTTTTATTTGGAAAATTGATTTTGTTTCCTTCCGTAGGTACTCATCATCGTGGTATAACAGCCGGGGTTTACCTGTAGCGGGCTGGAATTCTGGTAGTGGTTATCTTAAAAACAAATTTTACAATGTGAGAGGGTAGGTACATGCAAGTTATACAGTGGTTTTGTTATAGGGAAGTACGTTGCACGCTATTTGCCATCCCTAGTAGCCACTTTCAAGGTCTTTTTTCTTTCATTAGCTAATATTTCAGAGGCTTTTTAAACTGAATGCTCAATATATATTCCATAAAAGTATTGTGTCGAATAAACACGCGTATTCACCTTATATTTTTGAAAAAATAATGAGCGAAAATAACGTCACCTTGTGAGGTATCTTAAAACGCATTAAAGGCGATATCTATAGGATGTTACATGGTCGCGCGAAGATCGTATCCCCACTGGCCAGTGGTGGGAGTGGGGATATCAATTTTATCATTTTGATGTCACTCAATATCACACTCTAGCTATTTCATATAATAAACTCAGTTATTTTCTCGTTACCTTATTTTTAGTTCTGGAACACTTGGAATAGAACGCTTAAGTGGAGTGACGGGTAACACGAAAGAGGTTGGTCGTTGGTTCTGGGGTCTGAGTAAAGCCACCAATGTCCAGGAAGCGGAAAGGAAGTGCTACAACTGGTATCAACAACAACTTGATATAAATCTCCAAAGGCTGCTATGGCCATGTCCATGTTCGATCCTTCAAGCATGGCGTGATGGTAACTTTCGCTTCGACTGGAGAAACTATTACTTTTATCCTTCGTCGTATCGTCAGTGTCGCCTGCTACATACTTTCCTCAGACCCAGGTTTTATGTCACCCTGTTCAACACGGAATCTAATGAATACATGAGAGCTTACGTGATTTTGTCGCAACGTTGTTGTTACAGCACGAGCCGTGAAGATTACGGCTCCCTATTAAAAGGACCAAGAGACGGTGGTCATGCGCGAGTGAAGGTCTATTTGTACAATCGCAATCGAATTCCTGGTTTATTGAATGACGACGAGGCTCATTGGGCTTGTTGTAGAGCATCCAATCTGTGTCATCTGTTCTATGAAAAACGGCCTTCTGATACATGCAAAAGATACAAAACACCAATAAGACGTAAGTTACACTTGTAACTCAATTTTCTCGCACCCTTAAACAGGAAAAAATTCATTATCATGAGCAGCCTTTCGTGGACGGCTCAAAAATGATTACGTTCTTGATTCTAATAATAATTCTATTATGAAATCGAAATCGAATGCTAATCTAAGTAACTGAGTTTTAAGAAATGATTTGAAAGATGGAACACTGCTAACACTCTAAATAATAATTCCAATTCCATTTGTGAGTTAACCTTAACCTGACTTGCAGTCCAGATGTTGTTTCAGAGTATAGTAGTTGGTTCCTTATTTCCCCTTTCATTCATTGTTTCATTGTTTTTGCTTTTTCCTTCAGGATGGTTCTGGGGTGATCCTCACATTGTTACTCTAGATAACAAGAATTACACGTTCAACGGTCTCGGGGAATACATCATGGCTGATGTTCAGAACGGGTTCTTCCAGCTGCAAGCCAGAACTGCCAAAACATCAGGAGACGTAGCAACGGTCTTTTCTGCAGCTGTTGCTAAGGAGCAGAGTACGAGTAGTTTGGAAGCAAGGCTGAACAACTCAGGTAAAACTTGTCAATGAAAGAAATTACTTCAAAATGGCTTTTGCTCCCAAGAAGAAATACTCTTTTAATAGCAATTTTATGATGTTTTCGTAGGTGGCATAGAAGTACTTGTTAATGGCTTAGTCTTTGACTACAGCAGCATTACGAATGGTTCAAAAGATGCCGGGAACATGTCAATCTCTCGCGAAGAGAACAATGGAGTATCAGCCACCTTCCCATCAGGCATCTCTGTTTCATTTAGCGAAGTAAAAAGCATGATGACAATCGTATTCTCGGCACCTGAATCGTTCAAGAACAAGACGAGAGGACTTCTAGGGGTCTGGAATGATGATCCTAGCGATGACTTTACTCTTCCTAACGGCACTGTTATTCCAGAGTCCTCTAGCGACAGAGACATCCATTATAAGTTTGGTCTTAAGTGTATGTATCCCTTTGGATTCGTTTATTTTAGAATGATCGAGCTAATAACTCAAAGAAAGATGAGCATTTATTTTTCAATATTAAAAAATAACTTATGATTTATGGTTTTTGTTAAAAAGGGTAGGCAGATGGCGTCCTGTTGAGGACGTCATCCTCGTTCATGACAGCGCGCGCACGAAGAAATTATGCTTGCACCTTTGACGTTTGCGTCAAGATGCTAAAACACTATAATGACTCTTTCAGTTTTTGCTTTAATGCCTTTAAAAACCAAGAATATGTTTACGTGTAGGCTCATACACCTGTAATATCCCCTATCAGCAAAACATATGTTCAATTACTACTTTTTTCCCCTGTACAGGGCAAATCACTGCTGCTCAGTCGTTATTTACCTACAAGGCTGGCCAAGGTGTAGACACGTTCAAGAACACCTCATACACACCTCTGTTTGCTGATGAGCTCAAATTCAATGACTCGGCACTTGAAGCCAAAGCAAGAGAAGCATGTGGTTCTAACCTGGCCTGTCTGTTTGATATTGCTGCTACGAAAGATGTCTCTGTTGGACAAGCCACTTTGAAGACATCTCAGAAACTTGTTAACGAGTCAAATCAACTTGGTGAGTCGATAAATTCAAAATTAATATTCATCATTGTTTAGTACTGATAACCCCTTTTCACGAGTGTGGTTAATTGACTATCATGATGATAGTTAAAAGTTCAATGCCTTTTGGGTGTAAACACTTCATTTTTTATATTAGAAAACTTTCCCCCGGAGCTGGTTAATGCAAGTTCAGTTATCAAACTCAACGTTAATGAGATGTTCATGTCTACCTTGACGGCGAGGGATAAGAATGGAGATGCTATATCATTCACTTGGCCTACTCTTCCTGGACTGGAGGTCACGGGGTCCAACAATACAAGAAATTTCAAGTTGACATTATCTAGCACTAATAAGGTGAATATTTGTGCTTCCATATGAAAATTAATCACCACCGCCACAACATCAACAACAGCAATAATAACAGTAGGAGAAGCCAGATAAAAAAAAAAAATCAATAAAAAAAATCAATAGCCTCAACAGCAAACATTGCAAAGACGAATCAGGAAACATTACAGAATCTACCATCATGGGTTCAATACTTTTTATTTGTGTATTTTTATCACACCTATTTTATTTATCAGAGTTCCTTATATTTGAATTTTCTTAGATCAATTTTACAGTCGTGGTGACAGATTCTAAAGGAGCATCAGCGATCTGGAGCCCCACTATTATGTTATGCGCATGTCAAAATGGTGGAAACTGCTCACAGCCAGACAATCTCAACGGTGATAGATTTCAAGTGATGTCGTGTACATGTGGTAGTGGGTATACTGGCAAGTTATGTGAAAGTGACATCGATGCCTGTGATGTCAACGGGCCGCCATGCTTCCCTGGAGTCAACTGTACCGATCTACCTCCTCCCCACGGGATAGATGGGTATATCTGTGGGCACTGTCCCGCGGGTTATGCTGGAAATGGTTCAAGTTGTACAGGTAAATGGGAAAACATATTCTTTTTGTTTTTGATTCGGTGGTCGAATTTTTTTGCTCTTCGAAGCCACCTTTCTTTTTTTCTCTAATGAGCGCTATGGCACTCGAACCCCCTAGCAAAAATCCATTAATTGGCCCTTATTTCCCTTGAAACACTAATCGCTTTTATTAATGTTTATGTTACTAGACATCGACGAGTGTCAAAACAATACAAAGTGTTCACAGCTGTGCATAAATACCCCGGGCTCATTCCAGTGCCAGTGTAACTCTGGTTACAATCTGAATGATGATGGTGCAAATTGTGATGGTAAGAATTGACTTACAACCGAGAATTCAACAGTATTCAAAAGCATATTAGTGTAATTAAAAATCTGTAGATTGAAATTAAAACAACGCGCCAAAATTTGAAAGTTTGAAGCCTCAATACATGGTGTAATCCAGGTCAATGAATTCTGTGATCAATTCTTTCTTTCTCATCTAGATATCAATGAATGTCAGACGCCTGGCACATGTATGCACAAATGCAACAACACCATTGGTAGTTACAAGTGCACATGTAACCAAGCCTTCAAGGTCGATCCAACTGACTCCAGCAAATGTGTTCGTAAGTATCATTCTTTGACCGTTTTTGGAAAAGAAACATTTCCAAATTTTCATTATTAGCAGTATCTGCATGATCCCTTGGTACGATCAGTTGAATTAGTAATTTCATTAAAGGTGACACTGCTCATAAGGTGCTATAGACCAGAAAGAATCCTATTGCTTAGTATCAATTAGTTCAACAAATCGTATTACCCTTCTGCAGTGAAAACTTCCTTCCATGCTCAATCTTCCATGTATCCATCAACTGGTAAAAATTATGCACAGCACCGAAAATGGTGTCTATTATTAGCAACCTACATGGTTTCGTTTGTATTTCCATTTAACATAGATGTACTTGTAATCGTCTTACCTCATGTATATTACCATTTTAGCGGTTACTGGATGTGTTGATAATGGCTGTCAACATATTTGCTATATGCAAGACAACCAGAAAAAATGCTCATGTAACAAGGGTTATGAACTATACGACCAGAAGAAATGCAGAGGTAATTGTCATATACTAGTAGGTGTACCTTGTTACCTTTAGACTTATTTATTACATACGTCCATCGAAAACCTAAGCCAGGGTTTTCGCACGCCTTAAACGACACGTGTGATAGCTTAAGTAATGCTAGGTTATGCATCGTGTGCGTACGTTTTTGCAACCAAATACTTGACTTTGATTATTTGATTCGATTTAATTTGAATATTTTTTGTTTGAGTTGTATCCACATTCATGTGTCTTCTCATGCGCAACCGTTAGACAAAGAAATAATACTCAAGGGAATGACACGTGGTCTTGAGAATAAGATTCTTTGTTTGAGTTGTATCCACATTCATATATAGAATGATACGTGGTTTGAAATGGGAAAACTTCATGTCCAAAGTAAAAAGGTCTATTTGATATGATATACTAAAGGAATCCACGTTATCATGGTCATCTTTCTATTTTAGACATCAATGAGTGCAATAGGGCAGCCTGTACTAGCGGTGTGTGTAAGAACTTTGATGGCGGTTACATATGTGAATGCCCAAGTGGATTCAGACTTGCATCTGACAAAATCACTTGTGAAGGTGAGTGCACTTCTTTAAGCTGATTCTTTAGAATTAAATTTTGACCAATGAGTAAGTAGCTGAATAAAAACCTTGTCTTTCATCTACGTTATTGATGTTAATTTATCCAACCTTTCGAGCTTTTGGGATATGGAAAATTACAAAATTTCAGTACCTGGTTGTTATGTTATCAACAACAGCAGACGATAAATAAATGATCATAAGGACGATTGGGTGAGCCCGCCATGGTCTTCGATTCATAACATTGATAATCTGTTTAGAAATGTAAAAAAAGAGTTGTGTTGTTTTGTTGTTTCATTTTCATCACGTGGGACAATTATAACAGAGCCAAGTTCCAGTTTTAGTGAAAGCCATTGTATGATGATTTTATGGAAAGAGAATGTTCGAACAGTCCAGCGGTTAGATCCCACAACCACAGCAGTGAGATGCGGCACATGCGCAGACTTCCTGTGATTCTGCTCACTAATGTGTGTGCTCGATCACTCTCTTGACGAATCGTTATGATGATTATTGTTTTAATTCACCAGATATCAACGAGTGCGTAGAGGGCTATAACTGCAGCGATCCTTACCATCAGTGTGTCAACATCAAGGGATCGTATGAATGTAAATGCGAGGAGGGACTTTTCTGGATAAATGGCTCCTGCACAGGTAGTTAATTTATTATTAGTAGTAATAAAAAAATGGTATCATTACCATTAATATTATTTATGGGTCTTTACAAGCTGTTGTGCAGCCTCGGTTCGGAAACGTCTTTGTTTTTCTGTCGATTCAGCGATAAATTGGCTAAATAGAACATTGTAATTTGATGTTACTAAAGGACTTTGTCTGGTAGCGAAACAAGACTGAAGTGGTTTTATATAGTTTCATCTATTACAATGGCGTAGCGAGAGAGAGGGGGCGGGCGAACGCCTTCGCTAAAATTTTCGGATCGAGCCTTTTTTTCTTTGATGGATGCTGTCAATGCCACTGGCGTAGGGAGGGGAACGGACACGTGCCCCCCCAAATGTTTGGTAATTAGTTTTATTCTAGGTGCCCCCCCCCCCCCCCCCCCCGAGATCCTGGGTCCTCGCTACGCCACTGATCTATTAGTGACCAAGACTTTAAACCTGATATCATTGAAATGAAATAAAAAATCCTTTGATATTGTAGATCCTGGCAAGGGCGTTGTACCAAGAGTTTATCCTGATCTTCCAAGAAAACCAAGCGAGGACGAGAAGTTACAAGCTGTTATAATGCGAATCCTTAAGATGCTGCTTAAGGAGGTGAGCCTACTTCTCAAGCAAGTTCTACTTCTACAGGGATTCCTGTGTAGTAATCTAGCCCGATCCTCTACATCATTACACCACAGTATTCCCACAGTATCATATTTATTATCCTACAGAAAAGGTTAATGCTACTATTGTTCTGGTCGATTATAAAAAGCCATATTAGAAACGAGTAGTGATCTCGCGCGAGTTTTGAGTCGCAAATGTGCACGGATTGTCACGGAGCTTTTGGCTGAAGCTTTTTGAAATATCCCTTGCCGGCGGCCATGTTAGGTGACAGATAGGACGATATAATTATGTTTCTGATGTAAAAACAAATGTGTTGTTCCTACCATCCACCATGGCTGTTGTCATGTAATCGCAAAGAACCTCTATATTACTTGCAACCATTCTTATATTTATTCTTGTAAATACTCAAGCAGAAGCAACCGTCTGAGAAGTTGTTTAGAAAATCGTCTTTTTTTCGAGGGCAGCACTTAATAGCCAGTGGCTAACAAACCTGTGACCCTCGTTCCATGATCAAATTGGAATTTAGAAGTGTTTTACTTTAGCCCTAAATTACATTACAGTTTGTTAACTTATGGTTCCGTTTCAGTGGGACGATGCTATCGATAAGAAATTCAAGAAAGTCATTGCTTCGTTGGTGTCATCATTCTGTAAGACAAACCGAACACGGTGTGGACTTCCAGAAGAACGAAGATCAAGGTAAAAGGAAACCAGTCAGATTCGGAACTTGTTTGCTTATATACTAAACAATTATTCATCATATGCAAACTTCCAGTTCAGTCTGTATGCGATATCGTCCGATAGTCAGCCAAGAGGTTGTCTCAGGATGAAATAGATTTTGAACGTTAACTCTAGTTTGGTATCATACCCAGGGGAGGCCTAGGATCCAGGATTTTCTTCCGGAGGGAGGGCATCCACACGAAAAAAATGCCGAAACTTAGAATTTGGAAAGTAAAGGTTACTGACAAAATCGACACAGAAAGTGATGCAACCCATTCAAGAAAAGAGCAATCATTTTTTATTGGTTATCTTCAAAAGAGGACTAGGGGTAGAAAATCGGCCCAGGGAGGCACGCTTTCCCTAGATCCACCCTGATATTACTGCAGAAACAAGCTTAACTGAACATTAAAAATAAATTGGATTTCTCGTGATGTTTCTTTCTATCTCACGTTATACCAGCAGCCAACACGGTGATCACATATTTTATTCTTTTGCCGTGTCAATGTTTGAAAATTGTTTGCCAACTTCATTTGCATTCATTTTTAATTGTGTTCAAAACTTTCACAGACGAGCAGCAGGAGATCCTTTGTACGCCGAGTATCAAGTTCACCTCTTACCTTCATATCCCAAACAAAATGGTTCGGATCTGTTAGTTGCATTCTACATCCAGAAGCCACCAGGAATCATCTCAAATATCTCAGTCGTACCAGGTCTTGTCTTGGAAGGGATAGTGAAGGCTGGACTTGCACAGATAGAAGCGGCATTGAATGGTAGGACTGTCACAGGGATCAGCAGTCTCTATCAATCCACACCTGCACCACCAACTACTCCAACACCACCTGTTCCACCGAATGACAAGACCTGGATGTACATTGTTATTGGTGTTTGTTGTGGTTTTGTCGTTGTTTTGGTAATCATCATCGTTGTTGTTGTCTACTGGTAAGTCCATTATCTCTATTTTTCTTTCTTTCCTCTCATTTCTTCCTTCTTCTTTTGTTACTTATTTACTTACTTTTCTTTTCTTTTAATTTTTTTTTCTTTGTTAACAGCAAAAAGAAAAACCAGAGGAAGGGACGTAAGACGCAATCCGTGTCACCTGATGATGATGATCTTGCGGCTAGAAACAGAGGATACCACAAATCTTCTGAAGCTCTAGAAATGGACAACAAAGTAAAGGCGTAGAGTCGTACATTTGAACCACCGCTTAAGAAAAATATGCACCTTTTAGTGTATTCAAATAATGTATTGGAATATATTCAGCAGATTGCATGCGTGCAGTTGTATTCCATAGCTCACATAATATCGATCACTTTTATAACATCACTCAACAGTTAGCAATCCAATATACTCTTTATAATTTACACCCATATAGATAAGAGCAAAAGCTAAAAAAGACAAGAAGGGGTGTTTGAGCGAGGCTCAATAATCTAGGCAGGCTTTTGTATTGCCTTATAAAGGTACTCATATCATACCAAAGATAATGATTTGCAGGATAACCAGGCTCCTCAAGAGGAACACAAGAATTCGCCGGATGGATCAGGACGGTGCGGGGTATAAATTGTAGGCCACTTTTAGGACCTTGGGTTTCTTTTGCGTGTATTCATATATGTCATTTTGATATATTGGTCATAAGGTAGAGGAACACCAGTAAAATTAACAAATAGAGAATAAAATGACTCTTACCTTAATTCCAAACTGGAACATTCAACCCACACCTTGCAAGTCATTGGTAAAATATGTACCTCACTGACTGCAGTCTGGAGCACGCTTTGCCTTAAGCATTGATGCAAAAACAGTCAATTGAAGGGCTTTTGGCCCAGGTAATTTTTTTGCGCACTAAAATGAAAGTACTTCTTATGTGAAGCCTATTTAAATTTTTATCATTTTAACAAAATTGTTTTCAATTTTTGTTTCAATTGTAAACTTAAAGCAATTGAAATACGTCATACATCATACGTCATACAGATCAGACATTAAATCGCCATCTTCGTAACTGAAACGAAAACTGAACCAGACACTTTCGGTTTGTCGAATATTACTTTGCTCCGGGTCTCCAGTCTAAAGCGTACTGGGGATCCAGGGGCCGTTGTAGCCGTTTATTAGCTACGGCTCAAGACACATAATATTACAACAGTCTCAACAAGAAATATCAATACTTACGAGTCTTACAAACTTTTCTTAGACGTTTTTACGCCAAACGAATATTCTATTTTCCCAATTTTTAAGCATAACGACTAAATTTTGAGTTCTAGATCTTTTATGGTTCATTGCTAACCTCATTGAGACCGTTACGTAAGTGGTCTAAGACCCAGTTCAAACGTCGATCTTTTCATGAACCGAACCTAATGACATCAAAGAAGACCGCCTTATTATCCATTGTTTCAAATGCGTTCGGCTCATGAAAAGATCGACGTTTGAACTGGGCCTAAGACACCTAGATGTATAAAATGACCTAAACGCTGTTTTGCTGAATAACAACAAGTTATAGAATCGATGTCTCTATCGATCTCCTGGTAAGGTTTCATTTTATTCGGAAGAATCGACTCTCCTCCCATGAGCATATCATATCAGCCGACAAAGTTGGAAAAATATAACCCTTTCCTAGACTACACAATAAACAACATCATACATAGAGTGGAAGCCTTCAATAAGTCTTTACTAAGCCATGATTATGATAAGCTGAGCCCCATCATTGATCAAAAGACTTCGACATGAAAATTATCCGGTATCCTGTCCCTATATCAATCCTCCAATTGTCATAGTTAGGAGACGTTTTTGGACAGTTGCAAGTACTTTCTGACATGCGGAATAAGTATTTCTTAATTCCAGGGAAATGTCAACATATACTAAGAAAACCAGCGATATAATAACATCTTTGACCTGAAGACCAGATTTGTTGCCGCGATGACAACGAAACGTAGTCTTGTTTAGCTGGTTTTCTTATTAATTAAATCGTATTCCAAGAGTTACTTTGATTAAAATGCCAATACAATAATGTCGCTAAAGTGAAATTATAAAATGCATATATATTTTACTTCTTGATTACGCCTAATTGTTAAAATGTTGTCAGATAAAAAAAAAAAAAAAAAAAAAAAAAAAAAAAAATAGTCGTCGCTTAAGCTCCTTCAGCTGTTTCAGTTTTAGTTACCTCCGAAAGAAACCATCCCAGCTGAAACAAGAGACAATCGTTAATATATTCCTAAACCATGCACTATTTTCTTTTTCCCCATTCATAAAAAATAGGACGTTTTTGAAAATATGTTTACACACAACTGCAATTTACTCGTGAGATATCACATGACTATAACAATATATAATAACTGTTTTGTTTTATATATATATTTGCCTCTTGTCGTGTGCTCCGGCACGACACAATGAATATATCAATCTATAGAGACTGAGATGTTCATGAAAGCATACAACACCTCATACCACACAGAAAGGGACTAGATATTTAAAAAGTTGAAATTAAAAGTTTTAAAAGGATGAGTTTGATAAAACAACTTCAATTTTATTTGTTGTAAGAATAGTTTTCGACTCATGCGATAAGAGGAGTTTCAATTTTTGAGAAGCTAGCCGTAATCCTTTTCAGATCATTTTGATATATTTAGTGCATCTACCTCTTCTGCCGGCAGTTATTTTTTAGCTGTTTTGTCTTTAGAAGTTTCAACTATTTAGCGTTAGTGCTTGACTTTATATTGATATTGGTCTGTTTATGAATATGCAGAATTTTCGCACATATATTTTCAATTGACATTACGCTCACTGTACTAACCAATAGGATAAAAGGAAAAGTAAATAATCAACATGGGGGTGGGGGGTAAGCTGGAGAAATTTGGGGAAGGGAGTCTGAAAAAACTATCTACAAATATGAATTGTCATTATTTCATTTTCTTGCGAAAAAGGCGAGGGTCAGCCTTTTTTACAGGTTAAAGTGAAGGGCCATGGATTTTCATAGTGCGAATAAGGGGAAGTTTGGCGTTATCCTTTTTTCATTGGAAATGAAAAAATCTACAGCCCATCCCCTCCTCTCCCCCCATGATTACATTAAAGTACCTTCCTTTTCCTAATACGTGGGTGTTGTCACTCGCCGGCCAGTCAGAAAACCAATCGTGTTGTCAAAATATATAGAGAAGCTGTACAACTTCAGCATTTCAGTTGAGTCAAGCGTTCATTTTCATTTTGCCTTGGGCTGAAAAGACTTGTTGCGGGTACCAAGATGAAAATCTTTTACAGCGTGGTTTTGATGTGCTCTATGATAGTTATTGGTAAGTAAAATATACATTATATTACTTAACATACTTTAAAGTGTCTTGCATTAAACGACGCAAATGTAACACGAACTGCAATCAATTTGCAAAATTTATCATTTTTTGCACATTTTTCCGCATTCACACTTTTTTTGCAAGACGTGCATAAAGTCTTTACGTACTCGTTCTCTTCATAGCTACTCTGCTAGCAGATTCCCTATCTCTCTTATTAGCTATATAGTTTTAAAGACTTTAAATTTGTAATATTTTTCACTAGATGAATCTAGCGCTCAGACCACCTAGAGTTTTTGATAAATATATCATATATAATATATTGACGATAATATATACTCACACATTTGGCTCAATTATCGAAAATAATCTAATATAAGGTTTGAGTCAAAATACATCATATACAGACGTTCATCAAAGGAAACAGATGTTATGTCAGCTGACATGCACAAAATTCGGTTTCATTACTTTATTCCTTCAGTTAAAGACCACAATATCAGTCGTATGATACAGTTTTATTTCTTATTTACAATTTTAGGTTGTGCAAAACTAGTATTTTATCATATAATATTTTGTCAGTTTTGGAAATATTTCTATTTTTTTTTAATTGCATGATACCTTTTATAGTCATTTTGTGCTGTTTTTCACTTATTGGTAGGCGGAAAATTCTCAAAATGTTCAACCGGAAATTTTTGAAAATTGTATTTGCAAGCTCAAAAAATCCTCAGTTAAGTTTTGATTAGCTTCGATTCTGAAACTTGTTTTAAATTTTAAAAAAATTATTCTGTTTTTGAAAAGCTATAATTATTAATAAGAGCTTTCTTTTGCACGAAGGAATGCTCGGTCATAGCTCTCATTATTGTCATTAGCGGTACTTACTTAGTGAATTGTCCTGACACTGATTTATCGCTATAATACACCCTATGCAAAAAGGTATGGCCATGGAAATACCTTAGTTCATCAGTTATTGAAGACACTATTGCTTTCATTGTAAAGAGTATATCGATTTTAGTAATCTTCAAAAATTTCAGCTTACTAACATTAAATGATAAAAATCTACAGCTGTTTGAAATTAGAAAGATTTGTGTGGAAACAACAACCAAGGCCTGACCAGCCTCGTTTTCATGTTTTTGGCACATTTCAAATGCTTATAACTCTGCAGTGATTTAATATATAACAACAGAACTCTACCAAATTACTAATTTAGACATGCTCTTTCTCATGATCAAAATATAATTATTTTGAAATCATTGATGATTCATGGTGCTCGTTCCCAGTCTTTTTCTCTTTATGCATAGGCCTAGGGTGTATGGATCAATTGAAACCTCCACGTCGATTTTCTTTCTTTCTTTGCAGATGAATAAGGGGTTAATACTCTGTATATAGTTTGCCTTCCCGGCTTAACTAGACCTCATTTTATATGCCTAACAAATAAAACCTTTTTTGTGCTCCGTTCAGTAATAAAGCACGCAGGAAGTGGCGTAAGCATGAAAGAAGTGTGCTTCTTGAATGAGTGCCTTCGGCTTCAGTTTTAAGTTTAACAGACGTGTTTCAGCAGCCCTGCCGCATCATCATTGCTATGTCATACCGTATTTTGCTCAGTTTTTACAATGGAATTTAAATTTCAAGACTTTTGCGCGCTTGCAAAATTACTAATAAAACTGCTAGATCATCTGATCGCTAATTGGTGCAAAGTTCCTCGTGACATTGGATAATATTTGAGCAAAACTTGCCGAATTTATGTTTGTTTTCAGCGGAAAATTCATTCTTAAGGCGATGTTCTAGAAGATCAAGGCAATTCACCTAGAAAACGTATTAGAGACTTGAATGGAAAACTATTACTTCCTGCCTAAAATGAATGTGACGTTAGGTTGGGGAATTTTCGATTCAGTAACTGTAAAAAGTAAATTCCGAACCACTTTGGGCGGAGCTTATTATTCATGATCCTTATCCTGTCAATAAAGCAATTGTGTAGATTCGATTGTGATTGGGCTGTTAGATCATGTGACAATTGACAAATTTGACTATTTTGAGTTGAGAGCCGAAAATGTGAGACCAGGTTCAGGTATTCTTATGATACAGTATGGATAAAAAGTGTCATGACTTTTACTGCGCATGCCCGTTCGGAATTTCTGGCGATGGGCAGTTTAGCTTCTTGTCCTGCACAAATAATTCCTCGCTGGGTGCTTTTGGAGGAATATACACATACGTACATGCATACACTATACTTTTTTTTTTTTTTTTTTTTTTTTTTTTTTTTTTTAATAATATTTAAACAGGTTGTCCAATTCAGCATAGCTGGTTTAAATGGAGACCTGTATAGCTAAATCTAATAACAATATAACATTAAATACAAATAATTGTAACACAAAACGAAAAGGAGAAATGAAAAGAACTGATTACAAAGATTTGAAGTGGCTTTTCAAAGCCGTTTTGAATTTTGAAAAATTTGTTTCCTTTCTAATTTTGGCGGGCAGGAGATTCCACGTTTTGACAGCATTAACCCGGAAGGAGCTCTGATATTTAGAAGTACGGGCGAGCGGCAGTCTCAGAAGATCCCTATTTCGAGTGTTGTAGTTATGTATGTCTGATGAAAAATTAAATTCGTTTAGTAGATAAGAGGGGGCTTGGTTACTGATACATTTGTGGACTAGTAAACAGATATTATATGATCTTCTAGACTGTAGAGATGACCACGAGAAAGTATTGCCCACATCAATCTGGTCGGTTGATTTGTAACCCTCTATGACTCTGGCTGCACGACGTTGTAATTTGTCTAGGTAGCCTTTGTTGACTTTCCCGCAGCTATCCCAGACGGCACTACAGTAGTCATAGAGGGGTAAAATCATAGCATCGTATAGTGTGATGCATGCCTCCCTGGGGATGACCTTACGAGCTTTCCGCAACATGCCTATCCGTGCTGAAATTTTAGAGGTCATGTAGTGAATACACATTCATGTAGTGAATACACATTCATGTAGTGAATACACATTCATTTAGACAATCTATGTAATGAATGTAATTGAAGTAGAAGTTGTTGGGCTTCAGTCTACTATCATGTGAAATCATATGAAGTGTCTATCATGATTCTTATTTTGATAATCTTAGTTTATTTGTTATTCTTTATTTGAAAAACGTTATTTCGTTTTTTTGCGTTTTTTTTTTTTGTGTTTTTTTTTTTTAAATTTTATTTGGTGACGTTTACCGTTGATTATTCATTTTTCTTTATTCATTATTATCCATTTTTTATTTTCAATTCATTGTTTTTCATTCATTATTTTTCAGCCGTAGGCAGGCGCGAGTGCTATGAATGTACATCCTATAGATCATGGTCTGACTGCCAAAGGAATGTGAGAAAAGTTTATTGCCCTGATTATAGCTATGACGATTGTGGAAAGTTAAAGGTCATAACTACCAACACATTCACCGGTACAAGGACAACCAAATTCATCAAGTCATGTACACAGACGTGCAACAAACATGATCTCGCTGTATGCCTAAAGTCCGGCACGTCTTGTGATGAATATTACTGCTGTAATAGTGACTACTGCAACACGGGCTCAAGATTGGTTGCAAGCCTGCCATTTGGTATGTTGGCTTTTGCAGCAACAGTCATTGCCGTCTTCACAAGCAAGATGATGATGTAACACTTCAAGCAAGGAATGTTTCAGTACCATGCACCCTTTTCATATTTTATAATAAAACTTTGCAAAGATAATGTTAATCCCACAACCTGCTCTAGCATGTATTTTTGATAAACATACATAGCGTATGTATTGTGGTTTGAAGCAATTAGACCAAGGCATTTAAAATCGTTAATTTAAAGCGCTGTTAGTTAGATGGGTTTGTAGCAATATAAGAAAAGATCAATAAATATATTTCAGTCAATCTTGTAATGATTAAGAACTTCTTCATATATAGATCCCTTGCACGTGACATTATTTTGCAATGTACATTACCTTGCTTTTGTCCTCCGTTGAATCTTTGGTCCTCTGTTCTGTTCTGTTCTTGTCTTTTTCTGTTCTTTTCTTCCTCTGCTTCTTTGCTGCTGCTGTCCTTTGGTGTTGGGTGCCCTCTTCCGTTCCTCCGTAATTGCGTATTTCGGGTCTAACTGCCTTCTCTTAGATCAAATTAATTATTACTGGGTTGCCATGGTGGCAAACCAGTCTTAAAATGAGATCCGTTTTTCGGGAGTCAGGTAAACCATAATGTCTATTGTGACGTCACACGTCATGATTGGTCGAGAACTTGTAACCATAGCAATAATCTGTCCAATGAAGTTGTGTTATGTTATGTATTTGTGTACAAATATGATCGACAATTTTATAGAATTTGCCACATGATATCGAGCACGAGGGATTTATAGCTTTCGGTGTTTGGTTCTGTGGCCTACCATTGTCTTTAGCTTTTTTTAACGGTACACTTAAATAACTTACAAACGCACACGCCGTACGTAGTAGACTCACACTAAACGATGTTATTGCGCGATTTTGGAACGGCTTGGTCCACGTACTCAAAGAGAGAAGTCTGAGTATCTATGACCTATCTTTAAGATTCTATGAGCAAACTATGAGAATCATAGAACTAGACAAACTAGTCAAAATAGACTAAGAGAATCTATGAACTATCTAGCTATGATCAAACTACAGTAGATCTTACCAGATCTCAGATACAAAGAAATATAGTGAGACAAACTACAAAACGAGTGACAAATTAGTTCTTCTAGATGATTAACAGTGTTAGAAAACTGAAGGAATAGGTTACGAAGTTTATGCTTAAAGTTAGTTTTAAAACGTGATGAAAAAGAGATAGTAGAAAGTGAATGACTGACCAGTTGTTTAAGATTAGAGTCAAGACAGTTGAAGAGAGTAGCAGCACAGTAAGCAAATGTACGTTTGCCAGAATTAGATCGTGGGGAGGGTACCTTAAGGTCAAAAGCGCAAGCTCTAGTGCGCGGACCAGCTGAGCGAGTAGAAGACAGGAAATTGAACATTGACTTGAGACAGAGAGGAGCATCAGGATTATTGAGGATACTAAATAATAGCACAAGCTTTCTAAGTTTGATTAAGTCAGAAATTGGTACCCATTTGAGCTTGGCAAATAAGCTGACAGATGGTTGCGAAAAGTCGGCGTCAAGGATCATACGTGCTGCACGTTTTTGTAGTCGAAGGAGACGAGTTAAAGAAGAATGGGAACAATTTCCCCAGGCGCTTGAACAATAGATAAAATGATCATGAATGCAGGAGTTATAAAATCGTAATGCGCAGTCATGAGAGAGGAACGGCTTGCTTTTTACAATTGAACATATATTGTCAATGTGTTTCTCTCATGTAAGGTGGCAATCAAGAGTAATACCACGTAGTTTGGCATCTTTAACCTGTTCAGATGTATTTTAAAAATACTATTGAGGGAGGAAATTCAATGTCTCTTAAAGCAGTAACTTAAACGCAGAACGTCCCGACAGACTAAGCTTGTTCAGTATGGTTTTGTTAATATAAATATAACGTGAGAGAATCTGAAACACTGAGCCTTATAACCCGGCTTATAATCATGAGTCTACAAACTGTGTATTTTTAAAGCTTTTTATGGTTTTGTAATAAAAAATAACTTGAGTGACATCGAAACATTGAGTATAATGTTGTGTTAACTTGAAAACGCACCCGAATATCATATACTAGACATAAAACTGACTGTGATGATTGACAATGGACATGGCAACAACCTGGTCCTCGTCTCTGATTGGTCAAGGGTTGTATTTACAAAATATCACCACAAATGGTTATGAACCGGAATGTCTGAATAAGTTATCTGTTGGTTCGATCCCGACTCGCGAGACAAATATATTTTATGATGAAGAAAAAATATCAAAACCCTTGATAGTATAGTGGTTAGTATACTTGCCTGTCGAGCAAGTGACCGGGGTTCGTATCCCCGTTAAGGAGTTCATAATTTTGAAAAATATTAAATAATTTACAATGAATAAAAACGCGTTGTGTGGTGCAATCCTACCATCTAAAAATAGATATGACTCAGGGCTGACCACCCACTCCCCTTACGTTACAAAAGTTACTTTAATTGAAATGCCAATACAATAATGTCGTTAAAGTGAAATTATAAAAAGCATATATATTTTACTTCTTGATTACACCTAATTTCAAAAATGTTGTCAGATAAAAAAGATATAAAATAGTCGTCGTTCAAGCTCGTTCAGCTCTTTCAGCTCTTTCAGTTTTGAAAATATACATTAAAAACTTACTCGCATTTGATTAGCTTAGAGCAGTGCAGTTCAAGTGTAACACAGTGCAAAAATCTGTAACACATGCAAAAAAGTGTAACACAGTGCAAATTACATTTTCCGAAAACGGTCTTGAAACCAAACTTTTTTTGATTCTGTTGTTGATAAAATTATTAAGAATTAAGACTATGCATTTTCCGATTGCAAAGGAACAAGTTTAAGCGGTTTAAGCGGTTACTAACGGCTAAAAAGTTAGTAACTTTGTTTGTTTTTGAATAATTTTTTTGTCGGTTTCAGTTGAAGAGCGCGCGCTGCTGACGCTATCTCGCGTCATTGAACGCACGCTCAGAGTTTTTTCTTGAGATTTTCAATGTCGGACGTAATTTTTGTAAGGTTTTTCATGTATAGTATTAACAAGTGATCATATGGTTTCTTATCAATTCGTGATAATTCGCACTCGTGTGTTTTTCGACCTACGGTCTCGTGCAATTTGAACTCTTTGACTTTCGAAAGAAATCATCCAAGCTGAAACATTAGAGACAATCGTTAATCTATTCCTAAACCATGCACTATAGAGACTGAGATGCTCTTGCGGAATGTGTTCAACACCTCATACTAACAGAAACGGACTACTGAGATTTTCAGATCATGATGATATATTTAGTACATCTACCTCTTCTGCCGGCAGTTATTTTTTAGCTGTTTTGTCATTAGAAGTTTCAACTATTTAACAATTAGAAGACGAACTCGAGATTTCTATCGGCTGATAGTTGACGAGGGGCTCAACTAAAAATCTCAACTAAACTATACTATACTAAACTAAACTAAACTTCACAAAAGCGCGAAGGAAAAGCCGCCATTTTTTCAAAACAAGTCCGGCTTTCTCTACCCACTATCTATCGGCTGATAGATAGTGAGTACGTTAGCCAATCAGAATGCAGGATTTGCAATAGTATAGTAGTAGAATTTTACTAATAGACCATTTTCGAGATGCGCGAGCGCTTTCAAAAATATCGCGGGCGCGTTCATGATCTCGAGGCATTTTCGGGCAGAGTCAATAGCGCGCGTGATCTCGCCCGAAAATGCCTCTTTTTCATGTCTGCGCCTGCGATATTTTTGAAAGCGCTCGCGCATCTCGAAAATGGTCTATTAGCGTTAGTGCAAGATTTATATTGATATTGGTCTGTTTATGAATATGCATAATTTTCGCACATATATTTTCCATCGACATCACGCTCACTGTACTAACCAATAGCATCAAAGAAAAAGTACATAATTAATAAGGGGGTGGGGGGTAAGCTGGAGGAATCTGGGGAAGGGAGTCTGAAAAAAACTATCTACAAATATGAATTGTCATTCGTTCATTTCATGCGCGAAAAGCGAGGGTCAGCCTTTTTTACAGGTTAAAGTGAAGGGCCATGGGTTTTCATAGTACGAATAAGGGGAAGTTTGGCGTCATTCTTTTTTCATTGGAAATGAAAAATCTACAGCCCATCCCCTTCCCCCCATAATAAAAATAACGTACCTTCCTTTTCTTAATACGTGGGTGTTGTCACTTGCCGGCCAGTCAGAAAACCAATCGTGTTGTCAGAATAAATAGAGAAGCAGTGCAACTTCAGCATTTCAGTTGAGTCAAGCGTTCATTGTCATTTTGCCTTAGGCTGAAAAGACTTGTTGCGGATACCAAGATGAAAATCTTTTACAGCGTGCTTTTGATGTGCTCTATGATAGCTATTGGTAAGTAAATTATACATCATATTACCTAAAATACTTTAAAGTGTCTTGCATTAAACGACGCAAATGTGACACGAACCGCAATCAATTTGCAAATTTTATCATTTTTTTGCAAAGTTTTCCGCATTAAGTTTTCTGGTGCTTTGAAGGCGGCTTAAGTTATCGTTTTTCCTTCAGTTTTCCCCCACCGGTTTTAAAAAATGGCAGGTCATATTTCTCGCTATCAAAAACCAATTCCTTTCAAAAATTAAGCTCATAACCGTTTCTCTAGATTTAACCATATAAAACTTGAATAAAAACATAAACGAGGAAGACATATCAAATTGAAAATGTACCATTTAATACCTAGTCGTGTAATAAAGCTTACAGCTATGGTTCTTGAAACTCGTTTGATTGCTAAACTAAAGACATCACCATGGAAATATTTTCATGCTTTGGAGTTTTCAAACTAAAGCATTCTCTTACTTATTTATTTATTTATTTTGTGATTCACCCAAGGACAGGTGATAATACAATAGGACTCTAGGTCTCATATATAATATCAACACCCAAACCCAACCCCAAATATGAAAAAAATGGAAAACTAATCCCAACCCAAAATACCCATTAAAAGAATTATAGATATAGGAAAAGGAAAATGTAACGACAATTAGCAACTACATATAGTCATACGATTAACTATACGACATTTAGGACAAATTAACTTATATGAACGTATATTATCTCCATCAAATACTAATTTAAGCCTTTCAAAGAAGAAATACTTTAACTTATTTTTAAAAGAAGAAATGGAAGCCTGTGTCTTAATGTTATCTGGTATGGCGTTCCATGAATTAGCTAGACGATTGAAGAAGGAATCGCGAAACAAACAAGTTTTGAAAGGCGGCGTATTAAGATAAATGCCTGAGCTGCCATTGCGGGGTTTGCTATTGCAGTACTGAATATAATTGTGAATATTTAAATTAATATCACCAGACAAGAAAAATACTAGGTCGAGGTACTCGAGCCAATAGTTAAGCGGTAATAGTCTTAGGCGCAGTAACCTATACTTATGACTAAGGGTATCTGATTTGCAAATAAACTTGGTGGCCCGTCTTTGAGTCTTTTCGACTAACATGAGGTCTTGGATTATGGATTGAGGGGCCCATACCTGTGATGCATAGCAAAAATAACTACGCACTAAAGATGTATATAACAAAATTAAAGTCTTAGTGTTCAGTAAAGAAAAGCAGTTTCTTTTGATGAATCCCATCTTTCTGTTGGCTTTAGAGACTACTGCTGTTAAATGATTGTCCCAGGTGAAATCTTTTGTGATTGTAATACCAATATCTTTTTCTTTGGTTACCACTTCCCCTTTGGAGCCATTAATGGTGTAGATTCTAGCAGGACTTGCTTTCTTTCTACTGATTCGTAAGTTGTGGCATTTGGATGGCTGAAAGTAGATTTCGTTTTCGACGGACCAAGAGTTAAGTTCTGACAGATCAGTTTGTAGTGCAAAGCAATCATTAATTGATCTGATCACTTTAAAACACTTTTAAACGTCGGCGAACATCGCAAGGTTAGTTGAGCGGAGGACTTCAGGCATATCGTTCACAAACATTAGAAAAAGAACAGGTCCGAGGATTGAGCCTTGAATGACGCCAGATTTTATGTACCAAATGTTTCAGCGATTCCTTTCCTCTATAAAGCAAAACGTCAATAGTAACATAACTTCAAACCAAATAATCTTCCTGGAATTGTGAAGCTTAAAAAGGTCGAGTTTTACTTTGTGTTTTTCGCTTACAAGCAGCACATGGCTGGGAAGCTGCTGAAAGTTTTGCTTGACTTGCAAACGCGCCCGAAAACAGTCACACTTTCGTATGCAGAGTCACGCTTGTCACGCACTTAGTATGAAATTTATTTATAGTTTTTCTTTAAAACGCATGGATAACCCCTTTTTTTTTTGTGTAGATTTTAAAGTATACTTAACAATTAGTCCTCGAGTCCGAACGGTCTACGAGTCAATAGCCCATGAGGCCGAAGGCCGAATGGGCTATTGACTCGTAGGCCATGAGGGCGAGAGGTCTAATTGTTTTAGTAAAAACCTACTAATCGGTCCAATAAAAGGATGCAAAAAGTTTTGGATTTTCCTTTAAATATATATTTTTTGGTTTTCAAAACCGGCGCTTTTCGCTACTAGAGGTCTATCACTAATAGACCCCTAGTAGCTCAGCCAATCACAGGGCTTGATTGGTGATAGACCATTAGTAGGTTTTTTCTAAGTCAAATTAGTAAAATTCTACTACTATACTATTGCAAATCCTGCATTCTGATTGGCTAACGTACTCACTATCTATCAGCCGATAGATAGTGGGTAGAGAAAGCCGGCTTTGTTTTGAAAAAAATGGCGGCTTTCCCTTCGCGATTTCGTAAAAAACCTCTTGTTTGCAATTGTATAGTTTCGTTGAGAATTTTACTAAAACAATTAGAAGACTCACTCTCGATTTCTATCGGCTTTGATAGTTGACTCGGGGCCGGAGCCCCTCGTCAACTATCAGCCGATAGAAATCTCGAGTTCGTCTTCTAATTGTTAATTAGTCTTGTGAAATAAAACATTAGATTTATAATTGGTTTTGAAAAGAATATGGGAAATAGGAAGTACGAAGAATTGAACTGGGAGCTCCGCTTTTAGGCAGTGCCTAAATATATATATTACTCCATTAATACAACAATACAGTTTATTTCTTATTTACAATTATATATTGTGCAAAATAAGTATTTCATCATATAATATTTTGCAGTTTTGGATATATTTCTACATTTTTTAGTTTCATAATACCTTTTTTGGTCATTTTGTGCTGTTTTTCTCTTATTGGAAAGCGTGAAATTTTTAAAATATTCAACCGGAAATTTTTGAAAATTGTATTTGCAAGCTCAAAAACCCTCAGTTAAGTTTTGAATAGCTTCGCTTCTGAAACTTGTTTTAAATCTAAAAAAAATCATTCTGTTTTTGAAAAGATATAATTATTAATAAGAGGTTTTTTTGCGAAAAGGAAGGCTGGGTGAAAGCTCTCATTATTGTTATTAGCGGCACTTACTTAGTGAATTGTCCCGGCACTGATTTATCGCTATAATGGATCAATTGAAAACTCCACGTCGATTTTCTTTCTTTCTTTTTAAGTTCTTAGCAGGTGAATAAGGGGTTTATATACTCTGTAGTATAGTTTGCCTTCCCGGCTTAACTAGACCTTATTTTATATACTTATATAAATATTATATATATGTTTACAGCAGTTTGCAAAAATTCTTGCGAGTCACTAACAAATCTCGATATTTTACGATAACCGAGTTCAATAATTGTTTTATCATTCAACTTATTTTTTCTAATATTTGAGGGGCAGTGCGCACAAGTCAAAGCGCACAATAACAAAGAAGTCAGTTCATTGTTTTTTTCAGGTCAGGGAAGCGAACCATTGTCAAATGCAACGTTACTGTGCATGAGAAGACCGTTATTTGCAGCAAAATGGCTTTGCACCGTAATGCGCATGAGCAGACCGTTATTTGTAGACAGTTATTTGCAGTTCTCTCGGCCAATCAAAATGACGGAAAAAATAATTTGAATGATACTAACGCATATTAATTACCCATAATGCACCCGATATATCGATATATTGATATTATTGAGTTTTCAATAATTTTTGAAAATCGTTGTATTTAACTAATAAAACAGCTTTTTCCGTGCTTTGTTCAGTAATTAAGCACGCAAAAAGTGGCGTAAGCACGAAAAGAAGTGTAGAGAGAAGCACGAGCCATAGGCGCCGAATGCTTCTCACACTTCTTGAATGAGTGTTTTTGGCGCTATATATTAGTGAAAGGAGCACGGAAAAAGCTGTTTTATTCGTTTTATTACATAGAAAGGAAAAATGTGTTGTAGTTTGCAGAGCAGCGGTGCTCTGTTCACTAATCAAGCACCGTTCTCGACTAATCATCGCGCACGTACTATCCAAACTATATAATAAATATATATAAACTAGTATATATTATATTTATATTTATATTTATATTTATATTTATATTTATATTTATATTTATATTTATATTTATATTTATATTTATATTTATATTTATATTTATATTTATATTTATATTTATATTTATATTTATATTTATATTTATATTTATATTTATATTTATATTTATATTTATATTTATATTTATATTTATATTTATATTTATATTTATATTTATATTTATATTTATATTTATATTTATATTTATATTTATATTTATATTTATATTTATATTTATATTTATATTTATATTTATATTTATATTTATATTTATATTTATATTTATATTTATATTTATATTTATATTTATATTTATATTTATATTTATATTTATATTTATATTTATATTTATATTTATATTTATATTTATATTTATATTTATATTTATATTTATATTTATATTTATATTTATATTTATATTTATATTTATATTTATATTTATATTTATATTTATATTTATATTTATATTTATATTTATATTTATATTTATATTTATATTTATATTTATATTTATATTTATATTTATATTTATATTTATATTTATATTTATATTTATATTTATATTTATATTTATATTTATATTTATATTTATATTTATATTTATATTTATATTTATATTTATATTTATATTTATATTTATATTTATATTTATATTTATATTTATATTTATATTTATATTTATATTTATATTTATATTTATATTTATATTTATATTTATATTTATATTTATATTTATATTTATATTTATATTTATATTTATATTTATATTTATATTTATATTTATATTTATATTTATATTTATATTTATATTTATATTTATATTTATATTTATATTTATATTTATATTTATATTTATATTTATATTTATATTTATATTTATATTTATATTTATATTTATATTTATATTTATATTTATATTTATATTTATATTTATATTTATATTTATATTTATATTTATATTTATATTTATATTTATATTTATATTTATATTTATATTTATATTTATATTTATATTTATATTTATATTTATATTTATATTTATATTTATATTTATATTTATATTTATATTTATATTTATATTTATATTTATATTTATATTTATATTTATATTTATATTTATATTTATATTTATATTTATATTTATATTTATATTTATATTTATATTTATATTTATATTTATATTTATATTTATATTTATATTTATATTTATATTTATATTTATATTTATATTTATATTTATATTTATATTTATATTTATATTTATATTTATATTTATATTTATATTTATATTTATATTTATATTTATATTTATATTTATATTTATATTTATTATACTTATATTTATATTTAAAGAGAAAAATATTCTCAACAACAGATTTATTTTACTCAGTTTTTACAATGGAATTTAAATTTCAAGACTTTTGCGCGCTTGCAAAATTACCAATCAAACTGCTAGATCATCTGATCGCTAACTGGTGAAAAGTTCCTCGTGACATTGGATATGATATTTGAGGAAAACTCGCAGAATTTCTATTTGTTTTCCGCGGAAAATTCATTCTTGTGGCGATGTTCTAGAAGATCAAGCCAATTCACCTAGAAAACGTATTAGAGACTTGAATGGAGAACTATTACTGACTTTCTGCCAAAAATGAATGTGATCGACGTCAGGTTGGGGAAATTTTGATTCAGTAAACAACTTTTTTAGATATGAGAAGGCAGTTTAGCTTCTTTTCCTGCAAAAATAATTCCTCGCTGGATGCTTTTGAAGGAATATACACATACGTACATGCATACACTATACACATTCATGACTTTATTTGAAGTATAATTTGTTGGGCTTCTACTATCATGTGAAATCATATGAAGTGTCTATCATGATTCTTATTTTGATAATCTTAGTTTATTTGCTATTCTTTATTTGAAAACGTTATTTACTTTTTTTTTGTTATTTGGTCACGTTTACCGTTGATTATTCATTATTCTTTGTTCATTATTATCCATTTATTATTTTCAATTCATTGTTCTTCATTCATTATTTTTCAGCCGTAGGCGAGCGCGGGTGCTATGAATGTTCATCCTATAAATCATGGTTAGACTGCGAAAGGAGTGCGAGAAAAGTTTATTGCGGTGATGGGAGCTATAACGATTGTGGAAAGTTAAAGGTCACAAATACCATCAAATCGGGTGAAAAGATAACCAAATTCATCAAGGCATGTACACAGACGTGCAAGAAAAAAAATCTCGCTATATGCCAAAAGCACGGCACGTCTTGTGATGAATATTACTGCTGTAATGATGACTACTGCAACACGGGCTCAAGATTGGTTGCAAGCCTGCCATTTGGTATGTTGGCTTTTGCAGCAACAGTCACTGCCGTCTTCACAAGCAAGATGATGATGTAACACTTCAAGCAAGGAATTTTTCAGTAACATGCATCCTTTTTATATTTTAGAATAAAACTTTGCAAAGATAATGTTAATCCCATGACCTGCTCTAGCATGTATTTTTGATAAACATACATAGCGTATGTATTGTGGTTTGAAGCAATTAGACCAAGGCATTTAAAATCGTTAATCTAAAGCGCTGTTAGTTAGATGGGTCTGAAGCAATATAAGAAATGTTCAATCTTGTAATGATTAAGAACTTCTTCATATATAGATACCTTTCAAGTGACGTCAGAGAAGCTCAATTTGGAGGGCAAAACAAAACAATTTTAATCTCCTGAGAATTGGAACCTATTGCTTTACCCTACAAATTGGGCTGCATTCCGACGTGCTGCAAGGGGTATACATTAACCATTGTTATTATGGAACAAAAATTTTGTATTTGATATCACTTTTTGGCAAAATAAAACTAATTTCGTCGCTTATGAAGCATTAATATTTGTATGCCTTGATGAAAAACACTCAAAAAAATCTATTTAAGTTTTATATACTTCGTTCGTGGATTGCAAACCCGTGAGATCTTTGGATGTGGCTGAGAGCTAGCTAGAAGGATGTCAAATACACCGATCCCATTGAATTCATTGTTCTACCTCCATAGTTACATACATAGTTACTGTTGCTATGTTGGACAAGCTAAAATGTGTTTTTGATGTACAGCATGGAACAGACACTGATTGCTGAAAACTATAAATATCTCGGTCTTAGAATAAATCAATATGGGAAATATTCAATAACTAGCCGCTCTAGGAGCGTATACTCGTGCCCATTGGTGAAAGGAGTAGGCTTTTGGGAACATGGAGGTCTTAAAATATATAGCAGACTTAGAGAGAACTGATAAGCCTCTGAGTACCTTTGAGTTCATTCGAAATTCATTTGAGTTCGGCAAAGTTTGGCATTTCTCTTTGAGTTCGTGGAGCAATGGCGTTGCATGTGTTGCAGGCACATCAACCTCATGACTTGCACGTGGAATGCATCATTCAAGCACGTGGAATGCACATTCTCGACGTAGAAGATAGATATGAAGCCCAATCCAAGACTCGGCCCGGCCTAGAGGCCTGGGCACGAGTAATAATCCTCCAATCTTTATTGCTGTTTGTCAAAGTATGTTGTTCTTTAGTTCGTGTTTTCGTGATTGATGTCAACCAAACCAACATCGTCGTGAAAGCAAATTGTACGATTTCGCGTGAGATTGGGAAGCGCTGTAAACAATTAGAGTTAATATATTTGGCCTGCATTACTTGTTTGTCTAAAGAGGAGGGGTTTTCATATCTGATGTGCATTGCCTCGTTATAAGTTTCCTCCCTCCTGTTTTTCTTTGTTTTTCAGGGATATTATCGTTAAAAACGCTCTAATGGACCTTTATCACAAGGCGGCCATGTTTATTCCCTTGAGAGCAAAAACCTTTGTTTGAAACGTTATGAAGCGCCTCAAAGCGAGGGCAAGGGTCCCAAGGGAATGCAAATCCATTGTTTCAACCAAAGCCCATGGCGCTGAAACTCGGCCACAGATCCAAAAGCAGCAAGAATACGATATCAATGCCAAAACAAACAAACAAAAAAAAAAACAAAAAAAAAAACAAAAAAACAAAAAAACAAAAAACAAAAAACAAAAAAACAACAACCTTATCATGGTATCATGGTAGATTCTTGAAATGAGTAAGGACAATTCATCGCTACATACATTTACTATGAATATGCAAATATCACCTTCTCGCTAAAATCTAGCTTGGGCACCCTGTGATTAAATTCCCTTGAGATTGACATTTATTTGCCCTATTTCAATCTCACGTCACAGAAAAAATCCATTGTTTTATGGCTATGGAGATTGGTCGCCAGAGGGAAAAAATAGCAGAACAAATAAGATCACAATAAAATTTGGTTTATGATATAGTGGAAAGTGAGAACAGCAAAAAATGGCACTAAATATCTCGAAAAAAGGAAAATTTAGAAGCACGGGTGGTGTAGCGGTGAGAGCGCTTCCCTCTCACCAAGGCGACCCGATTTCGAGCCCCACTGGGCTCTCGTCGTATGTGAGTAGAGTTGTTTGTTGGTTCTCTCCTGTGCTTCGAGGGTTTTTCCGGGTTCTCCGGTTTTTCCTCCCTCCGCTAAAATCAACGTCTAAATTCCAATTGGAAAGCAGTGGAGTAAGAGCCACTCTGTGGATTCCACTGTTAATTCGCATTTATTATTTTTATTTTATCTTTTTATTTATTTAGCCTAAGTGTTTTATAATTTTTATCCATGTAAACAAGCTGTGACGTCTTAGTGAAGTAGGCACGCAAGTAATTAACTTTCTGACTCCTATTTCATCAATGACCGCAGCTTCTCTACGCTTGCAGTCCATTTTGGGTTATATGCGCTAGGATCAGCCTATTTACACTACTACTTTTGGTTCAAACACTACTGACAAACTTGGGGTAGTTATTTTCTGTCATTGCTTCAGTGCCTCACAAGACTGACCATGTTTTATCCAGTATTGGTTTTTGCCGTATTTGCGTGTTTGCTACCGAACGGTAAGTATAATGCAAGGCAGATATCATCAATTAATAGGGATTATGAAGTTGAATATTCAGTTTAGAAGCACCTGAGTAAGATGAATAAAGCTCAATGATGGCTTTTCATTAGAGAACTACAGTATACAGTGTACGTATATACGTGTCACGAACAAATGCTCGGGTTGATCAATACACAAAAGACTCTCTGAGGACATGGAAGTAAAACAGTGCAAAATCATAATATTTTTCCATCATATCCCCGCAGATCAAACAGTGTCAATCAAACGAATATAAAATGCCGGTAAAAAAGGGCATGTATCACGTTGATAGCATATAAGTTTTAACCGTCTCTGAAACCGTTACGACGAAAACACTGACTTCTAAGTGCTGACGCGCCCACTTCTAGGAATTCGTTTGTTTACACAGAAAAACACAAGAATTATGCTCAAAACCTGGGAACGTTTATGAATTAGGTCTTATATGACTTTGGATAAATTGTATTTTACGTTTGTATGTAAAAGATAAATACCGAGAACGGAGGGAATAAGTCATATGAAGCATGTAACCGTAACAATAAGAAACTTAATTCCAGGTATTGACGCGCCAACCTCTAGGAATCAGTAAAGTTTGTTTCGGGTGGCTGAGGGGTTACGCGTGAGGCATGATTCGGTCTAGAATAAGTGCTGAAATAAATACACAGAACTGACAGGGGAAAACGCTGTCTGACTTAATAATTTCATACTTACCAATGTTTTCGCAAAATTTTCATTCTTATAACTCTTCTCAGGTTAGATTTGGGCGATTTTCATGGCGAAGGAAAAGTTTTATTGCATTATATTGATTGTTAGCAAATTTTGGCTTTCAAAGCTAGGTTAAATGTAGGTGTTGTTTGTTGATTTATGCTTCACCGAAAGCCTTTTTCCTAATGTACACTGCTACGCAGATATGATGATACTCAGTTGTATCATCGGGAAATGCGAAGTTCGATCGAGGATGAAGTTTAAGGTACCAGGGGACTTTCGTAACCGATGTGCGGCACTAAAAACTAGCTTCCGAAGTGAATGACGGTAAGTTTGTTTAGATGTCAATATTTTTAGTTTATACCACTAATTAGGGAAACACACAAACGAGAAAACATAGGGAAATAAATTAGCAAAAATAAAAAAAAGTAAAATATTTTTTTTTGAGGTGGCATGGATGGCGTAGTGGTTTACCGCTCGCCTCTCACCGCTGTGGTGCGAGTTCGAGCCCCGGCTCGGGTCGGATCATATGTGAGTTGAGTTTGTTTGATGTGTTGTTCTCTCCCTTCAAGGTTGCCACAAGGGTTTCCTCCGGGGTACTCCGGGTTTCCTCCCTCTGTAAAAATCAACATGTGAGTTTAGTTGTTTACATAGAATACGTAATGTAGTGGTAATGTGTGTGAGTGACAGTGGGCCAAATTGGAAACCAGTATTCATCTACCGAATTTGAATCCTACTATAAAAAAATGATTTATTTATTTATTTAAAATCTATATCTATACGATATATTTATATATCTGATTATAGAATTAAGCTAGATTAAGAATTTCTAATAAAAATATATAATTAAAAATAATAAAAGATAAAAAAAATAATTATTAAGTGAATAAATAACTATCGACTCACGAGCTGCACAGTTTGCAACAATTGGTATTGTTTTTAAAAAGCTTGGAATAGTCAGTTTTTCAGTTTTTCTTTATACTAACTATGTGATGATCCTTCCCCCATAAAAGAATAGACGGTCACTTATTTGTACTTCCAGTACAATCTGGGGATGCTGAGTTTGATGGGATGCTGATGCATAAGTGGAATGTTGTACATATGCACATTGGACTTTTTCATATTTTTATATTGACCATTTTATGTATGTATATTAATATTATTTCTTTGTTTATCATTGTAAACTTGAGTTTTTCAATTTGTAAATTGCCATTCAAGTACCTTAATAAACTTATTATTATTATTTAATAATACAAAAATGAAAAATCTTTAAGCCGGAGAGAGATTTGATATCCAGCAGGAAAAAGCGGGGACTGATTAATTAAACTTTTGAACATGTTTTAATTTGCTCATTATAAATGCAAGGGATGTAACCAGACAAAGTTCCCTGGATTTATCCAGATACGTTCCTGGACTGAACTTGTCTCATACATCCCTTGCATTTTTATTGAGCAATTCAACTCGATTAATCAACCCGGCTTTCCCCTAAATATCAAATCCCTTCCCGGCTTTTGACAATCATCGTAAACTTTCGTGTTTCCCTTTGCATAGGGTCTCCTCTTCAATGTTATACTTGCAAGAACAATACGAATAAAGCTGTGAGCTGCAAGTTTTCGAAGAACCTGTGGAATGTAACAGATTGCTCAGAACAAGGGCAAGGACTTGACCGTTGTGATGTTTATAGGTAAGAGAAAAACAACAGTTTTTTTTTTGTAAACTCCTATTTTAACATTGCCAGAAATTCCGAACCAAAGTGGGCGGGCACTATATTATGCAAAATTAGAATCATGCAAAATAAATGCCAATCATTCTTATTGTCTTATCTCAAGTGTAATTGGTTCATACATCACAACTTAGCATTGACCATAAAGGTTTGTTCGCTGCTTTAAATTATTTATCTACGGCAGATATTTTGCCAGCAAAACATTCTAAAAAACCAAGAGGAAGCGGATCAGTTTGGGAAGTCGAAATATTCATTTAAAGACGTAAATCTTCGGCAGCGGTGAGAGAAAGATCGTCTACGACTGTAGAATCACGAAGTTAGCTTATGGAATAATTCTTTGTTTTCCTCATTTACTGATAAACGTTAATTTATCATACAAGGATTCAGACTTCTTAGTGCTGTGGAAGGGATTTTCGCCGTTCGATGCCGGCTTCAAGGGAACACGAGGATAATATCATCCCAGAGTGTTTTCGGTGCGTTATAATTAGTACATAGTTTTATGTAGCTCTCGCTCGCTTACCAAGATTATTCCACAAAAATGTCCCGAAGCCCCAACTGTCTATGAGAATCAGTGAAACCTACGTATAACACCGTATTATTATTATATAAGAATCGCTGAGTCTGAACAGCGTCTGCTCTCTATCTTTCCTCGATTTTTCAGTCATTTTCAATAAAAAATAACGCCTGGTTTTCTTCACTAAAATGGGCACTCGAAATCCTAGTATTTTTGTTGTTGTCAAACCGAATAGTAATTTAAAGTTTTGGTTCTGATTTATTAATTTTATTAAAGCTTGAAGGTTAGTTGTTGAACTTATAAGCCGTGCAGCTGTTGTAGTACCCGATAATCATGATTTTGAGACCAAAATAGTTGAGGGATTTCGCGCTCTTCTAGGTCTTCTTCACTAAATTGGGCACTTAAAACCCTAGTATTTTTGTTTTTGTAAAACCGAACTCTAATTTAAAGTTTTGGTTCTGATTTATTATTTTTATTAAAGCTTGCAAGTTAGTTGTTGGACTTCTAAGCCGTGCAGGTGTTGTAGTTAAATATTTCGTAAGATATCGAGGAATCAAAACTCTAGCTCCATACATTTTCTGTTAATTTGAGAACTGTAAGTATAGGATTACTCCGTAAGAATAACGCCGCTAATACGCATGTCCGTTCGGAATTTCTGGCGATGAGAATATCGTATACCCAGTGATCGTGCCATTAATGCGTTCTGGTTCGGACCATTTCAAGGTAATACTTGATTCAAAGTCACCGCCTTTACTTGTTGCAGATGCTGTTATATTTTGAGGAGGCGAGGCAAAACCTGTGTTTATTATATAAATGTATAGAAATATTTAGCTTGAGCGTAATCAGGTTTCCCATTTCAGATCACGTGTCGTTCTATCTTGATGTTTTTTGATGATGATGATGATAATAATAATTAATAACAATAATAATAATCCATAATTATAATACTAATGACGAAGATGATAAAGATGATGATTTCAAGTGATCGTATTACCACCTTACTGTAGCCACTGGATGTTTGGAAAGTGCAACGAAAACAAGTCGAGCATAACAACAAACAAAGAAGATCTTACAAGAAGACAAGAAAAATTTAATGAGCCAAATATTCAATGAGATGCTGAAAATGGTTTCATTCGAAAGCAAACGTAAAATCAGAAAGACAATGTCAGGATTAATTCAAGGAGAATGAAGCATCCAATATATTGTTTTAATCATGATATACACATATATTAGTTCAAATTAGGTATAACAACTTACCTTCTTGTTCACTTCTGATTACAACAGATAGGAAAGTGCAAAAAATGGCAATTCGCCAAAGGAGCCTCTCTACATTCATAATGTCTGCCATAACGAATATAATATAGATACGACAAAATATATCACAACAAAAAAATGTATTAACAAATATTACATATGGCTCAATGGGTCTCACAAGTGCTGGGGTGTTGAACAGTGTGTTGTGCAGAGTCATTGCTCCAAATTTTCGATTAGTCAATGCGATCCAGCCATGGCATCGGTGATTGTCAAATGAGGAACCATACCTCATGAATAGTGATGGAGGATATTTAGACAATTATTCGTGATTATATTCATGATTAAATAAGTATATTCAAGTCAAATCTTGGCAACTGAACCGTGTTTTCATAGTGTCTGCTCAGCAAACGTTTTGGAATGACTAATTTCTACCTTTTTTTCACTCAGCTTTACACGATTATTTATTTCATAAAATAATCAGTAACTTATAGATAACTTTGAAAAACTAGCAAAGAGCAAAATGAATACCAATTTTGAAGAAAAATATTGGCTAGTCTCTTTCTGAAATAAATCTTGAGGATTTCATCAGCCTTGTTTGTCTGCTCAGTGAGCTCAAGATTAGGAATATATTAAAATGCGTAACAAAACGCTGTTCTCTCCCGACAAAGTTGCATCTGTATTTCTACTACTAAGGGGGAGAGATATATCTAGACACTGTATTACCGGCGAACTAGATAAAAGCTTTCATTTCTGCAAAATACAGCGGGACCTTATGGTAAGCCTTTGTTGCTTATCTAAGTCGTACAATTCCACTCCGAAGCAACCCAATGAACATCTTGTTTATTTACCAAGTCTAATCAACAGAAAGTGCTTTAATAGGCTTCTCATTGCACTTTGAAAAATCTGTATAATAGTTCAATTCTAATTCAAACTGCAAAAAAGTCTTAAGAAATGATATGCCGAAAGTATAATTTTTTTAAGAGGAAGTATTATTTGTCATTCTTCCGATTTGGTAATTAATTAAAGAATTCAGAGATGAAAACATATCTGAACCAGCAGGTTTTTTGATGATGGAAGTAGGCAATATCCTCCAGATTATCTCTGGTGGTCGGGAAGAATGAGAAGCTAGTCAAAAAACCTCGACACCGAACTAGGTCCTATTGCAAACACAGACACTTTGTTCTATAAGAAATCACTTCGATCAAATTCTCTCTTCTGTATTTTATGTACTTGTCATTGCATTTTCATCATATTAATATTATTAGGTATTATATTAAAGGTAATATAGCTTTACCGTTTAGGTTCTTGTGACCGAGAAATTTGCCTGACGACAGCCGTGAAAAATATCGGTCTTCCAGTTGAAAAGTCTATCAGTAGCTTCAACTACGAAGTTTAGTGATGTTTATCAGACTATATTAGAATACTAATGAGGGAAAGAAAAAACAAAAACAATAGAAATCAGTCACCCAGGGGGGAAAATAGGATACATGTCTTTCGGATGCATCTGACTTTAGCATGGATACTTTTTACCAGCTGAATAAGCTGCCAATAATTTCAACTATGAAGTTAAGAGATGTTTAGATCCTAGTTGTATATTTTAATTATAGGATAGAGGCACTGGTCAAATGGGATGAGTGTAAGGAAGGATCACATGATTAGCATATAAGTTATCCAGGAAGTGATCCGAGACTACAATGTTTTGAAAGACAAATCGTCGGCGTTTCAGAAGAATATTTTTATATATAACTAAAAAATGCACAAAGGTAAACAAAACATGCACTTTAACAAAGCTTTCAAAATGCATCGTTTAAAATCGGCATCCTTTTGATCTCCAGAGCGTATGGTTGTTGATTACAGAAGGGTAATGGAAGGGGAGAGGGCATATTAGTTTAAAGTGCATATAAGGGTTCGTCAGTTTGTGTTTAATATGAAAGTTCTGACCCTAAAAATCACAGAATCAATTTTTTTTTATTCTGTTGCGATTTCATTATTTTTTGACGGTCTTCTAAGTCATTTTACTCGCGGGATTGAACGGCGACCCCCTATTTTTGGTGCTTATTTTGTGCACGTGTATTTTATGTTGTTGTATCAACTGGCAAAATTTAAGAAAACTGACATTTACTTCGCATTTGGCTGCGAACATCCTTAAGTAAGCCTTTAAATTACCCCGCCGGACACAAATTCCTCGCCCCAGGGATTTTCAACCATGACGTCATTATTCAGTCGTCTTCGAGTGTGTTCGTCTTCGATGCTGAGGCTCCGTTCTCTCTTCAAAGATCCCTTAAACTGTCGATTTCTTTAATGATATCTAAAACTATCAACTTAACACTTTTAATGTTCTGAGACATATGGCATGGTAGCTGAACATTGATCAGTGATATAGCAGTCAGTGGAAGAATAGACAAATAATTATTTCGAGAAGGTATTCGCTTCCTGGTGCATGCCAATCCTTCGCACTCAACTAAAAGCATCAACGTCCTTTAATAGCCGAGGGGATTACAAAACCATAGAAAACTGAACTGGATTCGTTCATACTTAACGGCAACAGATCTTAACATAAAACCATAGAGGTAAGCTATTGGCAATATTGAAGTTTTATGCACTTTTATCTTATATCATCTTTTGTGTGTGTGTGTGTGTTTCGCATTATATGTTACTGAAGAATCCCGCGATCCGTTACATTAACGGTGTTGCTTAAGTACTTTAAGCAAATTCTTGAGGATATATTCCTACAAATGTCTATAAGACGTATTCTTATTAGAACTTCTTGCTCTAACACTATTTTCGACTTCGCGAACTCTAAAACCAATAGGTGAAATCAAAGTTTGTTCGGAATTTGAACATCTTTAGAATTTGAAAAAAAGATTCTCGTATTTAATACCAATGCACAACACTTACGTATGTTGAAAGCATGACCTGACTACAACTATTTTTCAGCAAGAATGAAATACAAGCAATTTTGTTCAAATTCTAAAGATGTTCAAATTCCGTACAATCTTTGATCTCACCTATTGTTTTTAAAGCCCACCAAGTCGAAAACAGTGTTCGAGGAGAAAGGTCTATTCAGTCTTCAAAATAGTTTTATCAAAATCACTTTCATGAACATCTTTGTTGTTGGACCATTGTTTTCACGACAAAGAATAAAAGAAAAACTTAATCCAATATGTAAAGGGAATAGAATATTATAAGATCAATATTATCCATCTTGATTTATTACCAGGAATATTTTTTTTTACATCTAATGAATAATATTCCCCTAAGCTTTTTATCAGTCTTTGCCTGTCAAACGTTTACCAAATAGGTTCATGTACTAACAACTGCGCTAGCAGACCATGAAGACCAACTGCGCTAGCAGACCTAGAAACGTTTTATATTTATATCGCGTTTGATAACAAGCATCTCCTACTGTGATATATCAAACAGATATCAGTACCTAATAGATTATTATTCAAAAATAATATGAATTGAATAATATGTATTTTTACATCCAATGAATGATATTCCCCTAAGCTTGTTATTAGTCTTTAGCGGTCAACGTTTTACCACAAAGTTTTCTGTTCACACAACTGCGCTAGTAGACCATGTCGTAATAACTCACCTTGAACGTATATTCAAATCGCGTTTAATAAAATACATGTCCTACTGTCATATATCAAATATTTAACAGTACGTTATAGCTATAGATTATTATTCAAAAATAATATGAATTGGTTTTATTGACTCTTTGTTTGATTTAAATTCCTTTATCCTTAATTTTATTTTCACGGTTGTAACCTTAATTTTGACATTTTGAAAACTATTTTCAAAAGTTAATTTGAGCAACGGTTACATGATGGTGTTTACTGGGAATTAGGTCATTAAGCCGGTTTTTAAACAGGTTCTTGTTCTTTTAAGAACAAAAAGGTGTTTGTTGCTGGTAGAAATGGTATACTGATATAAATTATGCACATAATTAAGTCTAAATGACTGCAATCCAAAAAAATACATACCCTATTCTAGGCTTTGTTTAATATTTCTTTTTCTGACCTTTATACTAATATAATTACTCACTAAAAACCAAGAAAACAAAACAAAAAAATAAAACTTCTTTTACTCGATTTATGAAATTGAATTTTATAAAATAAGAAGCTCCTTCTAATGTTAGGCTACAACAGGTTTTCATATAAAGATATGGTCGAATGACTAGATTATATGCGGTTTTGGTTACTTTCTTTTGCTGACAAAAATAACTAAAAATAGAAAATTCATTGGAGCAACGCTATGTGAATGTATGCTCTCTTGGTAGAATATAAATATAGAAAGTTGTCATGCACGTGAACATACACTATTTCGGGGTAAAATCTTAATAGATATCCTGTCCACTTTAACATGTCTAGTTTAACATGTACTTCGATCAACAAAAAAACGAAGAACAATAGGTAAAATCAAAGATTGTACGGAATTTGAACATCTTTAGAATTTGAACAAAAGATACTCGTATTTAATTGTTGTGATTAGACCTTTTTGCTCTATCACTATTTTCGACTTCGTGCGCTAAAAGAATAATAGGTGCATCAAAGATTGCACGGAATTTGAACATCTTTAGAATTTGAACAAAAGATGCTTGTATTTCATTGTTGTGATTAACAACGGGTCGGGTCATACCAATGCACAACACTTGCGTATGCTGAAACTATGACCTGACTACAACTATTGTTCAACAACAACGAAATACGAGTATCTTTTGTTCAAATTCTAAAGATGTTCAAATTCTGTACAATCTTTGATATCACCTATTGTTCTTTTAGCGCACGAAGTCGAAAATAGTGATAGAGCAAAAAGGTCTATTAACAACGAGTCGGATATACCAATACCCAACACTTACGTATGTTGAAATTATGACTTGACTACAACTATTGTTCAACAACAATGAAATACGAGTATCTTTTGTTCAAATTCTAAAGTTGTTCAAATTTCGTACAATCTTTGATGCACCTATTGTTCTTAAAGCGCACGACGTCGAAAATAGTGATAGAAGACCTTTTTGCTCTATCACTATTTTCGACTTCGTGCGCTTTAAAAACAGTAGGTGAGATCAAAGATTGTACGGAATTTGAACATCTTTAGAATTTGAACAAAAGATGCTCGTATTTCATTGTTGTGATTAACAATCAGAGTCGGGCCATACCAATGCACAACACTTACGTATGTTGAAATTATGACTTGAATACAACTATTGTTCAACAACAATAAAATACGAATATCTTGAGCTGCATTCAGGTTAATTTTATCAATGCCAAAGCATATTGTACAGTAATATATGAGTATTTCTTAAGATGGAACCCTTAATTTCTCGAAGAAAGAAAAGAAAAAAAGACCCACACACAGCTACATTACAACAGATCTTCGGATCCAAAATCCTGTGATTATTGATTGGTGCATATCACGAACCAATCTGAGGAGGCTAAAGGGCACAAAGGGACATATCTATTTTAAGAGAAGATGTCAGCTAAAATCGAACAAAATCAAAATTTGCCGGCAACAGCCGAAAGTTTGATTTCGCTCATATTTTGGTATTAGGTAGGCCTATATGCGAGATATATCATGGTATGTTTCATTTGTCGAAATATGGCTTCATTTCCGAGAAAAACGAGAAAAACGAATTTGTCAATAATTGACCCTTTGAGAGAGCCAAAATATACTCCAACTTCGGGGGCCTCGCCTGCCTTTGCAAAAATATCTACATGTTTATTTCTTAAACAACCGTTTCATATAATGTTTTAACTTTAAAAAGCTGAAATTTCATTGTCTTCCAATAAATTAATAATGCTATATGCAACGACTAGTGTAATAATATAGATAACTGCATTGAATGTCTTTTTTCCCCAGGCATGATCGATGGGCAGCTTAAAGCTACAGCACGTTTTTCTTCTCTTAATAGTAGTCCCTTCCATCAGCACAAGCAGTATAGATCAGGGTATGGCTGATGAATAAATTTTTGGGTGGTTGGATAGGTGCTGGATTGGTGGATAAACCAATAAGTTGATGAATACATGGGTGGGCGGATGGATAGATGAATAGGTGAATTGGTTGGTTTGTGGATGGATGGATGGATGCATGGATGGATTTATGGATGAACGGATGGATGGATGGATGGATGAACGAATGAATGAATGAATGAATGAATGAATGGATGGGTGGATGGATGGGTGGATGGATGGATGGATGGATGGATAAATGAATGGATGGATGGATGGATGGATGGATGGATGGATGGATGAATGGATGAATGAATGAATGGATGAATGATTGAATGAATGAATGAATGAATGGATGGATGGATGGATGAAGGAACGAATGAATGAATGAATGAATGAATGAATGAATGAATGGATGGTTGGTTGGATGGATGGATGGATGGATGGATGAAAGAGTGAGTGGATGGTTGAAGTTTTGGCGGGTAGATAGAAGTATGAATAGATTGGTGATAGATAAATGAGTGACTGTGGCCATGGCTGATGATTGGATGGATTGCCTGAGCTACTGAATCGGTATATTATTATCAAAGTTTTTTGTTAATTTCTATTTCTAGATCCCGCATCAGCTCCGTACAACGTAACCGCAACTACTGACAGCGGGGATTTCGAATCGTACATAAAATTAAGCTGGTTAGCACCCAGACGCATTAATGGCACGGTAACTAGCTACACAATATTGTACGGAAGAACTGATGGTTTGTTTGCTAACCAAAGTAGAATTGCTGCTTCGCATTTGAGAAGTGTTACTATCAACCGCCTTCTGCCTTACCGATATTACACACTGTATATCAGAGCCAAAACTAGTCTTGGTTATGGACGGTGGAGTTCGCCTTTAACAATACTCACCCCTAGTGGAGGTACCTGCTCTATATATAGAAACAGGGCTTCTGCACTATAAGGTCACTTGACCCTACCAACTTAAATCCAGCAGTTGCTTCAAAGTTTACAACAACAAAAATGGCAAATAGATATTGTAAGGAGGCGGAACTCATAATAGGGTCAAGTGACCTGTTTGTGCAATGGCTTATTGTAATGTTTTTCACTGCCTATTTATCGGTAGCTCTCCTTTGGCATGAGTTAAGTAAACAAATCATCTTTCATACACCCTTTTTTATTTGAGTCTGTTGATGTTGCTAAGGCGTATGATGCTTGTCCTGCAAATTAAAAAAATCTTTTCTAGCAAAGGCAAAAGTCAATATCATAAAGCGTTCTTTGATCTGCAAAGACACGCATATTGTACGATCCCTTTTTGTTTTCTTTCCCACGTTGTAATTAAAATTAATGTTTGTCAGTTTCCTTCAGGTTGTTTGGGGTGATGTGATCTTGCACTTGTTTCTTTAAATCTAGATCTTGGTAAAAGTTCCCCAGGAAGTCGAACACTAGGTTGACTGGAATGATTTCGTGCTTGGGGTAAAGTTGTCTTATTCCATTTCGCAGCTCTCGATACTTTTCTTGTTTGTGATTTAAAGCGGATTAAATAAAAATAAATCAATAAATTAATCATAAGAGTTCTCCTGATGATGTGAGCAGTTCCTAGGAGGGCAATCTACTGTATTTCTGCGATAGATATGTCTCCTTGTAGTTGATTGACATACTGCTCTATCATCATCATCGATCATCATCATCATGATCATCATCATGATCATCATCATCGATCATCATCATCGATCATCATCATCGATCATCATCGTCATCATCATCATCATCATGATCATCATCATGATCATCATCATGATCATCATCATCATGATCATGATCATCATCGATCATCATCATCATCATCATCATCGATCATCATCATCATCATCGACCATCACCATCATCATCATCATCATCTTCATCATCATCATCGATCATCATCATCATTGTTATTATTATCATTATTATTATTATTATTATTATCACCATTATTATTATTCATTATTAAAACGTGGAAAAGGAGAATAACCATGATCAATATATAATTATTTCTATATAATTAAGTTATCAATCATTATTATTTTTTTGGTGATTGCAGTTCCAAGCGATAGCTGTGAAGTTACAAATGTTACTTCTCCAACTCCCACCAGCATTTATTTGGAATGGAAACCACTGCCACCCGAGGCACACAATGGTGTTCTGTTGGGTTTTAACGTCCTGTACTATAACTTAAATGAAACTGTCGCTAATTACAAAAGAGATTTTGTCTTTCTAAATGCAAGAAGTTATACTATCTATAATCTGAAGCCATATTCATTCTATAAATGTGGAGTGATAGGAATTACTGAAAACGGATTTATGATCACACAAGGCATGTTGAAAAAAGCGTCGTTAATACAAACGCGGGAAGACAGTAAGTTGTGTGTACAGTAAAAGTCTTTGGCCGAAAACCGGGTATAGAGGCTTTGCACCACCACGTGATGGCAGCCATGACAGAAGGCAGGAACAATAGAGTCTTTCCCCCCTGAATTTTTTCTCATGTAAATCATCCTATTAGATCAGACTGTATTGTTCCAGCCTCCTGTCATAGCTGCCATCACGTGGGACTTTCATCAGTGTAACACTAGTATTTTGCCCTAAATATATATTGAACCCTTTTGTTCGAACATCTACTCAGTAGAGTCTACTGTGTATCTTTAAATAGCTAGTTTAACATCCCTGAACATAAACATCATCTGCCGGAAGCCATGAAAGGAAAGGAATTTAATTTGAGAAATTATCGAACAATTGTTTTTAATCAATAGCTAACTGATTAAACATAAGTAAAGTCATAATTATTCTAGCCGGACTTTTGTTTCCAGAACCAAATCGCCCTCCACCAAAACTGACAGCATCATTAGTTTGTGATCGATACGAGTTAAGAGTAATGTGGAATTCTCTTGATGCTGAGCACATCAATGGTAGACTATTAGGATACAGAGTCTTGCTTTACCAGGGAAAACAGCTGTACAAGAACTTCACAACCACGACGAGCACTACAGTATCAGTGGACGAGTGTAAGAACTATACCGTTATAGTAGCTGCTTACACCACACCTGGAGATGGACCATTCTCTGCTGTTGACGTCACTAGCACATGTCCATGTGGTAAGTGTTAGGATTATAAACGGAAGTTGATGTCGTTGTTTTCGTTGTTGTTGTTGTTGTTCAATAACATTGGATTTGAAATATTTTTTGCGAATAATTTCCACTCAACACTTATATTTGTGTTTGTGTTAGGTGCTCCTGAACCACTGTACAAAAGTCGTTTCGTCGTTACAAAAGAAGGCAATGCGACACGACTACTATGTGAATATCAAGGACGACCTGAGCCCGCGATATACTGGATGCGTAGCGGACAACGACTTTACGATGAAAATAAAAAAGGAAGGAGAGTTTTGACTCAGTTAGCGAATGGTACATGGTACATATCCTACACTGAAAAACAAGACAGTGGTTTATACACGTGTGTATTGAACAACACTTATGGTGTTGCGACAACTAATGTGTCACTGACAGTAGCTAAAGGTGAGTAATGAAAACATTCCAGATACTTTTAGTCATCAGTTGTTACTAATACTTCATTGTTCCCCTTCGTTATTCTCAGATGTTGCTGTAATCAAGCTCCAGATAACAGTTTCCAATAAGGAATATCAAGAAGACCTTGATGACATAACATCCAAGATGGCCATAGACTTCACTCTCAAGATAGAAAGAGCTGTGAGCATATTACTTTATCAAATATTAAAACACATAAAATCACAATATATAGTAGTACTTATTGGGTGTTTATCATTTTCTTGTGCGATTTAGATCTTCAAAGCATTGAAAAAACAAAAAGATCTGTTTGTAACGGTCTCCAAGTTCAGGTAGGGATAGATCTGGTGTTAGCTTAAACTATATTCTTTCCAAGTCACTCCGCTGGTGGCTTTTTGACTTTCCCCTTGTGGCTTTGTTCTTAAGAATTACCATTTGTATTCAAAGGAATGGCAGTGTCATAGCAGACTTGAAGGTTTCCATAGCAATTGATGACCCAAGCACTGAATCCTCCTTGCTGAAGTCAATCAAAGAAACCCTTATCCGTTCGTTCTCAGGAGACAAGTTAACAGAGGAAGATATCACCATTGGTAGCATCACTATCAAAGGTAGATTCCCCCTCTACTAACAATGGTTATAAAACATTCAGTAGTTAAAAATGTTTTATCATCTGAGAAAGCATATCAATGTGTTTAAGTCTGGAAAGTTTGAACGTGCTTCAAAAATGTCAAATATTCTATACTCGCTTTAAAAAGCTGTTTTGACCGAGTACGGATTAATAACTGTTGTATTTTATTAGAGCCACCACCTTCTCCACAAAACGCCAAAACGAACGAAATAAACCCAACAGATATTCACCTGACATGGGATTACCCACAAGATTACAAAGGTTATGCCATCACTGGGTACAGAATACTACACAAGAAAACTGGTAGGAAGGAATGGATTATGGGTAAGATGTTATCGGACAATCAGAAGACAGGAAGGATAGAAGATCTTCAGTCCAGCACCAAATATGAAATAAAAGTTGCTGCTTACAATAAATACGGACAAGAAGAGACTGAAATAATAACAGCACAAACAACAGGTAAGACACTAAGTATAGGTAATCATATGGTTTTGAGTTCAATTTGGGATTAATTTGCACGAGTGTGTTTTTCAAAGAGTTCAAATTTGAGCTCTTTGATTAAAAAAACAAGAGTGCGAATTTTCCAATATTGAACGAGAAACCATATGATTACATGTTGATAATAAACATGAAAGATGTAATTTGCACTGTGTTACAGTTTTCTGCACTGTTACAGATTTTTGTACTGTGTTACACTTGAACTGCACTGCTCTAAGCCAATCAAAGTCGAGTAATTTTTTCATGTTAATTATTAAATGATATAAAGCATAGAGCCATAGATATTAGATGGTTAATCAATCTATCTTCATCTTCAGCTGACATGACTGCAGCAATAGTCCTTGGTATTATCATTCCAATTATTCTGATTCTGGCTCTGATTGGTTTGTGGTTTTGGTGGAGAAAGCAGCGACGTCAAAGAAAAGAAATCGAAGAGCAGTTGGCCTTGGAGCAGGTTTGATTTCTTTATACACGTAAACGTACCTATATCTATTGCTTTCGCATTCTAGTTTGCACGACGAAAAACAAAAACCTAGGTGAAATTTATTTCTTTTAACACAGAGAGAAAGAGTAGAATTAGAAAAGCAGAATGCAGCATTGATAAGTTTAGATTCCTTACTTGGAGTTGGTGGTGAAGATATCGAGAAACACTGGAAGGAAATTGCTAGAGAATGTATAGAGTTCATAGGGGAACTTGGCTCTGGAGCTTTTGGAGAAGTCAAAAAAGGAAAGCTGATTGATGGAGATGAAACCACAATATGTGCAGTGAAAATGCTCAAGGGTGAGTTGATCTTGATATTATTAAATCATACAGGTGATAATAGCTATTTCAAAAAACGTTTCGTTAAGGTTTTGTTGCATGTTGCCTTTTCCTTGTTGGTGTTGCATGTTGCTTACCAAGCTTGAAATGTGTTATATTCATATGTAAATAATGTCAGCATAGAAGACAATATGCTGGACTGAAAACGTGCAGACTGGACAAAGACTAGGAAATTTCCATATTGTTATGACATTTCGTTGCTTGAATCCACAACATCCATACTGCATTTCGGGCTTGGTATTCAGTGCAATATTGGTGTTTTGTTGGTTTTCAGCACAAGCAACAGAAGTAGAGCTGAGAGACTTGATCAATGAACTCAACATTATGGCCAATGTTGGTGAACATCCAAACGTTGTCAGCTTGATTGGGGCTTGTACCATGGATGGTGAGATTAACCTTAACAATGTATAAATGGTGTCTAAAAGCTTAGCTTAATACACCAGTTTGGTATTCAATGGAAACCACTGTTTTGAAGACCACATACTCATTTGCTCAGGTTATTTCGATTTTCGTAGTTAAATGATAAGAAAAGCTTGAAAACATCACTGTACCTTGTTGAAGAACTCCATCTAAACCTCGCTCGCCGATTTACAGTTTGCCAAGGAATTTATCTCATAGCTTCAACGTTTATATTTATTCAACAAAAATACAAAATTTCTTTGAAATGTGACGTCCTTGAATGCTAATTTTTTATTGGTTCTTCGTCTCTTCCATTGTTTTTCAACCTATCAGAATGCATATTCGACAAACAAACTTGACTGAATTTCCTTTTTTTCTGCGCTGTGTTTCCCAAAAGCTGCAATACTTTCAGCCAATCAGAATCGAGAACTTTACTTTTGCGAATCATTAGAAACAGCCAACTGTAATGTAAAGAATGTGCAAGTTGAATAATTCCAAACCCACGGAGTTTTAATGGCATCTTTTAATAGCTGACTCAGTATGATCATGAACGAGACTAAGCTAGTGCAAATGAGTCTGTGGTCTTCAAAAACAGCGGTTAGCATCGAATGCGAAACTGGTGTATCAAAATAATGCAAAACGTACCCAAATTACCGTCCGAACTGTAGTAATTTCTGCCATCCATCATCATGACTTACTTTCGCTTATTTTTTTGTCAGGTCCTTTGTGGTTGATTGCCATGTTTGCAGAAAATGGCTCCCTAATCGAGTATCTACAATCTCATCGTCCAGAAAAATTCCACAGCTACGAGAATGCTGTCTGCACGGATGAAAATGAGCAACAAACGAAAAGCTATGAAAATATCAACACCTCCACCACAACAGCCTACGGCATCCCCCTCCTTGAGAAAATGAAGTTTGCATATGGTATTGCTAAGGGAATGACACATTTGGGGAAGAAGAAGGTATGATAAGTAAAGAGGCATCTACACGAGCCATGCAATTTTTCCTTGACAAGGAAAAATTGCTCGTGTAGCTGGAGTAAAATGAATATTTTTTCTTTGACAAGGAAAGGCCTGCATGCTGGCTTTTCCTTGACATGGAAAAATTGTCAAGAATGAAGTTTGCTCGTGTAGACGGACAGCAAGGAAAATGTGGCAAGGAATATTAATGAGATTAGTTCTCAGCCTGTTACTTCAATGATCGAAACTTGTCAAGGAAAACTTGTTCATCATCTACACGAGCCAGAAAACCTTTCCAATGAAAAATTGTCAAGGACAACGTGCTACTCGTCTAAGCGAGCAATGAAAATATATCGTCAAGGATACTTGCTCGTGTATATGCAACTTAATCGCCTTTCAGAGCAAATTATTCTGCAGCTGTTCAGTTTTTAGCTAAGCATCTTTTTTTATCCTTTTGCATCTTTTAGTGTATTCACCGAGACCTGGCGGCGCGCAATGTATTACTGGGTAACGACAACATACCGATGGTGTCTGACTTTGGGTTGTCACGTGATGTCTACGAAAGCGGTCAATATGAAAAGACAACAGGGGTAAACATAATGAATATAAGTGTAAACAAAGTGTATCCATTTAAGCTGATTATTATCGCTAAAACTATATTATAACATACCCACGATATAACGCACGCTCTGCACGAGTGGTTGGATATCTATGAACGAGAAATGGATTATGCACGCTAGTGCAGGTCATCGTGCATCTTCACGATGGGATCAAGTTAAAATCACATATTTTGTGAATAGAATTTCACTTAACGTGTAGGCTACAAGTCCACATTTTAGCCCATTATCATTTTATATTTTTGACTTTCAACATCTTAAATGCTCAGTAATTATTGGGTCATTCTCTAGAGTTCAATGAAAAATAAAGTCAAATAATACATTTTCTTCTGTAGAATATAGATTTTTTAAAACAGCTTTCCATGTTTGCGTTGTTCGCGCGTTTTTACCGCTAAAAGGGTGAACTTCCACGCAATCCGACGGCTAAACGAAGTCGGGGATCCCTTTTTTATTATTTGCTCATTTTACTTCTAGTGGGATATACTTTCATTATGGATCTTTTTTTAAACCTGACGACGGGATCTTTTGTCCATGAACGTCCTTAACGAACTGCCCGCCCACTATAAGCATTGATCATTCCTTAACTTTCAGGGTAAACTACCTGTCAAATGGATGGCAATTGAATCCCTGGAGGACTATGTGTATACAGTACAAAGTGACGTGTAAGTATGTCATATATAATCCCTGGTAGACTATGTATACACAGTATATACTATACTATATGTAGAATCTCTTTTCCGTGCACGTAAGGCACATTAAAAGCCTGTTATTTTATATGTGGAGGATATATTCACCCAAAAAATGACAGATTCACAGATGCTGTTAGCTACTAGCTTAGTAAAACAATACAAACAATACATGATATTTATTTTCTATCTTGTGTTTTCAGTTGGTCGTACGGTGTTGTTTTGTGGGAAATAGAGACTCTTGGTGAGTTTTAAAATCATTATCTTTAATTATTTTTCATTGGTTAGCTCAACACATTAGAATCAACGGTATATAGGCTGTTAACCTTTGACTTTTGTTTTCAATTTCCCAGGTCGCATTCCTTATCCGGGTATAGGTGGACTTGAGTTATTGAACAACCTTCAACAGGGATACAGACTTGAGAAGCCTGAAGAATGCTCAAATGAAGCGTAGGTGTTTTAGTCTCACGTTGTTTTCAGACACTGAATCGATATATAAGAAATGGGCTTGCACCTATTCTTAGTTTGTGATGGTGAACAATATACCTAAAAAAGCTTTTCTTTATTTTAGGTACGAAATCATGATGGACTGCTGGCAAGAAAATCCAGGCAAGCGTCCCAAATTTGCTGAATTAACAAAGAAAATCGCACTTATGCTTAAGGACGTCCCTGTAAGTATCACGATATTGTAAGTTTATGCGCACTAAAAGTAATGACATATCATGTTCTCGATTCATTTCTGTCTATGCTATGATTTTTTGAAAAGGGACATGAAGCTTTTGTGTCGCCAGAAGAATTGTTGGATGCTTCGTACGACGAAGTGGTCATTGACGAATCATTCCTTGCAAAAGGTCATGAAGATGCTCTGTCAGCTGAGGGATTCTACAACGCTTCTTACGACCAAGTGGTCATTGATGAATCATTCCTTGCAAAAGGTCATGAAGATGCTCTGGCAACTGAGGAATTCCACAACGCTTCTTACGACCAAGTGGTCATTGATGAATCATCCCTTGCCCAAGAAGAAGAAGAAAAAGAAAACCACAGCAGCGATAAACCGAGTGATATAGCACTAAATATCATGGAGAATGAGGAAAGTCAAAGGTACGTTGAGCATCCAGGTCCGCCACCAAATGTGACCAAGAATCGCAAAAACAGTACTGACGATTTTGAGCCACAGAAGAACATAATGTCACTGGTGAATCCTGCCTATGGGATCAACAGCGATGCAGAAAACGATCTCGTAATATGAAAGTCCACTTGAGGACTTTATGTTAGCAACTCCGAAGTTAAGGGGGAAAAACTAGGAAGGGTAACGGCTGGCCTTGCAGTGCATGGTGGTATTGTTTTAGGGGACAAAATTACGCCATCTTGGAAATATGTCCTCTAAAGCTATCCAACAATGCACTGCAAAGCCCATTTTTTCCCTCAGCCTCGGAATGGTTAATATTAAATAATAAAAAAACAATAATGCACAAAATGTAACTTCTTGGAAACATTAATTAATTATTATAGCTTTTATTTAAACACGATAATAATGTTTACAGCTAAGCTGATGTGGTCGTATATCTACAATAGTACTAAACAACTGTATTAAATCGGACGGAATGTGATGACATTTAGAATACAAATTCGGCATCGGCGTTCAACATACTTTAATGAATCTTTAATTTTTATCTTGCTGAGCTATTACAGTACGGACAATCTATCTTGGGCCACGTTTACAAAGTTAACCAGTCATAATCACGTATAAATGGAAAATATTTTCTACAGCTAGTGTTCCTGCACCGTACGTAATATCTAAAAAAATGTACGAACATTTTTCTTACATGGGATTACGCTGCTTCGTAAAATCTGCAAAACTAATATCTTGTAGATATATTTTTTAGTTTTTTTTTAATAAAGCCCTGGTAAAATCTATGTTTGTATTGCATTCTTTACATGTTTGGGACCTAGAGCAATGTTTCTATAATTAACTGTGTATGGAACACATGTCAACTAAATAAACTGAAAGACAGAGACGAAGACCCAAAAGAGGAAAGAGAAGAAAGAAAGCAAACAGAAAGAAACAAAAACCTCATCATACATAGGAGCATGTCCAGGGTTTCCTAGAGTCCATTTGATGCCTCCCAATTAGTAGTTTTAGAGGGTGAGGGAGGTAAAAATGAATCGAATTGACAGTTCAGTGCATTGTGGGCAAAGGGACAAAATAGATGCAATCTTTATGCTTTTGAACAAACATAACATGCAGATTAGCTGTCTAATAACTTTTCGTTCTCTTCGTTTACATTGATCACCAAGTCTGGTTCTTCATAGTAATTATTTTTGCTTTCACTTTTCTCTTCACTCAAAAGAAGTAACTTGTCATTTTTCATTTTGTCGCCCGATGGTTCGTTTGCCTCCTTGGACAGGATTTCACTGTACTCCTTAACAAAACAAAACATAAAGAAAAATAGATTTTAAAATTACTCACCAATTTTGTTTAGAAGGAAAGCAGGAAAGTGTATAGAACGGATACAAGAAGGATAGGTAAAAAGAAAGATGAAGAGTTATAGGGAGAAGGAAAGTGAGAGAAAAGAAATAGGTACGAATTCCTCGATCGATGTTATGAGAAAACTATAAGTTATATGTCAACAAGCTGAATTAAAGCGCATAATTAACTTATCGATTTTTTTCAAGAACATTTTATTTAATGAATGTCACATTGAAATATCTAACCTTATTATAATTTAGTACTTACAGGAAAACTCTCCAATAGCGTCGCAACTTTTGTCATTAACTCGCTGAATTTTGGACGATTATCAGGGTTGTCTTGCCAACACTCAAGCATGATCTTGTATCTATAATCATTATAAAATACTGATGTTTTAAAGTCGCAATGAATAAGGAAACAAACCGACAGACGGACAGACGGACAGACGGACAGACGGACAGACATTATCAACATTCTCGTAATCGTGGAATTTTTCTAGACGATGAGACTGAAGATACTCGATGAGAGAGCCATTCTCAGCAAACTTGGCAACCAGCCACAAAGGACCTGTAATGCATACCAAAAGAAATCGGATCATTGCCAACTTTATATGTTTTAATTGCCCTATTCCACTATGACGTCAAAACTTGTTTATAAAGGGGAAAGAATTTTGAAGAACAAATTGTCTTATTTTCAATATGAATTATAAAACGATGTTTATTTTACATTATATAATAGATTTTCACGAGCGCGCGCTCTGATTGGCTAAAAACCTATGTTTTATCAGAGTGTAGAATGATAGATATGACGTCAAAACCATGTTTTCTATACAAAATAAACATAGAAATGACGTGGGTTGCTTAAAACATTTCGGCGAGAAGATGGAGTTTCCAGATTTTTCAGTATGTTTTGATGAAATAAGCGATGATGAACTGTTAAATACAGTCGAAAAAATGCCAAATGAAATGGAGGTTCCTTTGGAAAAACAGCCTGAAAGATTTGCAAACCTTTCAAACGAAGAGCTTAATATCTTGATTGAAAAGTCGCAATCTACATCGACAAAAAGCAACACGAAATTTATCCAGCAACAGAGTGGTGGTTTTAACCAGCAAAACCACGAAGACAACCATTAGAAACGATTTTTTCATGTTTGAGTTGTAAATGAGGCCTTATTCAAAACATTTACTTGTTTGTATTGGTGAAAAAACCTTTGAAAATAAATGCTTTCTTTTATAGAACTCAGTGACTGAACATCTCATTGTAAACCCATTTAAATGTCCTTCTTTGCTAACTGTCACTACCTGTCAAATCTGGACCAATCAGATACGCCTAGATCGTATTTTAAGCCAATCATAGCATCGATCAAATTTGTTTTCGTGAGTTTGACGTCAGACTCGCGCGCTCTCTTTTCATAAACAAGATTTTTCGCCTACGGCTCGTGATTTCTAAAACTTTTTTCGTGTCCTACAGCTCCAGTCGTGTTTTATCAGAGAACAGAACATAGCTAAGCCTGATCTATTTGTTAAGTATGTGCGGTGATTGGTGGTTATTGGTGCTTTCGTAAATTCTAAAAAAAATTTTAAAAGATTGTTTTCAAGTAAAGTAATAGGGATTGCATTATGTTAAGTAAAGTTGTTACTGGCTGAAGGGCAGTTTCAACGTACATACCATTAACCGTACAAGCTCCAATGAAGCTTACAACGTTTGGATGTTCACCAACGTTGGCCATAATGTTCAGTTCATTGACCAAGTCTCTCAGCTCTACTTCTGTCGCTTGTGCTGGTAACGAATGTGAACACAACATCAATAATATTCGCATTAAAACTCGCATCTCTAACTACTATGAAACCTACCCTTCAACATTTTCACTGCACGAATGTGAAGACAGTCCCAATCAGCAAAGTGCGCGCGCAGCGTTTTTCGAATAACATGCAGCAACTCGTTTATTATATGCAGCAACTCGTTTATTATATGCAGCAACTCGTCTTATTTGCAGCAGCTCGTTTATTATATGCAGCAACTCGTTTATTATATGCAGCAACTCGTTTATTATATGCAGCAACTCGTTTATTATATGCAGCAACTCGTCTTATTTGCAGCAACTCGTTTATTATATGCAGCAACTCGTTTTATTTGCAGCAACTCATCTAACTTGCTGCATGTCCCCTATGGGCCACCGTACGTATGACCATGATTTTGAGACCAAAATAGATGAGGGATTTCACACACCGGTTTTCTTCACTAAAATGGGCACTCGAAATCCTAGTATTTTCGTTGTTGTCAAACCGAATTGTCAAGTCAGTCAGTCAGTCAATCTTTATTTAAACACGGTAGAAATTCATCGGCTATATACAATATACACTAATAATAATATACATAATAATAATAATCTATAATAATGTTAATAATAAGAAATAAAAAGCTGCTTTCCATGAATGCCGTGCCTTATATCAAATCTTTAGTTAGATTTTTGAATTGTTGAAGGGACTGTGCCTGCCTCATATGAACGGGGAGGCTGTTCCATGTTACTGCCCCACTATAACTGAAGCTCTTTTTGTAATATTCAGTCCTTGGAAGGGGGACATTTAGTTTTTCGGCAGAGTCCCTTAGATCGTACCCACACACATGGTTTGAAAACAGTGTACTTAGGTAGTCAGGGGCAAGACCCTGGCGACATTTGAATGTCATTATGGCACGTGCCCTTCTTTGTTGTAAATCAAGATTGTAATTTAAAGTTTTGGTTCTGTTTTTTTTATTAAAGCTTGAAGGTTAGTTGTTGGACTTCTAAGCCGTGCAGGTGTTGTAGTTGAATATTTTGCAAGATATCGAGGAATCAAAACTCTAGCTCCATACATTTTCTGTTAATTTGAGAACTATAAGTATAGGATTATTCCGTAAGAATAACGCCGCTAATACGCATGTCCGTTCGAAATTTCTGGCGATGATCATGTGATGATATAGTCATAGAACTTAGTTTCTATTGCTTAACTAAAGCAGTACGTTTTCGCAGGATTTTCAGGTCCGCTCCAACAGCAGACCTCCTTAGCATGTAAAACTATGATATCATATATCGTAGATTAAATTCGCTCTATTATATTAATAATTTTACAGAACGACTGAAACAAAGAACGGGGTCAAAGTTACGAGTGAAATACGTACTTGCATTGCTGCTGCTAAGTGTGCACATTACTGGCTCAGTTGCCAAAACGCGAAGAAGCACGACCCTAGATTCCAGTGTGACGTAGGATGTTGTAAAGACAATCTCTGCAACAAGGGAGAACCCGAACCACCGAAATATGAATTCTTCAAACCGTCAGGTATTAGTATATATAACTGTGATAAGTATGGTACGATCACATATACATTTCTTATTCCATCATCTTACGCAAACCAACATTATCATCATGTGATAAGTATATTATATTAATTTCAAATGTTAAAAACAACAGAGTTGCGGAGGAAGATCCAGTTTCAAAAGTAATCAGCTTTTTCTAGTTTTGAAAATTTACACAGTGTTTTATGATTAACGGAGTTTTGGGTATTATCAAGGGTCGTGAACGGTTGCGGCAAACCCCTTTCAAAGAACAAAACAAAGTACCCGTGGACAAAACAACTTTTTCACGATCAAGAGAACTGCAATACCCAAAACCCCAATAATACCCAAAACGGGTATCATAAAACGATATGCCTATTTCAGTCAAAAAAGGTTGAAGGGATGAACGGCGAATGCATGCATATGGCGATTGCTAAAGAGGCAATTACACGGATCAATTTTCGATGCAACTTGTCTCGCAACGGCGGTAACCTACAGTGAAATTTAAAGATGTTGCAAGGCAAGTGGCAGCAATCTGGTTGCGAAAAACAAAATTCATTTCTACTTTTGGCAATGATTGCGTCACCGTTGCACCGTGTAAACCCTCTTTCAGCTTGTGTCGCCTACGCCTCGTGCTTTTAAGCATGATAAAACACTCCTGCTCGTTTATTGAACCTTTTTATTGTAATTATAGTAATCAACTATCGTTATGATTTCTCGTTCATAATATATAAATTTTTACAGAGTATGATTACTGAACAAATATATATACATACATATATATATATATATATATATATATATATATATATATATATATATATATATATATATATATATATATAATCATATGAGGAAGTAGCTGATCCCATTAAAGAGTGCTCAATACACATATGGTGTAGAGCAAAGTATAAATGTAATAACGAAGAGGCAAGATTTGCTGTTACTCCGAGTTTCGTGCTTACGCACTCGTCAGACAGTATTTAATCAGATTAAATACTGTCTGACGAGTGCGTAAGCACGAAACTCGGAGTAACACCAAATCTTGCCTCTTTGTTATTACATTTATATATATATAAATATATATATAAATAAATATAAATATATATATATATATATTGACTTTTGTTTCTTTGCAGGAAAAAGCCTTTCTTGCTATACATGTTCCGACTTTCCGCGCGGGACTCGTTTAGCTGGGAGTCCCTTGCATACAGTTCAAAGAAATTGTACCCGCCCAGTCAAGCAGATGTGTGGTCGTTTCAAACTGGTGCCATCCTTGAACCAAGACCGATGTATCACTTTGAAGGTGAAAGCAATTGTGCCAAGCGTCGGCCGCAAGGTCCTTGACTGGACATATCTTGGCTGCAGCAGTATATTTCATTGTAGCTTTACTGAAGCGCTATGGGGTTATGAACTGAACAAAACAAGCAAGGAGGACGGCACGGGTATACGCTATCTATCGGGCAAATCTTCGTGCTGCCATGGTAACCTATGTAATAGCACTACCGATGGTGATAATACCGATGATGGCAGCGTGCATAGTGCTGCCATTACCAATGTCAAGCACCTGTCAACCGGTTTAGCCGGTTTTCTTTTCTTTGTTCTGATAACGATGATCAAAGCTCTTATTGATTGAAGGATCACTGATGTAAACCCATAAATGGGCATGACATTTATGAAGATCACTGCATGCATGCGCAGTGATTATCTATATAAGGATCTTGTTTAGTCATGGTATATACTATATATACTGATACTGATGTAGCTAGTTGACCTATCAGTGATGTAATCCCATATATGGGTATGGCATTTATGAAGATCGCTGCATGCATGCGCAGTGATTATCTATATAAGGATCTTGTTTAGTCATGGTATATACTATATATACTGATACTGATGTAGCTAGTTGACCTATCAGTGATGTAAACCCATATATGGGCATGACATTTATGAAGATCGCTGCATGCATGCGCAGTGATTATCTATGTAAGGATCTTGTTTAGTCATGGTATATACTATATATACTGATACTGATATAGCTAATTGATATATCATTGTTGTGTTAAAAATCTTAAAACATAGAAGCTAAGACCAAACGGATGCCGCATGATGGCGAAGTCAAATCATTCATATTACGGAACATTTTCTTTAGGCTGTATAAACGCAGTTTTCGATTTTGCTAAGCATTATTTCGTTACTTTGAATGTTTTGTTAATGGTAAGAACAAATATCAAACATAGATATGATATGTATAAAAAAAGAAGAAATGACTATACTTTTGTCGTGCATATTGTTTATTTCTAGCCTGATTGGTATCACTCGCAGCCGAGCGCAGGTCAAATTAAGCAGAATCTTCATATAGCTGCCAACCTGGTCAAGTCCCGCCAGCTTTCTCTACCCCGGCGAACAAAATAGTAGCATAACCAAAACCCAAACACTAACTTCTACTTACTTCTCAGGGATGTTCTGACCTTCCATGAAAGTGTTTACTGTTAGGCCCTGGAAAGCTGTAGAACTACTGACTACTTGGTTGTTCGAACTAATATGCTTACCATCTTCCTGATACTGATACTTTTGAGGTTTAATGCAAATTTGAACATTTTATTTCGTATTACTTCGGTATCGTGCTAGAACAACTAAATATCTCGAACGTGATCTAAATATTGTTAGTAAAATTATACTATACTATTGCAAATCCTGCATTCTGATTGGCTAACGTACTCACTATCTATCAGCCGATATATAGTGGGTAGAGAAAGCCGGACTTGTTTTCTATCGGCTTTGATAGTTGACTCGGGGCCTGAGCCCCTCGTCAACTATCAGCCGATAGAAATCTCGAGTTCGTCTTCTAATTGTTAACTAGAAACGTTACGTGACGACCCTATGAACGTTTGCGTAAGACGCCGCTAAGATACTTATAGTTTCTTGATTTTTTTTCCGCTTTCTGTTTACCTGCAGAGTCCGGTTAACATTAATCGTAGAAGTCCAGTGTACGTATTCAGAAAAATATATATACATAGAAAAAATTTTCAAGTCCAGTCTGCGTGAATATCTGGGAGCCCTAGCTATATATACAATCAGAATAAAATTCTGAAAATATCCCGAAAAAATCTTTATGTTGCTTGGGTGTAAATACATGTATTTGCATGTTTTCATAGCAAATTATTTCACGTACCACTTGAGTTAACTACAGCCTACTCATGAGTAGTCAGGCGAAAGACAAGCAAAGTTATATTTAATTTTTACTATTAAAATCAATTTCAATAAAATAATATGGAATAAAAGTTTTCAAACTGAATTGTATTTATTTTTTCCACTAAAGTTGAAAGGTTTGAGTTTCAACATGTATGGAGAAAATAACCATTTGAGCTCATGCATATGTAATGAGTTGCTTGTCGGTGATGAGAATGGCTAAACGTTATAAATAGGTTTCTGTCAAAATATATATTCCGCATTCAATCTTCTATTGTCGTCAGAAGAGCGAAGAAGTCGCTAAGATGGTCCCTCTAAAGCAGTTGAAGTTAACTCTGAAATTTGCAGCGATCTTATTGGTGTTGGCACAACAAACTGGTAAGCAGCGAGGGAACTTTTGAACTATCTTTCTCTTGATCATGTGTCGTAATTAATATTTTAATGACTGTTAATGAATGTTATTATCATTTTCGTGTTTATATTCGCTCTGCTTTTGCAATTTAGCACAACCCTTTACAAAACTTTAAAAGAACCGCCTTAGAAACCAACGGCATTTCGAGATAAAAATCAAAAGGATGTTTTAAAACCGAAATAAACAAATAAAATAAGATTTATTTGGATCAGTACAGTTTCTAAAAAATTACCTTGAGAGTTCTTAATGCTAAAGTACTGATATTGGCGGTAAATTGAAGAGTTAACAGAAGGGTTATTCAAAATAAGAAAAAAAATCCTGGATAAACGAAAAAAATATATTAAGAAACAACAAATGTACACAACCTTCGTATGTGAATAAAAGTTAGAGCCGAGAAAACTGTTAAAAAATGAACGAAAGAAACCCCTAGCTTCTTTACCCATATTGTAGAATAACAAGAGAGCATTATTATTTACGCTCTTTTGAGAATAACTTTGCCATCTTCATTGGATCGATTCAGTAAGTTCAAATTTGACATTATTAACTTACTGGAATAACATTTAAACTTGATGGAATTGAAAAAAAAAAAATATGCCGGCACAACTATCTTTATTATATTGATGACGTATTCGAGCTAATTGTCAGTCCGTTAGTTATTTTTGATTCAAGACTTTCGTACCAAATTGCACTGCGTTGCTTAACTTGAGTTTTGATCGACGAATTTGTCGCCTATTTAACTTTCAGGGCCGTTAAGGTGTCGAGCTTTTGCCACGTCGAATATAATTGCCCTTGAGCCCAGCGGCTAAGAATAAATCTCTTATTTAAGTGTCTAGTCTTTGTAGCGCTTATCGCACTAATTGGGGACACTTTTCACTCACACACACTACCACTACATTCAGTATTTTATGCAAACAACACTCACTCACATGTTGATTTTTTTTTTTTTTTTGGTTAGCAAACCTTTGAATTCATTTTTCGGTTTGTACTGTAAACTATAGACCGCAAATTGACCAATCACAGCGCATCAAATAAACTTACAATATAGGAAAAAATGACACTAAAGAACTGCACTATGATGCTTATTTTAAACTAAGATACATTTCATATTGAATAAAATTGATGAGTATTCTGCCCTACATTTGTGTTTGGCAGAATCAGTGATTACTAGTTAGTCACTAACAGCTGACAATGTTCAGAGAACAACAAACTGAATCGTTCTGAATTTTCCTTCAATAGGAGTTGCTCGATCCATTGAGTGTTACAATGATATGCGTCTTGTGTCGCCGTTTTATCAACAGCTTAAGTATGATGGAGGTAATTGTTCAGATGAGAAAGGTCTTGTTTGCGCGTACTTATACATCAACGCTACTACTAACCTAACCAAGGATACACCAGCCATACGGAAAGGAATGCCGTTATCGTATATATACCAAGGGTGTATGAAGACGGATTTGTGTGAATCTTACTGCCGCGTGGATGTTCATCTTAAGTATCCAAACAAAACTGTTGGCTGTTTTAGTAGATGCTGCAATGATACTAACTACTGCAACACTGGTGAAACTTGTAAGTATCTTTTGCTGTGAATTAACCGACCTTCTAAGTAATGAACGACGGACCGATTGATTCACTAACTGACTGCTTGACCAACCGACCAATGACCAAGCAGCCTACCAATAAATCAACACTACCCACCTGACGGAAAGATTGACTGACTACTGACTGGTTAAGTGACGGAGTGACCACATACCGACCGACCGAATGACTGCCTTATTGACTGGCTACTAACTGTCTTATTTTGAATCTAGTTTCAGCGTGTTCGACAGATAAACCTTGTCTGAATTATGGTGAATGTAAGCGCGTTCAAAACTCAACGTACTGTCAGTGTCCTCCAGGGTTTTACGGCTCTCGATGTGAAAATAGTGAGTACATATCCTCAGGCTATTCATCTTATTCTGCTGAGTCAAAAGTTCCTGAGGCAATTTTGTTTTGCTGAATTAATGAAATACGTTTATGCGTCAAGCGTACTAGTTTAGTTTATTTTCAGTTTATTAGAATTTGCCACATACAGAAAACACAAAAATATATTTTTTTACTATTACAAGAAAGTAAGTTAAATTTGAGAAAAAAATGAAGAAAAAAGTTGAGAGTTAACTGGAGAAGAAAACAGGGTGGTATCCCCAATTTAAATTCAACCCCTGAAATTAGATGAGCATGGCAACTGAAATGATGATCAATGCGGATCATGCTTACTGTAACTAACTATGCTACAGTGTTTTTAATAGCAACTTTAAGATTTGACGAGTATGGACTACGCCGGAAAATTCAGCTGAACAGACTTGGTCCAGTCTGTCTGTGCATGCTCCTGTTTATTTTCTTACTGTCGTCCCAACTACTGCAGTAAGTAGTCGAAGTGTTTTACGCAGTGTTGACCACGAGTGTCATTTTGGCTTTTTTTAAGACTGACTGATAAAGGTGAATGTAGATCGTAGTCCGTAGTCTGTATTCGTCGAATCTTAAAGTGGCTAATAACTTTACAACTACAGAGAGATTTAAGATTAGATTCGCTGGAGCTTGTTTCTTTGTGTGTGTGTGTGTGTGTGTGTGTGTGTGTGTGTGTGTGTGTGTGTGTTTTTGATAGACGGTCTAGCTAGATCTTGACAAAACGTAGTCTGTCTTCATCACTATCTTGAATAGCTCATCTCATCAGCCCTGTTACATTTCCTGTCTGTTTTCATTTTCAGAAACAACAAACCGAACCGTCTGTAGCGAACGACATAAATCTGAGCGATTTTTTAATGGCACGCTCATAAAAAGTGAGAAATCCCTATCAATGAAGTTGTGCGAGAATGATGAGAAGTGTTCTTATGGATCGTACTCCTATGAAGTAATCTCTAATATATCCGGAACTGTTTACTACAGTAATCTTTCACTACTGTCGGGAGTAGGTTGTATCTATGCACCATGGTGTCCTGACCTTTGTACGACAATACAGCGCCAAGAATCGTCAAACCCTGGTGTTGTAGAAGTACGAATGAAAGCGTGCAATACCACTTGTTGTGATGGGGATTTCTGTAACATTAAAAGCGCATCAGGTATTTGATTTTACTTTACTTGGTTAACGTATGTAAATGTAAAAAAGAAAAACATTTTCTATCATTTATACTTTATCAGTATATGAAGTCCTCTTCTGTTGAACATTCCAATGAAGAACGCGACTTAGGAGTTTGTATTTTCTCTGACTTAATCAGGAAACAAAGTAATCAATAAAGATTCCTGAAATCGCAAATGGTGCGATTTATATGCATTAAATACACTAAGAAATTTTGGATCATTAATTGCATCACTTTGTCAGTTTTTATCTGATTTGAGGCAATCGCAACAGTGACAGTTCGCTCTAGGTTTTAGTGTTGTTCATTAATGACGTGGTGTGTTTTTCTTGCAGGCAACGAGTGTGCTAGCAATCCATGTCTAAACGGAGGAACGTGCACTCCTCAGGTGAATGGCTACTCGTGCACATGCGTACCAGGATACACTGGACAGAGATGCAAAAGCAGTAAGTTTTTCAGCTATTTTTGTAATTTAAAAAAGAGTGAAGAAAAAATTCATAAATATGAACTCAAAATGAACGATATTATAGACAATTTATTAACGACACGATAGTCAATTTATTAGTATGTTTTTAGACTTGAATTTGGAGTTTCTTGCGCTTTGATTGGTCCAGTGATTATGAGACGATATTCACTGGTCTAGCGATGATTATGATGTTTGCCAAAATTTGCCAGAGCGGAAGTAATACTAAAACGTTTTTTCTATTTGTTGATGAAAATTCATCCCTCAATGCTTTATCCAGAAAACGTTTAACCTCAGTTCAAGAAAGGGCAAAGCCTCTACTGGAAATTGCTATAACTCGCTCAATGCAGATACAAAGCTTGGGCTGAGCTTTGTTCCTGCAGTTATATATTCCCAAATTAGAGCTGCTTCTAAAAGCTGATCCTTTACAATTAATCAAAAATCGGAGACACACTTTTGACAAGTGCGGGATCTCAGAAAGATGATAAGCATTGGTTTCCGATGAATACCCGCTGTCATCGAACTTCGCGAAGAGACCCATGTGAAAATTTGGATAATTCGCTCTAACTCAAAAGGATAAATTTATTTTACAAAAATAAAGAAGTAAACAGCTTCCACATTTTTTCAGCTTTCAGAAAATGTATACTTTATTGGGGGTTTGCTGAAATGGTTTAGCGTTATATTGAGTTGAATGAACACCGGTCGCTAGGGGTACCCTGATACCTTAAGAGACTCATCTTGTTGTGGCCTGGTGGGCCAGGATTTTTCTCAATATTCAAAGAAGCATCTGTGTTAGGATAGTATCTAAGATTTGACTTTAGGAACTTTTGTCGTGGTACACTGAACAACCATTGTTTCAACAAAGCAAAACCAACTGTTTTTATGCAAATACTTGAAATCGCTAACCAAAGGTCACCTAACCTAAATATCTATCAGACATTTCGTAGGAAACATAAGGATATAGCTTAGATAGTACGCGCGCTCTGATTGGTCGAGAACAGTGCTTTATAAGTAAACGGAGGCACAACTACTGACGCCATCCGCACGCGCTCCAAATTTTGCAAAGAAGTGTAACAAAACAGCATTGAAAACTACAACATATTTTTTCTTTCTTCATAATATAACAGATAAAACAGCTTTTTCCGTGCTCCGTTCAGTAGTTTAGCACTTAGGAAGCGCCTGCGTGCATTATTATTATTACTGAAAGGAGGAGTTTAAACATATGTTTTATTTGTTAAATATAGACCGCAAATTGATCAATCATAGCGCATCAAATTACCTTGCAATATAGAAAAGAAAATGACGCTAAAGAACAACACTTGGACACTTATTTCAAACTAAGATAGTTAAGAATGAATAAAATTGATAAGTATTCTGCCCTACATTTGTATTTGGCAGAATCAGTGATTACTAGTTAGTCACTAACAGCTGACAATGTTCAGAGAACAACAAACTGAATCGTTCTGAATTTTCCTCCAACAGGAGTTGCTCGATCCATTGAGTGCTACAAGGGTTTCCGTTTTGTGTCACCGTTCTATAAACAGCTTGAGTTTGATTTACATTATTGTAAAGAGAACTTTGTGTGTGTGTACTTATACTTCATCACTACTACTAAACTGACCAGGGATACACCAGCAGTACCGGAAGGATTGCCATTATCGTATATATACCAAGAGTGTAGGAAAAATGATGTTTGTGAAACTTTCTGTGACCGCTTCAATTCAAACACAACACTTGGCTGTTTTAGAAGATGCTGCAATAATACTAACTACTGCAACACTGGTGAAACCAGTAAGTATCTTTTGCTGTGAATTAACCGACCTTCTGACTAAAGAACGACAGACCGATCGATCGATTGATTGCCGGATTGGCTTCCTCACCAAATGACCGACCAACCGATCACCAAACCAACCGATCAATTCATCAAATCTGCGCCCGCCTGACTGAGAGATTGACGCACTGAATGACTGACTAGCTACTGACTGGATAAGCAACTGAGTCATCAACCGACCGACCGAATTGACTATCTTACTAATGACTGGCTACTAACTGTCTTATTTTGAATCTAGTTTCAGGGTGCTCTGCAGATAAACCCTGTCTGAATTACGGTGAATGTAAGCGCGTTCAAAACTCAACGTACTGTCAGTGTCCTCCAGGGTTTTACGGCTCTCGATGTGAAAAAAGTGAGTACATATCCTCAGGCTATTCATCTAATTCTGCTTAAAAGTTCCTGAGACAATTTTTGCTGAATTAATGAAATACGTGTATGCGTCAAGCGTACTAGGGATCATGTTTATTGGAACGCACTATGCTACAGCGCTGTTGTTAATAGCCACTTTAAGCTGGATTCGACGAGTACGACTACGAAAATTTGGCTGAACAGACCTGGTCGAGTCTTTCTCCGGGGGGGGGGGGTCCCCCGGGGTCTTTCTGCGCAGGCTCCTGCTTATTTTGTTACGTACGTCCCAACTACTACATTAAGGAGTCAAAGTGTTTTGATTAACAACAAACTGAGTATTTTTGGCTATTTTTGAGACCGATCAAAGCAAAATGTAGATCGTAGTCCGTAGTCTGTGGTCGTCGAATCTTAAAGTAGCTAATAACGAAACAACTACATAGAAACTTGATAATACTATCCGTTGTGTTTGTGTCTTTGTTTCTTTTTCTGTGAAATTCTTGGTTGTTCTTACTTGATTGATGGTTTCGACAGATATTTAACACCCTAAAAATGTGTTATCTAAAGCTGTCCTTCTTTACAAGTGTCTTCATAACCTTGTGCTTGTTTATCTTAGCAACCAGTTCACTCGCCTGAGTGATACCCATGCACTGTCACAGAACCCGTGCATCCCTGAAAGGCGATAATTTTCATTAAACCTGAACTCTGTTCTTGTGACAGTGAACGCCGTACTTTCTACTACAGTGCTTACGCTCTTTGGAATTCCTTACCCTCTGCTATTAAGTCTGCCTCTTCTGTTAATTCCCTCCGAAGCCAGTTCTCTAATATTTTCCTTACAGCCAACAATCTCTTGAATCCTTTCATGTTAAGCGTCAGTACTAGTCTTTTTCTTCTGTTTTTTTTCCTCTTTCTGTTTATTAGTTATTTCTACAGTGTGTTTATTGTAACATTAGTATAACAGTATCATAATTATATGTAATATGTATTTAGTACACCGTCTAGTTAGATCTACATTTTCTTTTCCCATCGTCAGTAGTCAGCTGTTGTCTTATTATTATCATTGTATATTTTAGTTGTGGGCCAAATAGGAAACCAGCTCAGTATATTTCTTAAGCTTGCTGTAATTGATACCCACATTAAATAAATATTCAATATTTCTTCTTCATTCTCTTTTTTTCTTGGGTGTCCTTATAATCGTTTATGTTCTCTCTTTCTTGTATCATGCTTTGATTTAAGATTTAAAGGCAACCACTTCCCTCATCCATACTCTATCATCCAGGCACCGTTCTATCTTCAACTAATAAAATGCTAATCAGCTGCTGAAATTTCACACGAGACCGGAAATGACGTATATTGATATCAACCTATACCTTGCAGATATCAACGCATGCGCGAGTAATCCATGTCTTCATGGTGGAACATGCACGGATCGGGTTGGTAGTTATGAGTGTCTATGCGTATCAGGATACAGGGGAGAAAGATGCCAAAACAGTAAGTTATCACAATAGCGACGCTATGGCCCTTGCTAGCACAAGCATCACGACGCATGCAAGCGCAAATAGTACTTTAAGGATGACTGGATGTTTGTTCTGTCCAAATATAGAGGTTCACTAAGCGTAAAAACAATCTGCGCTTGCGTATGTTCATATGTTTATGCTTACGTTGCTAGTGTGAAGTCAGCGAGCCCCCCTGCTCCGCTCCATGTAATTCGCTTGAATATCCCAAGAACAATATATTCGCGTCGCGGCTGGGGCTCTCTATTTACTCCAGCCTCGCCTTAAATTGTCCTGTGTTCATTCAAGCGGAATAACTTAACGGCCTTACTCGAGTATGAGTTTACTCTAGATCAAAGATACTGCAATCACCAGTGTTATTGTTGATTGATAGTAATATGTTGGGAACGAGTAACTCAACGGTGTTACTCGAGTATCACTGGAATCATCAGTGTTATTGTTGATTATTTGTTGCATCTTGACAACAAGTAAACTAAACGGCCGTACTCGAGTATATATTGAGATTACTCTAGATCAAACATTCACTGGAATCATCAGGTGAGTGTTATAGTTGATTATTTGTTGTATCTTGACAAATAGTAAACTAAATGGCCTTACTCGTAGAAAGCCGTGATGTTTCCCGAGCGCTTCCGTAGTTCGCAATGTTCATACGAGGGGCTTCCGAATGTTATCATAATTTACATGTGCTAATGAACTACTGTTTAGCAAAATTGCAACTAAACAATAAAGCAAAGTCCAATACGGTAATTGATGTGGTAATGGTGAAACATGTAGAGATGGTGTGACGGAACAGCTACTTGTGCGCATGCCCAGAAGGATTCACCGGAAAGCACTGTGGAAATGGTACGTTAAATAATAGAAGTCTGTATTTGTTTTTCATCACCGCTTTAGTTTTACGGACAATTCTCTTGTTACAGGTTGATTTTCTTCCTTATGCAAAACTCAGCAAACTAATAAATAAATAACAAATGAACATTTCATATAGATAACTGATATCACTTTAATACTTTACAAATGATTATTACTTCTTCAAGCCGTGTCGAAATAACAGCACATGTATGCTAGATCCAAGGGACGCGTCCGGTTATACCTGTAGTTGTAGATCTGGTTACCAAGGAGACAGATGTGAACAAGGTCAGTGAATAACTGTTGTCATTCCAGTTAGCCGTTCTGATGTTGAGTAATGGACCGGAAACGAGTGTATGAATATAGAATAATAGAATAATAGAAAAAATATAGAATAAAGTATTAAGAGAAAAATATCATATGCCCTTGGCAGGACTCGAACCCACGGTTTCGGTATACTAGTCCGACGTGTTATAAATCAATTTAAAAACAAACCCCTTCCCATGAAAGACCAAACTTAAATTATTAATTTTACCAAGTTTTAGAATCTTTAGGGAGATACTGACTGATAAGCGGGCTTTAAACAAATCGTAAAAATAGAGAGAATGTATGACTTTGGGGGAAGCTGTTCTCAGTAAACCCCTTACATTCTCTCTTATTTTTGCTGTTTTTAGAAGTTTGCCACTCGGTTATTGTACTTTTAGTCTTTTTGCCGTAGCGTTGCTATGGTAACATTACACGTGATCAGTTCCTAAGAAAAGCTATTCTAGATTCATGGTATTTGATGTGACTGGTGTTAGTATCGAGTATCAGTGTATAAGCCATAACATCCCATTACCCATTGTTTCATCACCTTTGAAAGCCCATGGAGCCACCTTAATTTATGGAAAAGTAAACACATTTTAAAAACGATCATTTTCTTTGTTGTAATGGCGATGATCAAAGCTCACATTGGTTGAAGTATCACTGATGCTACACGTAGATGCAAACCCATATATGGGCATGACATTTATGAAGATCGCTGCATGCATGCGCAGTGATTATCTATGTAAGGATCTTGTTTAGTCATGGTATATATATATACTGATACTGATATAGCTAGTTGACCTATCAGTGATGTAAACCCATATATGGGTATGACTTTTATGAAGATCGCTGCATGCATGCGCAGTGATTATCTATGTAAGGATCTTGTTTAGTCATGGTATATACTATATATACTGATACTGATGTAGCTAGTTGACCTATCAGTGATGTAAACCCATATATGGGTATGACATTTATGAAGATCGCTGCATGCATGCACAGTGATTATCTATATAAGGATCTTGTTTAGTCATGGTATATACTATATATACTGATACTGTTACTGATATAGCTAATTGACATATCATTGTTGTGTTAAGGTATCAGGATACGCTTGAAGCCTTCGAGATTACTTTACGTGCGAGCCAAATTTGTCGCTGCCTTTTCATTATTATTATATAAAAGTATACATTTTCTGAAAGCTAAATAAACGTAGTTTTTAAAAATCAAAATGGAATTTTCTGTTTCGCGACAATAAAAAAGTTATTGGCTTTCTCCGCAGTTTTTGTGTGACCAAACATCGTGTCAAAAACATTCTAGCTCTTTCGGATTACATTGCATCGAACTGAAACTTTGGATTATGATAAATAACAATACGATCTAAAAAACGGTGTCACAGAGTTTTGAAATGTTTTTTCATTCAAAAGTTATTGTCTATTTTGCAATCATAGCCACCGAAATTTCAAACTTCCGGATTTAACGCGTCATTGCGCACGATCTAAAAAAGATATCGAAAATCTGAGACACCACTTGGAAGCTCGTTATCCACAGAGTATGCTAATGTAGGTTTGATCGACATAACGGAAATTCTGACCCTGCGGGAAGTCGTCAAATGAAGTGAGGTAGAATGTCACTTTGAACCCAATAACTTTTTTTGTGTTACAAAACATACAACTATAAATAGATATTCGAAAACTACATTTATTTAGCTTTCAGAAAATGTATACTTTTATGGCAAAATATTGTAAAACCTGTGCGAAATTTGAAGTAGCGCGTATAGGGTCCTAATCATATCCTGATACCTTAAAAATCTTAAAACATAGAAGTTAAGACCAAACGGATGCATGGGAAAGTCAAATTATTCATATGACAGAACATTTTCTTTAGGCAGTATAAACGCAGTTTTCGATTTTATGAGCGTTTGTGACGATCCTATGAGCGTTTGCGTAGGACGCTAAGATACTTATTATATTCTTGATTTTTTTCCGCTTTCTGTTTACCTGCAGAGTCCGGTTAACGTTAATCGTAGCAGTCCAGTGTACGTATTCAGGAAAAAAATATACATAGAAAAAATGTTCAAGTCCAGTCTGCGTGAATATCTGGGAGCCCTAGCTATATATACAATCAGAATAAAATTCTGAAAATATCCCGAAAAATTCGTTATGTTGCTTTGGTGTAAATACTTTTATCATATGACCGTATTTCACTGTACGCGTGATTCTAAAAAAAACCTTTGGGGAAAATGTCGTCAGCAAAAAAGTACGCTTTTCCGAAAAGTGTAATAATTTCCCGTTCGGACTCGCCGTTCGGACTCGCTGCCGATTTTGATTCGCATTTATTAAAAACGCTTTGAAATCGATTTTTTATATGTGGTCATATGATAAAATGCTTATTGACTGAGTTAAGGTCGGTCCGAACGGGAAAATATTTGGCTCTCGGTCCTTGGCACGGAACTCGCTGCGCTCGTTCCGTACTTCAGGACCTCAAGCCAAATATTTTCCCGTTCGGACCTCCCACTCAGTCAATAAGTACATAGTATTTGCATGTTTTCATAGCAAATTATTTCACGTATGACTTGAGTGCTACAGCCTACTCATGGGTAGTCAAGCGAAAGACAAGCAAAGTTATATTTGATTTTTACTATTAAGATCAATTTCAATCAATCTAGAGTTACGAAGCATGTAATAAAAGTTTTGAAAGTGAATTGTATTTTTTTGCACTAAAGTTGAAAGGTTTGAGTTTGAACATGTTTGAAGAAAATAATCATTTGAGCTCATGCATGGCTAAATGTTATAATTAGGTTTCTGCCAAGATATGTCTTCCGCATTCAATCTTCTATTGTCGTCAGAAGAGCGAAGAAGTCGCTAAGATGGTTCTTCTAAAGCAGTTGAAGTTAACTCTGAAATTTGCAACTATCTTATTGGTGTTGGCACAACAAACTGGTAAGCAGCGAAGGAACTTTTAAACTATCTTTCTCTCGATCATGTGTCGTAATTAATATATTAATGACTGTTAATGAATGTTATTATCATTTTCGTGTTTATTTTCGCTCTGCTTTTGCAATCTAGCACATACTGAACTTTAAGAGAAAAGCCTTAGAAACCAACGGCATTTCGAGATAATAATCAAATGGATTTTAAAGCAGAGATTAACAAATAATATAAGATATATTTGGATCAGTACAGTTTCCAGTTTCTAAAAGTTACCTTGAGAGTTCTTAATGCTAAGGTACTGATATTGGCGGTGAATTGAAGAGTCAACAGAAGGGTTATTCAAAATAAGAAAAAAAATCCTGGATAAACGAAAAAATATATATAAAGAAACAACAAATGTACACAACCTTCGTGTGTGTACACCTACTTGCAAAAAGGTTGTTATAGAAATTTGAAGATTCAAAGTTAGTAGTTCGTGATTTAGTAAATTCACCGATTCAGAATAAATTATTGCCGACGTCATCTGACTCGGAAAGCATCAAATATACGACGGTCGATCTTGATTTTCGCGATTTAAAGGAAGTTTTGCCATTGTTATCTCTTAAATGATATAAAGATTTTCGTTGTCTTTATTCTATCAATCTTTTTGTTATCATTTTTGTTTTTTTTACTGATAGCCACAAAGATTTAAGGTTTCGTACAGGAAATCATATGGTTTCGAGTGCAATTTGGAATAAATTTAAACGAGTGAGTTTTCAAAGGGCTCGAAATTGCACGAGCCCGTAGGCTAGTGCAATTTGAGCTCTTTGAAAACTCGAGTTCAAATTTATTCCAAAATTGCCGGCACGAGAAAAACCATATGATTTCCAATTAATAATACACATGAACAAATCTTGATTTCCTTTTTTCTGCACTGCTCTCAGCCAATTAGAATCGAGCAATTTTTTCATGTGTATTATTAACACGGATAAAATATTAAATTCTTTTATTTCCCTGAAATAATACTAATATTAATCTTTATCTGCATGTAGAATCAATTCACATCGTCCAGAATATTATATCGTTTAAAACAAATAAACAAATCATCACGTGATATTTCTTTTGGTCTTTGGTCTTTGGTCTACAATGACTGTATACTTCGACTAGTTAAAGAGAAAGTAGCGCTCGACATCAAAGGCAATTAGATTCGACAAGGCAAAAGCACGACATCTTAACTGGGCGTGAAAGTTAATTCTGACTTAGTAGCTAATCCACTTTTCTAATTTTCATAAAGAAGTATATTACTTATAGCGAAGATTTGAAGGTTAAGACCACAAGGTTAGCAAACCTTTGAAGTCATTTTTCGGTTTGTACTGTAAACTATAGACCGCAAATTGACCAATCACAGCGCATCAAATTACCTTACAATATAGGAAAAAAATGACAATAAAGAACTGCACTTGGACGCTTATTTTAAACTAAGATACATTTCATATTGAATAAAATTGATGAGTATTCTGCCCTACATTTGTATTGGCAGAATCAGTGATTACTAGTTAGTCACTAACAGCTGACAATGTTCAGGGAACAACAAACCAAATCTTGTGAATTTTCCTTTTATAGGAGTTGCTCGATCCATTGAGTGCTACAGGAATATTCTTCTTGTTTCACCAAAATATCAAAAGCTTGAGATTTCTGACGATCGTTGTAAAGAGAACTTTGTGTGTTTCTACTTATACATCAACATAACTACTAAACTGACCAGGGATACACCAGCAGTACCGGAAGGATTGCCATTATCGTATATATTGCAAGGGTGTGTGAATAATGATTTTTGTGAATCTTTCTGCCCCTCGAATAAAAACAAAACTCTTGGCTGTTTTATAAGATGCTGCAATGATACTAACTACTGCAACACAGCTGAAACTTGTAAGTATCTTTTTCTGTGAATTAACCGACCTTCTGACTAAAGAACGACAGACCGATCGATCGATTGATTGCCGGATTGACTTCCTGACCAAATGACCGACCAACCAATAACCAAACAAACCGATCAATTTATCAAATCTGCGCCCGTCTGACTGAGAGATTGACGCGCCGAATGACTGACTAGCTACTGACTGGATAAGCAACTGAGTGATCAACCGACCGACCGAATTGACTATCTTACTAATGACTGGCTAAGAACTGTCTTATTTTAAATCTAGTTTCAGCGTGTTCTGCAGACAAACCTTGTCTGAATTACGGTGAATGTAAGCGCGTTCAAAACTCAACGTACTGTCAGTGTCCTCCAGGGTTTTACGGCTCTCGATGTGAAAAAAGTGAGTACATATCCTCAGGCTAATTATCTAATTCTGCTCAGTCAAAAGTTCCTGAGGCATTGTTTTTTTGCTGAATTAATGAAATACGTTTATGCGTCAAGCGTACTAGATGAGCATGGCAACTGAAATCATGATCAATTCGGATCATGTTTACTGTAACGAACTATGCTACATTGTTGTGTTAATAGCAACTTCAAGATTTGACGAGTATGGACTACACAAATTTGGCTGAACAGTCTTGGTCGAGTCTGTCTGCGCATGCTCCTGTTTATTTTCTTACCGTCGTCCCAACTACTACAGTAAGTAGTCGAAGTGTTTTACGCAGTGTTGACCACGAATGTCATTTTGGCTACTGATAAAGGTAAATGTAGATCGTAGTCCGTAGTCTGTATTCGTCGAATCTTAAAGTGGCTAATAACTACAACTAACAACTACAGAGAGATTTGAGATTATTTTCGCTTGAGCTTGTTTCTTTGTGTGTGTGTGTGTGTGTTTTTTTTTTGATAGACGGTCTAGCTAGATCTTGACAGAACGTAGTCTGTCTTCATCACTATCTTGAATAAATCATCTCATCAGCCTTGTTTTATTTCCTGTGCCGTGTTTTCATTTTCAGAAACAACAAATCGCACTGTCTGTGGTTACCATCTTAAACATGAGCAATTTTATAATGGTACCTGGACAAAAAGTGAAACACCCCTATCGATGAAGTTGTGTAGAAATAATGAGAAGTGTGCTCGTGGATCGTACTCGTATGAAGTACTTTATAATATTTCCGGATCTGTTATATACGGTAACAGTTCACTACTGTCGGGAGGAGACTGTGTCAATACAATATCGTGTTCTGACATTTGTACGATAGTGCAGCAATCATTTACCTCTAATTCTGGTGTTGCACAAGTACGAAGGAAGGCGTGCAATATGACTTGTTGTGATGGGGATTTCTGTAACATTAAAAGCGCATCAGGTATTTGATTTTACTTTACTTGGTTAACGTATGTAAATGTAAAAAAGAAAAACATTTTCTATCATTTATACTTTATCAGTATATGAAGTTCTCTTCTGTTGAACGTTCCAATGAAGAACGCGACTTAGGAGTTTGTATTTTCTCTGACTTAATCAGGAAACAAAGTAATCAATAAAGATTCCTGAAATCGCAAATGGTGCGATTTATATGCATTAAATACACTAAGCAATTTTGGATCATCAATTGCATCACTTTGTCAGTTTTTCATCTGATTTGAGGCAATCGCAACAGTGACTGTTCGCTCTAGGTTTTAGTGTTGTTCATGAATTACGTGGTGTGTTTTTCTTTCAGGCAACGAGTGTGCTAGCAATCCATGTTTAAACAGAGGAACGTGCACTCAACAGGTGAATGGCTACTCGTGCACATGCGTACCAGGATACACTGGACAAAAATGCGAAAGCCTGGAAAGCAGTAAGTTTTTCAGTTAATTTCTAATTTGACCTAATTTTAAAAAGATGGAGGAAAACAAATCATAAATCTGAAGTCAGAATCATAAAAAAATGTATTTGAAAACGGCCGGCTTTTAAAAGTATGTTGTGCATCTGCATAAAACTATTGGTCATTTGGGGATCTAGGGTGTCGTAGAGGCGTAGTGCAATGACTCACATCTCATCCCGGGGTCTCTTTTTAGATAAGCGTCGGGAAAGCCTAAAGAGAGGTTTTTTATACAACTAATTGCAAAAACGTTGTCGTCGAACGGCTCCGCGACTACGCGACTATCCCGAACGGGAGAATGGGTAAAAATCACTGAAGCGGTTGAATTCTTCACTGATTAAATATGCGCCGGGCGCATATACTTACAGCGAGTAAACTGAACGGTCTTACTCGAGTATCACTGGAATCATCAATGTTATTGTTGATTGTTTGTGGCATCCTGTATGACAGCGAGTAAACTGCAGTGGCGGATCCAGGGTTTTTCAAAACGGGGTCCAGATCGGGGAATAGATTGCTATGACGTCATATTGACGTCATATGATGTCAAAGTAAAAAAAAAAAGAAATGGCGTTGAAAAAAAAACAAAAAAAAAACGGGTGCAGTGGACCCCGTCGCACTACCCCTAGATCCGCCACTGAACTGAACGGTCTTACTCGAGTATCACTGGAATCATCAGTGTTATTGTTGATTGTTTGTGGCATCCTGCATGACAGCGAGTAAACTGAACGGTCTTACTCGAGTATCGCCTGGAATCATCAGTGTTATTGTTGATTGTTTGTGGCATCCTGCATGACAGCGAGTAAACTAAACGGTCATACTCGAGTATTGTTGATTGATAGTAATATCTTGGGAACGAGTAAACTGAACGGTCTTACTCGAGTATCACTGCAATCATCAGTGTTATTGTTGATTGATCGTAATATCTTGGGAACGAGTAAACTCAACGATCTTACTCGAGTATCACTGGAATCATCAGTGTTATTGTTGATTGATAGTAATATGTTGGGAACGAGTAAACTCAACGGTCTTACTCGAGTATCACTGGAATCACCAGTGTTATTGTTGATTATTTGTTGCATCTTGACAACAAGTAAACTAAACGGCCGTACTCGAGTATATATTGAGATTACTCTAGATCAAAGATTCACTGGAATCATCAGGTGAGTGTTATTTTTGATTATTTATTGTATTTTGAAAAAAGAATGAACTAAATGGCCTTACTCGTAGAAAGCCGTGATGTTTCCCGAGCGCTTCCGTAGTTCGCAATGTTCATACGAGGGGCTTCCGAATGTTATCATAATTTACATGTGCTAATGAACTACTGTTTAGCAAAATTGCAACTAAACAATGAAGCAAAGTCCAATACGGTAATTGTTGTGGTAATGGTGAAACATGTAGAGATCGTGTGACGGAACAGCTACTTGTGCGCATGCGCAGAAGGATTCACCGGAAAGCACTGTGGAAATGGTACGTTAAATAATAGAAGTCTGTACACGGGCGCCAGAGTCGCCTCCACGTTTGGATTAAAACTAACGCTTTATTTTGTTTCCAACGGTCGAATAAATCTGCTCTGGTACGGGTGACCTTTAGTAGTGAATAAACATCTAGCTCCGATTTCAATCTCGTGATGTTTGCCTGTTTAATATTAATAACCGATCGTGGGTCACTCGGTATTAATCGGTAACGTACTTCACGAGGTCCGATCGGTTCTTAATATTAAACAGACAAACATCACGAGATTGAAATCGGAGCTAGATGTTTATTCACTGCTAAAGGTCAGCCGTACCGAAGCCGATTTATCACATTACAAGTGATCAGTTCCTAAGAAAAGCTATTCTGAAAGCCCATGGAGCCACCTTAGTTTATGGAAAAGTAAACACATTTTAAAAACGATCATTTTCTTACCATTGGTAATACCTATACTAGCATCTATTGTATTAATTAAATTCAGATTCCCTCTTCTCTCAATCTCCATCAACCATTCGCCCTGCCGATCTCAAACGATGGCTTTGGAGCTATTTAGCTTTGCGGAAGTGCATGTTTTGATTTTTTGATTTATAAAAACATTTTCTAGACACGCCGACAAATTCTTATCTTTTTTTACTAGTTACATTTGTCTACAGATGGACAAAACGACATATTATTGAATTCTAAAATATCTTAGTCCCGGGTCACTTCCTGGATATTATACACTAATCAAAGCAAAGAAGTTTGAAACATCTCTGAACTTCGTTTACTAGAAGCCAAGTTATTGACATATGGCCTTCATAATCTATGTTAAATCAGTCGAATGCATTTGAAAATACTGTATGCGATGTACTGTCTTATATACTTTTCTGGATGATTGATTTTTATTGTGTTTTTATCCTCGTTAATTATTATTCATCTGATGCACTTCTCTCAGCTTTTCAGTTGAAGCTATTGGTAGATTATTCAGCTGGTCAACTGACATTCTTCCCCGCTGTCGTGGCAGGTTTGCTTTCGTGGTCAGAGGCTCCAAAACGGTAAAACTGTATTTACATTTCATGTAACAACTATTAATATTAATAAGACGAAGATTCAACACCAAATACAACCCGATTTGGTGGACATCATTTCTTATAGAGCGTCTATGTTTGCGACCGCGTGTGCTGTAGTAGCGGCCGAGGTTCTTTTGACTGGCTTCTCATTCTTCCCGTCCTCCAGAGGTATTTAGGAGGATATAGTCTACTTCAATTATCGATCAAAAGTATCAAAAGTAAAAATTGTGTGAGTGCCATATACTGGAACATTGGTGTCCAGTTTTCATCTGCGGAATGTTTTAATTACCAGAAGGGTGACAAAGAATTCTTTCTATGTTGATACTTTCAATTCAACCTTTTTTAAAAAATATCTTCACATTTATCTAAAGTAACATCTAATACAAGATTGGTAGAAATTTAAAGGCAATAGGTTGAGTTTTCGATATGGCAAAAGTGAACATTTCGTTTTGCTGTTTTGATTACTAGAAGGAATTCGAAGATAAAGAATGCTTCCTCCTTCGATATTTTCAAATCACTTATTAGGACTATTTTTTCAAGTTATATTTTTCACTTGAATTGGAATATTGAATGAGACTGCCTAATGTGGATTGTAATCCTAAACATTCACTGTGGAGTGTAGACTTAGTTGGTAAATAAACTAGTCATTACGATACATTTACGCGGCAAACAAGACTTGGGTTGAATAGATCGGGGACATCAATTGCGTGCAATCGTGAAGCGTGACGCGCAGAACTTGTTTTCATAAGTAACATTTCAGACGTTTGTCTGAAGTGTAACCTAAAACTGTCAGGTTTCACACCCATTCCAGATATGAAAACAGATTTGGCGCGTCACGCATCACGATTGCTCACAATCGGAAGTAGGACAACAAAATAGGCTACCTTTATTCAAATGTATCACTTTATTACATGGGTTTTCGCTCATACATATTAAACTTATCCCGGGCAAAAAAAAAAAAAAAACAAAAAACTTCTCACTTCCGGTAGCGATCCCATACAAACAGGTCAAAATATGAGCTTATTTTTTTTGCGAGAATTTGGCCTTTTTTTTACAGAAATTATCTCCACATTTATACAAAGATTGAATAGACGATTACTAAAAGTTTGAGTTTTATTGGATATAGCAAAAAAGACTGAATTTTGTTTCGCTTAAAGTTCACGAAGATATTGACAATTTTATATACGTATATACAATTGTTGTAATTTAAAGAAAACATTTTAAATACAGAATTTCCTCAAGTTTCCTCATTTTCCGCAATTTGGTATTTAAAACATTTAGGTTAATTTCATGAGTTTTCGATCATTCATGGCAAATTGTTTCTAAAGGAAGGAATCATAGAACTCATATCAAATCTCGAACTTGAGATTCACCCATGATTCCCTGTTATTCTTCTTAGAATATTAGTTATTGAATTAAGAAATAATGTTTGGCTGCAAAGTGTATCTATTTAAGAGTGAAGGATTGAGTTGTAATTACCCTATTTCACTATGACGTCATGCATCTCATATAATTAAGGGAGCTTAAGGGGGATAAAATGATAAACAACAATAATAACTTGGCCAATTTTTCCTTTGCACCTGAATTGCTGGATCTGAACCGTATATACACCTACTTGCAAAAACGTTGTCATACAATATTTGAACATTTGTAGTTTCAAGATTAGGAATAAATTAAAAGTACAAAAGAAAGAGTTCTGCTTCAATGATCTTCTTTTGTACTTTTAATTTATTCCTAATCCACTAAACTACAAATGCTCAAATGTTGTATGACAACGTTCTTGCGAGTAGGTGTATGTCTGGTATTCAAACTTTTTTGCATTTATCCTGCAGTATATATATGGTTTTTTCGTGGCCGGCTATCATTGCTTTTCGACGTCCTAAACAAAGTCGTTTTTCGCAGTTTTCTTTGTGTTCCCACCTCCATGATTCTTAGAGTTAAAGCAAAAGATAGCTTTTAATGTGACGTCATAATGAAATAGACCAATTATGTCTCATTGTTCGTCGTTTGACTCTCCCGACAGAGTTCTGATGTGATATCAGCAATAGACGAGAAATCTTTGAGAAAGAAAAGGACGCTTAGTCTGAGAATCTACTGGTAGTTATTTATGATCGAAATCAAAAAAGATTTTAAAAAACCTTGTATTCAACATATGATATTAAAATATTTCGGGAGAAATTCAAAAATGTATCAAATTATGTATTATTTATTCCAGTCACCAATAACAAATGCCCAAAACGTATGCGGATACGTTTGATATATTATCTATGATAATTTCTTCTATCTTGTACATGTGGTATTAGTACTATATCACTTATAGGTATATTGTGTGGATATATATTAGATAAAAACTTTTATGAGTGTTTGTGGGTATTTTAAAGATTGAAAATAATGAAAAATTATTAATTAAAAAATATATTAAAAAGTGTATTTGAAAATTACATTATATATTTTTCGTTATTACAGACATTATGAGGGCAGAGATAATAGTCCTTTGGAAAATTGTCATTTTTTGTGCTTTCCTATCTGTTGTAATAGGAGGGGAACAAGAAGGTAAGTCAGTGTGATACAAGAGTGTTGTCATAAAAGAAATAAAAAATGACAATTAGAAATTAATTAGCAATTATATTGTTTTATATTTAGATTCGAAAGCCCCTTAGATTGATGAGATTAGCTATTTTAGTATATGCCAACAAGGCAAAAATATCTCAAAAATATTAGTCATAATATCAAGCCAGTGATAAAATTACATCTGTTTTTATTTTCATATGACAACCTTCTTGCAATTAGATTGAGTGAGAAGAAATTTTTGATATTTTGTGTACATTTACTATGAAATTCATCATTGAGTGGGAAAATAAAATAAAGAAATAACCGTTTCCCGAGTCGCTGGGTAACATGTACAAAGGATGACACCTCAGTTTTGCAAATTTTCTCGAATTGTATTGGCTAATAAATTTACTCGATCAGCGGGCAAGGAAGAATTAAAAAAAAAAGGAGGAGATTGTACCCAAGCTAAAATATTTTATATATTGAATGAAAAACACAGATTTTGCCTCGCCTCCTCAAAATATAACAGCATCTGCAACAAGTAAGAGTGATAGATCACGTATTACGTTGAAATGGTCCAAACCAGAACGCATTAATGGCACGATCACTGGGTATACCATATTGTATGGCAGGACTGATGGAGTTTTTGGAAACAAAACTGAATATGCCAGCTCATCAGCAAGAGGTTTTATCCTTGATAAGGTTCGACCATATCGATATTACGGCGTTTACATGAGAGCAACAACTGATCTTGGCAATGGAAAGTGGAGTTCTGCCGTCACCATACAAACACCAGCTGGGCGTATGTATCACTTTTTTAATCATATTTTCATTGATAGTTGAGTTTTAAGATGATCAAATGACAGGCAACTATGTGTGAAACATTGGTGTCTCCGCCACATCACCCAAAAGGCTAGACTCATTTGTTTTCTATAAACTCCTTGCATGCAGTGACGTCTAAGTAGCTCAACTTGGACGACCATGAAAACAAAAGAAAGAATTTCAATAATGTCCTAAGAATTGGATACTTGTATGAATTTGTGATATCATTTTTGCATTCTGTGTAATTTCAGATCCTGTTACACCATGCAAGAATACCAGGGTATTTTCACCAAGCTCAACAAGCATCTATATTGAATGGGAACCCTTAGACCCAGAACTGCGTTACGGAGTTCTATTAAACTATCAAGTAATGTACTTACACTCGACTTCTAGCATTCATAGTTACCAACAAGAAACCGTCTCTGTAGACACAACAAACTTTACAGTAACAGGGCTCAAACCTTACTCTCTGTACGTTATTGGCGTAATAGGCTCTACTGAAAGAGGTTTCTACTTCACACCAAAAGACTTTATGGAGGCGGCGAGAGTACGAACACTAGAGGATGGTAAGCATTCGTATCAAAGGCCCTGTGCAGTACATTCCTTATGCAGTTCAACTTGAAGGACAAAATAAGAAAATTTTACTCTTCTGAGAATAACGTTCATCGTACTCACATCCCAATTGAACTGCTATGGAAATTGCTGCAGAGGTTCTACATTCGTAAAATTCAAAGTATGAATCATTTGCCAAAATGTACCTATATGACACAGAGTTAATTCGTAAGCCGTGCCACGACGTAACAATGTTATCCTGGAGTTACTGGGAGACGTGGGAGAGAGGCACCACATAATAATTATGTTGTATTTTTATTATTATTATTTTTTGAATATTTAATAGATGATTTAGATTAATATACACTTCTAAACTCCCCTGATCCCTCGTTTGGAGAATTAAAATTCTTACAAACTCTGTATGTATTTGAAACTTAGTACCAAGTCGTCCTCCACCAAAACTGACAGCATCATTAGTTTGTGATCGATACGAGTTAAGAGTAATGTGGGATTCTCTTGATGCTGAGCACATCAATGGTAGACTATTAGGATACAGAGTCTTGCTTTACCAGGGAAAACTGCTGTACAAGAACGATTACTTCACAACCACGACGAGCACTACAGTATCAGTGGACGAGTGTAAGGACTATACCGTTAAGGTAGCTGCTTACACCACACCTGGAGATGGGCCATTCTCCGCTTTTAATGTCACTAGCACATGTCCATGTGGTAAGTGTTAGGGTTATAAACGGAAGTTGTTGTCGTTGTTGTTGTCGTCGTTGTTGTTGTTGAATAAAATTGGCCATGAAATATATTTTGCGAATAATTTCCATTCAACACTTATTGATATTTGTGTTTGTGGTAGGTGCTCCTCAACCACTGTACAAAAGTCGTTCCGTCGTCACAAAAGAAGGCAATGCAACCAGACTACTATGTGAATATCAAGGACGACCTAAGCCCGCGATATACTGGATGCGTAGTGGACAGCGCCTATACGATGAAAATAAAAGTGGGGGGAGATTTTTGACTCAGTTAGCGAATGGTACATGGTACATATCCTACTCTGAAAAACAAGACAGTGGTTTATACACGTGTGTATTGAACAACACTTATGGTATTGCGATATCTAATGTGTCACTGACAGTAGCTAAAGGTGAGTAATGAAAACATTCCAGATACTTTTAGTCATCAGTTGTTACTAATACTTCATTGTTCCCCTTCGTTATTCTCAGATGTTGCTGTAATCAAGCTCCAGATAACAGTTTTCAATAAGGAATATCAAGAAGAACTTGATGAAATAACATCCAAAATGGCAAGAGAGTTCACTCTCAAGATAAAAAGAGCTGTGAGCATGTATAACCTTTATCAAATTTTATAAAATAACTTTGATATTACGCGCGCTCTGATTGGTCAAAAAGCCATGTTTTATGAGAGACATACTCACGTCATTTTTCTCTCTCAAAAAGTTAGTTATTTTATAAAAGCAATAAAAAACAGTTTTCCGTGTATTATATTCTGATAAAGACACTTGGGATGTGGAGAGAACACTTGAGAACCTGGAAACCACTCCGCTACGCGTCGTGGTTTCCTACGCTTCTCTCGTGTTCTCTCCACATCCCGCGTGTCTTTATCAGGGTATAATACACGGAAAACTGGTTTTTATTCCTTAATTAAAACATAGAATCGCCATCCGGCATAGCTAGTACTTATTGGGTGTTTTTTATTTCCAATTCATGTGCAATATAGATCTTCAAAGCATTCAAACAACAAAAAGATCTGTTTGTTACGGTCTCTAAGTTCAGGTAAAACTAAACATTTTCTGAGGTAAAACTATAGTCTTTCCAAGACGCTCCTCGAGTGGCTTTGTGACTTTCCCCCGGTGACTTTGTCCTTAAAAATTTAATTTGTTTTCCACAAAGGAATGGTAGTTTGATAGCAGACTTGAGGGTTTCCATGGCAATTGATGATCCAAGCACTAAATTGTCTACTCTAAAGTCAATCAAAGAAACCCTCATTAATTCGCTTTTGACAGGCAAGATCACAGTGGATGATATCACCATTGCTAACATCATTATCAAAGGTACGGGCATTGATGTTGTGAATAATAACGACACTCACGTAGCGAAGGGGGGCATACTTTTCGGATCGAGCCTTTTTTCGTTCGATGGATGATGTCAATGTCCCTGGTATAGGGAGGGGGCCTTGCAAGTGCCCCTATCCCCAATTTTTTTCGTAATTAGATAATTTTTTTTTTGTGTGTGTGTACATGTTTTCTGGGTGCCCCTCAAAATTTTACGTTTTTATTCTAGAGGCCCCCCCCCACACACACACATCCTGAGTCCCCACTACCCCCCTGCTCACGTGTATCTGCACAGACGTAGCTAAGGCAAGGGTTGGTTGTTGCTGCCCCCATCCCCAATGACCCTGCGAATACTGTCGAACTCACGGTATACCAAGTATACATTCATAACTATTTTGTTTTACTATTAGAGCCACCTCCTCCTCCACAAAACGCCAAAACAAACGAAATAAACCCAACAGATATTCACCTGACATGGGATTACCCACAAGATTATAAAGCCTATGCCATCACTGGGTACAGAATACTACACAAGAAAACTGGTAGGAAGGAATGGATTATGGGTAAGATGTTATCAGCCAATCAGAAGACGGGAAGAATACAAGACCTTCAGTCCAGCACAAAATATGAAATTATGGTGGCTGTTTACAATAAATATGGTCATGGAGAAAGTGAACGTATAACATCTGAAACAACGGGTAAGGCTGTTTGTTTGAGTACACATAGTGTAATGTGCTGATAAAACATGTTTAATCGATCGATCTTCAAATATACTCCTGCAGCTGACATGACAGCAGTCATAGTCCTTGGTATCATCATTCCAATCATTCTAGTCCTGAGTATTATTGGTTTGTGGTTTTGGTGGAGAAAGCAGCGACTTCAAAGAAGAACAATCGAAGAGCAGTTGGCCTTGGAGCAGGTTTGAATTCACTGTTTAATTGTAATGCAATGGTTTCAATATTATTATCTGATCCGGTAGCGGGATAACATTAAAAAAATTAAGATTTTATAATTAATGGTTTTGCATTCTTTTATATGAGAAATAAAGATCACTTTCTCTTTTTTTATAGAGAGAAAGAGAAGAATTACTAAAGCAGAATGCAGCATTGATAAGTTTAGATTCCATACTTGGAGTTGGTGGTGAAGACATCGAGAAACACTGGAAGGAAATTGCTAGAGAATGTATAGAGTTCATAGGGGAACTTGGCTCTGGAGCTTTTGGAGAAGTCAAGAAAGGAAAGCTCATTGATGGAGATGAAACCACATTATGTGCAGTGAAGATGTTGAAGGGTAGGTTTCATAGTAGTTAGAGATGCGAGTTTTAATGCGAATATTATTGATGTTGTCTTCACATTCGTTACCAGCACAAGCGACAGAAGTAGAGCTGAGAGACTTGGTCAATGAACTCAACATAATGGCCAACGTTGGTGAACATCCAAACGTTGTAAGCTTGATTGGGGCTTGTACGGTTAATGGTATGTACGTTCAGCCGGTAACAATTTTACTTAATATAAAACAATCACTATGACGTCACATGAAGATAATGTCGTGTTTGACCGCTAAGGATCATGGTCGTGCGAGGACGATAAAACAACAACACATTAAAATACTTGTAAAAAAACCTTTTTCCCCCCCAGAAAAGCAATGATAAAAACCATTTCCTTTATATATTGTAGGATAAACAATGTTTTGTAATTTCTTTTTTGAAAACAAGACGTCATAGTGAAATAGGGCAATTAAAATATATTTAGCTAAACACTTCGCAATGATCCGATTTCTTTTGGTATGCATTACAGGTCCTTTGTGGCTGGTTGCCAAGTTTGCTGAGAATGGCTCTCTCATCGAGTATCTTCAGTCTCATCGTCCTGAAAAATCCTACCGTTACGAGAATGTTGATCATAAGAAAACAGACAGCACAACAAACACGGCGCAAGAAAACGGCTTATCCCTCCTTGAGAAACTTAAGCTAGCTTATGGTATTGCAAAAGGAATGAACCATTTAGTGACAAAAAAGGTGTAATAAAAAGAGTGAATTGATATAGATTGAAAATAAATCAAAAAATAACTAATATATCATTCCTTAATTTTCCTTATCCAGTGTGTGCATAGAGATCTGGCGGCGCGCAATGTCTTACTGGGTAAGGACAACATACCGATGGTGTCTGACTTTGGGTTGTCACGTGATGTCTACGAAAGCGGTCAATATGAAAAGACAACAGGGGTAAGACTAACAGAGTAACTTTTTTCCGATAGTTCCTTGATTTCCCTGTTCCATTTTTAAAGAACTCACTTTTCCAGAGTGCTTTGTGCGCTTTGATGCCCATTGCCAATTGGTTACCGCCGATTCCGATGCGCTGTGACTGCTAGACTTTGATTAGTTAGACGTCAATCATTAAAGTGACGTCACACTCGCTCATCAACCACCTTATTTGCTTCCTTGAGCTTCGCTTTCGAGCAAGAAAATGTAGTGGAAATATGTTTTGCAGTTTTCCTAAAGCTTTGCGGCTGCGGGTTTAAGAGAACTGAAGTGAAGGACGTTTTTGGGGATACTATAGTAATGCTAGAGCTGATGGGTTGAATTTTGGAGTAATTCGAACAGCCAGTCGCATAGCTCTGAGTGTTATTATCAGTTTTACTAATAAAATCCTATACTTTCAGGGTAAACTACCTGTGAAATGGATGGCAATCGAATCCCTGGAGGATTATGTGTATACAGTACAAAGTGATGTGTAAGTATGTCATAAACAATCCCTAGAGGACTATGTATATACAGTGCAAAATTATGTGTAAGTATGTCATATACCATCCCTGGAGGACTATGTATATACAGTACAAAGTGACGTGTAAGTATGCCATGTACAATCCCTGGAGGACTATGTGTATACACTACAAAGTGACGTCATGCAGAATACCGTTTTAGACTCCTTTGTCTTTTTTATTCGTATTTTTCTTAGTTTTCTTAATATCATTGTTATTGACGGTTTCCTTATTTGTTCTTTTATCATTTTTATCTCTCTTATTCAGCTGGTCATATGGTGTTGTTTTGTGGGAAATCGAGACTTTCGGTAAGTAGATACCATCACAATACAACTGATAGTAGTGACTCCAAGGAATTTCATCAGTCCTTTCTTATAAATATCCACTTATTAATTACTATCTTTAACGTGTTGCATGTAACACAGGTCGCATTCCTTACGCGGGTTTGAATGGACAAGAAGTCTTGAGCAAGCTTAAAAATGGCTATCGACTGGAGAAACCAGATGAATGCACAGAAGAAGTGTAAGTCAGATGAACCAATAGAATTTTTACCAATAAAAAAACAACAACAAAAGACCTTCATAGACATTGTTTGATACTTTTTTAAGTTTATTTAGGGAAATGAACTATATTGGTTCAAAAATATTTCAGGCGAGGTCGCATAGGTTTTTCAGTCAAAACAAACAACATGAAAAAATCTAGAAATAGCTTCAAAGAGTGCTCATGATGGGACCCGGGGAGAGGGATTATTTTCCTTCCTTCATCTTTTCTTGGGCATTTATTCATTCTCAGTTTTTTTTTTTTTTTAAACTTAAATCAAATTTCAATACATGCATGTTTAGAAAAGAATACTGGAGCATTAAATCAAAACTCTTAGTGTGCATGCATACTGGGTCAAGCTAAAATTAATTTTGGTTGGATAGAAGCAATTTCTTTTTAATTAATTAATTAAAAAGTTAATATAATTGATAAATTAACTTACTAACTTACTAATCATTTATTTGTGTGTCTGTTTGTCTGTCTGTCTGTCTGTCTGTTTCTTTGTTTCTTTATTCATTACGACTTTAAAACATCAGTATTTTATAATGATTATAGATACAAGATCATGCTTGAGTGTTGGCAAGAGAACCCTGATAATCGTCCAAAATTCAGCGAGTTAATGACAAAAGTTGCGACGCTATTGGAGAGTTTTCCTGTAAGTACTAAATTATGATAAGGTTAGATATTTCAATGTGACATTCATTAAATAAAATGTTCTTGAAAAAAATCGATAAGTTAATTATGCGCTTTAATTCAGCTTGTTGACATATAACTTATAGTTTTCTCATAACATCGATCGAGGAATTCGTACCTATTTCTTTTCTCTCACTTTCCTTCTCCCTATAACTCTTCATCTTTCTTTTTACCTGTCCTTCTTGTATCCGTTCTATACACTTTGCTGCTTTCCTTCTAAAAAAATTGGTGAGTAATTTTAAAATCTATTTTTCTTTATGTTTTGTTTTGTTAAGGAGTACAGCGAAATCCTGTCCAAGGAGGCAAACGAACCATCGGATGACAAAATGAAAAATGACAAATTACTTCTTTTGAGTGAAGAGAAAAGTGAAAGCAAAAATAATTACTATGAAGAACCAGACTTGGTGATCAATGTAAACGAAGAGAACGAAAAGTTATTAGACAGCTAATCTGCATGTTATGTTTGTTCAAAAGCATAAAGATTGCATCTATTTTGTCCCTTTGCCCACAATGCACTTAACTGTCAATTCGATTCATTTTTACCTCCCTCACCCTCTAAAACTGCTAATTGGGAGGCATCAAAGGGACTCTAGGAAACCCTGGATATGCTCCTATGTATGATGAGGTTTTTGTTTCTTTATGTTTCCTTTCTTGCTTCTCTTTCCTCTTTTGGGTCTTCCTCTGTCTTTCAATTTATTTAGTTGATAAGTGTTCCATACACAGTTATAGAAACATTGCTCTAGGTCCCAAACATGTAAAGAATGCAATACAAACATAGATTTTACCAGGGCTTTATTAAAAAAAAACTAAAAAATATATCTACAAGATATTAGTTTTCATTGCACCCTAATCCCACGTAAGAAAAATGTTCGTACATTTTTTTAGATATTACGTACGGTGCAGGCACACTAGCTGTAGAAACAGATTTAGGGTGAGGGAGCGATGGAGCTGTGGCCACCTCTTTTAGTTTTGAATGCATTTTTACCCTTTTTAATTTTGTATAAAGAATATCCCTAGAAGCCACAGGATATTGCATTTCTGTTAACCATATTTTACAGAATTCCCGATCCTGCGAGCATGCCCCATAAACTCCTGTCATTTTACTTTACATAGTAAGCGGTAAGATTCGTTAAACGCCAAATTTGTGAGCCCCTTTGTCAGATTTCTTGATTCGCCGCTGAAATGGGACCACTTTTAACCAGTTTTAATTTAGTTAAAACCAATCATTATTTTATATTTGAACTAAGGATTATTTCTGTATATACCTATTTACCTTCATTGTCTGTTGTGCAGACCACGTGATGCCACTTTTGGGAGTTGATTCTTTCATGTGTAAATATTTTAACAAAAGAACATTTCTCAAGGGAATGTCATGTGGTCTGTGAAATGGGCAATTTGCATACGAAGGTAAATAGGTCTATCGTTATGCGTTTTATTGTTTCTTCGTGCGCGCACTTTATTTTGAAGTTTTTGACCATTGTTTGACGATAACAAACATCTAGCACCTCCCTGAAGATAGAGGCTTAGCTCAAAAGCTCGGATAAATGAAATAAAAATATTGGTTGGAGAAGCATCTATCTAAATAATGTCACCAACCTAAGCGCAAGATAAGAAATGAGTTCTTTGTCAGATATAGTACACCCTAATTATCTTTAAATCTAGTCCCCGTTATAGAAGTATTTTCTATTTATACGTGATTATGACTGGTTAACTTTGTAAACATGGCCCAAGATAGATTGTCCGTACTGTAATAGCTCAGCAAGATAAAAATTAAAGATTCATTAAAGTATGTTGAACGCCGATGCCGAATTTGTATTCTAAATGTCATCACATTCTATCCGATTTAATACAGTTGTTTAGTACTATTGTAGATATACGACCGTATCAGCTTAGCTGTAATCGTGTTTAAATAAAAGCTATAATAATAATAATTATTGTTATTATTATTATTGTTGTTGTTGTTGTAGTTTCCAAGAAGTTACATTTTGTGCATTATTGATTTTTTAAATTTATATCAACCATTCCGAGGCTGAGGGGAAAAATGGGCTTTGCAGTGCATTGTGGGATTGCTTTAGGGGACATATTTTCAAGATGGCGTCAATTTTGTCTCCTAAAACAGCACCATCATGCACTGCAAGGCCAGCCGTTACCCTTCCCAGTTCTTTCCCCCTTAACTTCGGAGTTGCTAATATAAAGTCCTCAAGTGGACTTTCATATTGCGAGATCGTTTTCTGCATCGCTGTTGATCCCATAGACAGGATTCACCAGTGATATTATGTTCCTCTGTGGCTCAAAATCGTCTGTACTAGTACTGTTTTTGGGATTCTTGGTCACATTTGGTTTCGGACCTGGATGTTCAACGTACCTTTGACTTTCCTCATTCTCGATGATATTTAGTGCTATATCACTCGGTTTATCGCTGCTGTGGTTTTCTTTTTCTTCTTCTTCTTGGGCAAGGGATGATTCATCAATGACCACTTGGTCGTAAGAAGCGTTGTGGAATTCCTCAGTTGACAGAGCATCTTCATGTCCCTTTGCAAGGAATGATTCGCCAATGACCACTTCGTCGTAGGAAGCATCCAACAATTCTTCTGGCGACACAAAAGCTTCATGTCCCTTTTCAAGAAATGATAGCATAGACAGAATTGAATAGAGAACATGATATGTCATTACTTTTAGTGCGCATAAACTTACAATATCGTGATACTTACAGGGACGTCCTTAAGCATAAGTGCGATTTTCTTTGTTAATTCAGCAAATTTGGGACGCTTGCCTGGATTTTCTTGCCAGCAGTCCATCATGATTTCGTACCTAAATTAAAGAAAAGCTTTTTTGGTATATTGTTCACCATCACAAACTAAGAATAGGTGCAAGCCCATTTCTTATATATCGATTCAGCGTCTGAAAACAACCTTAAAGACTAAAATACCTACACTTCATTTGAGCATTCTTCAGGCTTCTCAAGTCTGTATCCCTGTTGAAGGGTGTTCAACAATTCAAGTCCACTTATACCCGGATAAGGAATGCGACCTGGAAAATTGAAAAAAAAAGTCAAAGGTTAACCGCCTATATACCATTGATTCTAATGTGTTGATCTAACCAATGAAAATATATTTAAAGATAATGATTTTAAAACCCACCAAGAGTCTCTATTTCCCACAAAACTACACCGTACGACCAACTGAAAACACAAGATAGAAAATAAATATCATGTATTGTTTGTATTGTTTTACTAAGCTAGTAGCTAGCAGCATCTGTGAATCTGTCATTTTTTTGGGTGAATATATCCTCCAAATATATAATAACAGGCATTTAATGTGCCTTACGTGCACGGAAAAGAGATTCTACATATAGTATAGTATATACTGTGTATACATAGTCTACCGAGGATTATATATGACATACTTACACGTCACTCTGTACTGTATACACATAGTACTACAGGGATTGTGTATGACATACTTACACATCACTTTGTACTGTATACACATAGTACTCCAGGGATTGTATATGACATACTTACACGTCACTTTGTACTGTATACACATAGTCCTCCAGGGATTGTGTATGACATACTTACACGTCACTTTGTACTGTATACACATAGTCCTCCAGGGATTGTATATGACATACTTACACGTCACTTTGTACTGTATACACATAGTCCTCCAGGGATTATATATGACATACTTACACGTCACTTTGTACTGTATACACATAGTCCTCCAGGGATTGTATATGACAATCATACTTACACATCACTTTGTACTGTATACACATAGTCCTCCAGGGATTGTATATGACAATCATACTTACACGTCACTTTGTACTGTATACATATAGTACTCCGGGGATTGTATATGACATACTTACACGTCACTTTGTACTGTATACACATAGTCCTCCAGGGATTGTATATGACATACTTACACGTCATTTTGTACTGTATACACATAGTCCTCCAGGGATAATATATAACATACTTACACATCACTTTGTACTGTATACACACAGTCCTCCAGGGATTCAATTGCCATCCATTTGACAGGTAGTTTACCCTGAAAGTTAAGGAATGATCATGGGCTAGAATACCGGTCATCTCGCGGGCGCGCCATCAGCGGTTTTCCCTCTGAATGTAGGGTAGACTGCCTTGAAGAAGCGTTTACAGTTCTTTTGTACTTTACAAAAAAAATAATACATCCAAGTATGTCCAAGAGATCGAAATTTTCTAAAGGGTTTTACAAAGACTTGAATAACATAAGCAGCTGTTTTGAAGAACAAACCACGAAAAAAAGGAAAACACTACCTGGATTATGGAATAGATTTTTCGAAATATTGTGTATTTTAGGTGAAAAATGGACGATGTTAGCTTTTATCGATAGAACTTAAAATCACCTATTATGTCTACAATTACAGGTTCTTCCAAAATCTGGGTGGACAATTTAGATTCAGTGAAGAGAAGATAACCAAAATACGATGAAAATTTTCCAATTTCACTATTTCTTTGTTTACTATTGGGAATGACAGGCGATAATTTCCAAAACTCACCGGTAAGTTTGGACGTTGAATTTCATATCGTGGCAGCATGAAATGTACTTCATAAGAATTGTCATATAACACTGGGGGAGAATCGACGTGGACAAATGCTACAAATGCTCAAGTAGGCTATTTATTGCTATATTATTTTTTCTCTCGAAGGTTTTTTTCATCTTGGTTTGACAAATATTCGCGCATGCTCAGTTACGATGACCGGTATTCTAGCCCATGCAATGCTTATAGTGGGCGGGAAGTTCGTTAAGGACGTTCATGGACAAAAGATCCCGTCGTCAGGTTTAAAAAAAGATCCATAATGAAAGTATATCACACTAGAAGTAAAATGAGCAAATAAAAAAAAGGGATCCCCGACTTCGTTTAGCCGTCAGATTGCGTTGAAGTTCACCCTTTTAGCGGTAAAAAACGCGCGAACAACGCAAACATGGAAAGCTGTTTTAAAAAAGCTATATTCTACAGAAGAAAATGTATCATTTTACTTTATTTTTCATTGAACTCTAGAGAATGACCCAATAATTACTGAGCATTTAAGATGTTGAAAGTCAAAAATATAAAATGATAATGAGTTAAAATGTGGACTTGTAGCCTACACGTTAAGTGAAATTCTATTCATAAAATATGGTATTTTGACTTGATTCCATCGTGAAGATGCACGATGACCTGCACTAGCGTGCATAATCCATTTCTCTTTCATAGATATCCAACCACTCATGCAGAGCGTGCGTTATATCGTGGGTATGTTATAATATAGTTTTAGCAATAATAATCGAATCAGCTTAAATGGATACACTTTGTTTACACTTATATTCATTATGTTTACCCCTGTTGTCTTTTCATATTGACCGCTTTCGTAGACATCACGTGACAACCCAAAGTCAGACACCATCGGTATGTTGTCCTTACCCAGTAAGACATTGCGCGCCGCCAGATCTCTGTGAATACACTAAAATATGCAAAAGGATAAAAAAGATGCTTAGCTAAAAATTGAACAGCTGCAGAATAATTTGCTCTGAAAGGCGATTAAGTTGCATATACACGAGCAAGTATCCTTGATGATATATTTTCATTGCTCGCTTAGACGAGTAGCACGTTGTCCTTGACAATGTTTTATCGGCAAGGTCTTCTTGCTCGTGTAGATGATGAACAAGTTTTCCTTGACAAGTTTTGATCATTGAAGTAACAGGCTGAGAACCAATCTCATTAATATTCCTTGCCACATTTTCCTTGCTGTCCGTCTACACGAGCAAAATTCGTTCTTGACAATTTTTCCATGTCAAGGACAAGCCAGTATGCAGGCTTTTCCTTGTCAAAGAAAAAATGTTCATTTTACTCCAGCTACACGAGCAAATTTTCCTTGGCAAGGAAAAATTACTCGTGTAGATGCAGCTTTACTTATCATACCTTCTTCTTCCCCAAATGTGTCATTCCCTTAGCAATACCATATGCAAACTTCATTTTCTCAAGGAGGGGAATGCCGGTGGCTGTTGTGGTGGAGGTGTTGATATTTTCATAGCTATTCGTTTGTTGCTCATTTTCACCCGTGCAGACATCATTCTCGTAGCTGTGGAATTTTTCTCGACGATGAGATTGTAGATACTCGATTAGGGAGCCATTTTCTGCAAACATGGCAATCAACCACAAAGGACCTGACAAAAAAATAAGCAAAATTAATATTGCGATGACAGACATTTCAGTCATGATGAAGGATGGCAGAAAATACTACAGTTCGGGCGGTAATTTGGGTACGTTTTGCATTATTTTGATACACCAGTTTCGCATTCGATGCTAACCGCTGTTTTTAAAGACCACAGACTCATTTGTACTAGCTTAGTCTCGTTCATGATCATGCTAAGTCAGCTATTAAAAGATGCCATAAAAGCTCCGTGGGTTTGGAGTTATTCAACTTGCACATTCTTTACATTACAGTTGGCTGTTGCTAATGATTTGCAAAAGTAAAGTTCTCGATTCTGATTGGCTGAAAGTATTGCAGCTTTTGGGAAACACGGCTCAGAAAAAAGGAAATTCAGTCAAGTTTTTTTGTCGAATATGCATTCTGATAGGTTGAAAAACAATGGAAGAGACGAAGAACCAATAAAAAATTAGCATTCAACGACGTCACATTTCAAAGAAATTTTGTATTTTTGTTGAATAAATATAAACGTTGAAGCTATGAGATAAATTCTTTGGCAAACTGTAAATCGGCGAGCGCCGAGGTTTAGATTAACTTCTTCAACAAGGTACAGTGATGTTTTCACGCTTCTCTTATCATATACTACGAAAATCGAGAGCAAATGAGTATGTGGTCTTCAAAACAGTGGTTTCCATTGAATACCAAACTGGTGTATTAAGCTAAGCTTTTAGACACCATTTATACATTGTTAAGGTTAATCTCACCATCCATGGTACAAGCACCAATCAAGCTGACAACGTTTGGATGTTTACCAACATTGGCCATAATGTTCAGTTCATTGATCAAGTCTCTCAGCTCTACTTCTGTCGCTTGTGCTGAAAACCATCAAAACATCAATATTATACTGAATACCAAGCCCGAAATGCAGTATGGATGTTGTGGATTCAAGCAACGAAATGTCATAACAATATTGAAATTTCCCAGTCTTTGTCCAGTCTGCACGTTTTCAGTCCAGCATATTGTCTTCTATGCTGACATTATTTACATATAGATATAACACATTTCAAGCTTGGTAAGCAACATGCAACACGCATCAAGGAAAAGGCAACATGCAACAAAACCTTAACGAAACGTTTTTTGAAATAGCTATTATCATCTGTATCATTTAATAATATCAACAACAACTTACCCTTAAGCATTTTCACTGCACATAATGTGGTTTCATCCCCATCGATCAGCTTTCCTTTCTTGACTTCTGCAAAAGCTCCAGAGCCAAGTTCTCCGATGAACTCTATACATTCTCTAGCAATTTCCTTCCAGTGTTTCTCGATGTCTTCACCACCAACTCCAAGTAAGGAATCTAAACTTATCAATGCTGCATTCTGCTTTTCTAATTCTACTCTTTCTCTCTGTGTTAAAAGAAAAAAAATTAACCTAAGTTTTTGTTTTTCGTCGTGCAAACTAGAATGCTAAAGCAATAGATATAGGTACGTTTACGTGTATAAAGAAATCAAACCTTCTCCAAGGCCAACTGCTCTTCGATTTCTTTTCTTTGACGTCGCTGCTTTCTCCACCAAAACCACAAACCAATCAGAGCCAGAATCAGAATAATTGGAATGATAATACCAAGGACTATTGCTGCAGTCATGTCAGCTGAAGATGAAGAAGATAGATTGGTTAACCATCTAATATCTATGTCTCTAGGCTTTATATAATTTAATTCTGAACAAGAAAAAATTACTCGACTTTGATTGGCTTAGAGCAGTGCAGTTCAAGTGTAACACAGTACAAAAATCTGTAACACAGTGCAAAAAAGTGTAACACAGTGCAAATGACATCTTTCATGTTTATTATTAACATGTAATCATATGGTTTCTCGTTCGCACACAATTCGCACTCTTGTTTTTTTTTAATCAAAGAGCTCAAATTTGAACTCTTTGAAAAACACACTCGTGCAAATTAATCCCAAATTGAACTCGAAACCATATGATTACCTATACTTAGTGTCTTACCTGTTGTTTGTGCTGTTATTATTTCAGTCTCTTCTTGTCCGTATTTATTGTAAGCAGCAACTTTTATTTCATATTTCGTGCTGGACTGAAGATCTTCTATCCTTCCTGTCTTCTGATTGTCCGATAACATCTTACCCATAATCCATTCCTTCCTACCAGTTTTCTTGTGTAGTATTCTGTACCCAGTGATGGCATAACCTTTGTAATTTTGTGGGTAATCCCATGTCAGGTGAATATCTGTTGGGTTTATTTCGTTTGTTTTGGCGTTTTGTGGAGGAGGTGGTGGCTCTAATAAAATACAACAGTTATTAATCCGTACTCGGACAAAACAGCTTTTTAAAGTGAGTATAGAATATTTGACATTTTTAACAAAACGCGTTCAAACTTTCCAGACTTAAACACATTGATATGCTTTCTCAGATGATAAAACATTTTTAACTACTGAATTTATTATAACCATTGTTAGTAGAGGGGGAATCTACCTTTGATAATGATGCTACCGATGGTGATATCTTCCTCTGTTAACTTGTCTGCTGAGAACGAACGGATAAGGGTTTCTTTGATTGACTTCAGCAAGGAGGATTCAGTGCTTGGGTCATCAATTGCCATGGAAACCTTCAAGTCTGCTATGACACTGCCATTCCTTTGAATACAAATGGTAATTCTTAAGAACAAAGCCACAAGGGAAAAGTCAAAAAGCCACCAGCGGAGTGACTTGGAAAGAATATAGCTTAAGCTAACACCAGGTTTATCCCTACCTGAACTTGGAGACCGTTACAAACAAATCTTTTCGTTTTTTCAATGCTTTGAAGATCTAAATCGCGCAAGAAAATGATAAACACCCAATAAGTACTACTATATATTGTGATTTTATGTTTTGATATTTGATAAAAGTAATATGCTCACAGCTCTTTCTATCTTGAGAGTGAAGTCTATGGCCAACTCGGATGTTATGTCATCAAGTTCTTCTTGATATTCCTTATTGGAAACTGTTATCTGGAGCTTGATTACTGCAACATCTGAGAATAACGAAGGGAAACAATGAAGTATTAGTAACAACTGATGACTAAAAGTATCTGGATGGTTTTCATTACTCACCTTTAGCTACTGTAAGTGACACATTAGTTGTCGCAACACCATAAGTGTTGTTTAATACACACGTATATAAACCACTGTCTTGTTTTTCAGTGTAGGATATGTACCATGTACCATTCGAAAACTGAGTCAAAACTCTCCCTCCACTTTTATTTTCATCGTAAAGTCGTTGTCCACTACGCATCCAGTATATCGCGGGCTTAGGTCGTCCTTGATATTCACATAGTAGTCTGGTTGCATTGCCTTCTTTTGTGACGACGGAACGACTTTTGTACAGTGGTTGAGGAGCACCTACCACAAACACAAATATAAGTGTTGAGTGGAAATTATTCGCAAAAATTTTTTCAAATCCAATGTTATTGAACAACAACAACAACAACGACGACGAAAACAACGACATCAACTTCCGTTTATAACCCTAACACTTACCACATGTACATGTGCTAGTGACGTTAGAAGCAGAGAATGGTCCATCTCCAGGTGTGGTGTAAGCAGCTACCTTAACGGTATAGTTCTTACACTCGTCCACTGATACTGAAGCGCTCGTCTTGGTTGTGAAGTTCTTGTACAGCAGTTTTCCCTGGTAAAGCAAGACTCTGTATCCTAATAGTGTACCACTGATGTGCTCAGCATTAAGAGAATTCCACATTACTCTTAACTCGTATCGATCACAAACTAATGATGCTGTCAGTTTTGGTGGAGGACGATTTGGTTCTGGAAACAAAAGTCCGGCTAGAATAATTATGACTTTACTTATATTTAATCAGTTAGCTATTGATTAAAAACAATTGTTCGATAATTTCTCAAATTAAATTCCTTTCCTTTCATGGCTTCCGGCAGATGATGTTTATGTTCAGGGATGTTAAACTAGCTATTTAAAGATACACAGTAGACTCTACTGAGTAGATGTTCGAACAAAAGGGTTCAATATATATTTAGGGCAAAATACTAGTGTTACACTGAAGTGCGGAGGAGTTCAATATAGAGGTTTTGCACCACCACGTGATGGCAGCTATGACAGGAGGCAGGAAGAATAGTATCTGATCTAATATGATTTACATGAGAAAGAATTCAGTTTCCCAGGGGGAAAGACTCTATTGTTCCTGCCTCCTGTCATGGCTGCCATCACGTGGTGGTGCAAAGCCTCTATACCCGGTTTTCGGCCAAAGACTTTTACTGTACACACAACTTACTGTCTTCCCGCGTTTGTATTATCGACGCTTTTTTCAACATGCCTTGTGTGATCATAAATCCTTTTTTAGTAAATCCTATCACTCCACATTTATAGAATGAATATGGCTTCAGATTATAGATAGTATAACTTCTTGCATTTAGCGAGACAACCTCTCTTTTGTAATTAGCGACATTTTCATTTAAGTTATAGTACATGACGTTATAACCCAACAGAACACCATTGTGTGTCTCGGGTGGCAATGGTTTCCATTCCAAATAAATGCTGGTGGGAGTTGGAGAAGTAAGTTTTGTAATTTCGCTGATATCGCTTGGGACTGCAATCACCAAAAAAATAATAATGATTGATAACTTAATTATATAGAAATAATTATATATTGATCATGGTTATTCTCCTTTTCCACGTTTTAATAATGAGTAATAAGGATGGTCATAATAATAATAATAATAATAATAATAATAACAATGATGATGATGATCGATGATGATGATGATGATGATGATGATGATGATTTATGATGATGATGATCGATGATAAGGATGGTGATGATGCCGATGATGATGATGAAGATGATGATGATCGATGATGATGATGATGATCGATGATGATCGATGATGATAATGATGATCGATGATGATCGATGATGATGATGATGATCGATGATGATGATGATGATCGATGATGATGATGAAGATGATGATGATCGATGATGATGATGATGATCGATGATGATCGATGATGATGATGATGATCGATGATGATCGATGATGATGATGATGATCGATGATGATCGATGATGATAATGATGATTATGATCATGATGATGATTATGATCATGATGATGATTATGATCATGATGATGTTCATGATCAAGATCATGATTATGATCATGATTATGATCATGATAATGATGATGATGATGATGATGATCGATGATGATGATGATGATTATGATCATGATGATGATTATGATCATGATGATGTTCATGATCAAGATCATGATTATGATCATGATGATGATGATGATCATGATGATAGAGCAGTATGTCAATCAACTACAAGGAGACATTCCTATAGCAGAAATACAGTAGATCAATCACAAACAAGAAAAGTATCGAGAGCTGCGAAATGGAAAAAGACAACTTTACCCCGAGCACAAAATCATTCAAGTCAACCTGGTGTTCAACTTCCTGGGGGTACCAAGATTTAAATAAAGAAGTGCAAGATCACATCACCCCAAACAACCTGAAGGAAACTGACAAACTATCATGATCATCATTATTTTTAATTACAACGTGGGAAAGGAAACAAAAAGAAAAAAAATTGCAGGGATCGTACAATATGTATCTTTGCCGCTCAAAGAACGCTTTATAATATTGACTTTGACCTTTGCTAGTAAGCATTTCTTTTTAATTTGCAGGACAAGCAGCATACGCCTTAGCAACATCAACAGACTCAAAGAAAAAAGGGTGTATCAAAGATGATTTGTTTACTTAACTCATGCCAAAGGAGGACTACTAATAAATAGGCAGCGAGAAACATTACAATAAGCCATTGCACAAACAAGTCACTTGACCCTATTGCGATTCCGCCTCCTTACAATATCTATTTGCCATTTTTGTTGTTGTAAACTTTGAAGCAACTGCTGGATTTTAGTTGGTATGGTCAAGTGACCTTATAGTGCAGAAGCCCTGTTTCTATATTTAGAGCAGGTACAGGTAATAATAATAATAATAATAATAATAATAATAATACTTTAATTTAAAAAGCGCATGGGAAACAAAAGTCTCGATGCTCTTTATAATATAAAAGAATAGATAAAAATATCAACAAATAAGTGAAATAAGATATTATATTAAGAGCTGGTACCTCCACCAGGGGTAAGTATTGTTAAAGGCGAACTCCACCGTCCATAACCAAGACTAGTTTGGGCTCTGATATATAGTGTGTAATATCTGTAAGGCAGAAGGCGGGTGATAGTAACACTTCTCCAATGCGAAGCAGCAATTCTACTTTGGTTAGCAAACAAACCATCAGTTCTGCCGTATAGTATTGTGTAGCTAGTTACCGTGCCATTAATGCGTCTGGGTGCTAACCAGCTTAATTTAATGTACGATTCGAAATCCCCGCTGTCAGTAGTTGCGGTTACGTTGTACGGAGCTGATGCGAAATCTAGAAATAGAAATTAACAAAAAACTTTGATAATAATATACCGATTCAGTAGCTCAGGCAATCCATCCAATCATCAGCCATGGCAACAGTCACTCATTTATCTATCACCAATCTATTCATACTTCTATATACCCGCCAAAAATTCAACCATCCCTCTCACTCTTCCATCCATCCATCCATCCATCCATCCATCCATCCATCCATCCATCCATCCATCCATTCATCCATTCATTCATTCATCCATCCATCCATCCCTCCATCCATCCATAAATCCATCCATCCATCCATCCATCCATCCATCCATCCATCCATTCATCCATTCATTCATTCATTCATTCATCCATCCATCCATCCATCCATCCATAAATCCATCCATTCATCCATCCATCCATCCATCCATTCATTCATTCATTCATTCATTCATTCATTCATCCATCCATCCATCCATCCATCCATAAATCCATCCATCCATCCATCCATCCATCCATCCATCCATAAATCCATCCATTCATCCATTCATCCATCCATCCATCCACAAACCAACCAATTCACCTATTCATCTATCCATCCGCCCACCCATGTATTCATCAATTTATTGGTTTATCCACCAATCCAGCACCTATCCAACCACCCAAAAATGTATTCATCAGCCATACCCTGATCTATACTGCTTGTGCTGATGGAAGGGACTACTATTAAGAGAAGAAAAACGTGCTCTAGCTTTAAGCTGCCCATCGATCATGCCTGGGGAAAAAAGACATTCAATGCAGTTATATATATTATTACACTAGTCGTTGCATATAGCATTTCACTATCTAACTTATGTATGTCCCTTTGTGCCCTTTAGCCTCCTCAGATTGGTTCGGGATATGCACCAATCAATAATCACAGGATTTTGGATCCGAAGATCTGTTGTAATGTAGCTGTGTGTGGGTCTTTTTTCTTTTCTTTCTTCGAGAAATTAAAGGTTCCATCTTAAGAAATACTCATATATTACTGTACAATATGCTTTGGCATTGAAAAAATTAACCTGAATGCAGCTCAAGATATTCGTATTTTATTGTTGTTGAACAATAGTTGTAGTCAGTTCATAATTTCAACATACGTAAGTGTTGTGCATTGGTATGGCTCGACTCTGATTGTTAATCACAACAATGAAATACGAGCATCTTTTGTTCAAATTCTAAAGATGTTCAAATTCCGTACAATCTTTGATCTCACCTATTGTTCTTGAAGCGCACGAAGTCGAAAATAGTTATAGAGCAAAAAGGTTTTTTATCACTATTTTCGACGTCGTGCGCTTTCAGAACAATAGGTGCATCAAAGATTGTCCGGAATTTTAACAACTTTAGAATTTGAACAAAAGATACTCGTATTTCATTGTTGTTGAACAATAGTTGTAGTCATAATTTCAACATACGTAAGTGTTGTACATTGGTATGACCCGACTCATTGTTAATCACAACAATTAAATACGAGTATCTTTTGTTCAAATTCTAAAGATGTTCAAATTCCGTACAATCTTTGATTTTACCTATTGTTCTTCGTTCAGTTTTTGTTGATCGAAGTACATGTAAAACAAGAGTGATATGTGCTGATTGAAAGATTGAACGATTGATATATTTCTGCATGCCTGCCTGCTTGCTTGCTTGATTGATTTGCGGTAATGAAATATGCGGAAATTTTATGTCTAGACATGTACGTGTACATATACATGTTTCCTCAGTCATTTATTAATAAGTGTTAAGTGGACAGGACATCCATTAAGATTTTACCCCGAAATAGTGTATGTTTAAACGATAAGATTCTATATTTATGTTCTGCCAAGACAGCATAAATTCACATAGCGTTGCTCCAATGAATTTTCTATTTTTAGTCATTTTTGTCAGCACAAGAAAGTAACCAAAAGCCGCATATAATCTAGTCATTCGACCATATCTTTATATGAAAACCTGTTGTAGCCTAACATTAGAAGGAGCTTCTTATTTTATAAAATTCAATATCATAAATCAAGTAAAAAAAGTTTAATTTTTTTGTTTTGTTTTCTTGGTTTTTAGTGAGTAATTATATTAGTATAAAGGGCAGAAAAAGAAATATTAAACAAAGCCTAGAATAGGGTATGTATTTTTTTGGATTGCAGTCATTTAGACTTAAATATGTACACAATTTATATCAGTATACCATTTCTACCAGCAACAAACACCTTTTTGTTCTTAAAAGAACAAGAACCTGTTTAAAAACCGGCTTAATGACCTAATTCCCAGTAAACACCATCATGTAACCGTTGCTCAAATTAACTTTTGAAAATAGTTTTCAAAATGTCAAAATTAAGGTTACAACCGTGAAAATAAAATTAAGGATAATGGAATTTAAATCAGTAAACAAAGAGTCAATAAAACCAATTCATATTATTTTTGAATAATAATCTATAACGTTCTGTTAAATATTTGATATATGACAGTAGGAGATGTATTTTATTAAACGCGATTTGAATATACGTTCAAGTGAGTTATTACGACATGGTCTACTAGCGCAGTTGTGTGAACAGAAAACATTTTGGTAAAACGTTGACCGCTAAAGACTAATAACAAGCTTAGGGGAATATTATTCATTGGATGTAAAAATACATATTATTCAATTCATATAGCGCAGTAGGAGATGCTTGTTATCAAACGCGATATAAATTTAAAACGTTTCTAGGTCTGCTAGCGAAGTTGGTCTTCATGGTCTGCTAGCGCAGTTGTTCGTACATGAACCTATTTGGTAAACGTTTGACAGGCAAAGACTGATAAAAAGCTTAGGGGAATATTGTTCATTAGATGTAAAAAAAATATTAATATTAATAAATCAAGATGGATAATATTGATCTTATAATATTCTATTCCCGTTACATATTGGATTAAGTTTTTCTTTTATTCTTTGTCGTGAAAACAATGGTCCAACAACAAAGATGTTCATGAAAGTGATTTTGATAAAACTATTTTGAAGACTGAATAGACCTTTCTCCTCGAACACTATTTTCGACTTGGTGGGCTTTAAAAATAATAGGTGAGATCAAAGATTGTACGGAATTTGAACATCTTTAGAATTTGAACAAAAGATGCTTGTACTTCATTCTTGCTGAAAAATAGTTGTAGTCAGGTCATGCTTTCAACATACGTAAGTGTTGTGCATTGGTATACCCGATTCGTTGCTAATCACAACAATTAAATGCGAGTATATTTTGTTCAAATTCTAAAGATGTTCAAATTCCGAACAAACTTTGATTTCACCTATTGGTTTTAGAGTTCGCGAAGTTGAAAATAGTGTTAGAGCAAGAAGGTCTAATAAGAATACGTCTTATAGACATTTGTAGGAATACATCCTCAAGAATTTGTACCCCGGATCGCGGGATTCTTCAGTAACATATAATGCGAAACACACACACACAAAAGATGATATAAGATAAAAGTGCGTAAAACTTCAATATTGCCAATAGCTTACCTCTATGGTTTTATGTTAAGATCTGTTGCCGTTAAGTATGAACGAATCCAGTTCAGTTTTCTATGATTTTGTCATCCCCTCGGCTATTAAAGGACGTTGATGCTTTTAGTTGAGTGCGAAGGATTGGCATGCACCAGGAAGCAAATACCTTCTCGAAATAATTATTTGTCTATTCTTCCACTGACTGCTATATCATTGATCAATGTTCAGCTACCAAGCCATATGTCTCAGAACATTAAAAGTGTTAAGTTGATAGTTTTAGATATCATTAAAGAAATCGACTGTTTAAGGGATCTTTGAAGAGAGAAAGGAGCCTCAGCATCGAAGACGAACACACTCGAAGACGACTGAATAATGACGTCATGGTTGAAAATCCCTGGGGCGAGGAATTTGTGTCCGGCGGGGTAATTTAAAGGCTTACTTAAGGATGTTCGCGGCCAAATGCGAAGTAAATATAGATTACTTCATAGAAAGTGCGGCGTACGGGGTTATATTCATGAGTTGTTTGTGTAAAACACGAACGAGCGAGTCTTCGAGCGAGGATACTAGAATTCACATACGAACACGTTTATTTTGGTTGAATAAAAATGACAAATTTTGTCGAAACTTTCGTAAATTTTAAGTTTATAAGTTAAAATGTCATGCAACTGTACATAATTAAATTGAAAAACTCCTCATGTCAGTTTATAAAAGGAAAATGAATATACAAAAAGTCAATATAAATATCAAAAGTGTACTGTTTTTCATAATTAGTCGCTGTCTGGAGCATCCAAGATGCAATAACGGCGGCGCTTTGTTGTTGTTTCTTCACGCAAAGTTGGACTTTTATTCACAGTATTGATGGCAATGTTAAAAGTTCATCCTTGGATGGTAGCTCCACTAAACAGAGCAAAATTTGGGTTGGATGTAGTGGAGGTTACATGACCGAGCTGGCTGCTTTCGGCGACTGTACTAGATGATTCCTGACGAGCATCGCTTAAGATGTCTGAAATACTTCGTTGTTGGTTTTCAGAAAGAGAGCTGTAGTTATTCAGGCTTTGGATATTTCTATGCCCAGAAATCTGCATTATGTGGGTTGGTGGTACGTCCTTATCATTCAGTTTCTGTATTTCATCAGAAAGAAGCTCAGTTGGTCTCTTTGAAGCATAGATACGGTAAAACATTACTGGGTCTCTGTCACTTCCAGCAACAGAAAACATCTTTGGTTTGACTTGGCGGGTGTTCTTCGCTTCAGCGCCTGTTCTCGTCTTGGTTTGCCTCTCGTTGTATTCAAGATACTCAGAGCCGTCCGAGGCGGTTTTATGCTGAACATCCCCCCCCCCCCCCCCCACTTCATCACTCTGTGCGCTTGACAGCCTCGTAAACCAAAAAACTGTGTGTTGTTAAGCCATAGTGTGTTAATCAAGGCATCTGGTGACGAACAACCCAATAAACCTCTGCTGTAAAGAATGTCAACTTCGTCATCCGTCAAGTTACGTGCTGCATTTGGTTTATTTCCTTTCCCTGATTTTTTTCAAATCTTTCTGCTTGGCTACTAGTGCTTCCCTTGTTCGTCTGAATTCTTGCCCTTCTATTATCGTTGTTGGGTAGTCTTTCTTTCGTAAGAAACGGTCAAAGCTCGATATGAACGACCTTAAGGTGGCTTCCTATAGTATTTTTCATACCATACCTTTAATTTATTTTTCCGTTCTCATACAAACCTCTGCTTTCAGTGCGATTTCTCTAGGAGTCATTTTGAAATTTAAAAAGAAAACCTCAAATTTAGATTAAAGTAATATTTTTCTTGCAGGTTATAATGTCCTATAAATGAATTCCAAATTGTGATGCACACATTTTTGATCCGCCAACACACAGGCTATATTTTAGACACTTTTTGTTTTAAACCCATACATTTCTCATAACTTTTCGCCGGCCGTATTTTCTTCTGAGCCGGGTTAACCATGCGTGACATGGGTAGCGGCGCGGTTTTCTGGTGATGAGTAATGATTTATATCATTATACATATAAAGCATTTTTAGAATTTCAATGTCATCAGTATTTATACATGATTTAGACTTAAAGACCTTAAAAACGGCTTTAATGTATGTTTTACTCTAACTGGACGATTTAAATTGAAAAAACTTAAACTTTGCTAAAAATTGATGAACAGTCATAGACCTAACTTGATGTTTGTAATTCTTTTAGCCAGCTCAGTTTCCCTGCTCGTAGAGAACTTCGTTATGCTTCAGAGAGAATTTGAGGGAGGAGCCTAACCACTCAAGCATGCCGCGCGGGTCATTTAAACTTCATCTTCAAGTACAATTTTACCTCTGCAACAAGCAAATATATATTGAACCTCTTCGGGATACTACTTTTATTTATGTGATAATCTTCAAATTTAACACACAGTATCCTCAATATGCTATCTTTGATTTCCCACCTATAGAGAAGTCAAAAGTCTTATATTTGAGACGTAAGCGCTCTGTGAAAATGAGCTACATACTTAAACTAGACAAAAAATCCAAATGTTTGAGGTTCAGGGGATACTACTTTTTGAAGGATTATTGAAAAAAATTTAGATTGATATGTTAGTTTAACTCTTATTCTTCAAAAGCCCTTCTATAGAGCTTTGATTTAGTGATATATAGTAGCCTTAAAGGGGCACTTGGATGAAAATCGATGGAAATTGGAAATGCTTTGAAACTTGGTTAAACTTATCTATATGGCTCCAATAGTAGCCAAGCAACATATTTTCTTCACAGTCAAAATTTGCGGATAAAAATTATATATATTTTTCAGCATCTAAATTGTGAGTAAATGACGTCATTTACTCAACCCTATTGTTCTTTTAGTTTTTAAACCAAAATTTCTCAACTGCGAGTGGCTCCCGGGCTAAAAATTTTGTCAATCTGGTTTTCATAATCATAATTGAGTCATATTATTCTTAAATACTTGAATTATTCGGGCGTTTTCATCCAAGTGCCCCTTTAATATGATGAAAAGCGCGCGTAACTCACTGTGTTTCTCTGTAATTATCACTCATATTCAATTAGAATTTTGAATTTCGCGGGTTACTCAAACGGATTAAAGTCCCGGATGTGACGCAGCATTCTGCCCGATGGTCCCCCTTTATTAAAAATATTAAATTCTAGTAAGACATTAGTGTTGCGTTACTGACTTGTCAACGCATATTATATTTCTACTTGACCTACTAGAGTACCTTTCAAAACTAGCTGATGAAATAAACATATCTATTTCAGTATCGAAACTGTTCACTGTTTATCAATGTAAATACTCTTAGCCAAAATGTTTTTAAGGTAATTCCGTAGTTTTGCATTGCGCACGTGCTACTACGCACGATTTTAGCCACCGCGAGCTCGCTCACATTGGCCGTATTATTACGATTTCAAGATGGCGGCCGGCTGGTAAAAACTGTTTGTTGAAAATACACAAAATACAGAAAACAAACCAAAACAACCAGGAAATTATCAATCGAAGGTATCTGGCATTGATATGAGAGTTTTGCATAAATTTAGAAAGATATCACAGTCTTTTTTATATTTTTGCGTGTGTAAACTCTCCCTAGTCCTTTCTAGAGCACTACATTTCGAGGACAAAATTCGTATTTTAGCGAGCTGTAGCGCGAAAACGAGCACGGTGACCTATCTTTTTTTATTTCAGTAAATCAATAAGGAATAGGTTTACCATAATACATCTTAATTTAAACAAAATTCCATGTCCGGTTTTCGAGATATTCTCAAAAACATACTGCGCAAAACTGTTTCCAGATCGATATTAGGGAGAACATTGAAGCTGAAAAGTCCCTGTTTTTTACAACGACTGCATTTTCTGGAAAATTTTCGGCATCCAACTGTTGCTTTGCTTCATAAAAGAAAGAATAACGCAAATAGTTTAATGTTAGCAATGACTTCCTGAAAGTGGTGGGGCCTTTTGTTCGATTCTCATGATTCGAAAATTTCTTTCGCACGACCCCAAAAATGACATAAATTGCCGTCATCTGACGCCAAAACGAGCATGGTGACCCCACTTTTTTATTTCATTTTTGAAATAAGTAGCATTAACTTAATGACTGTGTGAAGTTTTATTAAAATTCTATGTTCGGATCTATTACTACGGAATTACCTTAACTGGTCATTTGTTTTTCCCTCAGTTTTTGTTTTCTGTATCTTATATTTCATAAATGGAAATATTCAACAAGGAGTCTTGGCAGTTCGCTTTCTTGTAGATCACTATCAGCTCGTCTGACTTCTACAACTGAGTTCTTGGAGTCAGCTTTCATCAAAGCTTTGTTTGTCACTCGTTTTGTAGTTTGTCTCTCGTTCTGTAGTTTGTCTCAGTATATTTTTTTGTATCTGAGATCTGGTAAGATCTAGTTTGATCAGTAAAAATCAAAAGTGTTGATACACTACCTCATAATGTTGGAAAATTTTAGCATGCAGTGTAATAAAAAGCGCTTTAAAAATTGTATATAAACTAAATCCCCCCCTCCCCCATTCAATGTTGTTCCTTGAGAATGTGGCTAGCTCAGGGTACCCAACTTTGGCCATTTAGACAACATTGCAAGGGGAGGGGAGGGGGAACGTACAGTGGACATCGGTCATTTCACGAAGCCAATATTGGGAGCATTATAGGGGTAGTGTATCAACACATTTCGATTTTTACTGTCTGAAAATGTCTTTCGTTTATATAGCAAGCTAGAGTTATTTTTAAGCAATCGAACACTGCAGTTTTACTAAGAAAATGATTTCATTCCCTCGTAGAGTACAGAAGACTCATGATGATTCAAAATATTTAGGGAAAATGTATTGTAAATAGAACATACCGTACAGCATTCGAATCCATATTGGAAAATAAATTGTATGAGCTAATTGTAAACGCGCGCGAACATGATTTTTAAAGGCAAGATTTCTCCGAACAAGATTACCGCTATAAAATGTCCTCAGTAAGAAAAACAATCATGATTTCTTAAACATATGTGCAATTAATAGGTTACCTATGATGTATATAACATATTAACTAACACATGAATAGCTTTGCTTTTTCCATGCATAAATGTGTTCTTATCAATTTTGAGGACGAAATTTCAACGTCATTCGGTTAAAAAAATACTGAAGAATGTTCAGAAAGACGCTAGACTTATTCCTATACATGTATCTTAGACTACGAACGGTCTACCAACTTCCAACGGTCTACCACAATAAGTTTAAAGAAAACAATGCTAAGTCTTCTTAAATTTCTTGGTAGACCGTGGTAGACCGTTCATATGAATGGTTCAAATTTCATTTGTCATCATGGCGTGATTCTGTTTGCGTCGTAGTTAATATTAACTCTGAAAAACATTCAGGGCATGAAATGATTGATTTTAGTCCTTCCTCTGGTATATTTGATTTGTAAAATCAATAGTGGTATTCATCGAATTGTGCTCTTCAACTTCTATAACCGATAAGGTGTATATGATACACGGGGTCTGCCTCTTCCAAACAGTAATGCAACCTTTACTATAGGAATTTGTTGAGCTTCCAAATATAAGCAAAAACACTTCTATAGTAACTTTTGGATTACTAGTATTATTTTCACTTTATGCAGATGCATGTGGGCAACAAATCACTAAAGATTCTAGTGTAGGCTTCAATTTAGACCAGTTTTGATGTGTATCACGCACGCACCAAGAATGAATAACATCAAGTAACGCTCGTTCTGTACTATACACTTCACCTTTAATGTCAAAAATGTCGTGATGTTAAAACGTAATGTGAACCAAAAACTCAAGTATATGTAGCACTTAGCCTAACGTATTCAAAAAGTCATTTTCTTATGTAAGAAACAGTAATTCGAATTTTTTTTAGCTTTGCAATTGACACATGGCACGCAAATGCGATTTCCGAAGGTTAAAGAAGAAATGCGCCCAATGCACTAAATTCAACGTCACTACGAATATTTCTATTAACAAAAAGTGATAATCCATGTTTATGACTTTGTTATTATCCTCACTTATATACCAATAGAATAAACAATACAAACTTATTCCAGATCAGCGTTATTAACAGTAAGACAGCAAACAGTTTTCAGACAGTAAAAATCAAAAGTGTTGATACACTACCTCATAATGTTGGAAAATTTTAGCATGCAGTGTAATAAAAAGCGCTTTAAAAATTGTATATAAACTAAATCCCCCCCTCCCCCATTCAATGTTGTTCCTTGAGAATGTGGCTAGCTCAGGGTACCCAACTTTGGCCATTTAGACAACATTGCAAGGGGAGGGGAGGGGGAACGTACAGTGGACATCGGTCATTTCACGAAGCCAATATTGGGAGCATTATAGGGGTAGTGTATCAACACATTTCGATTTTTACTGTCTGAAAATGTCTTTCGTTTATATAGCAAGCTAGAGTTATTTTTAAGCAATCGAACACTGCAGTTTTACTAAGAAAATGATTTCATTCCCTCGTAGAGTACAGAAGACTCATGATGATTCAAAATATTTAGGGAAAATGTATTGTAAATAGAACATACCGTACAGCATTCGAATCCATATTGGAAAATAAATTGTATGAGCTAATTGTAAACGCGCGCGAACATGATTTTTAAAGGCAAGATTTCTCCGAACAAGATTACCGCTATAAAATGTCCTCAGTAAGAAAAACAATCATGATTTCTTAAACATATGTGCAATTAATAGGTTACCTATGATGTATATAACATATTAACTAACACATGAATAGCTTTGCTTTTTCCATGCATAAATGTGTTCTTATCAATTTTGAGGACGAAATTTCAACGTCATTCGGTTAAAAAAATACTGAAGAATGTTCAGAAAGACGCTAGACTTATTCCTATACATGTATCTTAGACTACGAACGGTCTACCAACTTCCAACGGTCTACCACAATAAGTTTAAAGAAAACAATGCTAAGTCTTCTTAAATTTCTTGGTAGACCGTGGTAGACCGTTCATATGAATGGTTCAAATTTCATTTGTCATCATGGCGTGATTCTGTTTGCGTCGTAGTTAATATTAACTCTGAAAAACATTCAGGGCATGAAATGATTGATTTTAGTCCTTCCTCTGGTATATTTGATTTGTAAAATCAATAGTGGTATTCATCGAATTGTGCTCTTCAACTTCTATAACCGATAAGGTGTATATGATACACGGGGTCTGCCTCTTCCAAACAGTAATGCAACCTTTACTATAGGAATTTGTTGAGCTTCCAAATATAAGCAAAAACACTTCTATAGTAACTTTTGGATTACTAGTATTATTTTCACTTTATGCAGATGCATGTGGGCAACAAATCACTAAAGATTCTAGTGTAGGCTTCAATTTAGACCAGTTTTGATGTGTATCACGCACGCACCAAGAATGAATAACATCAAGTAACGCTCGTTCTGTACTATACACTTCACCTTTAATGTCAAAAATGTCGTGATGTTAAAACGTAATGTGAACCAAAAACTCAAGTATATGTAGCACTTAGCCTAACGTATTCAAAAAGTCATTTTCTTATGTAAGAAACAGTAATTCGAATTTTTTTTAGCTTTGCAATTGACACATGGCACGCAAATGCGATTTCCGAAGGTTAAAGAAGAAATGCGCCCAATGCACTAAATTCAACGTCACTACGAATATTTCTATTAACAAAAAGTGATAATCCATGTTTATGACTTTGTTATTATCCTCACTTATATACCAATAGAATAAACAATACAAACTTATTCCAGATCAGCGTTATTAACAGTAAGACAGCAAACAGTTTTCAGACAGTAAAAATCAAAAGTGTTGATACACTACCTCATAATGTTGGAAAATTTTAGCATGCAGTGTAATAAAAAGCGCTTTAAAAATTGTATATAAACTAAATCCCCCCCTCCCCCATTCAATGTTGTTCCTTGAGAATGTGGCTAGCTCAGGGTACCCAACTTTGGCCATTTAGACAACATTGCAAGGGGAGGGGAGGGGGAACGTACAGTGGACATCGGTCATTTCACGAAGCCAATATTGGGAGCATTATAGGGGTAGTGTATCAACACATTTCGATTTTTACTGTCTGAAAATGTCTTTCGTTTATATAGCAAGCTAGAGTTATTTTTAAGCAATCGAACACTGCAGTTTTACTAAGAAAATGATTTCATTCCCTCGTAGAGTACAGAAGACTCATGATGATTCAAAATATTTAGGGAAAATGTATTGTAAATAGAACATACCGTACAGCATTCGAATCCATATTGGAAAATAAATTGTATGAGCTAATTGTAAACGCGCGCGAACATGATTTTTAAAGGCAAGATTTCTCCGAACAAGATTACCGCTATAAAATGTCCTCAGTAAGAAAAACAATCATGATTTCTTAAACATATGTGCAATTAATAGGTTACCTATGATGTATATAACATATTAACTAACACATGAATAGCTTTGCTTTTTCCATGCATAAATGTGTTCTTATCAATTTTGAGGACGAAATTTCAACGTCATTCGGTTAAAAAAATACTGAAGAATGTTCAGAAAGACGCTAGACTTATTCCTATACATGTATCTTAGACTACGAACGGTCTACCAACTTCCAACGGTCTACCACAATAAGTTTAAAGAAAACAATGCTAAGTCTTCTTAAATTTCTTGGTAGACCGTGGTAGACCGTTCATATGAATGGTTCAAATTTCATTTGTCATCATGGCGTGATTCTGTTTGCGTCGTAGTTAATATTAACTCTGAAAAACATTCAGGGCATGAAATGATTGATTTTAGTCCTTCCTCTGGTATATTTGATTTGTAAAATCAATAGTGGTATTCATCGAATTGTGCTCTTCAACTTCTATAACCGATAAGGTGTATATGATACACGGGGTCTGCCTCTTCCAAACAGTAATGCAACCTTTACTATAGGAATTTGTTGAGCTTCCAAATATAAGCAAAAACACTTCTATAGTAACTTTTGGATTACTAGTATTATTTTCACTTTATGCAGATGCATGTGGGCAACAAATCACTAAAGATTCTAGTGTAGGCTTCAATTTAGACCAGTTTTGATGTGTATCACGCACGCACCAAGAATGAATAACATCAAGTAACGCTCGTTCTGTACTATACACTTCACCTTTAATGTCAAAAATGTCGTGATGTTAAAACGTAATGTGAACCAAAAACTCAAGTATATGTAGCACTTAGCCTAACGTATTCAAAAAGTCATTTTCTTATGTAAGAAACAGTAATTCGAATTTTTTTTAGCTTTGCAATTGACACATGGCACGCAAATGCGATTTCCGAAGGTTAAAGAAGAAATGCGCCCAATGCACTAAATTCAACGTCACTACGAATATTTCTATTAACAAAAAGTGATAATCCATGTTTATGACTTTGTTATTATCCTCACTTATATACCAATAGAATAAACAATACAAACTTATTCCAGATCAGCGTTATTAACAGTAAGACAGCAAACAGTTTTCAGACAGTAAAAATCAAAAGTGTTGATACACTACCTCATAATGTTGGAAAATTTTAGCATGCAGTGTAATAAAAAGCGCTTTAAAAATTGTATATAAACTAAATCCCCCCCTCCCCCATTCAATGTTGTTCCTTGAGAATGTGGCTAGCTCAGGGTACCCAACTTTGGCCATTTAGACAACATTGCAAGGGGAGGGGAGGGGGAACGTACAGTGGACATCGGTCATTTCACGAAGCCAATATTGGGAGCATTATAGGGGTAGTGTATCAACACATTTCGATTTTTACGGTAGTTTATAGATTATCTTAGTCTATTTTAACTAGTTTGTCTAGTTCTACGATTCTCATACCGTAGTTTGCTCATATATTCTCAAAGATAGCTCACAGATTCTCAGACTTCTCTCTTTGAGTATGTGGACCAACCCGTTCCAAAATCGCTCAATAACATCTTTTAGTGTGTGTCTACCACGTACGGCGTGTGTGTTTGTAAGTAGTTTAAGCGTAGCGTTAAAAAAACTAAAGACAATAGTACGCAACATGTCTACAGACAAACTAGTAATTCACGAACCCTGAACGAATGAATTCATGGTGACACAACACTAAAAACTATAACTACGTCGTCCTCGATGTCGTGTGGCAACTTCATTGGACATTGGACATTGTTTACAAGCTCTCGACCAATCATGACGTGTGAAATTATGGTCTACCTGACGCCCGAAAAACGGATCTCATTTTAAGACTGGTTTGCCAGTAAAAAGCAAGTATAGACTTTGTCTTTTTTCATTGAAGGCAACACTTTTTACAAAATGATTTGAATTTTCTTGTGAATGGCCTATGGAATTAATCGGTAACGTACTTAACGAGGCCCTGAAAGAGAGAAGAGGAACAGAGCTAGCCTTAATCCTATTGTTTTCAGTCTGTCGAAATCCGTACTAGGTTTACGTCACTGCTTTGGACAGTGATGACAGATCTCCCAGTTCGGTTAATTCCGAGTGACACACGATCGGTTCTTAATATTGAACAGACAAACATCACGAGGTTGAAATCGGAGCTAGATGTTTATTCACTAAAGGACTAAAGGCCATCCGTACAAAAGCAGATTACACCGTTGAAAACAAAATAAAGCGTTAGTTTCAATCCAAAGGTGAAGGCGACTGTGGCGCCCCTGCTGAAAGTACTAGTATGCGATGAACTGTCTAATAGACTTTTTCTGGATGATTGATTTCTATTGTATTTTTTTCCTCATTAATTATTAATCATCTGATGAACTTCTTTCAACTTTTTAGTTGAAGCTACTGGTAGATTATTCGGCTGGTGAACTGACATTCTTCCCCGCTGTCGTGGCAGGTTTGCTTTCGTTGTCAGAGGCGCCAAAACGGTAAAACTGCATTACATTTCATATAATAACTATTATTAGTAAAATTCTACTACTATACTATTGCAAATCCTGCATTCTGATTGGCTAACATACTCACTATCTATCAGCCGATAGATAGTGGGTAGAGAAAGCCGGCTTTGTTTTGAAAAAAATGGCGGCTTTCCCTTCGCGATTTTGTGAAGTTTCCTACGAAGAAATAGATATAGTTTCGTTGAGAATTTTACTAAAATAATTAGAAGACTCACTCTCGATTTCTATCGGCTTTGATAGTTGACTCGGGGCCGGAGCCCCTCGTCAACTATCAGCCGATAGAAATCTCGAGATCCTCTTCTAATTGTTAAATATTAAGACGAAGATTCAACACCCAATACAACCCGATTTGGTAGACGTCATTTCTGTTAGAGCGTCTATCTTTTCGATAAGACCGCGCGTGCTGTAGTAGCTGTCGAGGCTCTTTTGACTGGCTTCTCATTCTTCCCGTCCTCCAGAGGTATTCAGGAGGATATAGTCTACTTCAATTATCGATCAAAAGTATCAAAAATTATGTGAGTGCCATATACTGGAACATTGGTGTTCAGTTTTCTTCTGCGGAATTCTTTAATTACCGGAAGGGTGAAAAAGAATGCTTTCTATGTTGATTCAACCTTTTTACTGGGTTGCTATGGTAGCAAACCAGTCTTAAAATGAGATCCGTTTTTCGGGCGTCAGGTAGACCATAATTTCACGAACAGTTTCGATACTGAAATATATATGTTTATTTCATCAGCTAGTCTTGAAAGGTACTCTAGTAGGTCAAGTAGAAATCTAATACGCGTTGACAAGTCAGTAACGCAACACTAATGCCTTACTGGAATTTAAAATGTTTTTATTAAAGGGGGACTTTGAACCCAAAAGGAACACTTTGGTAAGAAAAAATAGAGTATTTATAATACATTTATCTAAAGTAACATCTAATACAAGATTGGTAGAAGTTTAAAGGGCTATAGGTTGAGTTTTAGATATGGAAAAAGTGAACATTTCGTTCTGCGGTTTTGATTACTAGAAGGAAGATAAAGAATGCTTCCTCCTTCAATATTTTCAAATCACTTATTAGGACTATTTTTTCAAGTTATATTTTTCACTTGAATTGGAATATTGAATGAGACTGCCTAATGTGAATTGTGATCCTAAACCGGCATTCACTGTTAGTCATTACAGTACATTTACATGGCAACCAAGACATGTCTTGAACAGATCGGGGACATAAATTGCGTGCAATCGTGAAGCGTGACGCGCAGAACTTGTTTTCATAAGTAATACTTCAGACGTTTGTCTGAAGTATAACCTAAAACTGTCAGGTTTCACACTCATTCCAGACATGAAAACAGGTTTTTTATATACATATATACAATGGTTGTAATTTAAAGAAATCATTCTAAATACAAAATTTCCTCAAGTTTCCTCATTTTCCGCAATTTGGTATTTAAAAAAATTATGATGATGACAGCGAGAAACAAGACCAATGTTTAGCTGAACGGAATGTGAAATTTATGCAGAGGAAAACCAAAACGTTTACAACTCTATTTCGTAAACATTATGTAGAAATCTTATTTTTGGTTATAAGGATAAGGAATATTTTATTTCGAGCGGTTTTTAGTCTGGGCAAAGGTCAACGTTTGTCATGTACCCTCCCCCACATAGTTAATGATTTGTCACCAACCGTCGAATCCGTGGCGAGGCTGATCCGTCCGCCGATTAAGTTGTCAAAGTAGAGCGTATATATTTGCGAATTTCGACGGGAAGAAGTGAAGCGATATTGCCATTTTCGGATTGGATGTGTTGGATATTTACTGATTGGGCGAAGGGTAGCCAGTAAAAAATTTGCTGTGGAATAGATTTCTGGCGATTTACGGCCTGTTGAACCAAAGTACCCGAGTACGAAGATTCCTACCTTGACTTCGTCTTTAGAGAGGAGATAAAATTTCCTAAAATCGCCTTAAAATGAAGCCAAACCGTCAGGAAACCACAGAAAATGCAATAAAACATTGATATACCGGTAAAGAAACAATAAAATATGAAATTTATTTTATTTTAAAGAAATTTTTTAATCTGCCATACATTCTCTCTATATAAATTCAGAACCATAGCTTGGGCTATGATAAAACACTGATTTTTTAGTAATTTCACTGGGGAAATTTGCCGCTTTTGGCCGTGTTTCCATAGCGACCTAATTGGTACTCTTACGGAGTACCAATTAACGCTCTAATTGTACTCCTCTAGACCAATCAGAATCGAGTAATTTTGTCGAGTGTACTATATTTTTTGACAATGTCTTCTATCTTGTACATGTGGTATCATTTATAGGTATATTGTGTGGATATACATTAGATACATTAGACTTTTATGAGTGTTTGTGGGCATTTTAAAGATTGAAAATGATGAAAAATTAATAATTAATAATTTAGAAAAAATATATTACAATACAATACAATACAATAAACTTTATTTAGAGAGGGTGACGTATTAACACATTTGGTTATCTAACTTACGGCCCTCAAAAGTGTATTTGAAAATTACATTCTATTTTTTTCATTATTACAGACATTATGAGGGCAGGGATAGTCCTTGGGCAATTTGTCATTTTTTGCGCCTTGCTATCTGTTGTAATAGGAAGGGAACAAGAAGGTAAGTCAGTGTGATACTAATTGATTGATTATTGAATACCAAATAATATGTGCATACGTTTCATGATATATATATATATATATTAATCAGCCGAGGTTTGAACCGTTGGCCACATGTCACTCGGACCTCAGTATCTTCAGTATTTTCAAATATTTCTAATATTAATGATAATAATGATATAATTACACCTAATTACACCTAATTACACCTAATTGCAAGCGGAGTGTTGTCATAAAAGAAATAAAAAAATGACAATTAGTAATTAATTAGCAATTATATTGTTTTATATTTAGATTCGAAAGCCCCTCAGATTGATGAGATCAGCTATTTTAGTACTATTAATATGCCAACACAATAATCTCAAAAATATTGGTCATAATATCAAGACAGTGATAAAATTACATCTATTTTGCAAAACTAATTAATTCCATTTGTTATTTTTTCATTTCTATATGCCAACTGTTTTTGCAATTAAGTTAACTGAGGAGAAATCTTTGATATTTCGTATATATTTACTATGATATTCATCATTGAGTTGGAAAATAAAATAAAGAAATAACCGTTTCCCGAGTCGCCAGAGTATTGACTAAGGATGTTACCTCCGTTTTTCAAATTTTCTCGATTTTTATTGCCTAATATATTTTCTCAGGTCAGCGGGCAAAGGAGAATGAAAAACAAGAAAAAAAAAAAAAAAAAACAGGATTGCACCCAGGAGGGTCCAGGGTTATCCCATGATGCATTGCGCTTACATTGAACCATTAAACATTGAACCATCTCAATGTTGTAGAAGCGAATACAAAGCCGTTTTTAAAGCAATGATTAACCAACAACTTCATGAACAATGAAAGTAGTGTTAATGTGTGTTGTTTTTTAACAATCCTACTTATGTTTACACCAAAAGGTAATGATATATTTTGAATGGTTCATGAAAAATTTGATGTTTTAGAAAGGCGGCTTGCTACGCTTCAAATATTCGAGTGCCAGATGTTCCAGGCAAAACGCTTATTTCTCAGGAGATATACGATTATTTTTCGTTTTAATACCATCATATCTTAGCTTAAGGATTAATTCATACTCGTATATGAAAGTACTCCAAAGTACTCCAGGTTTTAGATGAGTTTAGGACCTCTGGAAATAGCCATTTTTTGACACTTCACGAAGAACTGAACATTGGAAATGTATAAATAATAAACGGACGTTGGGTCAAATAACAGTTTATTTTACACAAACGACAAGAAAAGTAATAAATCTACAACTTATCCATATAATAGGTACTGAAATAAGGAAAATAAGCGCTGGGATACACACTTTGTTAAACAAGGAGTCCATCGAACACTTGTCACTCGTCTCTTTTTCTAAAATTTATCCAGATAACTGACATGAATCAGTCTTAAAACAACTTCAACTCCTTCCAAGGGGGGTATACAAACATAAAACTCGTCTTTCGATAGACAGTGAACGTAAGATAAGGAAAAATTCTTCGAAAGATGCCGAGTATTCAGCAACTGAACTAAATTCCGCCATGTTGATCTTCACTCAGAGCCTGCTCAAACAAAGTGATGACGTCACGAAAGAATTGATAATATACTATGATACGCAATGCATCATGGGATAACCCTGGAACCTCCTCTTGATTGCACCCAAGCTAAAATATTTTATATATTGAATGAAAAAACACAGATTTTGCCTCGCCTCCTCAAAATATAACAGCATCTGCAACAAGTAAGAGTGACAGATCAATTATTACCTTGAAATGGTCCGAACCAGAACGCATCAATGGCACGATCACAGGGTATACAATATTGTATGGCAGGACTGATGGAGTTTCTGGAAACAGAACTGCATATGCCAGCTCATCCGCAAGAAGTTTTATCCTTGATAAGGTTCGACCATATCGATATTACAGCGTTTACATGAGAGCAACAACTCATCTTGGCAATGGAAAGTGGAGTTCTGCCGTCATCATACAAACACCAGCTGGGCGTATGTATCACTTTTTTAATCATATTTTCATTGATAGTTGAGTTTTAAGATGATCAAATGACAGACAACCATGTGTGAAACAATGGTGTCTCCCCCCATCCTCCCGAAAGGCTAGACTTATTTGTTTTCAATAAACTCCTTGCACGCAGTGACGTCTAAGCAGCTCAACTTGGGCGACAAAACCAAAGAAAGAATTCCAATAATATACTAAGAATTGGATACCTGTATGAATTTGTGATATCATTTTTGCATTCTGTGTAATTTCAGATCCTGTTACACCATGCAAGAATACCAGGGTATTTTCACCAAATTCAACCAGCATCTATATTGAATGGGAACCCTTAGACCCTGAACTGCATAACGGGGTTCTATTAGGCTATGAAGTAATGTACTTACACTCGACTTCTAGCATTCATAGTTACCAAAAAGAAACCGTCTCTGTAGACACAACAAACTTTACAGTAACAGGGCTCAAACCTTACTCTCTGTACATTATTGGCACGATAGGCTATACTGAAAAAGGTTTCTTCTTCACACCAGAAGACTTTAGGGAGGCGGCGAGAGTACGAACACTAGAGGATGGTAAGCATTCGTATCAAAAGCCCTGTGCAGCACATTCCTTATGCAGTTCAACTACTTGAAAGACAAAAGAAGAACATTTTACTCTTCTGAGAAAAACGTTCATTATAATCACATCCAAATTGAGCTGCTATGGAAAATGCTGCAGAGGTTCTACATTCGTATAATTCAAATTATGAATCATTTGTCAAAATGTATCTATATGACACAGAGTTAATTCGTAAGCCGTGTCATGACGTAACAATCCTGAAGTTACTGGGAGACGTGGGGGAGAGGGACAACATAATAACTATGTTGTCCTTTTATTATTATATTTTTTTGAATATTTAATAGATGATTTAGATTAATATACACTCCTGAACTCCCCTGATCCCTCTTTTGGAGAATTAAAATTCTTACAAACTCTGTATGTATTTGAAACTTAGTACCAAGTCGTCCTCCACCAAAACTGACAGCATCATTAGTTTGTGATCGATACGAGTTAAGAGTAATGTGGAATTCTCTTGATGCTGAGCATATCAATGGTAGACTATTAGGATACAGAGTCTTGCTTTACCAGGGGAAACCGCTGTACAAGAACTTCACAACCACAACGAACACTACATTATCAGTGGACGAGTGTAAGAACTATACCGTTAAGGTAGCTGCATACACTTCACCTGGAGATGGGCCATTATCTGCTGTTGACGTCACTAGCACATGCCCATGTGGTAAGTATTGGGATTATTACGGAAGTTGTTGTAGTTGTTGTTGTTGTCGTTGTCGTTGTTGTTGTCGTTGTTGTTGTTGAATACAATTGCCATGAAATATTGTTTTGCAAAAAAAGTTGCATGACTGAAAAATTATGTTCGTGTTTGTGGTAGGCGCTTCTGAGCCTTTCTACAAAAGTCGTTCCATGGTTACAAAAGAAGGCAATGCGACCAGGCTACTATGTGAATATCAAGGACGACCTGAGCCCGCGATATACTGGATGCGTAGTGGACAGCGCCTTTACGGTGAAAATAAAAGTGGAGGGAGATTTGTGACTCAGTTTTCGAATGGTACATTGTACATATCCTACACTGAAAAACAAGATAGTGGTTTATACACGTGCTTCATGAACAACACTTATGGTGTTGCGACAACTAATGTGTCACTGACAGTAGCTAAAGGTGAGTAATGAAAACATTCCAGATACTTTTAGTCATCAGTTGTTACTTATACATAATAATCTTTCTGTTATTCTCAGATGTTGCTGTAATCAAGCTCCAGATAACAGTTTCTAATAAGAAATACCAAGAAGAACTTGATGACATAACATGCAGAATGGCCAGAGATTTCATTCTCAAAATAGAAAGAGCTGTGAGCATATTACTTTTATCAAATATTAAGACATTGAGTCTATATATGTGCTTATTTGGGCTTTTATATTTTCAAATTCATGTGCAATATAGGTCTTCAAAGCATTCAAACAACAAAACGACTTGTTTGTAACCGTCTCCAAGTTCAGGTAAGTTTAAACCTGTTGTTAGGTAAAACTACAGTCTTTGCAAGATCCTCCTCGGGTTGATTTGTGACTTTCCCACGGTGGCTTTGTTCTTTAAAAAAATCATTTATTTTCCGCAAAGGAATGGTAGTTTGATAGCAGACTTGAGGGTTTCCATGGCAATTGATGATCCAAGCACTAAATCCTCTACTCTAAAGTCTATTCAAAACACCCTCATTAACTCGCTTTTGACAGGCAAGATCACAGTGGATGATATCACCATTGCTAACCTCATTATCAAAGGTAAGGGCATTGATGGTGTGAATAATATCGACACTCACGTAGCGAACGGGGACAAACTTTTCGGATCGAGCCTTTTTTTGTTCGATGGATGATGTCCCTGCTCAATGTATCGCCACAGACGTAACTAAGGGAAGGGTTTGGATGTTGCTTGCTGCTGCTGCCCCCGCCCCCTATGACCCCGCAAATACTGAGTAAAAAAAAAAAAAAAAAAGGCCCAAAATGTCGAACTCCAATATACCAAGTATACATTCATAACTATTCTGTTTTACTATTAGAGCCACCACCTCCTCCTCAAAACGCCAAAACAAACGAAATAAACCCAACAGATATTCACCTGATATGGGATTACCCACAAGATTACAAAGCCTATGCCATCACTGGGTACAGAATACTACACAAGAAATTTGGTAGGAAGGAATGGATTATGGGTAAGATGTTATCAGCCAATCAGAAGACGGGAAGAACACAAGACCTTCAGTCCAGCACAAAATATGAAATTATGGTGGCTGCTTACAATAAATATGGCCATGGAGAAAGTGAACGTATAACATCTGAAACAACGGGTAAGGCTGTTTGACTGAGCACAAATAATGTAATGTGCCGATAAAACATGTTTAATCGATCGATCTTCATACAATCCTGCAGCTGACATGACAGCAGTCGTAATCCTTGGTGTCATCATTCCAATTATTCTAGTCCTGAGTATTATTGGTTTGTGGTTTTGGTGGAGAAAGCAACGACTTCAAAGAAGACAAATCGAAGAGCAGTTGGCCTTGGAGCAGGTTTGAATATCACTGTTTAGTCATAATGCAATATTGTTATCTGATCCGGTAAAGATTTTCTAATGTACTGGTTTCGCATTCTTTTATATGAGAAATAAAGATCACTTTACTCTTTTTTTATAGAGAGGAAGAGAAGAATTATTAAGGCAGAATGCAGCATTGATAAGTTTAGATTCCATACTTGCAGTAGGTTGTGAAGACATCGAGAAACACTGGAAGGAAATGGCTAGAGAATGTATAGAGTTCATCGGAGGACTTGGCTCTGGAGCTTTTGGAGAAGTCAAGAAAGGAAAGCTGATTGATGGAGATGAAACCATATTATGTGCAGTGAAAATGTTGAAGGGTAGGTTTCATAGTAGTTAGAGATACGAGTTTTGTGCCATAATATTATTGATGTTGTTCTCACATTCGTTTTCAGCACAAGCGACCGAAGTAGAACTTAGAGACTTGATTAATGAGCTCAACATTATGGCCAACGTTGGTGAACATCCAAACGTTGTCAGCTTGATTGGGGCTTGTACGGTTAATGGTATGTACGTTCAAACTGCCCTTCAACCGGTAACAATTTTACCTAACATAAAACAACCACTATGACGTCACATGAAGATAATTTCTTGTTTGAACGCTAGGGATCACGGTCGTTGAAGGTCAATAAAACAACAACACATTAACAATTTTGTAAAAAAAACCTTGTTCTTTTTAGAATTTACAAAAGCATTGATAAGCGCCAATTGCCGTATATATTGTAGGATAAACACCGTTTTGTAATTTCTTTTTTGAAAACAAGACTTCATAGTGAAATAGGGCAATTAAAACATATAAAGTTGAACAATTTGCAATGGTGTCATTCCTTTTGGTATGCGTTACAGGTCCTTTGTGGCTGGTTGCCAAGTTTGCTGAGAATGGCTCTCTCATCGAGTATCTTCAGTCTCATCGTCCTGAAAAATTCCACCGTTACGAGAATGTTGATAAGAATACAGACAACACAACAAACACTGAACAAGAAAACGGCTTTTCCCTCCTTGAGAAACTTAAGCTAGCTTATGGCATTGCAAAAGGAATGAACCATTTAGTGACAAAAAAGGTATAATAAAATGAGTGAATTGATATAGATTGAAAATATAACAAAAATAACTAATGTATGATTCATTAATTTTCCTTATGCAGTGTGTGCATAGAGATCTGGCCGCGCGCAATGTCTTACTGGGTAAGGACAACATACCGATGGTGTCTGACTTTGGGTTGTCACGTGATGTCTACGAAAGCGGTCAATATGAAAAGACAACAGGGGTAAGAATAGTGTCGTATATCATTGCAAAAAGTCAAAAAGGAGCTCGAAATTCTAGCAGAAAGCACTCTAGGAAAGTGAGTTCTTACCAATTTTTGGCTCCTCTAAAAATTCATCTGAAAATTTTTCCTTTGCCTTTTTCTATGGAAATAAAAGGATTTCAGCAGACAAGAATAACAGAGTAATTTGTTTCTGATAGTTCCTTTGATTTCCCTGTTCCATTTTTAGAGAACTCACTTTTCCAGAGTGCTTTGTGCGCTTTGATGCACATTGCCAATTGGTTACCGCCGATTCCGATGCGCTGTGGCTGCTAGACTTTGATTAGTTAGACGTCAATCATTAAAGTGACGTCACACTCGCTCAACAACCACCTTATTTGCTTCCTTGAGCTTAACTTTTGAGCAAGAAAAATTTAGTCGAAATATGTCTTGCAGTTTTCCTAAAGCTTTGCGGCTACGGGTGGACGAGAACTGAACGAAGCGGAAAGTTTGAAGAAAAGCTGGAAAAAGTAAAATCAATACGAAAGGAAAGAATTTTATCCTTATTTAAAGTTAAAATTATTTCTCTTCGTTGACAACAGACGCCATGTTCCAAATGTTCGAATGCGTCCCCTAAAAAGTTCCGAAAGTGCTTTGCGACGACCAACTTGGCCCAATCCCTTGTGCAACCTCGAAATGGCGAAAACCAAAGAAACCTGGGGTTCAGAGGTTTTGTAGCTAGCTTTTTATGAATCACTTCAATTAACGTTAAGCACCAAGCCAAAAATACAGTGACTTGTATGGGGAAATTATATATTTAAAACGCAATATCTACGTTGCTTTTTAACCATTTCCCATGAAAATTGGAGTGGTATTATCTTTCTTGATGCTCTAGCGAAATTGAAGATCGAAAATTGTCAAAAGCAAAATAACTCTTTTCGTGACGCCACACTTCGGTACTCTAGTAATGCTAGCGCTGATGGGTTAAATTTAAGAATTATTCGAACAGCCAGTGCCAAAGATCTGAGTGTTATTATGAGTTTTACTTAAAAAACCTATACTTTCAGGGTAAACTGCCTGTGAAATGGATGGCAATTGAATCCCTAGAGGACTATGTGTACACAGTACAAAGTGACGTGTAAGTATGTCATATACAATCTCTAAAGGACTATGTGTATACAGTACAAAGTGACGTGTAAGTATGTCATATAAAATCCCTAAAGGACTATGTGTATACAGTACAAAGTGACGTGTAAGTTTGTCATATACAATCCCTGGAGAACTATGTGTATACAGTACAAAGTGATGTGTAAGTATGTCATATACAATCCCTGGAGTACTATGTGTACACAGTACAAAGTGACGTGTAAGTATGTCATATACAATCCCTAGAGGACTATGTGTACAAAGTACAAAGTGACGTGTAAGTATGTCATATACAATTCCTGAAGGACTATGTGTACACAGTACAAAGTGATGTGTAAGTATGTCATATACAATCCCTAGAGGACTATGTGTATACAGTACAAAGTGACGTGTAAGTATGTCATATACAATCCCTGGAGGACTATGTGTATACAGTACAAAGTGACGTGTAAGTATGTCATACACAATCCCTGGAGGACTATGTGTATACAGTACAAAGTGACGTGTAAGGATGTCATACACAATCCCTGGAGGACTATGTGTATATAGTACAAAGTGACGTCATGCAGAATCCCGTTTTAGACTCCTTTGTCTTTTGTATTCGTATTTTTCTTAGTTTTCATGATATCATTGTTTTTGGCGGTTGCCTTATTTGTTCTTTTATCATTTTTATCTCTCTTATTCAGCTGGTCATATGGTGTTGTTTTGTGGGAAATCGAGACTTTCGGTAAGTAGATATCAGCACAATACAACTGATAGTAGTGACTCCAAGGAATTTCATCAGTCCTTTGTTATAAATATCCACTTATTAATTACTTTATTTAACGTGATGCATGTAACACAGGTCGCATTCCTTACGCGGGTTTGAATGGACAAGAAGTCTTGAGCAAGCTTAAAAATGGCTATCGACTGGAGAAACCAGATGAGTGCACAGAAGAAGTGTAAGTCAGATAAACCAATAGAAATTATACCAAAAAAAAAAAAGGAGACAACCATAGACACTAGTCTGTTTGATACTACTTTAAGTTTATTTAGGGAAATATATTGGTTCAAAAATATTTCAGGAGAGGTCGCATAGGCCTTTCAGGGAAAACAAACAACATGAATAAACTAAAAATAGCATCAAAGAGTGCTCTTATGGGGCCCGGTGAGCTGTCTGTCTGTCTTTCTGTCTGTCTATTTGTTTGTCTGTCTGTTTGTCTGTATACCTGTCTGTCTGTCTGTTTGTTTTTCTGTCTGTCTGTCTGTCTGTCTGTCTGTTTGTTTGTTTGTTTATTAACTTTGACTTTAGAATATCAGTATTTTATAATGATTATAGATACCAGATAATGCTTGAGTGTTGGCAAGAGAAGCCTGATAATCGTCCAAGATTCAGCGAGTTACTGACTAAAGTCTCAACGCTGTTCAAGAGTTTTCCTGTAAGTACTACTTTTAAAGGTTTTATATATCAACGTGGCATGTATTTAGTAACATTTCCTTGAAAAAAATCGATAAGTTAAGCGCATCAAATCAGCTTGTTGCAATTTTTTTTCTCTCTCATAACATTTATTCGTTGATATATATTTTTCTCTCGGTTTCCTTCTCGTGCTTACCTCTGCTTCTTTCTCCATTTTTTCTATACACTTTTCCGCGCTTTTTTTTCAAAAACATTTTTTTCGAAAGTAATTTTAAAATGTATTTTTCTTTATACGTTTTTTTCTTAAGGAGTACAGCGAAATCCTGTCTGACAAGTTATTTCTTTTGAGTGAAGAGAAAAGAGGAAGCGAAATTACTTACTATGAAGAACCCGACTTGGTGATCATCCTGAACGAAGAGTTTGAAGTCTAATCTGAAAACCAAACCAAACCAAACCAAACCAAACCAAACCAAACCAAACCAAACCAAACCAAACCAAACCAAACCAAACCAAACCAAACCAAACCAAACCAAACCAAACCAAACCAAACCAAACCAAACCAAACCAAACCAAACCAAACCAAACCAAACCAAACCAAACCAAACCAAACCAAACCAAACCAAACCAAACCAAACCAAACCAAACCAAACCAAACCAAACCAAACCAAACCAAACCAAACCAAACCAAACCAAACCAAACCAAACCAAACCAAACCAAACCAAACCAAACCAAACCAAACCAAACCAAACCAAACCAAACCAAACCAAACCAAACCAAACCAAACCAAACCAAACCAAACCAAACCAAACCAAACCAAACCAAACCAAACCAAACCAAACCAAACCAAACCAAACCAAACCAAACCAAACCAAACCAAACCAAACCAAACCAAACCAAACCAAACCAAACCAAACCAAACCAAACCAAACCAAACCAAACCAAACCAAACCAAACCAAACCAAACCAAACCAAACCAAACCAAACCAAACCAAACCAAACCAAACCAAACCAAACCAAACCAAACCAAACCAAACCAAACCAAACCAAACCAAACCAAACCAAACCAAACCAAACCAAACCAAACCAAACCAAACCAAACCAAACCAAACCAAACCAAACCAAACCAAACCAAACCAAACAGCATGGCCCAAACTTGCAATCTGAGACTGGCCACAGTCATTAGTTTTATTATCATCTGTTCCTTTCTTTCTTTAATCCTTTCTTATTTAATTTTTTTTTATTTATAATATTAATATTATTATTTTTATTATTATTATTATTAGTGTTTAATTTGCGTTATTATTCCTGCAACTTCACGTTTTGATGGTACGTTTTGTTTTTGTGTACACGCGTACTGCAGGCGCTTTGCGCGTTTTTTGCTCACGTTTTCTTGAGTTTTTTTTAGATTTGCCCATAAGATGACGATTAGGTCAAAAGCTCGGTAAATTTAATGTAAAATTACCGATAGGTTGAAGAAGCATTTTATTACATTATGTAAACAACAACAAACAAACAAATACTGTGTATAAAATACTTAATTCAAAAACTTATGGATACTTCATAAACCTTTGTCACAGAAGTGTTAAAAGGTGCACATAATTTTTTTTATAATGCTTTCAATACTTATTCTTCATGAAGTAAATGACGTCTACTAAGGTATTTTAGTGTGTTTATTGTAACTAGTAATACTAAACACTTACCGTTTTGAGAAAACAAATTTAAGATATCCTTTATTTAAACCATAAGTAAAATAATGGTGCTTTTCTGTTTGTGTGAACCAAATCAATTTTGTATATCTAATGAAGCCTTACCAGACGTCTCAGTCATTTACATATTGGAAGTATAAACCTTTATAACGTAGAGACGCAATACTTAAATCAAGGGAAATTTTGCCATTCAACTATTTACCTCAAGTAGAATCAATACTGAAGGTATTGAAAAAAAGGTTATGTGCACTTTTTTTGTTTATCCGCCATAATTTTAAACGATTAGGTTTACGCGATACACGGGGAACCTATGGATACAATAGTTTACACAGTTGAAGTACCATTCACATGCGTTTATGTACCTTTAATCTCGACAAAGTCTTTTTCATTGAAATTCTTTATATGAAGAAACCTGATCATGATGACGTTATCAGAGATAAAGTGCATCCAAGGACACTAGAGAAAAACGTTTGCGCATGCGGGCCTTTCAGCACGCTTTCCAAAAATTTACAAGAGTTTTAGTGAGAAAATAAAATGCTTGTTTTCTCCAAGTATACAAAAAAGTTCGTGGGTATACTTTTGTGAGACCAAACTACTGTATTAATAAAGGCAATATGAAAGAATTGGCCTTAAGTTTCAAGAACTGACTTTAAGTTTTGGCATTTTGTAAATATTATTCTTCAGGCAAGTGTGAAAGTCAAATTTGCATATTTCTACAATAGCACGAAGACGCTTTTGACTAATTTGCATGCAGAATTAGAGCATGCGCAGACATTTTTTACGCGTGTCGCATCCAAGTATACACCTATTTCATTGAAGATTGTCGCAGCCGAAAGCCAATTTAAAAGCGACAAGCAACAAGCCAAGACCAACCACAACGATGCTTTAACTAGCTGAAGATTCGGGACAACACTTAAAGGATCGAAACAGTTGCAGCCTACCATTATTATAACTTTATAGGGCATTGTGGCGCATTTTGCGGGATAAAATACGAAAATTAGCGGGCTAAAATAGATTTTAGCCCGCTGCCATCAGCCAATAAGAAAGATGTCGTATTTTTCAAAATATGAAGTCGTTTATTCCTTTTGTAAATGCCCTAAAAAGTTATAATAATAGTAATAGAGGCGATGTTCTCTGGCATAAATATGTTTTTGGCCCTTCTCAGTGCTCATTTTAACCCTCGCTTCGCTCGGGCTAAAATGAGCCTGAGTCGGGCCAAAAACACATTTATGCCAGAGAACATCGCCTCTATTGTTATATTACAAAACGACTAAAATAAGCGCGTGTAAATGATGAATAAGGAGTAAAATATAGATGTTCTTTGCCCTTTTGTGTTGTTGCCTATTGCTTGTTGCTTTCAGCTGCAAGTTACCTTTTCTGAAATAGGTTTATATCAAGAACCACATAAAGGTCAGTGTCTGGAACGATCACCAGTTGCACGCGATATCTCATCAACTAGTGCACTCAGTGCACCTTTCTTGATATTGAAACGTTTCAGTTTTAGGCTGGCTGCGCATGTCAGTAACAATAAAATGCTATGAATGAAATTATTATGCTATGAAATGAATTATTAAGGTCCATTATGCTTGCGTGACGTGTTTTGTTGTTACTCTAATTTGACTTAAAATTAATTGATTATTTCTGACTTTTAAGCTTCTCAATAATTTTGCAGATCGCATTTTATCAGGTCAATCGGCGCCTGCTCGTTTTTCAAACACTACTTTCTCCGAAGTTTCTTTTGAGAAAATACAGAAATAGTAATTTGGCACACAGCAAAACACTAATGTCAATATTAGTGTTTATATGCGTACCCATACTTTCTTTTCGGTTTTGGAATAGCCTATCACGTACTACCTGTTACCAATACCTGTTTTCCACCGAGGATGAGAAAAAAATTGAAATGAATTGTTTTATAAACAGGGGACATATTTCCGAAATGGAGTCTATTTCGTTTCCTAAAACAGTAACGGGCAAGGCCGCCTTGTCACAGTTTTTTCCTCTTCCTCGCAATTGCTAATGTAGATTCCTCAATGGCAAATATGGACTTTCATATTGCGAGATCGTTTTCTTCATTCATGTTGATCCCATAGGAAGGATTCACCAGTGACATTATGTTTTTCTGTGGCTCAAATTCGCCACTCTTGTTTTTGTGGTTCTTGATCACGTTTGCTGTTGGTCCTGGATGTTCGACGTATCTTTGAGTTGCCTCATTCTCTATGACATTTAGCAATATCTCACTTGTTTTATCGCTGCTGTGGGTTTCTTTTTCCTTTTGTTTTTCTTTTTCTTGGGCAAGGAATGATTCATCAATGACCACTTGGTCGTAAGGATCTTTGTGGAATTCCTCAGTTGCCAGAGCATCTTCATGTCCTTTTGCAAGGAATGATTCGTCAATGACCACTTGGTCGTAAGAAGCGTTGTGGAATTTCTCAGTTGCCAGAGCATCTTCATGTCCTTTTGCAAGGAATGATTCGTCAATGACCACTTGGTCGTAAGAAGCGTTGTGGAATTCCTCAGTTGCCAGAGCATCTTCATGTCGCTTTGCAAGGAATGATTCGTCAATGACTACTTCGTCGTACGAAGCATCGTGCAATTCTTGTGGCGACACAACATCTTCATGTCCCTTTGCAAGAAATAATAGCATAGATAGAATTGAACCCAGAACATAATATTTCAATATATACTTTTAGTGCGCATAAACTTACAAGAACGTAATACTTACAGGGACGTCCTTCAGTAAAAGTAATATCTTCTTTGTTAAGTCAGTGAATTTGGGACGTTTGCTTGGATTTCCTTGCCAGCAGTCCATCATAATTTCGTACCTAAAATAAAGAACATGCTTTTATTAGGCATATTGTTTTAAAGGGAAAGGAAGTCAAAAAGGAAGAATACTGACGAGATTTGAAAATCAGCTAAGGAGAAGACCAAACTTAACAGAAAGATCTAATAAATACTGACGTGACGGCCAAGACGCCATCACAAGCCAAGCAAAACAAATAGGTGAGCCCAGTTCTCATATATCGATTTACCCTCACAAAATAACATAAGACTAAAATACCTACACTTCATTTGAGCATTCTTCGGGCTTCTCAAGTCTGTATCCCTGTTGTAGGTTGTTCAACAATTCACTTCCACTTATACCCGGATAAGGAATGCGACCTGGGAAATTGAAAACAAGGATAAACCGCAGAATATTGATTTTTGTGTGCTATTCTAACCAAAAAAAATTTAAATGTCATGATTTTAAAACTCACCCAGTGTTTCTATTTCCCACAAAACAACGCCATACGACCAACTGAAAACAAACGGTAGAAAAAGAAAGATTATCTGTGGTTATAAGTAGCATCGTGAACGAAACAGGGATTGCATGTAGCTTACGTACACGGAATTGACTTTGTACATTTTACCAGGGATTCTGTACATGACATACTATAGACCTTAGCTTCCACAGGGGTCATGGGGAGGGGCGTGTCCCCAAGTTTTCCCATAAAAGTAAAGGAATCATTAATTACATATTAATTTTTTTGTCATTTTATTTTATTTTTTTGCGTTCAGCTGCTGCGAAGTGACTTTGTTACCAGTTTTTCAAGGTATGCCGTTAGTTTACCAGAGATCCTATACACAATATTTCAACGACACTTTGCATGTATGAACATAGTCTACCAGGGACTATATATGGCATACTTACACGTCACTTTGTACTGTATACACGTAGTCCTCTAGGGATTCGATTGCCATCCATTTGACAGGTAGTTTACCCTGAAAGTTAAGGAATGGTCAATGCTTAGAGCGATGCGCATATCAAGTTCTAGATGCACGCAACAGGTTACTTAAACTAGAAAGAAGTGTGTATAACTCGCTATAAGCGTATTAATGGCTTAGCTGTTCCTGTTATGCAGATCGACTAAAAGCTATTCCTCAACTGAGGAGCGGCACAGAATATGAAGTAAAGAAATTCAAAATTTCAATCAACAATTGTTATTCAAAAATATGATTTTGGCGTCATCGCGCGAGCTTGACAATGACCTTCGAGAGTGTGCAATTTTATTTATTGTTCATATATATCCAACCAATTATGCAGCTGGCTGCTCCCAAATAGCGATGTAGAAATGACGCTACTAAGGATGACACCTCAGTTTTGAAAATTCTCTCCGTTCTGATTGGCTAATATTTTCCCTCAGATCAGCTGGAGGGCGTCGTTTAGTCGTGAGTATGTTATGATATAGTTTTAGCTATGATAATTGAATCACATTAAATTGATACACTATATTTACACCTATATCCAGTATTTTTATTCTTACCCCTGTTGTCTTTTCATATTGACCGCTTTCGTAGACATCACGTGACAAACCAAAGTCAGACACCATCGGTATGTTGTCCTTACCCAATAAGACATTGCGCGCCGCCAAATCTCTGTGAATACACTACAAGATGCAAAAAGATCAACAAATGCGTTACAAAAAATATATAACAGGTGCAGAATACTTTGCTTTGAAATGGCGATTACTAATCATACCTTCTTCTTCCCCAAATGTGTCATTCCCTTAGCAATACCATATGCGAACTTCAGTTTCTCAAGGAGGGGGATGCCGGTGGCTGTTGTGGTGGAGGTGTTGATATTTTCATAGCTATTCGTCTGTTTCTCATTTTCACCTGTGCAGACAACATTTTCGTAGCTGTGTTGTTTTTCTCGGCGGTGAGATTGAAGGTACTCGATCAAGGAGCCATTCACTGCAAACTTGGCAACCAACCACAGAGGACCTGCTCGACGAAATTAAATGAAAACATATTTAGGATAGCAGACACAACAGTCACGTTCATGGCGGTAGGATAGCAGAGAATATTGCAGTTCTTACGGCAATTTAGGTAAATTGCGCATTCTGTTGATGCATGACGTATGAACTTTGCTTTGGTGACTAATCGTCCTAATGCCTCAACTGAACGAAGGTAAGCTTTTGATTTAGCTAGACATCACGATTTATATATTATTATAGCTAATCTCACCATCCATGGTACAAGCCCCAATCAAGCTGACAACGTTTGGATGTTCACCAACATTGGCCATAATGTTGAGTTCATTGATCAAGTCTCTCAGCTCTACTTCTGTCGCTTGTGCTGAAAACCAACAAAACCGGCATCAGATCACACTGAATACCAAACCCGAAATGCAGTATGGATGTTGTGGATTCAAGCAACGAAATGTCATAACAATATTGAAATTTCCCAGTCTTTGTCCAGTCTGCACGTTTTCAGTCCAGCATATTGTCTTCTATGCTGACATTATTTACATATGAATATAACACATTTCAAGCTTGGTAAGCAACATGCAACACGCAACAAGGAAAAGGCAACATGCAACAAAACCTTCACGAAACGTTTTTTGAAATAGCTATTATCACCTGTATGACTTAATAATATCAAGATCAACTTACCCTTAAGCATTTTCACTGCACATATTGTGGTTTCGTCTTCATCAATGAGCTTTCCTTTCTTGACTTCTCCAAAAGCTCCAGAGCCAAGTTCACCGATGAACTCTATACATTCTCTAGCAATTTCCTTCCAGTGTTTCTCGATGTCTTCACCACCAACTCCAAGTAAGGAATCTAAACTTATCAATGCTGCATTTTGCTTTTCTAATTCTTCTCTTTCTCTCTGTATCAAAATAAATAAATTTTACATTGTCTTTTTTCGTCGGGTAAAGTAGAATGTAAACGCATTATATATACCTCTGTGACAATACTTTCTCTACAGTTAAAGATATGAAGATGTAAAATGAAAACAAATGGAATCAAACCTGCTCCAAGGCCAACTGCTCTTCGATCTTCCTTCTTTGACGTCGCTGCTTTCTCCACCAAAACCACAAACCAATCAGAGCCAGAATCAGAATAATTGGAATGATAATACCAAGGACTATTGCTGCAGTCATGTCAGCTGAAGATGAAGAAGATAGATTGATTAACCATCTTTTATCCGTTTCTGTACTATACATTATCTAAATGCCTTACCTGTTGTTTTTGCTGTTAATATTTCACTCTCCTCTTGTCCATATTTATTGTAAGCAGCAACCATAATTTCATACATTGTGCTGGACTGAAGATCTTCTATTTTCCCCGTCTTGTGGTTGGCCGATAATATCTTACCAATAATCCATTCTTTCCTACCATTTTTCCGGTGTAGTATTCTGTACCCAGTGAGGGCATAGGCTTTATACTGTTGTGGGTAATCCCATATCAGGTGAATATCTGTTGGGTTTATTTCGTTTGTTTTGGCGTTTTGTGGAGGAGGTGGTGGCTCTAATAGAATACAACAGTTATGAATCCATACTTGGTCAGAAAGAAGTTCAGTTAAAAATTGTATAATTTGTAAACCTCCCAAAATAAGCCCCCCCCCCTCCTCCTCCGAATTAATTCCAGCCCTACCAAAATAAGGCTCATCAATATCAAGAAAAAGGATATGCTGAAAAAAACTCTTTTCGAATGTGATGATGAGTCAGGAATGGAAGCCTAGTGACTCCAGTGGCTTTAGGTGAGTGCACTAATAATAATAATAATAATAATAATAATAATAATAATAATAATAATAATAATAATAATAATAATAATAATAAATGTTTATTAACATTCCACTAGGTGGCTCTTCTATGTTAAATAATAAATATAATAAATATAAATAAATATATATATATGTATAAAAATATAACAATACTAAAATATGCTAACAATACTAATAAACAAGGGATTTATAAAGAAATTGCATAAGAAATGACAATATTAAAAAAAAAAAAATAAATAAAAAAAAATTTTTAAAAATAAAAAAGAAAGAAAGAAAGAAAGAAAGAAAAAAAAATAATAATAAGATAATTTACTAGGCATAGAGAAAGAAATAGAGCTTTCCCTAACTAAGGGACTATATAAGGCTACCATCACACTTGATTACCAAAGAAAGGAACTTCGATTGCCTTCACTCTCTATCCACTTCTCCAAACTAGTAATGTTACACAATATTACATTATCATAACCATAGTTCGTAGAGGGGGGATACCTTTTATGACGATGTTACCGATGGTGATATCTTCCTCTGTTATCTTGTCTGCTGAGAACGAACGGATAAGGGTTTCTTTGATTGACTTCAGCAAGGAGGATTCAGTGCTTGGGTCATCAATTGCTATGGAAACCTTCAAGTCTGCTATGACACTGCCATTCCTGTAAACGCAAATGATAGTTTGTTTTAGGAACAAACCCTTCTGGGGAAGGTCTTGGAAGGAATATTTAAAGTTTAAACTAACAACAGGCTTAAACTTACCTGAACTTGGAGACGGTTACAAACAAGTCGTTTTGTTGTTTGAATACTTTGAAGACCTATATTGCACATGAATTGAAAATCATCAATGCCCAAATAAGTACAGATATAGACTCAATGTTTTAATATTTGATAAAAGTAATATGCTCACAGCTCTTTCTATCTTGATAATGTAATCTCTGGCCATCTTGGATGTTATGTCATCAAGTACTTCTTGATATTCCTTATTGGAAACTGTTATCTGAAGCTTGATTACAGCAACATCTGAGGATAATAGAGGGGAAAGTTTAGGTATTGCCAGCAACTGATGGGCCAAAAGTATCTGTATTGTTTTGCACTTTAACATGATATAAGTACTCTATGGCATATTTGATTACTCACGTTTAGCTACTGCCAGTGACACATCAGTTGTTGCAATACCATAAGTGTTGTTCAATACACACGTGTATAAACCACTGTCTTGTTTTTTAGTGTAGGATATGTACCATGTACCATTCGAAAACTGAGTCACAAATCTCCCTCCACTTTTATTTGTACCGTAAAGTCGTTGTCCACTACGCATCCAGTATATCGCGGGCTCAGGTCGTCCTTGATATTCACATAGTAGTCTGGTTGCATTGCCTTCTTTTGTGACAACGGAACGACTTTTGTACAATGGTTCAGGAGCACCTATCACAAGCACGAACATAACTTTTCATTGGAAATTATTCGAAAAAAAAAACTAGTTTCTATAATCCTAACACTTACCACATGGACATGTGCTAGTGACATTAAAAGCAGAGAATGGTCCATCTCCAGGTGTGGTGTAAGCAGCTACCATAACGGTATAGTTCTTACACTCGTCCACTGATACTGTAGTGCTCGTCGTGGTTGTGAAGTTCTTGTACAGCAGTTTTCCCTGGTAAAGCAAGACTCTGTATCCTAATAGTCTACCATTGATGTGCTCAGCATCAAGAGAATCCCACATTACTCTTAACTCGTATCTATCACAAACTAATGATGCTGTCAATTTTGGTGGAGGACGACTTGGTTCTGAAAACATAAGGGTGGGAATAATGTTGACTTGATTTAGATGTAATCAGTAGGCTCTTCCCGATTGGAGAGTGGCAAAGGGAGAACCCTTTTGTACTAACTCTCCCTCACTGAGATCCTAGTTGCAACTCTTCAACCCTCTTCCAAAGGAAAAAACCCAAACAAAAACAAATAAAACGAACGAACGAACGAACGAACGAACGAACGAACGAACGAACGAACGAACGAACGAACGAACGAACGAACGAACGAACGAACGAACGAACGAACGAACGAACGAATGGCAACTGACAGATACGTTGATTTCAGGGAAGTTAAGCTAGCCATTTCTTGATACGCAGTGTAGTCACGTGACTCCAAGCCTCCTGGGATCCAAGAAAGAGGATCAAACAAAAGGGTCAAGATATTCAGGGTAAAATAATATTCTTACACTGACGAAAGTCCACATAATGCAGGATCTATTTCGAAATAATAGCCAGAAGTTCCCTATTACTGAACACGAAAAATCATAACACCAAAACTTACTGTCTTCCTGCGTTTGCATTGATGAAGCTTTTATCATCATTGCTGGTGTGATCATGAATCCTTTGGCAGTAAATCCTATTACTCCACAATGGTAGGATGTATAAGGCTTGAGATTTATGATAGTGAAACTTCTTGTGCTTAAAGTGACAATATCCTTTTTGTAATTTGCAACAGATTCCTTTACGTTTAAGTACATGACGTAATAACCCAACAGAACACCGTTGTGTGTCTCGGGTGGCAGTGGTTTCCATTCCAAATAAATGCTGGTGGGAGTTGGAGAAGTAAGTTTTGTAATTTCGCAGATATCGCTTGGAACTGCAAAGAAATCACCCAAAGAAATGTTGATTGATAACATATCTAGATAACAATAATTAAAAAGTCCCAAAAATATATTATTGATCATGAGACACCCCTCGGAGAAGTGGATTTTGTAATAGTTTTGAATTGGGTAATGTCTCTTTTTTATTGTCTCTTTTTTTTTAACGAAAATAGGATTGACAAAATATTCTTGCCTTTCGCTAGTGAAGAATGTTCCCTATTAGCACAACAAGAAAGCATCATAGCTATATTACAGCAACATACAACAGACCCGGCACATTTGCATTATTAGGTCATTTGACCCTTTTATAAATTGAAACTCGACTCCGCCTCTTTAGTGATATTCAGTGCTCTTTTTATTTCTGATGTTCAGTTTGTTTTAAGGTAGGTAGAATCACGTAACATGTTAGTGCCGGATTGGTTTGTCTATTACTATATTAAGAGCTGGTACCTCCACCAGGGGTGCGTATTGTTACAGGCGAACTCCACCGTCCATAACCAAGACTAGTTTTGGCTCTGACATAAAGGGCGTAATATCTGTAAGGCAGAAGGTGGTAGATAGTAACACTTCTCCAATATGAAGCAGCAATTCTACTTTGGTTAGCAGACAAGCCATCAGTTCTGCCGTATAGTATTGTGTAGCTAGTCACCGTGCCATTAATGCGCCTGGGTGCTAACCAGCTTAAGGTAATGTACGATTTGAAATCATCGCCGCCAGTTGTTGCGGTTACGTTGTGCGGGGCTGATGCGAAATCTAGAAATTAAAAATTGAAAAGCAACTTGAAGAATGTACAAATCTATCACTCATGCAATCCAAGCATCCATGCATCGATGCATCCATTTATTCCTCCATTCATTAATTCCTCCATTCAATCTTTCTATCTTATGTTGTGCTTGATTCATCCTTACCCTGATCTATTCTGTTAGTACTGATTATAGGGATTAAAACTGCAAGAAGAAAAACGTGGCCCAACGTTAAACTGCCCATCATGCCTGGAAAAAAAAAGTTCAATGGAATTGATTTTACTCATTTTTATTATGACTATAGTTATCTTTATCATTGTTATTTCAAGCGAAACAGGAAATCTACGCATCCCTCTCCAATCCATCCCTCTACACCCTCTAACGATAAGTATCGAATTAACAAGATATACCATTTTAGCTTTAACGGAATGTCTTCCAATTTCAGACCACGTGTCATTCTCTAGAGTATCCTTTCGTTGTTTAAAGGTTGTATATGAGAAGACACATGAATTTGGATAGAACTGTTAATAAAATTTTCTTCCATAGAATGTACACTCTACCTGATTTCATCTTTTAAAATCATACTAATAACCAGCTCAGTTAATTTCCCAAGTTTAGAACTTAAGGAGTTTTAGGGTTACAATGAAAGGCATAAACATGTAACGTAACGGAATGATAGCCACTCCATGGTCAATCATCTCGATGTCCAAGCATTTTTTCCTTGGAAATTTATCATAAGGAGGACGATATAGAGATGACGAAAGGACCCGGTGGAACTTATATATACTAGCGGGGGAGGGGGATGCTCGTCGGAAATTTTGAAAAACAAAATAACCCTAAAAGGTACCAAGATCTCTTTTTCCTTTAGCCATAACGGAAAAGCGCAAGTTTCACCCCTAAAGGGCACAAAACAACGCTAATTTTACAGCAGTGGTGTAAATATTTTTTTCGTTTGAAACCCCATGAGGTACCAAATAACTAAAAAAAAAAATGAATTAACCCACGGGGAGCGATTACCCACAGCAATGCATTACGCATATTTTCTGACGACTTGCTGACGAAAATTTATTGGCTCTTGTACTCAAGTAGAAAAGTGAAAGGTCGTTGCACGTAGGCTAGTTTTTCCCTTCATGGGATTTCCTAAACCGAGCTGTCAAAGAAAACAATAATTGTTTTAGCGATCATTTAGTGACGTGTAACTGTGACGAAGTGACGAATGTAGCGCTTTCGCCATGATTTTAAATTGCTGAAACAGTTGAAAGCAGGTTATATATTAGTTGCCTTAGGTCTGTCACGTATAAATATGCGAAATGATTATGTCTAGACATGCATGTACATATATGTGATCCAGAAATCATTTAACCGTCAAGTGTGTTTTTAAATTGCTGAAACAGTTGAAACCAGGTTATTATAGAATTAGTTGCCCTAGGCCTGTCACGTATAAATATGCGAAATGATTATGTCTAGACATGCATGTACATGTATGTGATCCAGAAATCATTTAAACGTCAAGTGTTTACACCGATATAACTTCTGTTCACGTGACAAGCTGCTATATTTGTATGCTAAAAAATTTGCTTCAATGAAATTTCTTGGAATGTGTGTGTTTGTGTCTGTGTGTAGTGCGTGTAATTGAAAAAAAAGCATTTTTAAAGAATAATTGAAAGTGTTATGCCATACCATGGCTATCATGGATAGAACCCAAAAATAGTTTTATCAAAGAAAGAGTCAATAAAAAAGTCGTGATTATCAGTGAACTGATTCACATTATTTAGTCTATTCATAAGTGATATATTATCTTTGAAGATTGTTAAAGCGCACGTAGCAGGATATGATATTATATTATGAAACGGATTTCAGCACTGATCTGGAGCATGCATTCAAACATGATTTGAATGTATGTTAAAGCGACCTGGTCTAGTAACCTCTACTCGTATGTTATTGAGGTAAAAATTTGACAGCTAAAAGACTGAAAAGCTTAGGGGAACGTTAAAGTGAAATCAGTGTTGCTTTAAACAAAAGGAAGCATGAAATTTGAATCTACCAATATTAGACCAATATTTAGAGTGAAATCACTAAACCCGTGAAATAAGAGTTGCTTGTTAATGTGCACTAGCTAAATGACAGAAAAGAAAACGATGGAATTTAGGTCTACTAACTTTTATTAGTCTGGTATCTATTTGGCTATAACATATTAGAGCGGTTCTAATAAACCCGTGAAATACACTTTAGCGTATTACACTCTACTGGCCTCTACTTCACTCTGATTCTTTTGTTTTCTATCTTTTTTTTAATATCTAACATTAATAAGCACACTTTGTTTCACGGGTTAATAAGAACAACTCTTACACCAAAATAATCAGTTTTGTTTCATGGGTTTAGTAGCTTCACTTTACGTATAGGTTCACTGACTTTGTTTCCCCTTTTTTCTTTGTCGTGGAAGAATGGTTCATCAATAAAGATGTTGATGAAAGTAATTTTGATAAAATTTGTTCTGAAGGGATAAGAATACGTCTTAGATGTTTAGGTCAACATGTCTACGAATTCAAGAATTCGAATTTGCTTAAAGTATTTTAAATACTTGCATATGAAATGGAACTCAGGATTTCGCAGTTGCCGATGCAATATGATACATGTTAAACTGAAAAATAAAGATCCGAGGAGACAATATTTTCTACAATGAGGCTACATAGATTACGCCATAAAATAAAATTAGATAAAACTTGAATATCGATAATCGCTTACCTCTATGTGTTTGTGATCTGTTTTCTTGCAAACTATGAACTAATCCACTTCAGTTTCCTATAGTTTTATATCCCCTCGGCTATTACAGGACGTTGATGCTTTCAGTTAAAATTACGTGCGACTCTGAAGGGTTGGCATCCAGCAGGAAGTAAATACCTATTGAAAATGTTTGCTTTTGTCTGAACTTGCAAGGACAGATTCATAATTGATCACCGCTGAGCCACCACGCCATATGTCTCAGAATAAAGAAAGTCCGAACGGTTTACCTAAAGTGCCTATAACCCCTAACTCAATATGTTCATTATTGATTCTATATGAAGTGGATAGTTGAATGGTAAAATATTTTTATAAGATTTCGGCGGTCCCTGCTAAGACAGGACAACTTGTTCGTATGTACAAACAGGCGCAACTCTTAAAATCACCCTCTTTGTAATCGTCTTCGTGTGTTTCGACGTCGAAGCTAAGTACCTTCGGCCACTTACGAGGTCGTGCCCAAAATAAATATCAATCTGAACCTGGAATCAATGGTGCCAGTCAAAGAAAGTCGTTGATCTGTAAGTTTTAAATTCAGCCCAATTTAAGGTATCAGAATATGTTTAGGACCCTATACACGCTACCTCAAATTTCGCACGGGCTTTACAATATTTTGCCATAAGAGTATACATTTCCTGAAAGTTAAATAAATGTAGTTTTCAAATATCTATTTAAAATTGTCTATTTTGGAACATTAAAAAAATTATTGGGTTCAAAGTGACATTAATTCTACCTCACTTCATTTGACAACTTCAAGGAGGATCAGAATTTCTGCAATGTCGATCGAAATTACATTAGGACACTCTGTTAATAATGAGCTTCCAAGTGGTGTCTCAGATTTTTGATATCTTTTTTTAGATCACGCGCAATGACGCGTTAAATCCGGTTGTTTGAATTTTCGGTACACATAATTGCAAAATGTTTTAGATCGCTTTGTGATTTATCATAATTCAAAGAGGTTTCATTTTGGTCCAATGTAATCTGAATGAGCCACAATGATTTAAGAAAGTTATTTTGGTTACTCAAATACTGCGGAGAAACCCAATTACTATTTTTTGTGTCGCGAAACACAAAATTTCAAATTGATTTTTGAAAACTACGTTTATTTAGCTTTCAGAAAATGTATATTTTTATATAATAATATTGAAAAGGCAGCGCAAAATTTGGCCTCGAACGTATCCTGATATATATACCTTAAGTGTGTGGTACAAAAAATATTTATATACAACATGCGATGCATTGTGTGGGAATGAAACTTTGAATTCCACTGGCACAGGTCCGCCACTTGAGAACCCTGAGCTATACCACCCTTGAATTCCGTTGGTACAGATCCGCCATTAGTCCACGCTAAATATCCCAGAGAGGTGTACGTATTTAGTTTTATTAATCAATAAAGTCAATAAATACGTTTAGAATTAACAATGAAAAGAGTACATTCCCAAAGTGACAGATTTCAGAGTTTTAGATCGTTGGTGAATGTTACCTAGAAAGGTACAATTTAGCATATTTTTACTGATACTAGTTTCAAAGACGAGTGGCTAGCCACCCAATCCACAGTGACGGATTTAAGGGGTAGTCACAGGGTGCTCACGTGACCTCGCCTTTCCAGCTTGGAATTATAGTTGCTTAGTACACACAAGGTGCACCTTCTTGCTTTTGTGACACCCCCCTCTTCTTGCTAGGGATTACCTGGTTAGTATAGCAAAAGGTGAATCTTCTTGATTTTGTGACACCCACCCCCTCCCCTACTCCTATATCCGCCCCAGATCCAGCTCCCCAGACCCGCCCTTGTGAAATGTGTAATGCTTAAAACATTGCCCACTTATATAACTACAATCAATGATTAAGTGCATTATTTTTCAATACTTTTACATAAATACAAGGGGCATTAATTGGTAGCACTGTCACAGGAATCAGAGCAGCTTTAGCTGCTGTTGTATTTGCTGTGGTGTTATTGTGATGGCTATCAGCCAATCAGAGGGTGCGTACTATCTAGTCTTATTTATTTTGTAATAATATTTGGCATAAGTACTAGCTACGAGTGATATTTCAAAACTTGTTCATAAAGAAAATAGGTGACAAAAAGCACTGTTGGGCTGAAATACCTATTCTAAGTCAACCAAATTGCATGAATTCCTTAGGCCGTTTTATAAACTTTTCATCGGCTTCTAAAAAATGGTAAATGAATAAATGAGTGTATGGAGTATATGTATTGGCTGTAAAGACTATCTCATGTAAATCACAACCCAACTAGTCTTCTCTAGTTGAGAAGATGGTAAATGAATGAATGGGTGCATAGAGTATCTGTGTTGGCTGTAAAAACTCATGTAAAACACAACCCAACTAGTCATCTTTGTCTATATAGGTGGATTTCTTGCATATCTTTTCGATGGAATCATATCGATAAAAAGCAGGACAATCACAACTGTAATACGGTGAGGAAAGTAGAGTTTTGCAAGTTGCTCCGCCAGAACAGACATCAGGAACTTGTTCACAGTACCGGCGAACATCTGAAAATGATGATCATTCATCGAGTTAAAATATCTGGCATACTTATTTATTTATATTTATATTGAATATCTTTGCCGATGGAGAGCTGAATCACATACTCAAAAAATTGATATTTGTTTATTCCTGGTAATAATATTAATAATAATAATAATAATAATAATAATAATAATGATGATGATGATGATGATAATAATGATAATGATAATAAGAAATTAAAAATATACTTAATCCTAATACTAATACTTTAAAAATGAAGCTTATTCCTATTATATATATTATATAGGAAAAAAATGGAAAAAATTGTATAAAAAGAAAAATTTATAATAAAAAAAAATTAATAATAATGATAATAATAATAATAATAATAATAATAATAATAATAATAATAATAATAATAATAACAATGGTGATGATGATAATAATAAACAAACAAACAAACAAATAAATAAATGAAAAACCAGAATAGAAAAGGAAAATGAGCAAAAGAAAAAAAGAAAAGGAAAGAAGCTTCCTCTGAGAAAACGTTTAAAGATAAAATTAAATAACGCTCTGAATAGTTATTTAATAACAAATAAGAAAAAAAGAGAAATTAATAGTAATGCTCTAGTTTACTGTCCCTTTTATATCAAAATGTAAAGAAAATCTTAACCCCCCCCCCCCCCCCCCCCCCCATCAATTCAACTTACCGATCTGGCATGTTGCTCCGGTGAGTCCTGCAGAACAAGTGCAAGAAAATGCGTTGATTCCGTCCTCACACCTTCCTCCATTGAGACACGGCTGTGAATTGCACTCATTGATATCTGTAAATCATGACCAAGGGAAAGGGAAAATCACAAATCAATTAAATAGTCATTCTTTTTTTATCCAGTCATTCGTATTTTATCACTTTTAATGTAAGCTAGCTTTATAGGGGTTCTTACGGCGGATTCTCGTAGGGCAATAAAACAGAATGCAGATGTAGCTTCGCAAGAAACAATATTTTATTTTCCAAAGGAGAAAGCTGAAGTTTAGACATGCTAAAATTGCAGTCAGGATCCATAAATTTAATATTTAATTTGTTCGGCCGCAAAACATGGCTTTAGTGAAACCCCTTCCGTTATACTACTTGTCGACACTCACTTGTCTCACAGCTGTTTCCCGTATACCCAGTAGGACACTTGCATTGGTACCCATTGATCTTGTCCACACATGTACCATCATGTTTGCAGGGATTGCTGGAGCACTCATTGATGTCTTGAATTGAAGATAATCAAATAAATAAATTATCCACTACTTTTTAAAGGTAGCTGAGTATTCACCAATGTAAAAGTAGTTGAAAATAGAAGAAAAAATCACTGAGTAATTTAGGCATTCCGGAAGAACGAAGCCCTCGTGGCTTTCTATCATTGCGAGGAGCTTTAAATCCCATAAAGCACTCACGTTTATTCTCTAACCGATTTAGAATATAAAGTCATACTCACGAGATCATTGTTTGTATGCATTTGTTTGCTACGTTTTTTTGTTCCCCTCCCAAGAGAAGATTAATCTTTGAATAAAAGTAATATACGACATATTTTTTTTAGCTTTGAAATAACAGAAATACAATGAAATGTTCTGTTCATTAAGAACATGTATGCGATGGTCTGTCCCCCGAGACTTAAGAATTTTAATCGAGAATTTACATAGTCAGTTGTAACTGTAACATGCATGAAGAGACGTAAGCGCCCAAGGTTTCTGTCGACAAGTTTCAATATAATTTCAAGACAAAATTGTAAGTACAAGTTTTGAAGAAAAACACGCTTTTTGAATTCTATCTCATAAAATGTTTAAAAATGTTAAAAATTGTCTCATAAGACATGTCTGACAAAATGTTAATATTACATTTATGTCAAATTACAGTTTGCCTAGATGTCAGAGCGAATGTAAAAGGCTATAGTATGTCCATAACAGTCAAAAATACTACTCCAATACCATGTGGATACGCCGGTAAGGAACCAAAACTTATCTAAATTAGTACCACGTCAAAGAACGCAAATAAGTTGCCGTTTGAAAGCTGAATATTTGCAAGACGTGGTCTAGAATCGATTCAAAGAAATCACAGAAATGCTTCCAAAATTTGATATTTCGATTTGCAAAGTTACGGTACAAGTGCCAAAGAAATATAAATTAAGCAACTACCTTATAATGAAATCATGATTCATGTTTCACCGAGGCATTATAACAATCAGAAACTGTATGCTTGCAAATTCTACGACTTGGACATATACTCCTTAATTTTTAGATAGCCTACAGTGAAGTTTGTTGTTAAAAAAAGCAAATAATGTTTAGGATTTTTTTTTACTGACGACAACGTTAATTGAATTTGCTATCATGAGATATATATTACGACATTTCAGAGATGATTTAAAACTCTAAGACTTAAATCTTTTGGTAAGGGGGACATTGAATAATTTTCTGTATATCCAATAGAGTAATTACACAGGTGTCAACTGATTGAAAAGAGCCTTGAAGCTCAGGGAAAATACAGGTTTATTCAATTAATATTTTTTAAGTTAGACATTCAATTTAGTATTCCCTATATAGTGAATACTAATAAGACCTTGAAACAAAAAGAAAACAAAAGGCCTTATTAGTATTCTCTATATAGGGAATACTAATGTCTAGCTTAGGGGATACTAATTAATAACCCCGTATTTCCCTGTGCTTCAAGGCCCCCACCACTTGACACCCTGTTTTCTCTATGGTGATAGAGCATTGAAATACTGATTGCTGATTGGTCGAGTGAGTATGACTATATTCTAATCTCAGTATAGATTCTACATTAGATGAGTTGTTCAATGACCAAAAAAAAAAAATAGTTTGAGTAATGCGTCTTGAAATTATAAAGGTTTTACCCTTTTAAGGAATAATTTGTTAGTTTTGTTCGTTCTATTTAGTTTTTCTTTTCACAATTAATTCTCATTTTCCTTATTCGTTTGTGAAAGGTAAGCACAGCCTACACTATGAATAAAGAAGACCATCCTTACTTGTTTTGCATTCTGATCCAGTGAATCCAGGGGGGCACACACACATCCCGGTGTTTTTGATGAAGTCAAATCTACAGATTTGCTTTCCTCTGCACGTGCACGTGTTCTAGGAATTAAATAGCGACACAATTAATGTAAGTGCTGAATTAAACTAACGTGAAAAAAGTCAGAAACCATTGTTTCGAGTCAGAAAATAGCGACACTACAACAGTAGCTTTAAATTCCTACTAAAGCTACACATCTCAAATGTCCCATTAAAAAAAACATACTTTTAAGAGTAATACTACCTGAAAAGGGAAGGTCATAAAAAAATAGGCAGTGAAAAAGGGAGGGTCACATAAATTCATGCTCTTGAAGATGCCCCTCAAAACACTGGAAATCGCAATTCCGAGGCTCTCTGAATTTTGAAATTTCTTGGGGGGCATGCCCCGAAAAACCCCCTACCTGCTCTTGCTTCCGGTGTCCATTACCCTTCCCACCCTTCCAAATTAAAAAATCCCCTAACAATCATGTCTTAACTTAAAGATATATCAAAGAAAAATGCTTTTAAATACACTCATTTCATTTCCTAGGCTTATGAATATTTAGGGTATCTGGATATATGTGTTCAATGGCAGGTCATATTTCAGTTTTTTGGGAGATATTACCTGTGCAGGGGGAGGGCATGATATTTTAGGCCTACCACATGAGGAGGGTCAGGAAATTTCATTTCCATTGCTATGGAGGGTCACATCGTTTTCCGAGCTCAATTTCAACTCTCCACCCTCCCCTCCCCCTGCTAATTTCTGACCAGTCCCTAATCATAATTAATAAACCATATTTTAAAATTCTGAGATATTCCTGCTAAATTTTAAGCTTTCGGGAAATAGCAAAGGTAATTAAGGGGAGTCGCAACCATGAATCTCAGCTATTGTTTTGTCGTCTAGTGAGAACTGAAAAGGCGGAAGCAATTTTAGCAAATACGCAAACTTCTCCTAATTACAGATTTGACCGATAAAGAATCCTAATTTCTGTCATCTTTCAACTATTCTCTTGTTCACACAACCTCACACAAGGGGATGAGTCGATTGAAAGGAAAAGAAAAATTCATTATACTTTCAATTCTTTTGTCATCCTGGTGATTACGATTTTTCTTCCATTATAACTATACTAGTCATTACCAATCCTTAATATTCCGATCCTGACGCGCCCAGAGGGAGCCAGCTGCCCTATAATCAATATCAGTATACACCCCTTGCGGGAAGAGAATGACATAACAATAAGTTCAAATTCTCAAGAGATTAAAATTATTTTGTTTTGACCTCCAAATTGAGCTGCTTTGACGTCACGTGAGAGTGGTCTATTGTATCGAGGTTTTTCAAGTATTTATCTCTTACATAGCTAACTGACTCAGCACGCCACACGTTAGATTATAATGGTATATATTAATGCTTAATTTAAATTTACTTGGGCGCTTCTGTAGATGACACCTGGTCTGTCCACTACATCCTCAGGATGCATCAAATGATCCGAGTCGCTCAGTTCACACATGTTTCTCTGTCCATCGGCGCTGGTTCCATAGCTGTACGAGATACAGCGGTCATCCGAGAAGCATTGGCTTTCGCAATGGGCATCGCTAGTGGCACGAACGGTTTTGAAGACGTGATTAGCTAACGTCTTTCCTTCTAATGTTATTTTGAAATCCATTCCCTTGCATCCGTCTGCTGAAAGGAAAGGGATAAAATAAAGCATGCAATTTTTTCCCTCAAATAACCAACTTCCGAGATATACATCGCTTGTCACGCACAAAGGTTTCAATGTGAGGCTCCGTTCTAAATGCTCAGTGATTTGTGACAGGAGAAAATAATAGATTTAATATAGCACGGAGCCTCGAACTGAATCTTTTGTGTGTGACCAGCGAAGCATATCTCAGAAGTAGTATTAAAAAAAGCAGAAACGGGCAGAAAAATAAGGAATTGAGATTCACTTTTGTTTCTCTTTGTTGCAAGAAAAGAAGAATTGATACTAAAACTGAAAAAGCTGGGAAAGTTGCGATTGGGAATGAAATTTCCAACATAGATTTCTCCAGCATTTGTCATTAAAGCTAGAGATTTTGTTAACTAAAATTGATTGTGAAATGAATGTGAAAACGTAATAAACCGTACTGTAAACACAGTTTCCTTCAAAGAAACTATACCCAGTTTATTGATACAGTATTGTTTGGAACACGTTTTCTTCTGTTCATAGAATGTAAATAAAATAAAATAACTAAAAAAATATGCCCTTGTCAGTTGCGAGGGTACTAGTGGCTAACAAACCTGTGGCCCTCGCTCCATGATCGGATTGAAATTTCGAATTTTATTTTGCACGATTCACTGATTTTTTTATTTTTAGCTTTTCTACCATTCACTGAGTGATTACGGTATACAGTGGTCGTTAGAAAAGTTATTTAAATTTTCATAGGAGTTTTCAACACATACCTTGGATTACTTCGGCAAAGTATAGAAGATATTTTGACACCAGAAATATAATGTGCAGCATACGAAACATGGCTTGGATCCGGTGATCAATGACCCAAAGAGTTAAAGCAACTTATTAGAAGAAGATAGTACTTTAATATGTCGTTTTGAATAAATATCATCATTTATTATTTATTACAATTTGTTCTCGAATACCGGTTATGGGAGCGAAATGAATTAAAGCAATTGGATGCTTCATAGATTATTTCTTCATTAGTTTGAAATGTGTACAATTTCTAGAGGGTTCTGAGATCATCTGTGACTCGATCGCCACAGGCATTGCAAAACAAACAACAGTAGTACAGGGTTCTAAACTTCTAAAACCTAACATTTCAGATTTGATTTTTAATCTTATAAAATAAAAAGTAAAAAAATGAATAAATAAATAAAAGATTTAAAAAATTAAGAAGGCGAGTTTATTATGGCACGGAAAGCTCCATTCTTATTTTCCCAGTACTCTTGGTCATCAGATAGACCCTACTCTGAATAATTAATGTCATTCTTATGGATTTCAAACTCATGCATGTTGGTTAATAAACTTTAATTTGAAAAAGAATTATGACTCAAAATTACTCAAGACGATATTTGGTTTCTTAAGACGCTTTTTTTTTTCTACAAGAATATTCTGGAACTACATGAATCGAATTCTTTGACGCTACTCTCCCCTCAGGCATTCTTATGGATTTCAAACTCATGCATGTTGGTTAATAAACTTTAATTTGAAAAATAATTAAGACTCAAAATTACTCAAGACGATATTTGGTTTCTTAAGACGCTTTTTTTTTCTACAAGAATATTCTGGAAATCCATAAATTGAATTCTTTGATACTACTCTCCCCTCAGGCATCCACATACAATGGGAGTCAAACTGGCTCCACGTATCGTGCTAACAGTGGCTTAAATCAACAATGTCTAAACACTCTGAAAACTTTTACAATATAAATTGGCGTCTCGTGCTGGGAGTTGAAAATCATCAACAGAACTCTTGAGCTACTTTACTGTGTCTGTCAAATAAAGAAAAAAATCTATTCTACGACTGCATGCAAACACATATTGTCTGTGATACTTTCCTGGTCCTCAAAGCAACGTCAAAAAGTCGAATAAATTCTAGTGCGCATCCAAAACCGAAAATCAAATTTTTTTTCTGGTTGAAAATCGTTTTCAATTCTTTCTCTACACCGCGTTCTGTTCGCACATAATTTAATTCTGCTACGAACGCTATCTAGTGAGCATCTATATACAGCTGTGACATTATGCTTTTCGAAAGTCCGCATAACAACTTTAAGCCAGCGTTTTCAAATCGTTCCACTTTGAAGAACTTTCTCGAAAATCTCGGCGAAAGCTTAGAAATGGAAAAATTTGGTTGCAAGAGCACTGATTCGGGTTCTAGACATTTAAGCTCTAATTATTTACAAGCTAAAAGCCAGGGTCGATTAGTTTAAATGTCTTAGTGTTTGGCAATTTTATTAATCACTCATGATGCATGCATGCGTCTTTTGAATGGATATTTCTGACACATTCTGCATTGTTAACATTGACTGTACTGTACACCATATTCATATTTTGTTAGTGATGAAGCATGGAGAACTGGTGCGTACAAATGAAAAGCGAAGGTAGTTATCCTTTGAAATTAAAGTGTATTACAAGTATTCTTATTTTCTATACTTAAGAAACAAGCGATAGCATGAAATACTTGTTGCTCGTTTCCTCGTAACAATTTTCCCTTAGTCTTGGACAATTGGCCTCGTTTTTTTCTTAATCACAACCAGTCCCCATGCTTCTTTTCGGAATACGAAAAAAGTGTAACACGTTAAACATTTCACGTCATAGTATTTCCATTGTTGAACAAAATAATTTTCGTTCAACTATTCTTTTTTGACGTAATGTCGAGGTCTAGAACATTCACATTCACATCCAGTTTTGAAAACAGGGCTGATAATAAACTGCAATATGACGTCTGTGTTTGGTAACGGCCTAGTGAACAAACTGAGTGCTTATACAGATACACATACAAGATATTTTTAAACGCTCTCTCTCTCTCTCTCTCTCTGTAGGTTAAAGGAAAACGATTGTAGTCACATCACTGTGTACCAACCAAGAAATGGCTACTTTAACACCACTAAGATTGCTGTTCTTCTCTGTTTTTATGTGTTACCTTCTTCAGCTAGAACAAGGACAAGGTGAGTATGGAACCTTAGAATTCATAAATTCACTTTATAGTTATGAAATCATTAATAGAACCTAAGGAGTACGCTTGAGTCGTTTTGACTGTAATATACTCGAAAAGTAAACGTATGATAGGAAGCAAGTTAATTCATGAGCAAATAAACTTACTACTTTCTGGATGTAGGATTATTAACTTCAGAACTACTGAAAAAACTAAGTTTACATGAACAAGTAGTTTACTGTTCAAATCAATCGTGTTTTTCGTACTGCTTAATAAACGAGTAGGAGCGTTTTATCAGGTTTTAGACATGATAAAACACGATCTACGAGTTCATTGAACTATTTATGAAACGTCTAGGTGTATACATTCATGTTCTACTTCAGTGAAAATTTAAAGATAAAATTGAATTAATATTTGGCTGAGAGCATGCACTTAGCGGAATAATCAGTGATGAGTGTATTGTTTTGTGGCCAACATAATGAATATTTGTGAAATGAAATGCGTTCGGGCGGTGTGAATACACCTTGTAATAGAATAAAGAATTAAGAGAAAAATATCATATGCTATTTTTCGATATTTTTCTCTTAATTCTTTATAATGAATATTTGTTTTGCATTCTTCTGAAGATAGTAGCTAAAAAAAGCCAAGAATTAGATTATAAGCGGAAGTCATACTGCGATCTTTTGTATCAAAAAACGATGCAAGTCACGAAAGGCAGTAACTTCGAATCTTTCAAAAGGGACTTTAGATTTTCGCTAAGTCCGCCGCCCACTGTGTATCTCTACTGGCGCGCGACATCGTCGCTCGAATTAAAAGGTTATAAAAAAATAGAAGGTTTTGTAGAAAATTTTGGAAAAACAATCTTGCTGATGGTTTATTGTAGTTTGATCAGTATTAAACATGTGCGAATAGACCAAATAGGCTATCACAATATTGTACCCAATTCAAATCTACTGTAAATAAGATTCCTTGTTTATTGTATTTCCACATCAATAAAGCATTGACGTGGATATGATATATAAATATATTAGAGGCCGTTTGCATGGAAAAAAGTTGTCCCTTGTATTTGGTATTAGCTATAGGTATTCGGAAAAATGCTTCAAACTCATATTTTTCTGCGACTTCCGGTTAAAAAAAAAATAGGGAATTTGATTGGACAATACGGGTCACGTGCTCCCTGTCGCACACCACCTGGTACTGAGACAAATCACGAGGCAATTACATCTCTTGAGCATGCGCTAACAACCAAACAAATGGTCGATCCAAGGCTATAAGGACAACTGTTTCCATATAAACGCTTGGTATAGTTGGCTCAGGTAGGAGGGTATCCCTGCTACCATTGACCACTTTGTTCTAATGTAAACGGCCCCTTAGACAAAGAAACTGAGGTATTCCCAAAATATTTGAATTGAGACCAACCATGATTTCGTTAGTCGATTAGTTGGTCTATCAAAACACTACATCCAGTAACTCGATTAAGATCACTGATCACTCTACGAAGTCAAAAATTAAACAATGAATATTAGTTATTTTTAGTAGAAGAAACGAACTCAATGAGCCGTATTATAATTTTGAGTTCCACAATATTTATTAGTACTGAATTTTACTGAAAACTGTAGAAACGTTTTGCACGTATTTTAGCTTTTCTTTGTGTTTTCATTTTTTGTTTTTTTCCCTTTCCATTGCTTTGCTTTGCTTTGCTTTGCTTTGCTTTGCTTTGCTTTGCTTTGCTTTGCTTTGCTTTGCTTTGCTTTGCTTTGCTTTGCTTTGCTTTGCTTTGCTTTGCTTTGCTTTGCTTTGCTTTGCTTTGCTTTGCTTTGCTTTGCTTTGCTTTGCTTTGCTTTGCTTTGCTTTGCTTTGCTTTGCTTTGCTTTGCTTTGCTTTGCTTTGCTTTGCTTTGCTTTGCTTTGCTTTCGTTTCCTTTCGTTTGCTTTCGTTTGCTTTCGTTTCCTTTCCTTTCGTTTCCTCTTCCTTTCTTTACCTCTTCCTTCCTTCCTTCCTAGCTTTCCTTCCTTCCCTCCTTTGAACGAGTATAATAAGCTAAGAAGCCTTTTCAGCGCCGCCTAACAATACTGTCCCCAAACAGAAATCACACATTTGCTGATCATTTCACTACTAATAGATTCGAGAATAGTTTTGTGACGCATAATTCTGTCAACATAATTAAATATTTGTAATAATTTGTTCTAATTTAAGGCTTTGTAATACTTAAGCTTATATTCTACTATATATAATTAATTTGATAATATTTTACATGTAAAATTTTACGGCAATTCAATTTTACGCCAATCATCCCTGATGGCATTCTTTTTGTCCACCTAGTGTGTACTGGTATTGGGTCAATTATACTATAAAACCTAACATGTCACGTACGCGTTTTATCTAATTTGTTCTTGAATTTCTTTTCTAAAGCTTCTGCCATACCAACAGTTGGTTTCGTGACAAACTCAACCAGCAAAACCGAAACGTCTGGTTTGTTCAGCATCAAACTTAAAAGAACTGTTGAAACAAATCTAACAAAAGTGACGTAAGTATTTCACTTTTTCCCATTTTTTCTTTTTCTTTTCTCTTACCGTCTCCCTTCATCTTCCTCCCTTTTCTCCCTTTTTCTCTTTCCTATCTTCCTTTCTTCTTCCGTCCCTCTGTCTATTCTTTGATTTCCTTGGAATCAATTTTGCCAATAACTTTGTTCTGCAGCTTTGCATGGACATCAATTATTTGATGGACACTTAAAAACTGCAATAAATTAAAAAGAGGGGTCACCATTGTCGTTTCCGCACTAGATGCTCTTCTAATATACGAATATTTATTAGTTTGATGACGAAATGTGTTAGCAACCGGAAGTCGTAATAGATCTAAAACCTTTTTTCTCGGTTCAAAGTACTTCCTTACATCAAAACGTACCTATATTTCGAAGTTTACTAGTTAAGCTAGTAAAAAAAAAAAAAAAAAACATCGCGAAATGGTTTTAAACTGTCACTTTTCCGAGTAGAGACGGAAGCTAGAGCTGTGTAAGTTGCATCCTTTTATTTTCTCGCGCAGAAAAATGGGCAGTGCGAAGTAAAGGAACTTATAATTTTTTTTCTTTTTCTTCTTCATTCATATATGTCGACTCTGACTAACATTAAAAGAAATTATTCAGAATTAATTTCATGTTTCCTTTGCTTTCTCTACAGGGTAAATTTAACTGGAACAGCAGTAAGGGGTAGTGATTACGTGGTATTAGTTTCAAAAAATGTTCAAGTAGTGGAAACAGTGACATCATATTCTTTGGAGGTAACTTTTCCGGCTGGTGACACATCACAACAAGAGATCAATTTTTTTATCATCAATGATATAGATGTCGAACCAGGATCAAGAGAAACTATTGTCCTTACAATCATAGAAAATGCCACTGCATTCAACAATGACAACTACACGTATAGCAAAGTCTTCATAGCAGATAATGATGGTTAGAAAAAAAGAATAAATTTTCTCCTGTTTATCTGTTTGTTTGTCTGTCCGATGTCCGTCCATCTGTCTCTCTGTTTGTCAGTCTGTATGTTGTTGTTTTTTGTATTCCTGCTTCTTTGAAGAAAAAAATAATCTTTAAAGAGAAAGTAAGACATACTGGAAAACGTAAATACTAAAGCTCTGTCAATACCTTTAGTAAACCACTAAGCAATGATGATGATGATGATGATGATGATGATGATGATGATGATGATGATGATGATGATGATGATGATGATGATGATGATGATGATGATGATACTGATGGTGATGATGATGGTGACGACGATGGTGATGACGATGATGACGACGATGGTGATGGTGATGATGATGATGATACTGATGGTGATGATGATGATGATGATGATACTGATGGTGATGATGATGGTGACGACGATGGTGATGACGATGATGACGACGATGGTGATGGTGATGATGATGATGATACTGATGGTGATGATGATGACGATGACGACGATGGTGATGATGACGATGACGACGATGGTGATGATGATGATGACGACGATTGTGATGATGATGATCATGATGATCTGATGGTAATGATGATGATGACGACGATGGTGATGATGATGATCATGATGATCATGATGATCATGATGATGATCATGATGATGAGATTAAAGGATAGCAATATTGGAAATCACGTATACGTAATCACAGTGTTTTATAATTAAAAAACCTATTTAACAACTCGTATTTTTGTACATGATTCGAACAATAAGTCCTATTTTGTTTCTATTTCAGTCAGTATTAAATGTAGTCAAAACGTCCTGGTAACTGAGTCTGCTGGACCAGCTAAAATTACTATAACCAGATCAGGGTCCTCACAGTCCTTGAGGACTACCCATGAGATCGGGTAAGTATTTTACTGCAGAAAAACTCTTGCCTTTGTTTGAATAGTTGTTATCTTCCAATAGGTAAAGACAAAATTAAAATAAAGTTTCATTTCCCTTAAAGTGCTACTAATAACAAGTCAAAACCTTGATGATAGTAGCACTTTAATATAACTTAAAAATAACTAGAGGAGAATACATGGGCGCGCAGAGATACGAATTTGATCTTCGAGTGTTGAAAATATGTCTCACGAATGAGAGCTCTTATGAGATAAATACTAGTTATACAATGGTTTCGAGTGGCATACCGTGGAATATCCCACGAGTCACAGTAGTTTCTAGTATACATACGAGTCTTTAGGCGAGTGTGTATGCAAAGAAAATACAAGTGACGAGTAGGATATCCATGGTATGCCACGAGAAACCATTGTATAACCATTTTATCCCACACCATAGAAAATACAAATGCGTATAGATTCAACGCGCAGCGCATGATGGGAAGGAAGAGTGAAATACCGACGAATATACAACGGCTTTCCTGCATTCTGATTGGCTGTATTTTCTATGGTGTGGGATAAAGTGAAAATATCATACCTGTGAAATGATGAGCATAAATTAAAAGCATAAAACAGCACTAACTTGCTAATTAGTGCAAAATCACACTAATAAAACAATGAAAACAAAATAATTTTCATTTTTTTATGTTCAATACAATTTCATAGAATCATATAACAATGAACACATGGACATGTTTCACAGTAGAAGATGAAATTCGTATCTCCAAGCGTCCATGTAATATTCTGCTTGTTTGTTTTATAATCATAGTAAAAGAAAAGAAAGCTTTTTCGAGCTTTTTTTCTGCTATAAAAAGCATCTTACATTAGTGGCGATATTTTCACATGTTAAACTGAATAACATGTTATGCTAAGCGCTTCCTTATCTCAGTGCACATTCTACTAAACACAAAACACCAATAAATATAAAAAGGTCGAAATAAAATAATTTTATGTTAAGATAAGATAAGAAGACTAAATTATTATTTTTTCACTTTCTGTCTGTCTGTCGTGGCAAATGCTCATGTGATATGCGTAGTGATAATTATTAAACGAGCAGGCTCAGCCAAGACTGTGAAGCTTCTAGCCAAACATAACAGTCAGATAGCACTAGTTTTAGGGAACCCATTTCAAACCCTTTGAGTGAAAAATTTCAAGAAATTTTCTTCCGCGAAAAATGTCAGCATGGACTTGATAAGCTTTACTAGAAAACAAACTTACCATATGAGATGCTCCAATGCTATTTCTCCCTGAGCAGGTGCAGCCGCACTTGAAAAACTCACAATTATTTGAATCCAACTAGAGCGACCATACACCTTACGAACATTGTTCGATAGAGGTTTGTATGTCACTGGTACACGCAGTTAGTCCAAAAAAGGCTCCCACACGTTGAAAACAGCATGACAAACTCAAGATAGGGGCGCTAGTTGACAAAATTTCAATGAAATATGAAAAAGGAATACATATTACTCCAAATACTCGCTATTTATCGTGCTTTACCGGCTAGAGTGCTTACACTATGTCAATGAAATAAAATCTAAATAGTTACTACCTAATAGTTTTTATTTAGTGACAATTAGTCACTATCACTCAACTGGAACAGCTTCAGTAACAATACACAAGGGAAATCAAATACTCAAGACAATAGAAAGATAATACTTTATTTAATAGAGGCATGCTTTATTGTTACTGAAGCTGTTCCAGTTGAGTGATAGTGACTAAAAGTCACTAAATAAAAACTATTAGGTAGTAACTATTTAGATTTTATTTCATGGATATAGTGTAAGCACTCTATTATCATTACACGATCGCAAAAATGATGAGCTTGTTTGTTTTGTTTATGGATAACATTTGCTAAATAAAATACTTTTTTCTATACATATATGTGTTCAAATACTCTATAATCTGTAATTCCGCGTCACACAATTGTCACGTGTTTAGCACTATAGCTGGGTTTCAATCAGCTAATAAAAGTCTTCGAATCTCATTATCTGCTCCAAATGGTGGCCAAACACTGAACACCATGTGCTGTCAACCAGAAAGAATTTTATTGAAAACTTGTGATTCAGCTGAGGAACATTCCGCACGAGACAGGAAATGACGTCAAGGGAAACCCAGCTATATATACTATTTATGGGAGCTCCGCTTTTAGGCAGTGCCTAAATCTATATATTAATCATTTTGTATCTTTTGAAATCGAGCATCCCAAGACCTTTGTTCTCACAAATATTTTTTTAACAAAGATGTTTCACAAAAGATGGCACTGCAGTAGAACCAGGGGATTATGCCAAAAACAACACTGATCTCTCCTTCTCGAGTGGCAACAACGTAAAGACAATGAGTATCAATATCGAAGATAACGATATTCCCGAGGGAAACGAAAACTTTACTGTGAGATGCTATACAAATGATGCACGAGTGCAGATCGATAGCTCTTGTAAAGAAGCGGTGGTTACCATTCAAAACGAAGACAGTAAGTCATCTTTTCTTTCTAAAGCAACAGGAAAGACAATAGTTTAGTATTTGTTTTCGTGCAGAAGAAAAAAGTGCAGCAAACTCGTAACCGTATGGTATTGATAAAAGCAAAACTACGACACGGCTGCTCAAAGAGACCCTGGTTGGGCGATTGATTATCAGTATTTATCAAAGTAACGATATTTGTCGAAGAAACAATATTTGTATTATGACCTGCAACAGGCCTGACTGCTTAAGATACCCTATAATATCCCGCCGGACGGTTAAACACGTCTGTTGCTTCCAACGTACAAACATCACCGAGCCCAGTCTTCTTGTGTTGTGCCGTTGGCTATTATACTGCGACATAAATATCTCTAACTATTGTTTTTGTGTATTAACGATACATAATCTTTCTTCTTCGCAGCCTACGCATTCTTCTGTCCAGGTGGTTATGCAGGAAGTGTAGTCGAAAATGCCGGTTCTTATTCAGTCGAGATTTGTCGTGTTGGTGTCCTGTCTTCCACACCTACCGTTAAGTGAGTACTTGCGTGTGCAATTCACCGCATCTTCTTGTTACTAGGATGCTAAATATGCCATTGTCTTTCTGTGTTTTTACAGGTTATGTACAACAAGCGATGGAGCACCTAAAATTGCTATTGCTGAAAAATGTAATGATGTAACTTTCACAGCAAATAAAGACAGGATATCTGCTCCTATTACTATTACCGATGATACTGTAGGAGAAAGCGAAATCCTAACTTTTCAGATTTACCTGCAAAGCTCAGCACCGAAAGTTAAAATTAACGATACAGCTCGTAAGGACATCACTTTAAAGGATAACGATAGTAAGTATACGTTAAGATAGTAAGTAAACGTTAAGTTAAGATTATGATGGTAATTGTGATACCATCATGTTAATTGGTTAATGATTTTGTTGGTCGAAAATAATTTTTTTTAAAAATTCGTAAATTGTTTTTAAAAATAAACCTGTATCATCATCCCTGCTTTAGAGATAAAGGTTCCAAAATTTCAGACAAAGCAACAAACAAACTAAGCCAAAAAATAAATAAATAAAAAATAGAAGAACGAATCAATAAACAAGCAAGGCAAAGCAAATCAAAACGAAGAATTGGAATCAAACAGAAAAGAACCAAACAGAACGGAACGGACCAGGACTTGACTGGAAAGCACAGAGCAAGAATATGAGTAAATGAGTAATACATTAAAAAATGACTAAAAACCTTATTTTATTTCAGATACCTTTTATCTGACAGACGTCACTGAATTAACAAAGACTGAAGGTGTTGGATCATCTAATGTTCAACTCACCATAGAGAGAGATGGTAAAATTTCAGTGGCTTCCAGTGTCCGGTAAGTTAAGTGCAAAGGTGCATTACATGAGTGGCATGGGTGGCCTATGCTCCTAATACGCCGTCCTCTAACCAAAGTTGAAATTTAGAGTTCACGCTCAGTGTTGCTGTTTCGACCCCTGCGTGCCCAACACATGAGTATTGTTGTTATCTCCTGTGCCACAAGGGTTTTTCTTATTCTCTGGTTTTACTCCCTCCGTAAAAATCATCGTGAGTTGGGAGTTGTATTCATAGACTATTCAATTGAATGTAGTGGTAATGAGTGTGCAGTGTCCTGTGTATCGTAAACATAAACATTATCCTATGGCTAAGGAGACTCGGCAACGACTCCCCGTATCACGAAGTAAAAATAATGATTGATGGCTTTAAATAAAAAACATTTATATTGTTAAGATTAATTTTCGTGTTTGCTTACGTCATCGTGTTTGTCCTGTGTGGGCATATATAGGACCAATTACATTTCAAAAATCAACAAATCACGTTAAAAAAACACACACAAATAAAGACAGTAAAAGCTAAAAAATGGAAACATTTATAAAACAAAAAGCAACATGAAAATCAAGAAAAAAACAGGTTGTGCAAACAAAAAAAACAAAAAAATACACATAGAAAGCATAATTCATACAATCAATCATTCCAACATCATCTTTATCATCACCGGCCACCATTATCCTCATATGGTGTTTTTACCACTCATTTATGTAAAACAGCTTAATGTGAATAATTTACAGAGTAGTCTGAAGTGTTGAGAGAGTGAAAATCAGATAAAATACGTTTTGGAATATCTTTATTCATTATTCATTATTTTGTCTTTAGTCTAGAACTCAAATTCACAGCTAATGCTGTGAGTGCAGACTGCAGTGGTACAAGCCCCCGTGTGATCCAATTCAATGCAAACAAAACAAGCAAAACTATAACAGCCTGTACAGTGGTGGATGACAGCATAGTAGAAGACAACGAGACTTTCAATGTCACGATATCAGGGGTTGGGTCAAGCAATGTGAGGCCCGGGAAATCTGAAAGAACTATCAAGCTGATAAGTGATGATGGTATGAATAAGACTGATATTTATACCATGTTTATGCTCTATTTTCTATTTATTTTTATTATTTTATTTATTTTTGTTATTCAATACAGACAAAACTATCCCGTATTTTTTTCTGCGACATACTAAATACTGTTCCTGTAGTTTTTCCCTTAGAAAAGCATTATTTGCTAAAATACAACTTTAACAAAACTCCTTGCCTTTTACTCATCAAAATCAAACATCACGATTTATCTGTCAAATCCTGAAACAACCTCTGCGCTATCCAAAGCACAGAGAACCAACTGAAATAAAGGTGCAATTGACAAATTTGAAAAAAAATTTTTTTGTCAGAATTGATATGTTCAATATATTGCAATAGAACGGGTAAATCAAGCAAAAGTACAGTAAACGATTTGTGTGTACCACTGTCTTTTCCTATATTAGTCCCTTATGAACTTTCTAAGCTCTTATACACGGTGCAAAATTGCATGCAGCATCACACGCATTACGACTTCAGTACGGACAAAGTGTGTTGAACGTATGTTTTATTTTGTTTATGTAATTTGTATTTTCATTGTAAAGTAACCTGGGAAAAAAAGAGATTTCCTCTAATTTCGCTGCTGAAATAGCACTGTAAACATAATGTTACAAGCAATGTTGTAAGGAATGCTGCACCGTGTATCTGATAGCTTTTATGTCATTTGGGCTATATGTGATATATTGAAGTCAGGGCACGGCTGAACCAAGTATAAAAGTATTCCACCAATAGTATTAATATTGCTTACATTTTGTGATATTTTTCAGTAAATGTTGCATGCGAAGGTACGTCTTTGAAAGAAGCCAATGGTCCTGCTAATGTGAAACTGAAAAGAACTGGAGCAACAGCAGTCACTGCGAATTCTATTCAGTACGTACACAGATAAACCTAAATTCACCTGCATAACCCTATCTAGCTAAATCCTTTAAAGAGAACTAGCCAATCAGCACGAAGTGAACATGCACAGCTTGTTAGCCCCACCCCGAGGGGAAAAAGTTAGTGCTTCAATACTAGCCTGACCGGGATAGGGGAATGCTTTTAAAGAAACCCTGGCAGTGACCACCCTCAGTGTCTGGCCTTTACCAACGATTTCTTAATGGGTTGATTGTGGGATGGGTATGGGAGTTTTAACGGGTTGGGAATTGGTGCAATGTACCTCGAAGGGGACCTCGTGTCCTATTGTACGGCACCAAATCTTTATTGTACAGTAAGCAAATCTCAAAAACAAAAATAATAAGTAGTCCATTCAGACCAACTTACATAAGTCCTGATGTAGCTATGTTTGTTGCAAACAACGCCAGACATGATGCATTAAGTTTAGACCTGGGTAAGATATGTTTATCAGCAATCTTAGCAATGAATAAAAAGGAAATACATGTTTTAGATTTTTAGTTTATTGTATGATATTCACTCCTTGGTGTTTCATTTGATTTAGGTGCAGCACTACGAATGGTACCGCTCTCAGCCCGACCGATTACCAATCCAAAACCTCAGAAACAGTTGATTTTGAAAAAAATGACGTGACTAAAAACTTTCCTGTCGTTCTCACAAATGACAGAGTGGTCGAGGGAAATGAAAGTTTTACAGTTACTTGTACCACATCTGATGCAAGAGTGGTTGTTGATTCATCCTGTAGTGGTATAGAGATAAATATTATTAATGATGACAGTAAGTATCGCTCAGATTTTCCAATTTGGTGGAAATTTCAAAGAAGGATATAGAAAGTTGGTTTTGGTGAATAAGAGCCAGACCCAGAACAGGGTCGTATCTTCATTTATTCAAATACGCACGTGCGTACTTATGTATGGAAAGCAAAAACATTACTTTTGGGGTGGGAATGTTTGAGACCATGGGGACTCGTGCGTACTTACCAAAATGTAGTTATGCCCCTGCAAAAGCGCAAGAGAGAACCCAGAAACAACTCTACTTCAAATTGATGCTGAATTATGAAATAACCCGATCACAGCGTGTGAAATTTGTCCGGTGGGGTGGGGGTACTCCATATAGTGGACTATACGGGGATGCTCCGCCCGAAAGGGGTACGTTTTTCAGGCCGGAAGTATGCTGAAAAGAGTTGGAAATTGATGAGTTTGATATAGAAAAGAATTCGCGTTCTAGGTAAAGAAAGAGCAGGGGGAAACTAAAATTATTATTCAATGCAAGGGAATGAAGCTGAACGTGTGACACGCTTTTGCGCGAAGATCGAAATTAATATTTGGCCTGGCTTCGAAATTAAGGTTAATTCCCCGTAAAAAAATGTTTAGCAGTACCCCCACGGAAGGTGGCGCATTAGCAGCACTCACTGCCTGAGGTGCACATATAAAGAATAAACTTATAAAAATAAGCTACAACATATGTCTCCTATTTCAGTTATGAAATCATTTTAATTATGCAGATCTTAATGTCAAATTATGCTTTTTTTCCAGCTTATGTGTACTTCTGTCCTGGATATTCAAGTTCCATAGAAGAAAGCGCTGAGTCCTACACAGTTCGACTTTGTCGCGTTGGTGTGCTTGAAGACACCCACACTGTTAAGTAAGGGTAGTGCAATAGCCAGTAGATCCATTGTCAATAGCCCACTTTTGATAACCTGGATAAGTGATCATGCACAAAGCAATTGAAAACAAGGCCCTGGGGAAACAATGGAGTAACTCTAACATATTCTTTTGTTTCTCCGGGGCCTTGCCTTGAATTGCTTTGCGAGTGATCACTCAACCAGAATATTACGCTTCTCAGTTGAGTTTGGAACGAACGAAATTTTGTGACGAAGTTTTGCTCTTGAAAAGTGCATGTTGTCAGGGGCAACGTCACAAGTATTCAATAGGAATCAAGCATGATACTGACGTCAATGCGGTGGCAATAAACCTTTTAGGCTTGGGCGTAATGTTTTCACATTTCAGACCACGTGTCATTCTCTTGAGAATAAAATTCTTCGTTTGAATTGTATCCATATTCATGTGTCTTCTCTTGCGCAACTGTTAAACAAAGAAATGGTACTCTAGGGTATGACACGTGGTCCGAAGTGGGGAATCATTACGTCCAAGCCGAAAAGGTCTATTAACTACTTGACAAAACTTTGGTCGTTCCAAGATCAACTAAGAAGTGTAGTATCGAAAGTGGGCTATTAAAATTTTAATGAATAATTTGAATAAAAATTAGTTAAAATTAAAAAACTATACCAACATTAGAAGAGACGATGGCGAAATGAAATTAGTTAAAATTTTTGCATTTTTGATATCCTCATAATATTCACACTAAATTTTTAAAGCCATTTTGTGGTACGATAAAGGGAACGTCCTCAAAACAAGTTTTATTTCTCGGATTTCCCTTTCCGCCATTATTCAAACATGTCTCTTTGTGACGTCAGTTTCTCAACACTGATAACTCTCATGGGCTTGTTGTCATATGTGGATATTCTGTAAGTGAGGTTTCTTTCTTGAAAAGAATTCAAGGAAACCGCTGTGTGGAGGAAGGATGTAGCAATAAGTCCTAAACCTGGGCGCTAAAAGGAAAGGGCTGAGTAAATGACGTCGGTCACTGAAAATACCCAGTTTAAATCAAATTCATTCAAATTTGCGGCCGCCATTTTGGAAATGGGTCCATTACACCTATTTCTTTCTCTTTCCTTGTATTTTATTCAACTTTTTTAGCCAAATTAATTAAGACTTGTTCAAAGTTTTTGTTTATAGTAAGCTGATTTTCCCTTTCCCTTACAGACTATGCAGAAGTTCTGATTCAGTCTCTCCACTGCATGATTACCCAGCAGTACAAGTACAATGTGATGATATCGTCTTCACAGCCTACGATGAGGTCAAAGAGCATGTCATTCCTGTGACCAACGACACGTGGGGCGAACAAGAGTACAAAACATTCAACATCTCCATGAACACCACCGATGCTGGTGTAACCTTCAACGATACAACAAGTTATGTTGTCACTATACACGATGATGATAGTAAGTAATGCGTTTGTAGAAAAGAACAAAAACATGTAGTGAATAAGGCGCCAGGTAATCCAGTTGAGACAGCTATTTACCACAGGGAGCCCAAACTCAGTATATTAGTACCTATATTGCTGTAAATTTATGTCCTACTCTTAGCTAAAGCCGAGTTTCAGTACACAGATATCATATCGAAAAACCAGCATTTATGTGAACAATAAAAAGAAAGAAAGAAAAAAGCGAGAAATCAGAAATTGCCAAACCAAGCGAGGCCAATCTGGGGCGTAATATTGATAAAAAAATACTTAAGTGAACTTCATTTTCATAATAATTTTCCTAAATTTCAAGATACCTTTTGCTTCACAAGAACGTCGGCTACAGTCTACGAAGAACACGATAAATTTGTCAACTTGACGATCAGAAGAACAGGAGAAATCAGTATGTCAAGCGCTTCTGTTATGTGAGTACACTGAGAATAAACTCGAGTATAGCTCTGCAACAAACTGACTGATTTCTTTTTACTTCAACTAAGGGGCCAAGAACCGAGGCCTTTGAATTTTGCAATCTATGATGACGTGACAGGGAAACTAGAGGGGAAATCAGTAATCACGTGACGAATTTTGGTATACATCACTTGCTAATACTTGATTTTATTATAGCATAAACACCTCACCACAAACCGCCATTACTCCAGAGGACTACACAGAACCGATTCTTAACCAACGCTTGACCTTCTCTAATGGAGAAATTGAAAAAAATATCTCAGTAAATATAGTGAACGATAAACTTGTAGAAGATGATCAGACGTTCCAGTTTTCATTGACTGGTGTTGATGGAAGTACCGTGTTCCCAGACTGTAAGACTTCTACTGTTACTATTGTCAGCAATGACGGTAAGAGATGCATCGGTTATTTTGAACAAAATAATTAAATATCTGGCGTGTCTTGTATAGACCGCTTTCACTGAGTCCCTAGAGAGTAAACAGACAATATATATGCATGTATTGGTGTACCTAATATGACTGACTGACTGACTGGCCGATTGAATTACTGTCTGATCTTTGAATATTTTCATTTCAGTGAACATATTCTGCAGAGATCGAAGAGGATTTCAGAGTGTTTTAGAGAACAAAGGTCCTGTACTCATGGAGTTCACGCGAGAAGGATCGCTGCAATACAAACACACAATGAGGTATGATCGGATCTTAACCTAATTCATTATGATCACATTTATCAACTACGTGTGAAAGGAGACAAGCACTTAATTAATACCTTAGGAAAGGCGAATCTGATTAACTTATTAAAGAGTAATAATAACTACCTTTGGCCGTGTAGAGCTGTAACATATTAGATTCGAATGTTAACGAACTTTTCGAATGATATAAATCCGTGGTCCTACAACGGACTACAACTGAAGGTCAAATAGACTGAATGACACTTCATTCCGAGCCACAGAACAACAGATAAGCACAATAGCATTTGGTTCCTAACAGTTAGCGAAAGCTGTGAGAAACTCGAAGTTTACATGGAAAATGACGATTGCTTTTTTTTTTCAGGATCCGAACGATCGATGGTTCCGCCAAGGCTGGTGAAGACTACACCGCCATTGATAAAACCTTAACATTTGCACCTTACCAGACCAGCATAAAAGAAAATATTGTGCTTGTGAATGATAACATTCTGGAACCTGATGAGACATTTCGTTTATCTGTGACGTCATCAGATGACCGAGTACACATGATATGTCCTGGTACCGACTTTACTATTCTCAATGATGACAGTAAGTACGACGGTGCCTTGAGCGCATGATGTGACTAATAAGGAGATTGATATAATCTACGGTTTAGGAAGGGTTTCACACTATATATGTGTACTTTTCAATTTCAAGTGCATTCTACAGGTCTGCAGAATGTGGTGAAAACGATTTCGTGCAGATGATTCTCGCAGCCGCCATATTGAAGATCTAGAATTCAATCAAAAAAAAAACAACACGTTTTTCTTTGTTATTCATGGGCTATATATATGATGAATACGTTAGTACAAGTGTAATATCCAGACATTGCACTGGTACCAATGCAATATCTAGATATTGCACGACTAGCTGGACAATATCTAGATATTGCACGACTAGCTGGACAATATCTAGATATTGCACGACTAGCAGGTCAGTATCTAGATATTGCACTTGAATTTGTAATGAGGAATTTACAAACACTGACAAATAACCGATGAGCAGAGTTGCAGAACCTCGCCTACATATAGTCAAACCCGCCGCACGGTTCGAAAAGAGTTGAAGTTGAAAATTCAACAGATCTTTTTTCATGCTTCATTGCTCAATGTGGGATGAGTGAAGACCAATGAAGCGTCGTAATTTATAATTTACGCATGCACACTAAAGCGAAATGCCTGAGTGCGTTCACATTAGTACCCTGTTTTCTCTTAGGATATGCTGTGTTGTGAAAACCTCATTAATTATGGTGTAAAATAAATCATCTAAGACCATAAGCCTATAAAGCCCTCGGGCATACGTTCTCGGTAATTAACTCCTACATATTAAGCATTGCCACGTTTTCTTGTGCTTTGATATTATTGTTGTTTTTTGTTTGTTTGTTGTTGTTGTTTTTCTCTTGAGAATGTCATTGACTCTGTACATAATTTTGCAGCTTTTGTCAGATGTGCTAATCAGAGTATCGAGGTCAGCGAGGGCAACAGAACCATCTCTTTTACTTTGAAAAGAGAAGGTGTCTTAAACAAAGCTTCACCTATCTGGTACGACACCGGCACTCATTTTTATCTACACATATGACTTTTGCAATCTTAAATTGTCAAACTGTATTTTTGTTACAACAGGTTTAGTACAAAAGATGGCACAGCATTTGATAAATCTGACTACAAGCCCCAAAACAAAGTCAGCAAAACATTCCTTCCAGGTCAAGTGTACATGACGTTAAGCGTCGATCTGGTCGATGACGAGTACAACGAAGACGATGAGACTTTCTCAGTCATCATTGGATCTTATGTCCCTACGACTCTTACTTCAGGAGACAAATGTACACTATTCACAGTCAAGGACAATGACCCAAGTAAGGGCAATTGAGTGACACTTCACATTCATTTACCTGTCGTCCCATTCATCCCGTCACATCCTTCCGCCCATTCTTTCTTTTTTCCAACCATTCACCTACCCCCGTCCAACAACCCTTCCATCCAACCATCGTTTAAATATCCCAATCCATCCATCCATCCATCCATAAATCTATTCATCCACCCATCCACCCACCCATCTACCCATCCACCCATCTATCGTTGCAACCTTCCCTAATTCATCATATCTATCATGAATCCATCAATCACTGATGACAGCTGATTCATAATCGATAATGCATTCTTGGATCTTGCAGATCGCATGACGGAGCAGCAAGCACAAGGTAATAAAATTGTAGTATATTTAATACATAAAAAAGATTAAAGAGGATAAGGAGAACCATTGCTTTGTTATTTTAAGACGCTCAGTTTTTAAGGAAACGGATTTTCTTCTTCATGAATTTTTCAGAGCTTCTCGTCAGACGGCGCAATTTCTTAATAATTCTTGGAGTTGCTGGTGCATTTATGGCTCTGGTCGTTATATTATTCATCTGCTGTATTTTCTATTTCTTACGGTAAGCAAACAGCTTCTAACACCTAAAACTAATAACAATCGTTCTCCTTTCACAAGGGTAGATCTGTAGCACAGGTGACTTTCCCTTATACAAGTAGGATCTATCGAAGTGTTGATTTTTTAAATGGTTTTATATTCTATTTTTATTGCAGCCGATCTAAGAAACGAGATGAAAAAGAGTAGTAAACGTGAATGAATGAATCAAATCAATCAATGTACACATGATTATCGCTGGGCTGTAATCATAACACGAACACACATATGTATATGCATGGTCACGGTACCCCACAGAATTGACGACATCATATAGCCAACCAATCACCGTGCACTGCAGTTCTTTTCCACGGCACTGTATTGTTTGACAACACCACTAATAGTGCCATACGCGCACGGTTCTCACAGTCATATATTTTTCATTATCTAATTTTTTATAGATCCGAGCAATAAAGAGCGAGTGTCTGTAAAAATACACTCTGAAAAAGGATTTATCTTATTTTCAGTAGTTGCCTTTAGATTTTTAAAATTTTAATTTATTCCTTAAAATGTTTTTTTTTTCCTGCACACTCACTGCAACTCAAGAAAATATCAAGTGTAAACCAGATGTCCGGTGCACGAACCGACCAATCACAACGCGCTTCGATGCTTTGCCAAGCGGCCCTTGCTCCAAGTGCCTAGAGTAAACAATTTGAAGTATACGTGATGTATAAAAAGTTAAAGCCAATTTTTGCATCCATTTCCTCAAATTCAGTGAAAAATATGACTTTTAACTTTTACAACAAGGTGGTGCAGGGGATAGGTGGTGCAGGGGGTGCGGCCGTATCCCCACTTGATGATTTTTGCGTTTTTTAAGGGTATTGATGTGATGGTGAAATGTTAATTTGCTCATAATAGGATCCTTCTGCCCCCCCACCCCCCCCCCCCCCCCGTCCCTGAGCTCTGAAAGCACGATACGGACTTGCTTGTCAATCATTGCTTTTGAAGTTGTTATTTATTCCATCTCAGAACCAATCAGAACTCATTGAGCCTGTAAAAATACCGGTTGCAAAAACTTGTGAATTCGAGATTTTTTTCCTGACATACAAACAGTCAATTCAAAAAACGACTTACGTTGTCGCCGACCGGTTTAAGCCTATGCAACTGAACCAAAAAGAAGTATTGGTAGAAATCACTGAAGCGGTTGAATTCTTCACTGATTGAATATGCCTGGGCTTAAAGTGCGGAGCTTCTGACAAATAAACATACTAATATAATGAATCAACAATTTCAAAATTGAGAGCTTTTTTGACTGAATATTAGTCGTATCGACTTTTTTTTTTTTACTTTCTCAAAACTCGAAGACTTACATTAAAAGGGTTGCTGCTTATATTATATTATCTGTAAGCACAAATTAAACAATGCAACTACTTCAGAGCAAATAATTCAAAGCTTCGGTGATTTCTTCCCATACTTCGTTTCAGTCTAGTCGCGTAGGCTTGAGTCGGTGGACGCCAACCTCTTTTCAGTTGAATAGCTTTCATTCACGCGTACGATATACCATTTTAAAGGGTCTGCCCATCCTACAGATTTTATTTTTATGCCAAATATTGCTTCAAACTATCCCAAAAATCTGCTTGAGTTGTAGTTTTGGAACTGTCACATTTGTTTGACTTTGAAAATCAAGTAAGGATCTTAAAAGCCGTTTGTTTTCTAAACTAGTGTCCAAATTCAAGTTATTCATTTATCAGGGGAAAAAATTAACAATTATTTACAGGAAAACATTAAAATTATATCAATAAAGCAGTTGAAATCTCTTTATTGGAAATTGTTTACCCCCTCAGCAACATTAATCTGCATTACAATGCCAAAACCATCCGCTGGCGTTTATCGTAAATAAAAGCTATTGACTGTATATAGCAAAAAAAAAGGTCTCAAAAAAAGGTTGGAGGGGCAAACAGCGCGATTGGCAATCGGTGGTTGGCGATTGGTGAGGTAAAATAACCAAGTAAAAACGAGATCTTTCAATTACAAAACTCACAAGATGAAGGATTATTTTGAATATCTTAATGCTTGGCAATTTTATATTATTTTTACTGACAAAACAGCACTGAATCAATAACACGTATGAATTCCACGGGCGGGCACCTATACTCCCCTGGGATTTTGTAGATCATATAAGAAACAGTAGAACAGCAGTTCGGCCGAGTTAAACAGCTTTTTCAGCCGGTGAGAGCAAAGGAGGGATTTCGGATTTACCCAACCACCTCCCCTTGCGACGTTCCCGTCTTCAAATGTCCCTGAACGCACCTCTACATTGCACACCCAAATATTTTTTCCCCGTGTCCAATCTCATACAGTGCAAACAATAGCAGTTTTGGTAGTGAGAATATGTTACTATCAATCACCCATGTTACATGCACGTGTCTTCTGAATAGCAGATATCAGAGTTACGCTCCATTTGCCATCCAACAATTGCCTTTAAGTCACCGCATTTGTGTCAGTTTCTATATAGAGATTACTTAATGGAAAGTGCGCACGTATGGTTTTTATTCACGAGTTGTGAAGTATCATAAAACGAATAAGCGAGTCTTTGAGCGCTGATTTTTATGATACGCAACAACGAGTGAATGAAAACTCGTTTTCCGTATCATATTCTTACACGACAAAGCTGCGCTTCTTTGTTGGTGTTTAATACTTTTTTAAGAACTTTTCCACGAGATTTACATCTCGGTCAGCTTTTCCTCCGCTCTACTATTGGTATTTCATCGATTTTCTAAATGGTTTCGTCGTCTAAATTATATTTTCATTTTTTGAACTCAAACGTTCTAGTTTAGGTCTCACCGAAGTCGTCTTCTTACAAAAACAACTAAAGCTGCTTTTCCTTCTTGTTGTTTAAGTTTTCAGTACTTTTGAAGAACTTTTCCAGTGGATTTACGTCTCAGGCAGCTTTTTCTCCGCTTTAGATTACTAAAGGCAATTCATCGATTTTCTCTTTGTTTTTGTCGTCTAGAATATAGTTTCATTCACGTTTTGAAATATAAACTTTCTAGTTTAGTCGAAAGTCTCACACGAAAGAACAGCCCGTTGCTGCCGGCTTCTGATTGGACGTATCGTTTTTCTTACACGTGAAAAAACGATACGCGCATTGTGATTGGTTGGAAAAAGTGAACGAACGAACATTTATTACACAGGATTTTACTGAGTAATCTCGTATATAATGAATACAATTACTGTATTGTTGACCCAAATGCCTTTTCATATTTAAGAAAAAAACAATTTTTTTGCTCTTCAGTCCTCGTCACCCTTTTTTATGCTGGGCCCCAATTGTCCCAGTGTACGGGTTTTGAGGGACTTAGGTATGATCGGAATGTTTTCGGATAGCTTCAAGTGATATTTAAAAAACGAACTTGAGTGTTTGTATCCACAATAAAACACGAATGCGAGTTTTTTAAATGACTTCTAAAACCCATGAAGAGTCAAAAACATTTTCTGAGCATTTGTATTCAAGACTATAATAAAAAAAAAAGTATTTTGCAGTATAATCTGGTGCCACATTATAAGTTTTGAATATCGTGTGTTTCATGAATAAAATTACAATATGATGTCTGTAAGGAATAGAAATCTCAGGAGGTTCAGTTAACATTGGTGTTACTTATTAGGGCATAACGCTTTTGAAAAACCTTTCTTTGTTAGACATCAATGCTTTGTTATTTAGATTTGCTTTGTTTTTTTTCATGTTCTGTTTTTTTTGTGTGTCATAATGACAATGCAGCGCTTTTGGAAAGTACAAACCTCTGAAAGAGAAAGCTTTAGTAGATTCGGTACCTTCGAGTACCAAATATTCTTCAAAGTGGGCCCATAATATTTTTGAGGATTGGATGAGATTTAGAGTCAAACAAGATCATGCAAGATCCTTCAAAAGAGATTATTCCATGGCAGGTTGAAGATATCTTTCAATTATACAAAATCGTAACACACAGTCACTCGAATTCTGGCTGGTGATGTTCATTCATGATCAAGAAGTCGCGAAACAAAATGGTGAGCTTTATCTGCTGAATAGCTTGTATCTCATAGTTTGATTTAAACTTTTATTTTTCACACGATATTTTATCGTGAATACACATTTCATGTTTTGACGATATTTTTTACTTTACTTTACTTTACTTTTTGTCGTTTTTTTTTTTTCGAATAGTAGTTCTAGATTATTGAACTTTTTCCAATACATTTTTTAGAATATGAACACTGTTATCAATCAGCCTATCTATAAAACTATATTTTCAATGTTTCTAGTTGAGAAAAACGCTAGTTATTAGTAAATTTAGATAAAAAGTTGTACACATTTGTTTGATGTTAGTAAATCTATTTCCGCCGCTATGGATTGTCTTTAATTGTCTTTATTTTATTTTATTATATTCTTTAGGTATAGAGGTTCATAAGAGAGGGCCGTTTTGAGCTGATTTCGTGAGAGTGCAGGTTTGATTAATAATTCATATACGTGCTGACACAATGCATTTGTCTTTGATGAATTGTTGTAGATATTGAACTGTTAATAAACATGAGTGTTTTAACTGAAATGAAACTGCAGTTAAAACACTCATGTTTATTAACAGCTTTATAACTACAACGGTTCATCAAGCACAAATACATTGTATCAGCACGGATATGAATTATTAATCAGCCCCGCACTCCCCTGAGATATTCAAAACCGCCCCCGACTTTTAGTTTGATGGACCTTTATCCTAGTATAAAATATACGTCACGTGCTTAGTTTGGGCGACACGATTGGCTCTTAGCCTCATTGAATATTAATGAGTTTTAGAATTGCCATTTAGTTCACCCACTTCTGACAATGAAATGAATTATTAGAGAAATTCCGATTAAGAAATACCTATACATAAAGGGATTGACTTTTTTCGAGAGGTTGTGGAAACCGAAGGTGAGAGTAATAATTAATTTAATCTAAAATGTTAATTCTAAACAAGTTATTTCTTAACTTAGAGTTAGCACGATTTTCTTTTGTATTAAATCTGAATTTAATGTCTAGCATATATATAAATGATACAAACGTAAATAATCGAGGTTTTTGCAAACATGTATTTTAATTGCGTCATTGATAACAAACACAGCAGTTTTGGAAGAACTGAAAACGATATTGATATAAGAAATAGGAAATTATTTCTTGCTTGACATGCGTTTCAGAAATTTGACTGAAAAGTAGACTGATGCAGGTCGACTGAAGGTGAATAAGGAATTATTATTACGTCATTCATTCTAAGACTAATAGGACTCGTTCTTCTACAATTCCTTTTAAGTATGATAATAATATTTGGCTTAATAATAATAATAATATTCCTCATGTCTTTGGTAATTTTTTGGAGCCGGAAATTATATTTTAAGGTAGTTTATGGGGGATATCAAGGGATTATTATTGTTGATACTAAGAAACTGTTTGAGAGATACAGACAGCATTGTTCTGCCGTCCCCTTAAAGAAAATAATATTGAGGTTCACTTGACGTCATTTCCTGTCTTGTGCGGAAAGTTTTCCATAGAATTCTTTCTGGCTGACAGCACATTGTGGTCAGTGTTTGACCACCATTTCAAGCAGATAATGAGATTTAAAGACTTTTATCAGTTGATTGAAACTCAGCTATCCACCATAAAAGCAAAACCGATAAATTCTCCATAATATTTTTTAGGATATCTGGAGTACTTTAATTATCATTGGAGATCTAACATTCGTTTATTCATATAAAATACTTTAAAATTATAATCCATATATAAAACGTAAATGCAATAAATGAATATAAGTTTAATAATTGATTATCATAAGATAATGTAAAAACTTCTTTGAATTAACTAAAAAAAGTTTGAAATCCGTTCATGAAACGTTTTTTGAAAATGAACATTCTCAAACAACTTGAAATGTGCAAGTCTGGTATTTGAATTGGCAGCTAATTTAGCTGTCGCGTCAGCTTTGATGCTTTCCCTCCCCGTGATCTAGGCAGTCTATTATGCTTACAGTATGTCAAGCGTGTACCAGCCTTAAGGCAAACGACAAAGCAAATTAAAGCTAGACCTGAATTCGTCAAGAGAAACGTATAAAAAGTTTTTCACAATTACGAGAAGATTTATTGACAGACTGAAATGAGAGAAGTCCTCCAAGAGAAATTTATATTCTTGAAGCTAAGAAATACCAGTTAGTTCAAAACAAGAAAATCGGAAAGTTTAGAAAAGTGAATGAGTCGAGATTCTTGCTATTTCTGATCAATCACAAAATGATAACTATACAAGTCAATATTTCATAATTTCATTTAATGTGCCCAGCAGACTTGTTACCCTTACTCTTGGACAACTGTACTCGTTTTCTTGATGACCATCATTCCCTGCGCTGTTACGCATATAACAAGTCAGAAATTCCACGCCATAGTATTTCCATTAAGTTCGAAAAAAATATATTATATTTTCACTCCCCAGCTTTGACGTAATGTTGACGCTGTTTCGAGGTCTAGAACATTCAGTCTTGACCAGTTTTGAACAAAAAGCCAATATTCAAGTACCACGGCTATTGAATAGACTGCAATATCACTGCGGTATAAGTATAACGGCCTAGTGAACAAACAGAGTGCTTATACAGATACACATACAAGATATTTTTAAACGCTGTATCTCCCTCTCTGAAGGTTAAAGGAAAACGATTGTAGTCATATCACTGTGTACCGACCAAGAAATGGCTACTTTAACACCACTAAGATTGTTGTTCTTCTCTGTTCTTATGTGTTATCTTCTACAGCTTTCAGGTGAGTATACTACCTTAGAATTCGTAAATTAAAGTGAATATGCTCATGGAGTTTCAAGAACGTTTTATCGTCATGAACTCGTGAACTCATATATTGTCCAACAACTACCATAGTTAATATGAAATGAAGTTAATAAATTCGTAATATAAACGTAATTTAATAGCCAGCAGTTCTGGAACATATCTTCTATATTATTTTGAGCTTGATCTTGGTGTTAGATGAACACCGAAACTTCATTACTAGTTTTATCATAAAGTCTACTTTGTGGAAGTAGGATTACTAACTTAAGAACCACTTGAAATACTTTTACATGTACAAGTAATCAAGTTCATTCTCTGTTCACATAAGGGCCACAAGTGGGGGCCACAAGTTTATTAGTGTTTTACACTATTTCGTGTAATACACTCGGTAAATAAAGACGTTATTATCATATTATTATTATTGTTATAAATCGTGTTTTTGGCTCATAAAACATCGTCATTTATCATATAATTTATATAACTGTAGAGGAAAAAAAGAAAAAAACAGCACAGTTATGGATGAATGGAGAACACTTAAGAGAACAATGCCGCTCATTCTCAGTCAAATTCAAAACACACGCTTAATAATTCATAAATATAATCATTGATATGAGGTTTACATAATTATTCTGTGACTTTGTGTTGTCTTGTGTCCATTGGACATTGAAATGATCTTTTTCGTTTTGAATTCTTGTCAATAATTTTTTTACCCTACGAGCATAGGTTATTTTTTCTTCCCTCTGTAGGACTGAAAGGCAGAATGGTTGGGGAGAAAAATTCCTCTGAAACGATGGTTTTTCATGTTGAGCATGCGCGGCGGTTTCCTTAGAAACGCCTGACGTATTTCCGGTTTGTTTGCGAAATATTTTACTTGTAAAATGGTTAAATTACATTGCACGTATTTTCAATATATTTTATCGACAGCAATGACCTTAAAGTAGGATGCTAAGGCCTTTCTGGGGGTCGTGTTTTTCTTTTGAATTTCAAATTTTTTAACTGCCAAACTTGTAACAACGTATTATCGCCACAACCATTGTCCTAAAACGCTCCAAGCTCATATGTGACGATATTTCCGGAATAACCGGTTTGAAAACCAGTTTATCACGTGAGACCTGAAGTTTTAGAATTAACTGTAACTTAATGATAGAGGATCGAAAGATCTGGAAATAGATGTTACTTCTTGATCTCAAGACGTGAACCACTTGCAATTGTTGAATATCGCATTCTGGCGAGAACGATATCGTCTTTTCTCGTTCAGATACTAACGTTCCCGTTCTAGATTTCGAGTTACTTATAGTCTATTATGCATATGTGAATCCAACTACTATATCCAGTAGCTTGATACAGGACAAGGGTCAGTGATTATCCATGATACAAAGTCAAATATCAAACTATGATAATGCATGATTTATTCTTTTAATCAACTTCTTTTATGATAGTACACTTACGAACGAATGGAATGGAATTCATCAGTACAGGGCGCCGTATCATTTTACAGTTTCAAGAATGTATTATTATATTTACCCAAACATCTAGAAAACTGAATCACAAAAAAGGGGGGAGACAATTCTGAAATTGAGGCTCTCGGAAATGCGATTTCAAGTGCTTTGATTTTGTGGGGCAATCGAAACATATTTTACCTTACATCCTTGACGGCATTCAGTTTTTTTGTATTACCTGTGAACTGGAAATTGGTCAATTACATTTTTCGGTATTTGAATTTAAAACATCACGTTTTATCTAATTTGTTTTTGAATTTCTTTTCGAAAGTTTCTGCCAAACCAACAGTTGGTTTTATGTCAACGTCATCAACTAAATCTGAAACGTCTGGTTTGATCACCATCCGTCTTAAAAGAACTGATAACAGAACCGTAGAAACAAAAGTGACGTAAGTATTTCCCTTTTTTTCCTTTTTTCTTCTTTTCTTCTATCGTCTTCCTTCCTCTTCAGGTCCTTCCTTTTTCCCCCTTTTTCTTTCTTACTTTCCTTCCTTCCCTCCTTCCTTTGATTCTTTCTTCCTAATTCTTTCTTTTTTCTTCTTCTATTTTATCCATCCATCCATCCATCCATCCATCCATCCACTCCTTCATTCATTCATTCATTCATTCATTCATTCATTCATTCATTCATTCATTCATTCACTCACTCACTCACTCACTCATTCATTCATTCATTCATTCATTCATTCATTCATTCATTCATTCATTCATTCATTCATTCATTCATTCATTCATTCATTCATTCATTCATTCATTCATTCATTCTTCCATTCATTCATTCTCTCTCGTATGAGTGGGAAACGACACGGCAAATTCGTAGCCGTACTGTAGCCGTAACGTATCTTACCGTAACCGAACTACGCGTTGTGAATGGATGAATAAGTAATATAAAGGCAGTGGAAGCCATTTCGATGTTACGTGTTTTAAATAATGTGAACAGCCAGTCTCAAAGCTCTAGGAAAACTGCGAGGCATATTTCGACTAAACATTCTTGCTGGAAAGAGAAGCTTAATGAGGCTCCCTAGAGTTTACAGGTATTTGGAGCTATAAGAGAAATCCTTTTATAACAAAAGCATATCTGCATATATATATCGATGCCTGATAGACCAACCATATTAAAGATTATGAGTTTAGGATTTGTTTGTGGTAGTAATGATCACGTACAATGTTACCATAGCAACGCTGCATCTATCATAAAAAGGCCTATTTTAACATTTAAAAAATAATAACTCGAATTTTCCATGGTCAATATTCTTCTAAATACATAATATAATACCCCGTTGGGTTTTTTATAATATAACTGCGGCTTAAAAAAATCTTGACATCAGAACGTGAGATATTTCGATGTTCCTGGATTAAAAAATAATCTGATGTCAGGATTTCAGTAGCATTTTGTCACTTGCTTTTTTACAACATTGTGAAAAAAAATGTATACGTTTGGGAACATTTCACCGTGTAATTTTGAGTTAATTTCATTTTAAAAATTAACGTACGCAAAATAAAAATTCTTCAAGTTTAGTAGTTGCGCATGCGCAAGCATGCTCATTGCATTCTGAATAAATGAACTGTTTTGAACGTGCAAGTTTATCAAAGTAGTCATAAAAATCACTAAACACAAGGGTAGATTTTACGGAGCTTTATTTGCTGCTGCTTCTGTTGCTACTGGTTTGAAATGATTGATAATTCTGGACAAAATGCGAGTAGTTTTTGTGACTCTTGGTGCTTTGCCTCTGGACGTCGATGGAGGAAGAGTAAACTCTAGGGAGCCTCCTTAAGCGAGTAATCAAGGTGGATGTTGAGCGAGTGTGACGTCACATCAGTGATAATGCATTAATGAAAACGAAGTATTCAAAGTCTAGTAGTCGCAGTTCATTGGAATCGGTGGTAAGGGGGTAGGGTCACGTGACCTGTTACCACAGGTCGTGTATTGGGTGTAAGTGTCTGACTACATAAAAAAATTTCATTCAGAATAAGTTTCATGTTTACTTTGCTTTCTCAACAGCATAGAAATATCCGGAACAGCAACCAACGATAGTGATTACGTGGTATCAGGTTCATTGGTTGTAACTTTTCCAGCTGGTGCAAGAAGAAAAAACATCAAGATTTTTATCGTCAATGATCAAGTTGTCGAAACCGGAGCCCCTGAAACTATTGTCCTTACGATCCGAGACAATCCCTCTGTATTCAATACGTTAGCTGGCGCTTCGTCACACACAATCAGATTAAAAGATGATGATGGTATGGGAAATAGGCAGATTTTCTCCTGTCTGTCTGTCTGTCTGTCTGTCTGTCTCCTTTTCTATCTTTCTGGTTCATTGTAGAACGAATTCTAGGTTATTCACACACTTAGATATATATGAAAAGTTAAAGAAAATCTTATAATATCGGAGGCGTAGTTGAGTTTGTTGGTTCTCTCCCTTGCTTTGAGGGTTTTTCTCCAAGTTCTCCGGTTTTTCCTCCCTCCGTAAAACCAAACCCTAATTTGATCTGAGCTGTGCTCCGTGGTCATACACGAGTCGCATGGCGGCTGCCCGAGGCGCCTTCATACTATGCCTTAACTGCGTCCTTCGTAATTCAGCTCTTCAGCTGCAAGCAAGGATAATTAGCCTCTCCAAATTTATTTATTATTTTAATATTTTAATATTTTCTTATTCGTAAATAAAGAAAATAAGTCAATACACCAGTTTCACATTCGATGGAAACCGCTGTTTTTGAAGACCACAGACTCATTTGCACAGCCTCGTTTATAAGTCAGCTATTCAACGACGTTATTAAAAGTCCGTGGGATTTCAAAACATTGGTATTGTTCAACTTACACATTCTTTACATTACGGTTGACTTTTGCAAATCATTAGCAACAGCCAACTGTAATGTAAAGAATGTGCAAGTTGGATAATACCAATCCCACGGACTTTTAATGGTGTATTTGAATAGATGACTTATAAACGAGGCTAAGCCTGTGCATGTGCAAATGAGTCTGTGTTCTTCAAAAACAGCGGTTTCCACCGAATGTGAAACTGGAGTATTAGTTAGCCCTAATTCCTTATACTGATTGTAAGTTGATTACATCACTGCAATGTGATTAACCCTTTAGTATTCTTTTGTAGCTATATCTGTAGTTCTCTCTTGTATGTTGATATTTTCCCCTATTTTTAAGTATGTAAAATTATGTGAATTAAATTGAATGTTAATAAAAAAAACTTCAATTCTTTTTATTACTATTACATTGATTCCTTTTTTGTTTCCATTTTAGTCAGTATTAAATGTGCAAGTACCCCGGTCAGTGAGTCTGCGGGAACAGCTGCAGTCACAATAACCAGATCAGGGTCACCACAAGCCTTAAGGGGTTCCCATTCTATCGGGTAAGTATAATTTTTAGTACTGTTTAATAAACGCGTAGGAGTGTTTTATGTACTGTTTAATAAACGAGCAGGAGTGTTTTATCGGGATTTAAAACACGAGGCGAAGCCGAGTGGTTTTAAGCCCGATAAAACACGATCTGCGAGTTTATTGAACAGCTTAAAAAACCTTGAGGTGTATCTTCGCATTTTCTACTGAATTTTTGACGAATGAACCAAGTTTACCAGAGACAATCCGAGTTAAAGTTTATGCAAATGAAGAGGATGTTTTATCAGATATAAAACCTCCTCCACGGACAATGATTTCTATTGTGTTTTCCTCATTAAATATTCATGAGTTTTTTAACAGGTTTTAGACCTGATAAAACACGATCTACGAGTTTATTGGAATACTTCAAAAACTCATGAGTATTTCATAAGCCTTTATTCGAATTAGAGCGACCATACACGACACGAACATGGGCTTTTATACATCGATATAAGTTTGAGTGTACGGAACTGTCATGCGCAATCGAGGTTTATACGACACCGTCATTTGCAGTCAGTCCCAAAAAGGCTCCCACATATTATTCTTTATATCAAAACATACCTGTGTCTTTGTATAAATATCACTTGAATATTAATGTAGATGAACTTATCGGGTATAAAGGTCCATGCACGTGATGTGTATGGTCGCTCAACTTGGGCCAAAGGCTTATGAATTATTCATGAGTTTTTGAACTGCAGTACAAAAACTTGAATTACATTCAATATTCTTTAAGGTTCCCATTGATTTAAGGTGACTGTCTACTTTTGAACGCTCGATTTGAGCCTACGATGTGCGCGTGCACAAAAACCGCTGAATAAAATACGAAATATTATTGACACGTTTTGAACTTCAACAGGCAAAACCCTTAAATTTTAGGCTTAATAAATAGGCTTCATTGAAAGAAGTTCTAAAACCTTAGCTACGTCATGTTAATTTATTTTAAAGCTAGTTTTCCTCAACGCATGAAAAAAATAGATTTTGTAGGAACTTTTGTTGGACTTGAGATTTTTGAGAGCACTGAGACGCGAAAGATGACAAATCAAGGTATTTCTTTGTATTTTATTCTTAATTACCCATGTGGTATTGCAGAATGATTCACTAGCCGGCATTTGTACATGATATAGTCTTATGAGTTACAATATTTTTCTGATCACTTCAGGTGGCGCAACTTTTGATTCAAAAACTCGCGCGTAGGCATCAATTAAATGCTAATTATCTCAAAAACTAGCTTGGGACACCACATTCTTCTTTTCGTATTCGGAATCAGCATTAGATTTCACTTTGTAAAACAAGTTTAGCCAGTCACCTTATGAACGTCTTCAGGGCTCCCACAGTAACAGTGTCTCTTGGGTCTCCTGCTTAAATAAAGGTTTCATTTCATTTCATTTCATTTCATTTCATTTCATTAATAATGGTAATAGAACTGAGTTGAGTGCAATTTGGGCTGAAATCGCACGAGTGATTACAAAATTGCACGACCGCGCAGCGGGAGTGCAATTTGTTAATCACGAGTGTGATTTCTGCCCAAAATTGCAAGACACTCAGTTCTATTACCTATTAATCATTTCCATTTTGAAACTTAATATATTCAAATACTCAACAGTTATATGTAGCTTCAAAAGTGATTGTTTGACAAAATGATGCAATTAATGATTCAAAATAGTGCAATTAATGCTTAAATCGCACACTTTGTAGCCAATCAGATTGCAGGATTTGCTAATGATTTCAAAACGGATATGATTAGTTGTTATATTATATTAGAATACTTGTAAGAAAAAATTTTAACTTCACTGATCAGTTTTCCACCTTTGAACTTTTTTTATTTATGGATTTGTGTTGAGTGAAGTGCTTAGCATACGGCTAGGAATTCCCTCAGATGAAATGACCTTGAATTCCTCTCACTCTCTGTCGTTGCATATGGTCATGTGATGTACAGCGTCTTATACCATATTGTATCTTTCGTAAGATTAGCTTCCAATTTAAGACTTTCTCTTGTAAGGTGAACGATTGTTTCCATATCTCAAACTGCCCTTTTTTTAACACCATTTAATTTAGAGCATATAATGAGATTCAAAGACACCAGCTGATTGAAATATTTTATATCACAAATATTTTTTTGTACGAAGATGCTTCACAAAAGATGATACTGCAGTAGAACCAAGCGATTATACCACAAACAACACTGATTTCTCCTTCAAGACTGGCAACGACAAAAATCGAATGAGTATTACTATCAACGATGACGATGTTCCCGAGGGAAATGAAAACCTTAAAGTGAAATGCTATACAAATGATGCACGAGTGCAGATCCATAGTTCTTGTAAAGATGCGGTGGTCACCATTCAAAACGACGATAGTAAGTCATATTTTCCTTTCTAAACCAACAGAAAAGGCCATATATAAAATATAAGTTTTCGTGCAGAAGAAAAAAGTGCAGGAAACTCGTAACCGTATGATATTGATAAAGGAAAAACTACGGCAGGGCTGCTCAAAGCTAGAGACCTTGTAGGATCTGGTTGTTACGGATTTCTTATTTGTGTCGTAAAAGCAAAACTGCAACAGGCCTGACTGCTCAAGATACCCTATTCGCCACTTTCCATATATCGATTCACTGGTCACAGACAAAGCATTCATTTGAACAATCCTTTGAAACTACCTTGTAGCCTCGATTGAATGTTTTGTCTGTGACCAGTGAACCGATGTAAGGGAAATGGTGAATAAGACCAGACAGGAAGGTTGACACGTCTGTTGATTCCAAGGTACAACACATAGCCATGCTCTTAACCAATAAAATGTGATATCAAGTTGTGTTGTGCCGTTGGCTATTATACTGCGACATCAATATATCTAACTATTGTTTGTATGTATTAACGATACACAATCTTTCTTCTTCGCAGCCTACGCATTCTTCTGTCCAGGTGGTTATGCAGGAAGTGTAGTCGAAAATGCCGGTTCTTATTCAGTCGAAATTTGTCGTGTTGGTGTCCTGTCTTCCCCAGCTATCGTTAAGTGAGTACTTACGTGTGCAATTCACCGCATCTTCTTGTTACGAGGATGCTAAATATCCTATTGTATTTCTGTGTTTCTACAGGTTATGTAGAACAAGCGATGGAGAACCTCACGCTTCTATTACTAAAGGATGTGAAGATGTAACTTTCACAGCAGATAGTGACAGGACATCTACTAGTATTAGTATTAAAGATGATGGTGTAGGAGAAAACGAACTGAAAACGTTTCAGATTTACCTGAAAATCTCAGATCCGAAAGTTCAAATTAACGATACAACTCGTAAGGACATCAGTTTAAAGGATAACGATAGTAAGTATAGCCTGCCAGTGTCTGGCGACATCCTCCTTATAATCATGGTTTTAATGTTAAGTTAAAAATTAAGTTAAATGTTAAGTTAAATGGTTTTGTTGGTCGAAAGTATAATTTTTTTTTTACATACGTAAATTGTTTTTAAGAATAAACCTGTATCATCATATACGTATACCTGCTTTAGAGATAAAGGTTCCAAAATTTCAGACAAAGCAACAAAAAAACTAAGCCAAAAAATAAAAAAATAAAAAATAGATAATAAAAGAAAAAGAAAAACGAATCAATAAACAAGCAAGGCAAAGCAATCCAAAACGAAGAATTGGAACCAAACAGAAAAGAACCAAACAGAACGGAACGGACCAGGACTTGACTGGAAAGCACAGAGAAGGAATATGATCGAGTAAATGAGTAATACATAAAAAAATGACTAAAAACCTTATTTTATTTCAGATACCTTTTATCTGACAGACGTCACTGAATTAACAAAGACTGAAGGTGTTGGATCATCTAATGTTCAACTCACCATAGAGAGAGATGGTCAAATTTCAGTGGCTTCCAGTGTCCGGTAAGATAAGTGCAAAGGTGCATTACATGAGTGCCATGACTGGCCTATGCTCCTAATACGCCGTCCTCTAACCAAAGTTGAAATTTAGAGTTCACGCTCGTAGTTGCAGTTTCGAGCCCTGCGTGCCCAACACATGAGTATTGCTGTTATCTCCTGTGCCACAAGGGTTTTTCTCATTCTCTGGTTTTACTCCCTCCGTAAAAATCATCGTGAGTTGGGAGTTGTATTCATAGATTACTGTAATTAAATGCAGTGGTAATGAGTGTGCAGTGTCCTGTGTGTCGTAAACATAAACATTATCCTATGGCTAAGGAGACTCGGCAACGACTCCCCGTGTCACGAAGTAAAAATAATGATTGATGGATTTAAATTAAAACATTTATACTGTTAAGATTAATTTTCGTGTTTGTTTCGGTCATCGTGTTTGTCCCGTGTCGGCATAAGACCATTTACATTTCAAAAATCAACAAATCACGTTAAGAAAACACACACACAAATAAAGACAGTAAAAGCTAAAAAATGGAAACATTTATAAAACAAAAAGCAACATGAAAATCAAGAAAAAGCAAGTTTTGAAAACAAACAAAAGAAAAAATACAGATTGAAAGCACAATTCATACAATCAATCATTTCAACATCATCTTTATCATCACCGGCCACCATTATCCTCTTATGGTATTCATTATAAGTAATAGCATGAAATTTCGGGTGATTAGTGATTAAATGTCCCCGAAAGGCGAGGGAGGTTTCGTTGAAGTCCCGACGCCCAAGGCGTCGGGACTTTAACTAAACCTCACGAGGCTTGGGGGACACTTAATCACTAATCACCCGAAATTTCATGCTATTAGTTTGTAATTTTTTTTTAACACTATTTATCCAGGGGGATGTTAGACCTTAAACATCCCTCTGGAAACAATGGATCCCGAGCTAATCATGATATTATGCCGCTTATGTATGTAAAACAGCTCAATGTGAATGGTTTTAAGAGTAGTCTGAAGTGTTGAGAGAGTGAAAATCAGATAAAATACGTTTTGGATTATCATTATTCATTCTTCATTATTTTGTCTTTAGTCTACAACTCATATTCCCCGCTTCTTCTGAGCCGAGTAGTGCGGATTGCAGTGGTACACTCTCCCGGGATATTACATTCAATGCAAACGAACAAAGCAAAACTATAACAGCCTGTACAGTGGTGGATGACAGCATAGTAGAAGACGACGAGACTTTCAAGGTTACGATATCAGGGGTTGGGTCAAGCGATGTGAAATCCGGGAAATTGGAAAGAACTATCAAGCTGATAAGTAATGATGGTATGAATAAGACTGATATTTATAACATACATATCCTCTATTCTTTATTCATTATTTTACTTATTCTTATTATTCAATATATACAACATTATCCTGTTTCAAGATATTTGTCGCATTACGGGAGTATTTTTTTCTACGACATACTAAATACTGTTCCTGTAGTTGTGCCCTTAGAACAGCATTATTTGCTAAAATACAACTTTAACAAAACTTTCCTTTTACTCATCAAAATCAAACATCACGATTTATCTGTCAAATCCTGAAACAACCTCTGAGCTATCCAAAGCATAGAGAGCCAACTGAAATAAAGGAACAATTGACAAATTTGAAAAAAAAAATAGTTGTCAGAATTGACATGTTCAATATATTACAAGAGAACGGGTAAATCAAGCAAAAGTACAGTAAAAGATTTGAAGATTTGTTTGTACCACTGTGTTTTCCTATATTAGCCCCTTATGAACTTTCTAAGCTACTATACACGGTGCGAAATTGCATGCAACATCACACGCATTACGACTTCAGTACGGACAGAGTGTGTTGAACGTATGTTATATTTTGTTTATGTAATTTGTATTTTCATTGTAAAGTAACCGAAAAAATAGAGATTTCCTCTAATTTTGCTGCTGAAATAGCACTGTAAACATAATGTTACAAGCAATGTTGTAAGGAATGCTGCACCGTGTATCTGATAGCTTTTATGTCATTTGGGCTATATGTGATATATTGAAGTCAGGGCACGGCTGAACCAAGTATAAAAGTATTCCACCAATAGTATTAATATTGCTTACATTTTGTGATATTTTTCAGTAAAAGTTACATGCGAAGGTACGTCTTTGAAAGAAGCCAATAGTCCTGCTTATGTGAAACTGAAAAGAACTGGAGCAACAGCAGTCACTGCGAATCCTATTCAGTACGTACACAGATAAACCTAAATTCACCTACATAACCCTATCTAGCTAAATCCTTTAAAGAGAACTAGCCAATCAGCACGAAGTGAACATGCACAGCTTGTTAGCCCCAAGGGGAAAAAGTTAGTGCGTCAATAGTAGCCTGACCGGGATAGGGGAAAGCTTTTAAAGAAACCCTGGCAGTGACAACCCTAAGTGTCTTGCCTTTACTAACGATTTCTTAATGGGTTGATTGTGGGATGGGTATGGGAGTTTTAAGGGTTTGGGAATTGGTGCAATGTTCCTCGAAGGGGACCTCGTGTCCTATTGTACAGCACCACATCTTTATTGTACAGTAGGCAAATCTCAAAAAAAAAAAAAAATAATAATAATAATAATAAGTAGTCCATTCAGACCAACTTACATAAGTCCTGATGTAGCTATCTTGTTGCAAACAACGCCAGACATGATGCACTAAGTTTAGACCTAGTTAAGATATGCTTATCAGCAATCTTAGCAATAAATAAATGGGAAATACATGTTTTAGATATTTAGTTTATTGTATGATATTCACTCCTTGGTGTTTCATTTTATTTAGGTGCAGCACTGCCGATGGTAACGCTCTGAGCCCGACCGATTACCAATCCCAAACCTCAGCAACAGTTGATTTTACAAAAAATGACGTGGATAAAAACTTTCCTGTCGTTCTCACAAATGACAGAGTGGTCGAGGGAAATGAAAGTTTCACAGTTACTTGTACCACATCTGACACAAGAGTGGTTGTTGACCCATCCTGTAATAGTATAGAGATAAATATTATTAATGATGACAGTAAGTATCGCTCAGATTTTCCAATTTGGTTGAAATTTCAAAGAAGGATATAGGAAGTTGGTTTTGCTGAATAAGAGCCTGACCCAAAACAGGGTCGTATCTTCTTTTATTCAAATACGCACGTGCGTACTTGAGAAATTCACATACATTTCAGATTTGCTTATGTATGGAAAGCAAAAACATTACTTTTTGGGTGGGAATGTTTGAGGCCATGGGAACCCGTGCGTACTTACCAAAATGTCCTACCTATGCCCCTGCAAAAGCGCAAGGGAGAACCCAGAAACAACTCTACTTCGAATTGATGCTGAATTATGCATTCATTCGACCACAGCGTGTGAAATTTGCCCGGTGGGGTGGGGGTACTCCATATAGTGGACTATACGGGGGTGCTCCGCCCGAAAGGGGTACCTTTTTCAGGCCGGAAGTATGCTGAAAAGAGTTGGAAATTGATGAGTTTGATATAGAAAAGAATTCGCGTTCTAGGTAAAGAAAGAGCAGGGGGAAACTAAAATTATTATTCAATGCAAGGGAATAAAGCCGAACGTGTGACATACTTTTGCGCGAAGATCGAAATTAATATTTGGCCTGGCTTCGAAATTAAGGTTAATTCCCCGTAAAAAAATGTTTAGCAGTACCCCCACGGAAGGTGGCGCATTAGCAGCACTCACTCCCTGAGGTGCACATAAAAAGAATAAACTTATAAAAATAAACTACAACATATGTCTCCTATTTCAGTTATGAAATCATTTTAATTATGCAGATCTTAATGTCAAATTATGCTTTTTTTCCAGCTTATGTGTACTTCTGTCCTGGATATTCAAGTTCCATAGAAGAAAACGCTGAGTCCTACACAGTTCGACTTTGTCGCGTTGGTGTGCTTGAAGACACCCACACTGTTAAGTAAGGGTAGTGCAATAACCAGTAGACCCTTTGTCAATAGCCCACTTTTGATATTCTGGATGAGTGATCATGCACAAAGCAATTGAAAACAAGGCCCTGGGGAAACAATGGAGTAATTCTAACATATTCTTTTGTTTCTCCGGGGCCTTGCCTTGAATTGCTTTGCGAGTGATCACTCAACCAGAATATTACGCTTCTCAGTTGAGTTTGGAACGAACGAAATTTTGTGACGAAGTTTTGCTCTTGAAAAGTGCATGTTGTCAGGCGCAACGTCACACGTATTCAATAGGAATCAAGCATGATACTGACGTCAATGCGGTGGTAATAAACCTTTTAGGCTTGGGCGTAATGTTTTCCCATTTCAGACCACGTGTCATTCTCTTGAGAATAAAATTCTTCGTTTGAGTTGTATCCATATTCATGTGTCTTCTCTTGCGCAACTGTTAAACAAAGAAATGGTACTCTAGGGAATGACACGTGGTTCGAAGTGGGGAATCATTACGTCCAAGCCGAAAAGGTCTATTAACTACTTGACAAAACTTCCTTGGTCAATCCAAGATCAACTAAGAAGTGTAGTATCGAAAGTGAGCTATTAAAATTTTAATGAATAATTTGAATAAAAATTAGTTAAAATTAAAAAACTATACCAACATTAGAAGAGACGATGGCGAAATGAAAGTAGTTAATATTTTTGCATTTTTGATATCCTCATAATATTCACACTAATATTTTAAACCATTTTATGGTACGATAAAGGGAACGTCCTCAAAACAAGTTTTATTTCTCGGATTTCGCTTTCCGCCATTATTGAAACGTGTCTCTTTGTGACGTCAGTTTCTCAACACTGATAACCCTCATGGGCTTGTTGTCATATGTGGATATTCTGTAAGTGAGGTTTCTTTCTTGAAAAGAATTCAAGGAAACCGCTGTGTGGAGGAAGGATGTAGCAATAAGTCCTAAACCTGGACGCTAAAAGGAAAGGGCTGAGTAAATGACGTCGGTCACGCAAAATACCCAGTTTATATCAAATTCATTCAAATTTGCGGCCGCCATTTTGGAAATGGGTCCATTAAACCTATTTCTTTCTCTTTCCTTGTATTTTATTTAACTTTTTTAGCCAAATTAAGGCTTGTTCAAAGTTTTTGTTTATAGTAAGCTGATTTTCCCTTTCCCTTACAGACTATGCAGAAGTTCTGATTCAGTCTCTCCACTGCATGATTACCCAGCAGTACAAGTACAATGTGATGATATCGTCTTTACAGCCTACGATGAGGTCAAAGAGCATGTCATTCCTGTGACCAACGATACCTGGGGCGAACAAGAGTACAAAACATTCAACATCATCATGAACACCACTGATGCTGGTGTAACCTTCAACGATACAACAAGTTATGTTATCAGTATACACGATGATGATAGTAAGTAATGCGTTTGTAGAAAAGAACAAAAACATGTAGTGAAGAAGGCGCCAGGTAATCCAGTTGGGACAGCTATTTACCACATGGAGCCCAAACTCAGTATATTAGTACCTATAATGCTGTAAATTTATGTGCTACTCTTAGCTAAAGACGAGTTTCAGTACACACATATCATATCGAGAAACCAGCATTTATGTGAAAAATAAAAAGAAAGAAAGAAAGAAAAAAGCGAGAAATCAGAAAATGCCAAACCAAGCGAGGCCAATCTGGCGTACTATTGATAAAAAAAATACTTAAGTGAACTTCATTTTCATAATAATTTTCCTTAATTTCAAGATACCTTTTGCTTCACAAGAACGTCGGCTACAGTCTACGAAGAACACGATAAATTTGTCAACTTGACGATCAGAAGAACAGGAGAAATCAGTATGTCAAGCGCTTCTGTTATGTGAGTACAGAATAAACTCGAGTATAGCTCTGCAACAAACTGGCTGATTTCTTTTTACTCCAACTAAGGGCCTAAGAACCGAGGCCTTTGAATTTTGCAATCTATGATGACGTGACAGGGAAACTAGAGGGGAAATCAGTAATCACGTGACGAATTTTGGTATACATCACTTGCTAATACTTGATTTTATTATAGCATAAACACCTCACCACAAACCGCCATTACTCCAGAGGACTACACAGAACCGATTCTTAACCAACGCTTGACCTTCTCTAATGGAGAGATTGAAAAAAATATCTTAGTAAATATAGTGAACGATAAACTTGTAGAAGATGATCAGACGTTCCAGCTTTCATTGACTGGTGTTAATGAAAGTACCGTGTTCCCAGACTGTAAGACTTCTACAGTAACTATAGCCAGCAATGACGGTAAGAGATACATCGGTTATTTTGAACAAAATAATAAGATATCGTGTCTTGTATAGACCGTTTTCACTGAGTCCCTAGAGAGTTAACAGACAATAGATATGCATGTATTGGTGTACCTAATATGACTGACTGACTGACTGACTGACTGACCGACTGACCGACTGACCGACTGACCGACTGACTGACTGACTGACTGACTGACTGACTGACTGACTGACTGACTGACTGACTGACTGACTGACTGACTGACTGACTGACTGACTGAATTACTGTATTATCTTTGAATATTTTCATTTCAGTGAACATATTCTGCAGAGATCGAAGAGGATTTCAGAGTGTTTATGAGAACAAAGGTCCTGTACTCATGGAGTTCACGCGAGAAGGATCGCTGCAATACAAACACACAATGAGGTATGATCGGATCTTACCCTTATTCATTATGATCACATTTATCAACTAGGTGTGAAAAGAAGACAAGCACTTAATTAAGACCTTACGAAAGGCGAATTTGATTAACTTATTAAAGAGTAATAATAACTAACTTTGGCCGAGTACAGCTGGAACATATTACATTCGAATGTTAACGAACTTTTCGAATGATACAAATCCGTGGTCCTACAACGGACTACAACGGAAGGTCAAATAGACTGAATGACACTTCATTCCGAGCTACAGAACAACAGATAAGCACAATAACATTTGGTCCCTAACAGTTAGCGAAAGCTGTGAGAAACTCGAAGTTTACATGGAGAATGACGATTGTGCTTTTTTTTTCAGAATCCGAACGATCGATGGTTCCGCCAAGTCTGGTGAAGACTACACCGCCATTGATAAAACTTTAACGTTTGCACCTTACCAGACAAGCATAAAAGAAAATATTGTGCTTGTGAATGATAACGTCCTGGAACCTGATGAGACATTTCGTTTATCTGTGACGTCATCAGATGACCGAGTACACATGATATGTCCTGGTACCGACTTTACTATTCTCAATGATGACAGTAAGTACGACGGTGCCTTGTGCGCATGATGTGACTAATAAGAAGATTGTATGTATGTATGTGTGTATGTATTATGTATGTATGTACGTATGTATGTATGTATGTATGTATGTATGTATGTATGTATGTATGTATGTATGTATGTATGTATGTATGTATGTATGTATGTATGTATGTATGTATGTATGTATGTATGTATGTATGTATATCATACAACTCGATGAATACGTTAGTACAAGTGTAATATCCAGACATTGCACTGGTACCAATGCAATATCTAGATATTGCACGACTAGCAGCACAGTATCTAGATATTGTACTTGAATTTGTAATGAGGAATTTACAAACACTGACAAATAACCGATGAGCAGAGTTACAGAAGCTCGCCTACATATAGTCAACCCAGCCGCACGGTTCGAAAAGAGTTGAAGTTGAAAATTCAAAAGATCATTTTTCATACTTCATTGCTCAATGTGGGATGAGTGAAGACCAATGAAACGTCGTAATTCATAATCTACGCATGACCACTAAAGCAAAATGCCTGAGTGCGTTCACATTAGTACCCTGTTTTCTCCTGGGATATGCTGCGTTGTAAAAACCTCATTAATTATGGTGTAAAATAAATCATCTAAGACAATAAGCCTATACAGCCCTCGGGCATACGTTCTCGGTAATTAACTCCTACATATTAAGCTTTTTTGTTTTACATCAGTATCAACTCCAGCATTGCCACGCTTTCTTGTGCTTTGATATTATTGTTGTTTTTGTTTGTTTGTTGTTGTTGTTGTTTTTACTCTTGAGAATGTCATTGACTTTGTACATAATTTTGCAGCTTTTATCAGATGTGCTAATCAGAGTATCGAGGTCAGCGAGGGCAACAGAACCATCTCTTTTACTTTGAAAAGAGAAGGTGTCTTAAACAAAGCTTCACCTATCTGGTACGACACCGACACTCATTTTTATCTACACTTGAATGACTTTTGCAGTCTTAAATTGTCAAACTGTGTTTTTGTTGCAACAGGTTTAGTACAAGAGACGGCACAGCATTTGATAAATCTGACTACAAGCCTCAAAACAATGTCAGCAAAACATTCCTTCCAGGTCAAGTGTACATGACGTTAAGCGTCGATCTGGTCGATGACGAGTACAACGAAGACGATGAGACTTTCTCAGTCATCATTGGATCTTATGTCCCTACGACTCTTACTTCAGGAGAAAAATGTACACTATTCACAGTCAAGGACAATGACCCAAGTAAGGGCGATTGAGTGACACTTAACCTGACCTCCAATTCATCCCGTCACATCCTTCCGCCCATTCTTTCTTTTATCTAACCATTCACCTACCCACGTATAACAACCCCTCCATCCAACCATCGTTTAAATATCCCAATCCATCCATCCATCCATCCATAAATCTATTTATCCACCCACCTATCTACCCATCCACCCATCTATCGTTGCAACCTTCCCTCCTTCCACCTATCGATGAATCCATCAATCACTGATGACACCTGACTCATAATTGATAATGTATTCTTGGATCTTGCAGATCGCATGACGGAGCAGCAGGCACAAGGTAATAAAATTGTAGCATAAAAAAAGATTAAAGAGGGCAAGGAGAAACATTACTTAGTTGTTGCAAGACGCTCAGTTTTTAAGCAAATGCACTTTCTTCATCATTAATTTTTCAGAACTTCTCTTCAGACGGCGTAATTTCTTAATAATTATTGGAGTTGCTGGTGGATTTATGGCTCTGGTTGTTATATTATTCATCAGCTGTGTTTGCTATCTCTTACGGTAAGCAAACAAGTTCAAACACATACAATTGATAACAATCCTTCTCGTTTTTTTCTTATTGTTTCACAAAGGTAACAAATCTGTAGCCCAGGTGATTTTCCCTTATTGAAGTAGGATATATCTAAGTGTTGTTTTTTTCATAGCTTTTACTTCTTATATAGCTGCGATTGTTACACATTAGCTTCTTTTCTTTTCTTTTTAATGCAGCCGATTCAATAGCTTCCTTTGTTAAATCTTAGTTTTCTAATGTTAATTTTGTTGCAGCCGATCTAAGTAACGAGATGAAAAAGAGTAGTAAACGTGAATGATTCAATCAAGTCAATCAATGTACACATGATTATCGCTGGACTGTAATCATAACACGAATGGCCACGGTACCCCACAGAATTGACGACATCATATAGCCAATCAATCACCATGCAGTACTTTTCCATGGCACGGTATTTTTTGTCAACACCACATAAGTAATTTTTTGGCACAGTATTGTATTTCCTGCTATCTAATTTTTATAATCCCAGCAATTTTAAAACACGATCTATTTTGGATAAAACAACCATGTGTTATAAAACACAGGTGAATATCGCTGGACTGTAATAGTTTACTTAGGCCTGGTTTGGGCGTCGGGTTTCACATGTGCCGGTTCTAATGCAAATGAATTTTAAACAATTGGTTTTTGAAAATCGTTTGCGTTGGATTCGGCGCATGTCAAATTTAACGTCTAAACCGAACCTTAGTTTTTCATTTTCCTTATCATTATTAGTATCTTAGTGTTTTATATTTTATCTTTTTACGATTCATAATATTTTTTAGTCTTAAAGTTGTATAGTCAATAGTTTTATTGTATAGAGGACCACAAGTTTTTTTAGTGTGTTTACACTATTACGTGTTTAATCCTCTTAAAATAAAGTTATTACTATTATTACTATTATTATTATAATCACAGACGGTATTGTTTAACAACACCACTTATAAGTACTATACGTTTCTCACAGTCGAGCAATTTTAAACACGATTTTTTTTGGATAAAACAACTCGCGTATTTATATCCGGGAAAAAAATCAAAATAAGAACACCATGTATCAATAACTACTAAAAAAAAAAAAAAGAAAAAGAAAAAGAAAAAAAAAAAAAAAAGAAAAAAAAAAATCAGAAGCAATAATAAATAAATGAATTATTATTATCATCATCATTATAATCATAATCATAATCATCATCATCGTTGTCGCCGTCGTCGTCGTCATAATAATTATTATTATTAAGTAGGAAATTTTACGCTATACCATTTCCATCTTCGAAAAAAATATATATATTCGTTCCACTCAAGAGCTTTAACGTAATGTTGACACTGTTTCGAGGTCTAGAACATTCAGTCTTGATCCAGTTTTGAAAACAAGGCCAATAATAAACTGCAATATGACGTCTGTGGCTAGTAACGGCCTAGTGAACAAACTGATTGCTTATACAGATACACGTACAAGGTATTTTTAGGCGCTCTCTCTCTCTGAAGGTTTAACGAAAACAATTCAGTCAAATAACTGTGTACCGACCAAGAAATGGCTACTTTAACACCACTAAGATTGCTGCTCTTCGCTGTTTCCATGTGTTATCTTCTACAGCTAGCACAAGGTGAGTATGGAACCTTAGAATTCGTAAATTAAAGTTGATATTCCGGGGATTTTTAAGAGCACTTTATCTTCTTAAACTGTCATGAACTAACTTATTGTAAAGAAGCATGCCAACAGGTTGCAAACAGCGACCATAGTTTATATATATTAACCATGCAGTGACCTATAATACTCATAGTGATGTAAAATCTCCTAGCCTGCTCTTGTGAAATGAAGTTAATAAATTCGTGTTCAATCGTATTCAGAAACAAGTATATATACTAAAGTTTGCTTGTACAAGTAGTCAAGTTCATTCTCTGTTAAAATTGATCGGGTTTTGGCACATAAAACATGGTCATTTATCATATAATTATAATATTCCTGTAGAGGAAAAAGATCATAACAACAAAGTTATGGTTGAATGGAGGAATACTTAAGACAAAAATGCTCATTCTCAGTCAAATTCAAAAAACACACACTTCATAAGTTATAAATATAATCATTGACATGAGGTTTACATAACTATTCTGTGACTTTGTGTTGTCTTGTGTCCATTGGACATTGAAATGATCTTTTTCGTTTTGAATTCTTGTGAAGAAATTTGAAAAGAATTTCAAGAATTAGAGAAGGTTATTAAATTTAAACTGCGATCATTTGCATCGACAAATAATGCAAGTCACCTAAGCTAGTAACGATCAGGCTAACAAAAGAGACTTTTGAATCAATATATAAATATATAAGTTAGAAAGGGTTTAGAAAATAAGGAATCTTCCTGATGAATTATCATACTTAATGTATATTATGCATGTTGGAATCCTACTACTATGTCAGTAACTTGATAATTATACATTGCAGAACAAGGGTCACTGATTATCATAAAAAGTCGACAAATACTCATTGACATATAATGACGTATTTGTTTTTAGCTTGATGATAGTACACTCACGACACACAGTTTCGAGATATATTTTTATATTAACCAAAACTTCTAGAAAACTTACCCACAAAAAGGGGGTTTTGTTTCTTTATTTCTTTGTCCTTTTTCCATTTTCTTGCTCTTTTCTTTCCTTCATCTTCCCTTTGCTTTTTTCCTTCATTGTTTTTATTTCGTTTAATTGGTTTACCTTTAGTTTTATTGTCTTTCTTTGCGCGTTTCAGGCCGGCGACATTTTTTATTGGCCTAAGCATAAAATTAAGGTTGTAACCTTCAAGTCTTATTGACTTTAAAATTTAGGGACCGTGAAGCATAGTTGTGGCTAATCCGAGAGAAAATTCTGAAATTGGGGCTGTTGGAAATGCGATTTCCAGTGTTTTCGTTTTTAGAGGCAATTGCAACATATTCCTTGCTTTAAGGTCATGTCAAAGTTGTAGACACTTCCACAGTCCCGGATGGCCGCTGCGGCTCTCTCCATGGGACTGTAACGGTACAATGCCGAAAAGGCTTCTGGGTCCAATGTTGGGCCCATGATGCCTCGTGAACCGAAATACATAAACAGTAATCAAAGCCCAAGCTGGCTACCCTTACTTTTAAGGATTTTTGGTTTTTTTCTTTTGAAATAAGATTTAGATACTTTCAAATTGTTTTAATTTTCATGTTTTCAGCTTTTCGGGCGGTTTCTTGTTGAATCATCGGGATTGTAAAATAGGTGCTCGGCTCGGTACTCTTTCACTGACTACATATTTTTACTGGTTAGGCAATATCATGGATCGCTCATTGTAATATAAAGCACATATAATTCATCGATGTGATTTTTGGGTGGGAAACATTCAACGTCAAACTCTTATCATTCGATTTGAAATGCCGGACCCAGGATATACCCCTAATACAGCTCTATACGATCGCTTTGCTCGTCCTAAGCCATTGTATCATCTTATAGGCTCCCTTTTTGACGTGCTAGCTTCAAAAAACTATTTTATTCGACAACAATATATCGTTCTTACGCTTGTAAAAAAAATTAACTTCTTTCAAAATAGGAAAGACTGACTAACCAACCAATGAGAAAGAAGCTAAGTATTGGCTAATCATAAATTCGCTACATTTGTACCGCTACAGTCCCATAGCGTGGAGAGTGCAGCGGCCTAGCGGGAAACTTTGCGCACCCCCGCCTGTGCGGTTTTGAATCACCTTAATCCTTGACGGTATTCCGTCTTTTGTATTACAAGAGGGTCCCAATGAGTTTAACCGTTAGCCGTCAAACGGCCAAAGAATTCAGCAGCAGTTAGGCGTAAAAATTGGAAAAACTTAAGCGTTAAGCGTAAATAGTCTAAAAATAGTTAACCGCAATACATAGGCGGCGCGCTGGGGGGGGGGGGGGGGGGTTTGCTTGCGCGATTTTTTAGTTTTAGTTTTTTTTTCCCGCAAATTTGGTCATAACAAACCCCCCCCAGTTTTAATGTCCTTCCGTCGCCTATGCATGCAATGTTCTTATAGTCATGGTTCGTAAGACTGGTGTTTGTCAAGATCTCTTCTCAAGACTGGTGTAATGTTATGCATCAGAGGAGAATTACTAGAAGAGTCCATTTCGATTGATGTCGCTGGTCCATGAGATCGCTACCTTGGCTAAAAGTAACTCTTACGTTGATTGATTGGCTTGTGGGTGTGACGTCCTTTTATAAAAAGACTACTCTATTTACCAATAAATTTTGGCTAAAAATTAATTTATTTGGACAATTTTACTTAAACTAATGCTTGTAATCGAAAATATGTGGATTGAACAACAAGACTTCGGTAATAACAGCCCAAGATCAACTTGACGTGATCTAGAAAACTGGTATAAAAACTTGAATACTTCAAAAAGATTACCCTATTGTTCGGTGGAAAGTTGAGGACAAGAGAGGAGGGATTAAGTAGCATTTACATAAATTAGTGAAAGATTAATCGGAGAGGTCATCGGCCGTGAACCGAACCCCCATCGCTCACTCTTCGGAAGTACGAAGCAGAAGTCGCATTAGCATAATCATTCAGCTGTGAAATATTCGAAAGAAGCGAAATAGTTCGTAATCTAGTCGGAAAAGCTTCGTGAGCATTCGTTTATTATCGGAAAGGTTTTAAATTATCTGTCCCCTCCTGAGTTTTTATGTCACCAAAATCATTTCTTCAGGGGGTAATAGAGAGTCAAAAATATCTTCAAACTCCAACAAACTGAACAAAATCCGAAGTCCTTTTCTTGTGATAATGACCAAATCATAATCGGAGCTGTCAACAATCCATAAAAAGTGATAATCAATGCTTCGATTGTTTTGATGCCGGTTGCTTTTTCTTTTTTAATATTTTTTTTTATTTATCGAAGTAAAAATATTTGTCGAAGAAACGATATTTGTGTTATGATCATCGGGGTGAATGTAGTCCTGAGAAGGACTGTTTGATGTGACTGACGTTTCGACAACCTGAGCGGAAGTCATCTTCAGAGTCAAGTGAAGGATAAAGTCAGATAGGTTATTTACGTTTTCTTGAACAGATATCTGAAATAACTATTGCACGATTCTTGATTCCTGATTCTAATATCAGCGGGGTTTGCCACAAAACATTCTGATTCTTACCTGTGAACTGGAAAATGGTCAATTACATTCATTTTTTCGGTGTTTGAATGTAACACGTCATGTTTTATCTAATTTCAGTCTTCATTTCTTTTCTATAGTTACTGCCAAACCAACAGTTGGTTTCAAGTCAATTTCGTCAAATGAATCTGAAACATCTGGTTCGATCACCATCACTCTTGAAAGAACAGTTCAAACAAACATTTTAACGACAGTGACGTAAGTATCCCACTTTTTTCCTATTTTTGTCATTTCTTCTATCGCTTCCCTTCCTGTCTTACCTTATCTCTCTTTTTCCTTCCTTTTTTCATTCATTACTTCGTTCATTCTTTTTTTCTTTCTTTCTCTCGTTCGTTTGTTCGTTCGTTCGTTCGTTCGTTTGTTCGTTCGTGCTTCCCTTCTTTCTTTCTTTCTTTCTTTTCTTATATCAGTAGTGTTCTTTTTTTCATTGCTTCCTGACCATATATCATTCAACTATTTTCCCCCACTTCCTTATTCATATACACCTAACTGCAAGAACGAATCAACGAAAACATTGTCAAATGAAATCAGAAAAATCCTAAAATACCAAATAGGAATTGATTATCTAATGAAAAATTATTGTTAAAAATCAAAACTTTTATACGGCCTGGCTTTACAGATTGCTCAGGGAGCTTTAATTGTTTGGCTTGTTATAAATTATATAGAATTTTCATTAGGTTCTATAACCTGTTTTAATCACTGCTCAACTTCAATAACTAAAGTATCTCACACGTCTATTCTCGTTTCCAGACCCTACTCATTTGCCAAATCTTAGGCTCAGTAAGAATGAAGTTAACATTGCAAATCATATGACAAACCTTCTCTGACTATATAAAAAATCCATTGAAGATTCATTTCATGTTTACTTTGCTTTCTCTACAGGATAGAGTTAAGCGGAACAGCAGCAGAGAATAGTGATTACGTGGTATCAGGTTCATTGGTTGTAACTTTTCCAGCTGATGATACAACAGATAAAACCATCAAGCTTTTTATCGTCAATGATCAAGATGTCGAAACAGGAGCCCCTGAAACTATTGTCCTTACGATCAAACCAGATGCTGCATTCGATATGAAAACTGGCTTCGAGTCACACACAGTCAGCATAAACGATGATGACGGTATGGGAAAAGGGCAGATTTTCTCCTGTCTGTGTCTGTCTGTCTGTCTGACCGTCTTTCTGTCTACTTTTCTATCTTTCTGGTTCTTTGTAGAACGAAATAATTCACAAAAGAACGAGACTTTGTGTACAATTCGAAAAAGCGACGCCCAAGCTAAATGGGTCACATAGTAATCACAGTAATAGACCTCATCGGCTTGGGTGTAATGTTGTCCCATTTCAGACCACGTGTTATTCCCCAGAGTATCATTTCATTGTTTAACGGTTGCGCATGAGAATATGGATACAACTCAAACAAGGAATCTTATTCTCAAGAGAATGACACGTGGTCTGAAATGGGACAACATTACATCCAAGCCGATGAGGTCTATTGGCGAAAGCTGTTGTGGTGTCCCGCCATCAAATTCCCTATTTCTTGTTTTCATCTTTTCCCTCCCAGTAATGCACCTACCAAACTGATTGCTGATTTCATTCTTAAAAGGCGAAGTTAAATAGATAAATACAGTGTTTCCACTGAGTGTACAGTGTAATTACAGTCTAATCGAGAACCAGTTTTAATAACTTGAATTCTTTCTATTACTATTACATTGAGTCCTATTTTGTTTCCATTTCAGTCAATATTAACTGTCAAGACACCCAGGTCACTGAGTCCACGGGAACAGCTAATATTACTATAACCAGATCAGGATCATCCCAAGCCTTGAATGGTACCCATTCTATCGGGTAAGTATTTTACTGCAGTAAAAACACTTGACTTACTCTCATTAATGCTTTAGGGCTCCCATCGATTGAAGTGCTTATTTAGGGCTCCAACTGTATGACCTTGGGCCACTGGAGGGATTGCCCTGCTTAACTAAAGGTTTCATTTCATTAGTTTTTATCTGACAATAGCCGGGTAAAAAAAAATTAAAATTTCATTTTACGGATTTACCGTTTTTCCACCTTGTTTCTTTTCCAATTTGATTTTTTTTAAGTGCTTAGCATAGCTAGAAATTCCCTCAGATCAAATGACCTTGAAGTTTCTTCACTTCATTTGTCGTGGGAAATGATCAGCGATCTACATGCAAGTCAGCGTCTTTTATCCCATGGTATCTGTCGTAAGATTAGGTTCCCATTTAAGACTTTTGCCACATTTTATTATTCAGCATAGCAAGAAACGATCATGTGGTACACAGCGTCTTTAATTCAATATGTTAATATATTTATCGTAAGATTATATGCCTGTGTTTCTTGGTTTCCCTTGACGTCATTTCCAATGTCGTGCAAAAAGCGAGTACATCGATCAGCTGAATTACCATTTTTTTTTCTGGTTGACACCACATGATCAGTGTTTGATAATCATTTAGAGCAGATAATGAGATTTAAAGTCATTTTATCAGCTGATTGAAATCCAGCATTTCAAGGCTTTTGTTCTCACAATTTTTTTTTTTTTTTTTGTACGAAGATGCTTCACAAAAGATGATACTGCAGTAGAACCAAGCGATTATACCACACAAAACGCTGATCTCTCCTTCACGACTGGCAACGACGTAAAGAATATGAGTATTACTATCGAAGATGACAATATTCCCGAGGGAAACGAAACCCTTAAAGTGAGATGCTTCTCAAATGATGTACGAGTTCAGATCGATAGCTCTTGTAAAGATGCGGTGGTTACAATTCAAAACGACGATAGTAAGTACTCTTTTCTATCTAAACCAAACGACAAGGAAATAATAAGATATTTAAAGATGTGGATTTTGTTTCTGCGAGCTTATTTTTCTCAAAACAAAACAAAAAATCCGAGCTCGAGGCAAAAGAAAAATGTGCAGCAAACGTCATGTAACGATAAGGTGGCCAAATCTATTTCAGCGTATGATATTGATAAAAGGAAAATTAACACAGGCCTTCTAAAGAGATCCTCTAGGATCTGGCCGGACGATCAAATAACTGAATCGTAACAGCAAAACTGCAACAGGCCTGACTGCTCAAGATATATACCATCTGAGACCCGGACCGTGGACAGTTAATACCCGGGGGGTACTTCAGGTCGTTTCATACGGCGATGGTCCGCCCGGACTCTCGACACCTTACCCTTTTCTATACCAAATTTCAGCAAAAAGGTACCCCTTTTATATACCTTTTTGCCTGAAAAGGTACCCCTTTCATATACCTTTGAAGAAAATATACCCCTTTTTATACCAAAACTCACAAATTTCTACCCCTTTTCTATACCTGTGGGCCTAAAAAAGGTACCCCTTTCAAGCGGAGGATCCCCGTATAGTCCATTATAGGGAGTACTCCCCTCCCCCCACCCGCCCGGGGTTAATAGCGTAACTGCACCTTCGGCGCGCTCGACTGTTTTACTCTTGGAATGCAATGAAGAAGCAGTAGGTTGCAGCTTTCAACAACACATTACCACGCTCCAAACCAATAAAACATAACATCTACAGTTGTGCTGTGCCGCCATCCATTATACTGCGACTTCAATATCTCTAACTATTGTTTGTATGTATTAACAATACATAATCTTCCTTCTTCGCAGCCTACGCATTCTTCTGTCCAGGTGGTTATGCCGGAAGTGTAGTCGAAAATGCCGGTTCTTATTCAGTCGACATTTGTCGTGTTGGTGTCCTGTCTTCCTCACCTACCGTTAAGTGAGTACTCACGTGTGCATATTCACCGCATCTTCTTGTTACTAGGATGCTAAATATGCCATTGTATTTCTGTGTTTCTACAGGTTATGTAGAACAAGCGATGGAGGACCTGAAGCTTCTATTACTGAAGGATGTGAAAATGTAACTTTCACAGCACATAGTGACAGGATATCTGCTACTATTAATATTACCGATGATACTGTAGGAGAAAACGAACTCAAAACGTTTGAGATATACCTGAAAAGCTCAGAATTGAAAGTTAAAATTAACGATACAACTCGTAAGAACATCACTTTAAAGGATAACGATAGTAAGTATAATGCTGCCCGTGTCTGGCGACATCATCAGTATAACCATGTTTTTCAACTGTAAGTTAAAAATATGATATTAATTGTGATATGATCCTATTAATTATTCAATGGTTTTATTAGCTGAAAGTAAATAGTAAAAAAATTACTCATATCATCTTCCCTGCATGGGGTAGAGATCAGTTTTACAACATTTGAAACAAACCAATAAACAAACTAAGACACCCCCCTCTAAATTGAAAAACGTATAAATGAACGTATAAATAAGCAAGGCAAAGCAAGGAAATCAAAATCGAAGAATAGCCTTTTTTCGAATTCGTAAAATACCGCTGTCATCCATGATTACAGACTCATCACCTACGCAGGGTTAGCCTCATTTCAGTGTCAAAACATTCATGAATACCAACGGTAAAGTAAAGAATGCACAACTTTAACAATACAAACACTTGCAAATTCCACGGACCTTCACACTGGATACAAGAATATTCTACACAAAATCGAGGTTAACCCTGCGTTAATGAATCTGTAGTTAACGGGAACACGGCGGTATTTTACGAATTTGAAGAGGGTCTATTGAAACCAAACAGAAAAGAACAGAACAGAACAGAACAGAAACAGAGCAGAAACAAAACGAAACGGGTCAGGATTGGACAGGACTGCACATGGCAGGAAATGCCTAGATAATTAAAAAATGACTAATGACCACTTAATGATTCATGACCTTCTTTTATTCCAGATACTTTTCACCTGACGGACGTCGCTGAGATGAAAATGACTGAAGGTGTTGCACCAAGTAATGTTACTGTCACTATAGAAAGAGAGGGTGAAATTTCAGTAGCTGCCAATGTCAGGTAACTAAGCCTTAAGTGCAAAGATACATGGATGGCATGGGTGGTCTATGCTCCTAATGCATTATCCTCTTACCAATGTCGGAGTTTACTCTAGGGGTCGGTGTTTTGAGCCCAGCGTGACATTCATATGAGTTTTGTTGTGTTGTTCTCTCGTGTGCCACGAGGGTTTTTTCTCGCCCAGGTTCTCTGGTTTTCTTCCCTCCCTAAAAATCAACATGTGAATTGAGAGTTGTATGCATAGAATATTAAATGTAGTGGTAGTGAGTGTGCTGTGTGTGGTATACACAAATATTTTCTTCGGGCTAGGGATGATACTCGTCAACGACTCCCCGTATCACGACGTAGAAATAAAGATTTACAGCTTTTAGTCAAAACATACATATGGTTATAAGATTTTCGTGTTTGCTTCTTTGTGCTTGTTCCGTGTCGGCTTACTGGATCAATTTCATTTCAAAAATTAGCAAATCACGGCAAAACCAATGTTAAAGTAAATAAACTATTCAAGTGAAAGCTGAGGGGAAACACGAATGGGAACGTGTATAAAACAAAGAGCAGCATGAAAAAGAAAAAAGCCAGTTTTCCACGAAAAGAAAAACAAAAGTAAAAGAAAATACAAATAGAAAGCTGATTTTATTCAGTCAGTAATCGTTTCATCATCATTATCCATCATCAGATCATCATCTTAACCACCAATATCGCCTTATGGTATTTTGCCATGTAATCATTTATGTAAAACAGCTGTGATTTTCACGAGTAATAACTGGAGTGTCGAGGAGTGCGAAAATGAGATAATTAGCGTTTTGGATTATCATTATTTATTATTCCTTATTTTTTCTTTAGTCTAGAACTCAAATTCACCGCTACTGCTGAGAGTGCAGATTGCAGTGGTACAAGCCCCCGTGTGATCGAATTCAAAGCAAACGAAACAAGCAAAACTATAACAGCCTGTACAGTGGTGGATGACAGACTAGTAGAAGACAACGAGACTTTCAATGTCACGATATCAGGGGTTGGGTCAAGCAATGTGAGGCCCGGGAAATCTGAAAGAATTATCAAGCTGATAAGTAATGATGGTATGAATAAGACTTATATTTATGCCATATTTATGCTCTATTTTCTATTTATTTATTTATATATTTATTATCTTATTTATTCTTATTATTCAATATCCTGTTGCAAAATATATTTCCCGGTATGGGACTATTTTTACAGATATATTTTTTCTACAACATGTGCACTGTTCCTGCAGTTGTTCCCTCAGAAAAAAAATATTTGCTAAAGTAAAAGTCTAAGAAAACTTTTCTTTAACGCATCAAAATCAAACATCACAATTGATATATCTAATTATATCCACTGTGAAATCAAAAGCCAATCCTGCAATCTGATTGGCTCTCAGCAGTGCGATTTGTATAGGAAATCGCACGACCTCGAGTACAATTTGGAAATTAATAGGTACGAGTAATGTTTTGAAAGTTCTTGTAATTGCACGAGCCTTTAGGCGAGTGGAATTAAAGAACTTTCAAAACATTACGAGTGCCTATTAATCCCAAATTGTACGAGAAGGTCGTGCGATTTTTCATTTATAGTTCACTCAACAAAATTTTATAAAAAATGCGAAGCGAAGGCATTCATCCATCTTCATTGCTTTTGCTATAACCGACCCTTCTCCAAGAAAGCTAAGTCAAGAACAGCATAGAAAGTGTTAACGGTGCTGTAAAACCGTTTTAAATTAGTATTTTATGTATGATTTGAACTTCAAAATAATAGAAAATAATTTACATCTCAAGTAAAAAGCCATTTTAATGCATGTTTACAACTATTGAATGACAGTACTGACAGCTAAACAGCGAATCAAAAAGCGACTTTTTCTTGAAAACGTACTGTGTAAAAACTAAGCGAAAGTTGAGAGTTTACAGTTCGCTATAATAAGTATTTTTCCTCCTAGCATTTGCTAATAACTGCAAAAAACTTTCTTTTAAAACAAGTTAGTTGGACAACATCAAAAGGGATAAAAGCGACAAATATGTCGTTCAAGTTAAAAGTTTTGAAGTACAGTTTGCCGTGAACGAGTCGCCAGTGATCAAACCATGTGCTTTGGATATTATTCCCTCCTGTAGCTTGAAGGATTTCGCTGCTATTTTCTTTAAATGGTGAATTAGCTGAAGATTTTATTTTTTCAAGACTGGATTGACATCTTACGATCAATAAACTCGTGATAAATAGCTGAATTCGTCTCTCTACAACTACTCGACAGTTTGCCGGTAAGATTTGATTTTAACTATTTTAAAACAAAAAACGAGCCTCTACTCGCTGTGTTTTTTCGCTTAACGGAAAGAAATTTGCTTTAAAACTATTGTTAGCTGTTTTCTACATATTGTACAATTGTAGATGTGGTGTTGAATTTATTTTTCGAGAAAACCACAAAGGACAACAGGCAATAAAACGAGCACATTCAAAGCTCCAACTCAAATTGTTTGGCGAAAACTAGAAAAAAAAAAAAACTACTTTCTACTACAAAACAGTCTTGAATTTGTCTAGTTATCATGATTTGAGGCCTTCCTATGTGTGTATTGAACAGTTTTCTAAAAAATTTTCCATTTTAATCTATAAAACACTGAATTTTTGGGAATTTCACTGGGGAAATTTGCCGCTTTTGGCCGTGTTTCCATAGCGACTTAATTGGTACTCCTACGGAGTACAAATTAACGCTCTAATTGTACTCCTCTAAACCAATCAGAATCGAGTAATTTTGTCGAGTGTACTTTAAATTCACGAATCGCACTATTTTGAGTTTTAAATCGCACTGTTTTGATGAGCTAATGAAATTACAGAAAATCAAAAATTTGACCAATCAGATCACAGCAGACAAAAAGAATGAGAAAAATGGAGATTTACTAGTTGAAAATGGATGAAGTTGAAAAAATGGATTTAAATTTGAAAACTTCTTACAGTATTGATTTCAAAATGGATATAATTAAGTGGTAATTGAACTTCGTGTCATGCAATTTTGGTCTGAAATCAAACTCATGATTAACAAATTTCACTCCCGCTGCGCGGTCATGCAATTTTGTAATCACTCATTTGATTTCAGACCAAGTAATATTGCACTCCACTCAGTCAAATTACCATTATAAATAATGGTAATAGAACTGAGTTGAGTGCAATTTGGGCTGAAATCGCAAGAGTGATTACAAAATTGCACGACCGCGCAGCGGGAGTGCAATTTGTTAATCACGAGTGTGATTTCTGCCCAAAATTGCAAGACACTCAGTTCTATTACCTATTAATCATTTCCATTTTGAAACTTAATATATTAAAATACTCAACAGTTATATGTAGCTTCAAAAATGATTGTTTGACAAAATGATGCAATTAATGATTCAAAATAGTGCAATTAATGCTTAAATCGCACACTTTGTAGCCAATCAGATTGCAGGATTTGCTAATGATTTCAAAATGGATATGATTAATCCTGAAACAACCTCTGGGCTAATCAAAGCACAGGGGGGCCCACCTTAAATAAAAGTGCAAAACAAGAATATAATCTTGGTAAAACCTTTGGTTGAAAGCGAATGGAAAAATCAAGCAAAAATGCTTCAGGTTAACTTACAGTAAAATAGTAATTTGTGGCGCCTTCGTTTTCCTGTGTAAGTTTATTATGAACTTTTATGTCGGTTGGACTCCATGATATAACCGGTGTTATATCAGTGAAATCAGGGCATGGCTCAAACAAAAATGGAAATCGGACTTCGTAATAAGACCTTTGAGTTTTTCAAGAATAAAAGTATTTTAGAAAAAACCTACTAATGGTCTATCACCAATCGAGCCCTGTGATTGGCTGAGCTACTAGGGGTCTATTAGTGATAGACCTCTAGTAGCGAAAAGCGCCGGTTTTGAAAACCAAAACAAATATATTTAAAGCAAAATCCAAAATTTTTTGCATCCTTTTATTGGACCGATTAGTAGGTTTTTACTAAAACAATTAGACCTCTCGCCCTCATGGCCTACGAGTCAATAGCCCATTCGGCCTTCGGCCTCATGGGCTATTGACTCGTAGACCATTCGGACTCGAGGACTAATTGTTATCATCAGTATTGATATTAGTTACTTTTTGTGATATCTTTTAGTAAATGTTACATGCCAAGGTGCGTCTTTGAAGGAAGCCGATGGTCCTGCTATTGTGAGACTGAACAGAACTGGAGCAACAGCAATCACTGCTAATGATATTCTGTACGTACACAGATAAACATCAAATGTATCTCCTTATGCCTATTCTTAATAGACTACTTCTAAGTCGGCCATCTTGAATCTAAATTAATGAAAGGACTGTGTACGAAAAGTCAGGGGTAGACTTGTAGAATTTGATGAAGTAAAAAAATGGCTTTCTCTTGCCATATCTTGCTGGTTAAGTGGCAAGCACTTCCTTATTTCCTTGTGGTATCAGTAATTCTTTCTACGTCTTGAATCACAAGGCATTATGAGGCGTTCAGGGGGTGGGGGGGGGGGGGGCAAAACAAAACAAAGATGTCGGATAATTTATCGTCGAAGTAGTCCATTAAAACCAAAGTGCATCCTGATCTAGCTTTGGTGCAAACAGCGCAAGACATAATGCACTAAGTTTAGACCAAGTTAAGATATGCTTATCAGCAATCTTAGCAATAAATAAATAGACAATACATGTTTAATTTTATATATTTAGTTTATTGTATGATATCGATTCATTCGTGTTTCATTTGATTTAGGTGCAACACTACGAATGGTACCGCTTTCAGCCCGATCGACTACCAATCCCAAATCTCAGCAACAGTTTCTTTTGCACTCAATGACGTGACTAAAAACTTTTCTGTCGTTCTCACAAATGACAGAGTGGTCGAGGGAAATGAAAATTTCACAGTTACTTGTACCACATCTGACCCAAGAGTGGTTGTTGACTCATCCTGTAGTGATGTACAGATAAATATCATTAATGATGACAGTAAGTATTGCTAAGTTTTTCCAATTTGGTTGGAATTTCAAAGAAGGATATAAGTAATTGGTTTTGTGGAATAAGAGGCTGACCCTAAAGCGCAAGGGAGAAAACAACTCTACTCAAATGTGATGGTGAATCAGACGACCACAGCCGGTGAAAGGTGGCGCATTAGCGGCACACACCGCCTGAGGTGCACATAAAAAGAATAAACTCATAAAAAAAATCAACTACGACAGATATCTCCTATTTCAGTTATGAAATCATTTTATGCAGAGCTTATCGTCAAACTATATCATTTTCACAGCGTTTGTGTACTTCTGTCCTGGATATTCAACTTCTATAGAAGAAAACGTTGGGTCCTACACAGTTCGACTTTGTCGCGTTGGTGTGCTTGAAGACACCCACACTGTAAGGTAAGGATCATGCAGTATCCAACTGACGCTTTGCCAAAGTTATAAATTAAAATTAAAAACCAATACCAGCACTAGAAATAGCACCTTTACTTTAGTTACTCTACAAAGATTCATTATTCCAAGTATTATATTGGCAGGGGCGGATCCAGGATAATTATTACAGGTTGACTCGCATCATTACGAAAGGTAGCCTTTAAAAGGAGGGGAAATAGTGAAAAAACTGCCCGCGTCTCAAATTTATGGAAATTATATTTAACAGCTTGAAGTAAACCGAGTAAGGTGAAAGGTGACTAGTCACACCACTCACCACCCCTGGATCCGCACCTGATTGGCCGAGAAAACTGTTATTGAAAATTTACAAATTTACACACGTTTGTGTGTATTTTGGAGATAGGTCTGTTATTGCCTCTTTCCGTGTATTTCTATTCAACTTCTTAGTCAATACTTGTTCAAAGTTTCTGTTTATAGTAAGCTGATTTTCTCTTTCCCTTACAGACTATGCAGAAGTTCTGATTCAGTCCCTCTACCACATGATTACCCAGCAGTAGAAGCACGATGTGATGATATCGTCTTTACAGCCTACGAGACGGTCAAAGAGCATGTCATTAATGTGACCAACGACACGTGGGGAGAACAAGAGTACAAAACATTCAACATCTCCATGAACACCACCGATGCTCGTGTAACCTTCAACGATACAACAAGTTATGTTGTTACCATACACGATGATGATAGTAAGTACTGCGTTTGTAGAAAAGAACAAAAACAAAGCATCTGGTTTGAGAACCCAAGCTCAGTATGTTAGCACGTGTATTGCTATCAATTTATGTTCTGCTCTAAGCTAAAGCCGAGTTTTAGAGCAAACGTATTAAGCGAGAAACCGATATTTATGTGAAAAGAAAAAAGTAAGATAAAAAGCGAGAAATCTGAAAATATCATTCCAAGCGAGGGCAACAACCTAGCGTGCTGCTATTCAACAAATTACTTAAGTGAACTTAATTTTCAAGATAATTTTTTTTGAATTTCAAGATACCTTTTGCTTCACAAGAACGTCGGCTACAGTTTACGAAGAATACGATAAATTTGTCAACTTGACGATCAGAAGATCAGAAGTTTTATTCATCTACTTTTCCTTAATTTATTCTCATGTATTATATTAACAGCTATTGCCCAATAAAGTCGTAAAATAGATAAATAAGAATAAGAAACAGAACAGAAACAGAGCAAAAACGAAACGAAACGGGTCAGGATTGGACAGGACAGCACATGGCAGGAAATGCCTAGATGATAAAAAAATGACTAATGACCAATTAATGATTCATGACATTCTTTTATTCCAGATACTTTTTACCTGACGGACGTCGCTGAGATGAAAATGACTGAAGGTGTTGCACCAAGTAATGTTACTGTCACTATAGAAAGAAAGGGTGCAATTTCAGTAGCTGCCAATGTCAGGTAAGTTAAGTGCAAAGATTCATGGGTGGTCTATGCTCCTAATGCATTATTCTCTCACCAATGTCGGAGTTTACTCTTGGGGTCGGTGTTTTGAGCCCAGCGTGACATTCATATGAGTGTTGTTGTGTTGTTCTCTCCTGTATCACGAGGGTTTTTTCTCGCCCAGGTTCTCCGGTATTCTTCCCTCCCTAAAAATCAACATGTGAGTTGAGAGTTGTATGCATAGAATATTAAATGTAGTGGTAGTGAGTGTGCTGTGTGTGGTATACACAAATATTCTCTTCGGGCTAGGGAGGATAATCGTAAACGACTCCCCGTATCACGACGTAGAAATAAAGATTTACAGCTTTTTGTCAAAAAGTACATATGGTTATAAGATTTTCGTGTTTGCTTCTTTGTGCTTGTTCCGTGTCGGCTTACTGGATCAATTTCATTTCAAAAATTAGCAAATCACGACAAAAACAATGTTAAAGTAAATAAACTATTAAAGTGAAAGCTGGGGGGAACACGAATGGAAACGTATATAAAACAAAGAGCAGCATGAAAAAGAAAAAGTCAGTTTTGCGCGAAAAGAAAAACAAAAGTAAAAGAAAATACAAATAGAAAGCTGATTTTATTCAGTTAATCGTTTCATCATCTTTATCCATCATCAGACTCTACTCTTTATCTTAACCACCAAAATCGCCTTATGATATTTTGCCATTTATGTAAAACAGCTGTGATTTTCACGAGTAATAACTTGAGTGTCGAGGAGAGCGAAAATCAGATAAAATGCGTTTTGGATTATCATTATTCATTATTCATTATTTTGTCTTTAGTCTAGAACTCAAATTCACCGCTCCTGCTGATAATGCAGATTGCAGTGGTGCAAGCCCCCGTGTGATCGAATTCAGTGCAGGCGTAACAAACAGAACTATAACAGCCTGTACAGTGGTGGATGACAGACTAGTAGAAGACAACGAGACTTTCAATGTCATGATATCAGGGGTTGGGTCAAGCAATGTGAGGCCCGGGAAATCTGAAAGAATTATCAAGCTGATAAGTAATGATGGTATGAATAAGACTTATATTTATGCCATATTTATGCTCTATTTTCTATTTATTTATTTATATATTTATTATCTTATTTATTCTTATTATTCAATATCCTGTTGCAAAATATCTTTCGCAGTATGGGACTATTTTTACAGATATATTTTTTCTACAACATGTGCACTGTTCCTGCAGTTGTTCCCTCAGAAAAAAATTATTTGCTAAAGTAAAAGTCTAAGAAAACTTTTCTTTAACGCATCAAAATCAAACATCACAATTGATCTATCTAATTATATCCACTGTGAAATCAAAAGCCAATCCTGCAATCTGATTGGCTCTCAGCAGTGCGATTTGTATAGGAAATCGCACGACCTCGAGTACAATTTGGAAATTAATAGGTACGAGTAATGTTTTGAAAGTTCTTATAATTGCACGAGCCTTTAGGCGAGTGGAATTAAAGAACTTTCAAAACATTACGAGTGCCTATTAATCCCAAATTGTACGAGAAGGTCGTGCGATTTTTCATTTATAGTTCACTCAACAAAATTTTATAAAAAATGCGAAGCGAAGGCATTCATCCATCTTCATTGCTTTTGCTATAACCGACCCTTCTCCAAGAAAGCTAAGTCAAGAACAGCATAGAAAGTGTTAACGGTGCTGTAAAACCGTTTTAAATTAGTATTTTATGTATGATTTGAACTTCAAAATAATAGAAAATAATTTACATCTCAAGTAAAAAGCCATTTTAATGCATGTTTACAACTATTGAATGACAGTACTGACAGCTATAAACAGCGAATCAAGAAGCGACTTTTTCTCGAAAACGTACTGTGTAAAAACTAAGCGAAAGTTGAGAGTTTACAGTTCGCTATAATAAGTATTTTTCCTCCTAGCATTTGCTAATAACTGCAAAAAACTTTCTTTTAAAACAAGTTAGTTGGACAACATCAAAAGGGATAAAAGCGGCAAATATGTCGTTCAAGTTAAAAGTTTTGAAGTACAGTTTGCCGTGAACGAGTCGCCAGTGATCAAACCATGTGCTTTGGATATTATTCCCTCCTGTAGCTTGAAGGATTTCGCTGCTATTTTCTTTAAATGGTGAATTATCTGAAGATTTTATTTTTTCAAGACTGGATTGACATCTTACGATCAATTAACTCCTGATAAATAGCTGAATTCGTCTCTCTACAACTACTCGACAGTTTGCCGGTAAGATTTGATTTTAACTATTTTAAAACAAAAAACGAGCCTCTACTCGCTGTGTTTTTTCGCTTAACGGAAAGAAATTTGCTTTAAAACTATTGTTAGCTGTTTTCTACATATTGTACAATTGTAGATGTGGTGTTGAATTTATTTTTCGAAAAAACCACAAAGGACAACAGGCAATAAAACGAGCACATTCAAAGCTCCAACTCAAATTGTTTGGCGAAAACTAGAAGAAAAAAAAACTACTTTCTACTACAAAACATGATTTATTACGTCTTGAATTTGTCTAGTTATCATGATTTGAGGCCTTCCTATGTGTGTATTGAACAGTTTTCTAAAAAATTTTCCATTTTAATCTATAAAACACTGAATTTTTGGGAATTTCACTGGGGAAAATTTGCCGCTTTTGGCCGTGTTTCCATAGCGACTTAATTGGTACTCCTACGGAGTACAAATTAACGCTCTAATTGTACTCCTCTAAACCAATCAGAATCGAGTAATTTTGTCGAGTGTACTTTAAATTCACGAATCGCACTATTTTGAGTTTTAAATCGCACTGTTTTGATGAGCTAATGAAATTACAGAAAATCAAAAATTTGACCAATCAGATCACAGCAGACAAAAGCCTACTCAAAGAATGAGAAAAATGGAGATTTACTAGTTGAAAATGGATGAAGTTGAAAAAATGGATTTAAATTTGAAAACTTCTTACAGTATTGATTTCAAAATGGATATAATTAAGTGGTAATTGAACTTCGTGTCATGCAATTTTGGTCTGAAATCAAACTCATGATTAACAAATTTCACTCCCGCTGCGCGGTCATGCAATTTTGTAATCACTCATTTGATTTCAGACCAAGTAATATTGCACTCCACTCAGTCAAATTACCATTATAAATAATGGTAATAGAACTGAGTTGAGTGCAATTTGGGCTGAAATCGCAAGAGTGATTACAAAATTGCACGACCGCGCAGCGGGAGTGCAATTTGTTAATCACGAGTGTGATTTCTGCCCAAAATTGCAAGACACTCAGTTCTATTACCTATTAATCATTTCCATTTTGAAACTTAATATATTAAAATACTCAACAGTTATATGTAGCTTCAAAAGTGATTGTTTGACAAAATGATGCAATTAATGATTCAAAATAGTGCAATTAATGCTTAAATCGCACACTTTGTAGCCAATCAGATTGCAGGATTTGCTAATGATTTCAAAATGGATATGATTAATCCTGAAACAACCTCTGGGCTAATCAAAGCACAGGGGGGCCCACCTTAAATAAAAGTGCAAAACAAGAATATAATCTTGGTAAAACCTTTGGTTGAAAGCGAATGGAAAAATCAAGCAAAAATGCTTCAGGTTAACTTACAGTAAAATAGTAATTTGTGCCGCCTTCGTTTTCCTGTGTAAGTTTATTATGAACTTTTATGTCGGTTGGACTCCATGATATAACCGGTGTTATATCAGTGAAATCAGGGCATGGCTCAAACAAAAATGGAAATCGGACTTCGTAATAAGACCTTTGAGTTTTTCAAGAATAAAAGTATTTTAGAAAAAACCTACTAATGGTCTATCACCAATCGAGCCCTGTGATTGGCTGAGCTATTAGGGGTCTATTAGTGATAGACCTCTAGTAGCGAAAAGCGCCGGTTTTGAAAACCAAAACAAATATATTTAAAGCAAAATCCAAAATTCTTTGCATCCTTTTATTGGACCGATTAGTAGGTTTTTACTAAAACAATTAGACCTCTCGCCCTCATGGCCTACGAGTCAATAGCCCATTCGGCCTTCGGCCTCATGGGCTATTGACTCGTAGACCATTCGGACTCGAGGACTAATTGTTATCATCAGTATTGATATTAGTTACTTTTTGTAATATTTTTTAGTAAATGTTACATGCCAAGGTGCGTCTTTGAAGGAAGCCGATGGTCCTGCTATTGTGAGACTGTACAGAACTGGAGCAACAGCAATCACTGCTAATGATATTCTGTACGTACACAGATAAACATCAAATGTATCTCCTTATGCCTATTCTTAATAGACTACTTCTAAGTCGGCCATCTTGAATCTAAATTAATGAAAGGACTGTGTACGAAAAGCCAGGGGTAGACTTGTAGAATTTGATGAAGTAAAAAAATGGCTTTCTCTTGCCATATCATGCTGGTTAAGTGGCAAGCACTTCCTTATTTCCTTGTGGTATCAGTAATTCTTTCTACGTCTTGAATCACAAGGCATTATGAGGCGTTCAGGGGGTGGGGGGGGGGGGGGGGCAAAACAAAACAAAGATGTCGGATAATTTATCGTCGAAGTAGTCCATTAAAACCAAAGTGCATCCTGATCTAGCTTTGGTGCAAACAGCGCATGACATAATGCACTAAGTTTAGACCAAGTTAAGATATGCTTATCAGCAATCTTAGCAATAAATAAATAGACAATACATGTTTAATTTTATATATTTAGTTTATTGTATGATATTGATTCATTCGTGTTTCATTTGATTTAGGTGCAACACTACGAATGGTACCGCTTTCAGCCCGATCGACTACCAATCCCAAATCTCAGCAACAGTTTCTTTTGCACTCAATAACGTGACTAAAAACTTTTCTGTCGTTCTCACAAATGACAGAGTGGTCGAGGGAAATGAAAATTTCACAGTTACTTGTACCACATCTGACCCAAGAGTGGTTGTTGACTCATCCTGTAGTGATGTACAGATAAATATCATTAATGATGACAGTAAGTATTGCTAAGTTTTTCCAATTTGGTTGGAATTTCAAAGAAGGATATAAGTAGTTGGTTTTGTGGAATAAGAGGCTGACCCTAAAGCGCAAGGGAAAATGGGCAAACAACTCTACTCAAATGTGATGGTGAATCAGACGACCACAGCCGGTGAAAGGTGGCGCATTAGCAGCACACACCGCCTGAGGTGCACATAAAAAATAAACTCATAAAAAAATCAACTACAACATATATCTCCTATTTCAGTTATGAAATCATTTTATGCAGAGCTTATCGTCAAACTATATCATTTTCACAGCGTTTGTGTACTTCTGTCCTGGATATTCAACTTCTATAGAAGAAAACGTTGGGTCCTACACAGTACGACTTTGTCGCGTTGGTGTGCTTGAAGACACCCACACTGTAAGGTAAGGATCATGCAGTATCCAACTGACGCTTTGCCAAAGTTATAAATTAAAATTAAAAACCAATACCAGCACTAGAAATAGCACAAAGATTCATTATTCCAAGTATTATATTGGAAGGGGCGGATCCAGGATAATCATTACAGGTTACCTCACATCATTACGAAAGGTAGCCTTTAAAAGGAGGGGAAATAGTGAAAAAACTGTCCGCGTCTCAAATTTATGGAAATTATATTTGACATCTTGAAGTAAACCGAGTGAAAGTTTATTTTATTGTGCAAAGGAAGGTGACTAGTCACACCACTCACCACCCCTAGATCCGCACCTGATTGGCCGAGAAAACTGTTATTGAAAATTTACAAATTTACACACGCTTGTGTGTATTTTGGAGATAGGTCTGTTATTGCCTCTTTCCGTGTATTTCTATTCAACTTCTTAGTCAATACTTGTTCAAAGTTTCTATTTATAGTAAGCTGATTTTCCCTTTCTCTTACAGACTATGCAGAAGTTCTGATTCAGTCTCTCCACCGCATGATTACCCAGCAGTACAAGTACAATGTGATGATATTGTCTTTACAGCCTACGATGAGGTCAAAGAGCATGTCATTCCTGTGACCAACGACACGTGGGGCGAACAAGAGTACAAAACATTCAACATCTCCATGAACACCACCGATGCTCGTGTAACCTTCAACGATACAACAAGTTATGTTGTTACTATACACGACGATGATAGTAAGTACTGCGTTTGTAGAAAAGAACAAAAACAAAACATATGGTTTGGAGACCCAAGCTCAGTATGTTAGCACGTGTATTGCTATCAATTTATGTTCTGCTCTAAGCTAAAGCCGATTTTTAGAACAAACGTATTGTGCGAGAAACCAATATTTACGTGAAAAGAAAAAAGGTAAGATAAAAAGCGAGAAATCTGAAAATATCATTCCAAGCGAGGGCAACCTAGCGTGCTGTTATTCAACAAATTACTTAAGTAAACTTAATTTTCATGATATATTTTTGAATTTCAAGATACCTTTTGCTTCACAAGAACGTCGGCTAAAGTTTACGAAGAACACGATAAATTTGTCAACTTGACAATCAGAAGAACAGGAGAAATCATTATGTCAAGCGCTTCTGTTATGTGAGTACAGAATAAACTCGAGTATAGCTCTGCAACAAACTTACTGATTTCTTTTTACTTCAAGTAAGGGCCCAAGAACGGAACCCTTTGATTTTTGCAATCTATGATGACGTGACAGGGAAACTAGCGGGAAATCAGTAATCACGTGACGAATTTTGGTATACATCACTTGCTAATACTTGATTTTATTATAGCATAAACACCTCACCACAAACCGCCATTACTCCAGAGGACTACACGGAACCGAATCTTAACCAACGCTTGACCTTCTCTAATGGAGAGATTGAAAAAAATATCTCAGTAAATATAGTGAACGATAAACTTGTAGAAGATGATCAGACATTCCAGTTTTCACTGACTGGTGTTGATGGAAGTACCGTGTTCCCAGACTGTAAGACTTCTACTGTAACTATAGTCAGCAATGACGGTAAGTAGTGTATCGGTTATTTTGAACAAAATGCTAGTTAAATTTCGGGACTTGTATAGACCGTTTTCATTCAGTCCCTAGAGAGTTAACTGACGACAGAGAAGCATGCCAGCGATATCTGTGTGCCTAGCAAAAGAAACTAATGACAAACGTGTGGAAATGATCTAATGTATGTTGTGAGACAAAAAAGACGAAAAAAGGTTTAAGGGTAAAAGCCAGTCAGTCAGTCAAATAAGCATCGGACTAACTGATTGACTGACAAGCTAACTGACTGATTTATTGAAAAACTGACTGACTGACTGATTGACCGACAAACTGATCGACTGTCTCAGTTAAAGAATGAATCGACGGATGAACTGCCTGTCTGATCTTTGAATACTTTCATTTCAGTGAACATATTCTGCAGAGATCGAAGAGGATTTCAGAGTGTTTTAGAGAACAAAGGTCCTGTACTCATGGAGTTCACGCGAGAAGGATCGCTGCAATACAAACACACAATGAGGTATGATCTGATGTCTTACCCTAAATCACTAGTAGGATCACATTTATCATCTAGGCAAGAAATAAGACAAGCACTGTAAGGCCCAGTTACTTCTCATGAGCCCAACCTAATACTGCGAACTAAGTTGACTGGTTTGTTTTGAAAAAAAAATTAAACTTTTTGAAACTACAATTTCTTTTTAAACTGAAATATAATGCTGATTCCGAATGGTCCAAGAAAAACAGGGTGTCCCAAACTCGTTAGCGAGATAATCAGCATTTCATGAATACCTATACGCGCGAGTTTTTGAAACAAAAATTGCACAAGTGGTCAGAAAGATGAAAAATAAGATAATAGATTATAGTTCTTTGCAGACCATATTTTTGTACAAATGCCGGGTAATGATTCATTATTTAATACTGCTTTTCGTGAGATTTTATAAATTTTGGCAATTTGGCAACAATGCCCCGACATAACCATAGGTGCACTGCACTGCAGTTGGCTACGGTTTTTTTAATGAGCAGTTCGCTATATATGTACAGTGATTCTGATGTTGTTTCCGATTCCGATTCCTGTGCTACTGTAAACCAGCCTTTAATTTACAAATTTTAAAAGCGGTGTCAGCCAACAGATACCGTATAATATATTGTGGAATTATCACCGGTTTATAAAATTTTGGGGGAAAAAACAGACATATCGATCAGAGCTATCGATTCAGATGACAGAGTAAAATTAATCCAAACTCTTATTGTTATTCATCATTCCTTCCCCCTTTTAACAAACTGTGAGGTCATAGTGAAATAGAGCAGTTACACGCAGAGTTTTTCAGCTAAGATAGGTAGATCCGTTGATTTTGAGTTTTTCAAATAATCAGTAACATGATTTAGAAGTGTAGACTGTATGTCGTATCAAACACAGTGGTCAAGCTACCAACAAAAACTGCCTGCAAAATATATCGCATTAAAAATATTGATACATTTTATCTGTTAAAAATTGTTGCGGACTTTGTGCATGCTCGCATGGGAAATTAAAGCTTTAAAATTATTTTTTATCGATCATACAACTGAACGGTATGCTATCGAAACATTTTCAATCACGTCAGTGCAATGAAGTAAATTGTTGAATTTTTTTTTAAAGGCAGTATTCTATTTTGTCCAATCGGTCCCTCAAAGTTAGCGAAGGATGTGAAAAATTCGACATTCTCGCGATGAATGATGAATTTTGTTTTTCAGAATCCGTACGATCGATGGTTCCGCCAAGGCTGGTGAAGACTACACCGCCATTGATAAAACCTTAACGTTTGAACCAGACCAGACCAGCATAAAAGAAAATATTGTGTTTGTGAATGATAACATCGTGGAACCTGACGAGACATTTCGTTTATCTGTGACGTCATCAGATGACCGAGTATACATGATATGTCCTGGTACCGACTTTACTATTCTCAATGATGACAGTAAGTACGACTGTGTCTTGGAAACATGATGTGACTACCGGGAGATTGAGACCATCTTAAGTTTAGGAAGGGTGCATAGATCTTTTTTTTAATTTTAAGTGCACGATGTATTCTACATTCTGCAGCTTCGGCACAGACAATAACGGTGCTGATGATTCTCGTAGTCGCCATCTTGAAAAATTTAACAAAAAAACTGTCATAATTAAATAGAATAAATTTCGTATAAATAATTAATAAATTAGTAAATAAATGCGAAATTGTCATTAAGGTTAATCGTTTTTGGTTATAATACAGTATCAACTTGTTGTTGTTGTTATTCTCTTGAGAATGTCATTTACTTTGTATATCTTTTTGTAGCTTTCATCAGATGTGCTAACCAGAGTATCGAGGTCATCGAGGGCAACAAAACCGTCTATTTTACTTTGAAAAGAGAAGGTGTTCTGAACAAAGCTTCGCCTATCTGGTACGACCGTGATTGCTTCTCATTTTGATCCACACTTGAATGACTTTGCAGTTTTAAATTGTAAAATTGTATTTTTATTGTGACAGGGTTAGTACAAAAGACGGAACAGCGTTTGATAAATCTGACTACAAGCCTCAAAACGAAGTCAGCAAAACATTCCTTCCAGGTCAAGTGTATATGACGTTAAGCGTCGATCTGGTCGATGACGAGTACAACGAAGACGATGAGACTTTCTCAGTCATCATTGGATCTTATATCAATACGACTCTTACTTCAGGAGACAAATGTACACTCATCACCATCAAGGACAATGACCCAAGTAAGGGCAATTAAGTGACACTCCACATTCATCTACCCGTCGTCCCATTCATCAATTTATCTTTCCACTCATTCATTCTTTTGTCCATCCATCCATCCACCCACCTACCTGCATCTAACCACTTTTCCATCCATCCATTCTTAATTTACCAATCATTCAACCAATCCATCCATTCATACTTCCTTCCTTCCTTCCTTCCTTCCTTCCATCCATCCATCCATCCATCCATCCATCCATCCATCCATCCATCCATCCATCCATCCATTCATATACACGCACCCATCCACCCATCTATCGTTGCAACCTTCCCTCTTTTCACCTATCTATCATAAATCTATCAATCACTTTTAACCCCTGAAGAAGGAACTAAAGCGCTAATGAGCATACAAACATTTTAGCTAATAGATGTTGCTTGTATAGGAGTTATTTTCTAAATTGCATTTTTAGAGTTATGTGAAATAAGAAAAGAGCAGTTATTTGTTTAAAAAAGGCAAAACTTGTTTTATTTATTTTGTTTTTTTTCAATTAATGTGAAAATTATCTGGGCTATTATGTTCTGCTTATGATTTGCTTGTTGATATTGTATATTTATGTAGGCTTTTTTTAATTATACTGTGTGGGTTTTGTTTGTACACACATGTGCAGGGCTTGAAATAACAGCAGGACAACATACAATGTCCGAACAGGTTGAGCGAGTAACGGGGGTATGACCTAGCTAAAACTAGTTTGGCCGGTCATCATGACTGGCGACTGACTTGCCATTATTTCAAGCCCTGATGTGCAATTACTGGTTAGTCTTGCCCAAAGTAACATTTAATTTAGTGCTTTTACAAATGGTTGATCATAGAATATTAGTTTTGCTTGCAAGCTTCATGTGAGTTTCGAACATGGTTGACCATGATCTTTTATTTTATTGACGGTGCTTTCAAACATGGTTGCATGACCATGGTTAACCATGGTATTGATGTTGCTTTCAAACATGGTTGACCATGGTCAACCATGGTATTGATAAACTAATAAATAAACTATTTTTTGATCTTCCAGATCGCATGACGGAGCAACAAGCACAAGGTAATAAAATTGTATTTAATCTAAAGAGGGCAAGGAGAAACATTACTTAGTTGTTGCAAGACGCTCAGTTTTTAAGCGAATGGATTTTCTTCATCATTAATTTTTCAGAAATTCTCGTCAGACGGCGTAATTTCTTAATAATTATTGGAGTTGCTGGTGGATTTATGGCTCTGGTCGTTATATTATTCATCAGCTGTGTTTGCTATATCTTACGGTAAGCAAACAAGTTCAAACACCTACAATTAATAACAATCCTTCTCGTTTCACAAGAGTAACAAATATGTAGCCCAGGTAACTTCCCCTTATGACCCTTATCGAAGTAGAATATCTACATATTTACATAGCTTGTACTCGTTTGCCGTTCTGGGGTCGACAAATGGACTGGGAACGAGGGTAGAAATATTAATCTAATTACAAACCAAAACCCATCATATGAAAGAATACACTCAAATTATTAAGTTTCCCAAGTTTTAGAATTTTTAAGCGAATACTGACTGATTAACGGACTTTAAACAAATTGTAAAAATAAGAGAGAATGCATTGGGTACGCTTTCCTCAAATCCCACACATTCTGACTTTTGAAAGCTTGCCAATCAGTTATATTCATCAAAATATGCTCATATTCGGCTATAGTACTAAATCAGTATGTTGATTTTTGTGATGAGGATAGATTTTTAATTAAAAATAAGAGAGAATGTATGGTTTTTGGGACGCTTTTCTCAAGCCTTATACATTCTCTCTTATTTTTTTGCGAAACTTAAAAGCTTGCCACTCAGTAAGTTTTCCACCAAACCTGCTCAAACTTGGTAATAATACTAATATCATTATGCTATTTTTGTGATGAGGATATATTCTTAATTAGATTAATATTTACACTATGCCTCAGTCCCTTCCTCAACCTCAGAACGGAAAATAGCTTCCTTTATTACATCTTAGTTTTTTAATGTTATTTTGTTGCAGCCGAGCTAAGAATCTTGGTGCAGTAGAGGAGTAAGCGTGAATGAATCGATCAAGTCAATTAATTTATGTATGAAAATCGCTGGACTATAATCACAACACACATACACATGGTCACGGTACCGCCATATAACTGACGACATCGTATAAGCTAGTTCAAAGTCTAAAAATCGTTTTCACTGCGCATGTGGTTTTATGAATTTCTTACCTTCTTTTGTTTAATTAAAAAACAAGAAAAGGTTTAAACAAAAGGTGAGAAATTTGGGATAAAATCCCATGCGCACTGAAAACTATTCTTAAACTTTGAACTGGCTTATAGCCATGCCAACCAATCACCGTGCACCGTAGTACTATCCATGGCCCAACATTGTTGGACATCACCACTTAGAAGTACAATACGTTTCTCACAACCATAACTTTTCCAGTCTAAGTTTATATTTCCAAGCAATCAAACATGTCAGCAATGTATTTTGAATGAAACAACTCCCGTAATAGACCTCATCGGCTTGGGGTAATGTTGTCCCATTCCAGACCACGTGTCATTCTCTTGAGGATAAGATTCTTTGTTTGAGTTGTATCCATATTCATGAATCTTCTCATACGCAACCGTTAAACAATGAAATGATATGGGGAATGACATGTGGTCTGAAATGGGACAACATTACACGCAAGCCGATGAGGTCTATTACATATGACAAATCAGTAGACGAACATCATTTATCAAAAACTACATAAACATTAAAAAAGCCATAATGGATAAATATAAACATCTTTTTTTTGAACCAAGCTGTTGGTCCTTAGTAAATTCACTCGATAAACCGCCGCTGCGGTCTCTATTTCTTAGTGTTTCAGTTGCGGCGCTTATTCGGAGAAGCGCTCGTTTGATGGCGGCGCTTGAAAGAGTAAATACAGTATGGTACATAATGAATGTGCACGAAATTTCACGTAGTTAACGTTAAAACTAATCCCTGTATTCATGTTTACAGAAATTTTGTTAATAAACATATTTTTCACTTAGAAGTCTATCTCCAGTAAACATCTAGCCCCCGTGATCCTTAGCGATCTTAATAAGCTTCAGTGTAAGTTTTTGGTATCTAACTTCGTTGAAATGAGTTCATTGGTCAGTTTAAACGGACTCTAGGTCCAAAATCGATCAAAGTCACAACCTATAGTCATGCTTTTTGCCTGAAAATGGTCGAAAATTACCTTTTTTTCATCCTTAATAAATAATGCATATTTTTTTCGAAACATGTGAAAATGGTCAAAAATTGATCAAAAACCAAGCCTATAACCCATACTTTTTCCCTTAAATTGATTGAAATTGACCATTTTTCATCCTTACTGAAGAATGCAAATTTTTTCGAAAGGCGTGAAAATGGTCTAAAATTGATCAAAAACTAAGCCTATAACCCATGCTTTTTGCCTTATAATTGATCGAAAATGACCATTTTTCATCCTTACTGAAAAATGCAATTTTTTTCGAAAGGTGTGGAAATGATTCAAAAGCGATCAAAAACGTAGCCTATAGCCCATGCATTTTGCCTTAAGATGGTCGAAAATGGCCTATTTTGCACCATTGCTAAATAATGCATATTTTTGGAAGGGTGTGAAAATGGTCTAAAACTGATCAAAAACGTAGCCTAAAACCCATGCTTTTTGCCTTATAATTGGTCGAAAATGACCATTTTTCATCCTTACTGAAAAATGCAATTTTTTTCGAAAGGTGTGAAAATTGTCTAAAATTGATCAAAAAACAAAGCCTATAACCCATGCTTTTTGCCTTATAATTGGTCGAAAAGGACCATTTTTCATCGTTACTGAAAAATGCAATTTTTTTCGAAAGGTGTGAAAATGATTCAAAAGCGATCAAATACGTAGCCTATAGCCCATGCATTTTGCCTTAAGATGGTCGAAAATGGCCTATTTTGCACCCTTGATAAATAATGCAGTTGGAAAGGTGTGAAAATGGTCTAAAATCGATCAAAAACCAAGCCTATAGTATATGCTTTTTTCCTGAAAATGGTCGAAAATGACCTATTTTTCTCCTTAATCAATAATGCTTTTTTTTTGGGAAAGGTGTGAAAATGGTCCAAAATTGATCAAAAACCAAGCCTATAGCCATACTTTTTGCCTTAAATTGATTGAAAATGACCATTTTTCATCCTTACTGAAGAATGCAAATTTTTTCGAAAAGTGTGAAAATGGTCCGAAATTGATCAAAAACTAAGCCTATAACCCATGCATTTTGCCTTAAGATGGTCGAAAATGGCCATTTTTCATCCTTACTGAAAAATGCAATTTTTTTCGAAAGGTGTGAAAATGGTCAAAAATTGATCAAAAACCAGGGCTATAACCCATGCTTTTTGCCTTATAATTGGTCGAAAATGACCATTTTTCATCCTTACTGAAAAATGCAGTTTTTTTTCGAAAGGTGTGAAAATGGTCAAAAATCCATCAAAACCAAGGCTATAGCCCATGATTTGCCTGAAGATGGTAGAAAATGATACTGTTTTGCATCCTTAATTAATAGTGCATATTTTTCTGAAAGTTGTGAAAATGGTCCAAAATTGATCAAAAAACCAAGCCTACAGTCCATGCTTTTTTCCTGAAAATGGTCTAAATTGACCTATTTTTCTCCTTAATCAACAAGACTTTTTTTGGGAAAGGTGTGAAAATGGTCCAAAATTGATCAAAAACCAAGCCTATAATCCATGCTTTTTTCCTGAAAATGGTCTAAATTGACCTATTTTTCTCCTTAATCAACGAGACTTTTTTTGGGAAAGGTGTGAAAATGGTCCAAAATTGATCAAAAACCAAGCCTATAGGCCATACTTTTTGCCTTAAATTGATTGAAAATGACCATTTTTCATCCTTACTGAAGAATGCAAATTTTTTCGAAAGGTGTGAAAATGGTCCGAAATTGATCAAAAACTAGGCCTATAACCCATGCTTTTTGCCTTATAATTGGTCGAAAATGACCATTTTTCATCCTTACTGAAAAATGCAATTTTTTTCGAAAGGTGTGAAAATTGTCTAAAATTGATCAAAAACCAAGCCTATAACCCATGCTATTTGCCTTATAATTGGTCGAAAATGACCATTTTTCATCCTTACTGAAAAATGCAATTTTTTTCGAAAGGTGTGAAAATTGTCTAAAATTGATCAAAAACCAAGCCTATAACCCATGCTTTTTGCCTTATAATTGGTCGAAAAGGACCATTTTTCATCCTTACTGAAAAATGCAATTTTTTTCGAAAGGTGTGAAAATGATTCAAAAGCGATCAAATACGTAGCCTATAGCCCATGCATTTTGCCTTAAGATGGTCGAAAATGGCCTATTTTGCACCCTTGATAAATAATGCAGTTGGAAAGGTGTGAAAATGGTCTAAAATCGATCAAAAACCAAGCCTATAGTATATGCTTTTTTCCTGAAAATGGTCGAAAATGACCTATTTTTCTCCTTAATCAATAATGCTTTTTTTTTGGGAAAGGTGTGAAAATGGTCCAAAATTGATCAAAAACCAAGCCTATAGCCATACTTTTTGCCTTAAATTGATTGAAAATGACCATTTTTCATCCTTACTGAAGAATGCAAATTTTTTCGAAAAGTGTGAAAATGGTCCGAAATTGATCAAAAACTAAGCCTATAACCCATGCATTTTGCCTTAAGATGGTCGAAAATGGCCATTTTTCATCTTACTGAAAAATGCAACTTTTTTCGAAAGGTGTGAAAATGGTCAAAAATTGATCAAAAACCAGGGCTATAACCCATGCTTTTTGCCTTATAATTGGTCGAAAATGACCATTTTTCATCCTTACTGAAAAATGCAGTTTTTTTTCGAAAGGTGTGAAAATGGTCAAAAATTGATCAAAAACCAGGGCTATAACCCATGCTTTTTGCCTTATAATTGGTCGAAAATGACCATTTTTCATCCTTACTTAAAAATGCAATTTTTTTCGAAAGGTGTGAAAATTGTCTAAAATTGATCAAAAACCAAGCCTATAACCCATGCTATTTGCCTTATAATTGGTCGAAAATGACCATTTTTCATCCTTACTGAAAAATGCAATTTTTTTCGAAAGGTGTGAAAATTGTCTAAAATTGATCAAAAACCAAGCCTATAACCCATGCTTTTTGCCTTATAATTGGTCGAAAAGGACCATTTTTCATCGTTACTGAAAAATGCAATTTTTTTCGAAAGGTGTGAAAATGATTCAAAAGCGATCAAATACGTAGCCTATAGCCCATGCATTTTGCCTTAAGATGGTCGAAAATGGCCTATTTTGCACCCTTGATAAATAATGCAGTTGGAAAGGTGTGAAAATGGTCTAAAATCGATCAAAAACCAAGCCTATAGTATATGCTTTTTTTCCTGAAAATGGTCGAAAATGACCTATTTTTCTCCTTAATCAATAATGCTTTTTTTTTGGGAAAGGTGTGAAAATGGTCCAAAATTGATCAAAAACCAAGCCTATAGCCATACTTTTTGCCTTAAATTGATTGAAAATGACCATTTTTCATCCTTACTGAAGAATGCAAATTTTTTCGAAAAGTGTGAAAATGGTCCGAAATTGATCAAAAACTAAGCCTATAACCCATGCATTTTGCCTTAAGATGGTCGAAAATGGCCATTTTTCATCTTACTGAAAAATGCAACTTTTTTCGAAAGGTGTGAAAATGGTCAAAAATTGATCAAAAACCAGGGCTATAACCCATGCTTTTTGCCTTATAATTGGTCGAAAATGACCATTTTTCATCCTTACTGAAAAATGCAGTTTTTTTTCGAAAGGTGTGAAAATGGTCAAAAATCCATCAAAACCAAGGCTATAGCCCATGATTTGCCTGAAAATGGTAGAAAATGATACTGTTTTGCATCCTTAATTAATAGTGCATATTTTTCTGAAAGTTGTGAAAATGGTCCAAAATTGATCAAAAAACCAAGCCTACAGTCCATGCTTTTTTCCTGAAAATGGTCTAAATTGACCTATTTTTCTCCTTAATCAACAAGACTTTTTTTGGGAAAGGTGTGAAAATGGTCCAAAATTGATCAAAAACCAAGCCTATAGGCCATACTTTTTGCCTTAAATTGATTGAAAATGACCATTTTTCATCCTTACTGAAGAATGCAAATTTTTTCGAAAGGTGTGAAAATGGTCCGAAATTGATCAAAAACTAGGCCTATAACCCATGCTTTTTGCCTTATAATTGGTCGAAAATGACCATTTTTCATCGTTACTGAAAAATGCATATTTTTGGAAGGGTGTGAAAATAGTCTAAAACTGATCAAAAACGTAGCCTAAAACCCATGCTTTTTGCCTTATAATTGGTCGAAAATGACCATTTTTCATCCTTACTGAAAAATGCAATTTTTTTCGAAAGGTGTGAAAATTGTCTAAAATTGATCAAAAACCAAGCCTATAACCCATGCTATTTGCCTTATAATTGGTCGAAAAGGACCATTTTTCATCGTTACTGAAAAATGCAATTTTTTTCGAAAGGTGTGAAAATGATTCAAAAGCGATCAAATACGTAGCCTATAGCCCATGCATTTTGCCTTAAGATGGTCGAAAATGGCCTATTTTGCACCCTTGATAAATAATGCAGTTGGAAAGGTGTGAAAATGGTCTATAATCGATCAAAAACCAAGCCTATAGTATATGCTTTTTTCCTGAAAATGGTCGAAAATGACCTATTTTTCTCCTTAATCAATAATGCTTTTTTTTGGGAAAGGTGTGAAAATGGTCCAAAATTGATCAAAAACCAAGCCTATAGGCCATACTTTTTGCCTTAAATTGGTCGAAAATGACCATTTTTCATCCTTACTGAAAAATGCAATTTTTTTCGAAAGATGTGAAAATGGTCTCAAATTGATCAAAAACTAAGCCTATAACCCATGCTTTTTGCCTTATAATTGGTCGAAAATGAACATTTTTCATTCCTACTGAAAAATGCAATATTTTTCGAAAGGTATGAAAATGGTCTAAAATTGGTCAAAAACTAAGCCTATAACCCATGCTTTTTGCCTTATAATTGGTTGAAATTGACCATTTTTCATCCTTACTGAAAAATGCAATTTCTTTCGAAAGGTGTGAAAATGATTCAAAAGCGATTACAAACGTAGCGTATAGCCCATGCATTTTGCCTTAGGATGGTCTAAAATGGCCTTTTTTTATTCTTACTGAAAAATGCAATTTTTTTCGAAAGGTGTGAAAATGGTCCAAAATTGATCAAAAACTAAGCCTGTAGGCCATACTTTTTGCCTTAAATTGATTGAAAATGACCATTTTTCATCCTTACTGAAGAATGCAATTTTTTTCGAAAGGTGTGAAAATGGTCTAAAATTGATCAAAAACCAAGGCTATAGCCCATGCTTTTTGCCTTATAATTGGTCGAAAATGACCATTTTTGATCCTTACTGAAGAATGCAAATTTTTTCGAAAGGTGTGAAAATGGTCTCAAAATTGATCAAAAACCAAGCCTATAACCCATGCTTTTTGCCTTATAATCGGTCGAAAATGACCATTTTTCATTCCTACAGAAAAATGCAATATTTTTCGAAAGGTGTGAAAATGGTCCAAAATTGATCAAAAACTAAGCCTATAACCCATGGTTTTTGCCTTATAATTGGTCGAAAATGACCATTTTTCATCCTTACTGAAAAATGCAATTTTTTTCGAAAGGTGTGAAAATGGTCAAAAATCCATCAAAACCAAGCCTATAGCCCATGATTTGCCTGAAAATGGTAGAAAATGATACTGTTTTGCATCCTTAATTAATAGTGCATATTTTTCTGAAAGTTGTGAAAATGGTCCAAAATTGATCAAAAACCAAGCCTACAGCCCATGCTTTTTTCCTGAAAATGGTCTATATTGACCTATTATTCCTCTTAATCAATAAGACTTTTTTTTGGAAAGGTGTGAAAATGGTTCAAAATTGATCAAAACCGAAGCCTATAACCCATGCAATTTATCTGAAAATAGTCGAAAATGACCTATTTAGCTTCCTTAATAAAATTGCATATTTTTGGAAATGTATGAAAATGGCCTAAAATCGATCAAAAACCAAGCCTATACTCCATACTTTTTGCCTTAAAATGGTCGAAAATGACCTATTTGTAATCCTTAATAAATAATGCATATTTTTTGGAAAGGTGTGAAAAGGGTCAAAAATCGATCAAAAACCAAGCCTATACTCCATACTTTTTGCCTTAAAATGGTCGAAAATGACCTATTTGTAATCCTTAATAAATAATGCATATTTTTTGGAAAGGTGTGAAAAAGGTCAAAAATCGATCAAAAACCAAGCCTATCGTCCATGCTTTTGCCTGAAAATGGTCGAAAATGACCTATTTTTCATCCTTACTGAAGAATGCAATTTTTTTGGAAAGGTGTGAAAATAGTCCAAAATCGATCAAAAACCAAGCCTATAACCCATGCTTTTAATCTTAAATAGGTCGAAAATGACCTATTTTTCATCCTTACTGAAGAATGCAAATTGTTTTTTGGAAAGGTGTGAAAATAGTACTAATCCATAATTTATCCATTATCAGAAACAAAGATAACTTACATTTGTGATACCACAGGTATCCCAGTAATTATGTCCGATTTACAAAACCGATACTATGACGTCATGGCTTGTTGACATGGGCAACAATAATACATATTTAGGTTAAATCTACTTTCATCTAGAACAGTTAGTGTAATATTTAGCTTTTCTCACGTACGTTTATTTTACAAACCGAATCATGTATTGTGTGATTCAATGATTAATGTTGTACTAGCGACCTATGATCCTTAGCGTCTAAAGTTGTTTGATGTGACGTCATGGTGCTATAGGGTAATAAAGAAAAGCTGAATAATATTTCTGTGATTTGTAGATAGCATCGACAAATTTCGCCGAGTAAATGAATAGCTTCCATGATATGTTATGGCGGCGGCGGCGGAAAATTATGCCTGTTTGGGCGATTTGATATTGTCGCGACGTGACAAGGTCAAATCAAGGAGTAGTGTAAACCGTATAATCAAAGCGGACTCTCCAGTTTATATAGTAATAAGTAGAGTTGGCCTTAAGCTAAATGAAACCATTCTATGTTGCAAAATATTCCAGGATATTTTGGCCCTGAGACTGCATGACGTTTTGTCCCCGAACCTTGGTAACGTTGTTCATTTCTGAGACTGCGTATATAACATACATGCACCCCCTTTCACCGCAGTGCCGTGACCATGTTGTAATGTGCATTATCAATATAGCTTCGAACGGTTTTTTGTTTGTATAATATTTCTATTTCATTTAAGGTACCCTGGCCGTGGTGTGATGTGCATTATCAATATAGCGTGCAGTGATTGGTTGTTTCTATGATGTCTTTATTTCCACGATGGTACCTTGACCGTATCGTTATGTACATTATCAATAGGCAAGGGACTGGGAACGCGTTTTTAATTTTAATCTAATTAGCAAAAAAGTTGTCATTTGAAAGAGCATCACATGATTAGTAAGTCTAACAAATTTGAACAGGTTTGAGTTAAATGAACCAACCAGAGTGAGAAGCTCTGAAAAGTGTCAAAAATGTATGAATGTATGGTTAGGGAGGAAGCTTGTCCCCTTTAGCCATACATTCTTTTTAATTTTTGACACTTTTGAAAGCTTGTAACTCTGGTTCTTTTCTTTAAATCTGTTCAAATTTGCTAGTCTTACTAATCTCGTTTTTTAAATGGTATATATAGCGTGCACTGATTGGTTGTGTCTATCATGTCTTCATTTCAGCATCTTGTCCATGTCGTGATATGCATGAATACATTCAGTTTATTGATTCCTCATTTGTTCCTCATTTTCTTCAACCTTTCTTTCCTAAGCTGCAAATAGTAAAAAAAAATGTCATTTGTTTCTCTATTGTTTCTCTATTGTTTCTCTATTGTTTCGCATCTCGAGAACAAAAGATATATATATATATACAGTAGCAGCATTTATTATATACACCTACTTGCAAGAACGTTGTCATACAACATTTGAGCATTTGTAGTTTAGTGGATTAGGAATAAATTAAAAGTAGAAAAGAAGATCATTGAAGCATAACTCTTTCTTTTGTACTTTTAATTTATTCCTAATCTTGAAACTACAAATGTTCAAATGTTGTATGACAACGTTTTTGCAAGTAGGTGTATATCAACAATGACTATGAACTATATATGCAAAAAAAAAAAACAAGATAATTCTACAATGCTAAATCTATTGTGCTATTGGTTTGTTACCCTTCTGAGACGAGGAGTAGAAGGATTGGTATCAATTTTAGTTGGTTGAGTTAGTTACTTACCGTAAGGCAAAGCAAAAAAAGAAGATGAAAAGTAGAACAACCACGGCCATAATAGCGACAGCAACTCCAAGAAGTATTTCGACGTTGCGCTCTTTGACGAAAAGTGCTGGGGAAAATACAAATGGTAGCAAAGTTTGTCTTTTAAGAAAGAAATTTGAAAAAAGGATTTGTGTTAAAAAAGGATAGGTGCAAAGCCATTGTCCTCTTTAAACCTTTAAAATATTCAATTACCTTGTGCTTGATGCGCTGTCATGCGATCTTCAGGATCTAACATATTAATTGAATCATGGTGAGATAGATGGATAGAACGAAGGATGGGGGTTTGATGGATGGATAAACGCATGGCTTTAAGACTTCGATGAATGGGTGGATAGATGGCTGGTTGAATGGAGGGATAAGGGAAGGATGGGTAGTTGTTAGATTAATGGAAGTAGGAAAGGAGAGATGAAAGGAGAGATAGATGGATGGATGGATGCTGGGTTGAATGGATGAATGGGTGTTTGCGGTGGGATGGATCAGACGAATAATACTTTGTTTTTCTAGTCACTTAATCGCTCTTACTTGGCTCATCATCCACGATGGCGATTAGTGCACATTTATCTCCGGAAGTAAGAGTCGTGGGGATATGAGATCCAATCCTGACAGAGAAATTCTCATTGTCTTCTTTGTACTCGTCATCGACCAGACCGACGATTAACGTCATGTACGCTTGACCTGGAAGGAAAGTCTTGTTGACTTTGCTTTGAGGTTTGTAGTCAGATTTATCAAATGCTGTGCCGTCTTTTGTACTAAACCTGTTTCACCAAAATAATGTTTTACGATTCAATTTTTTTAGAAATAATTAAGTCTGGTTTAAATTTAAAAAATGAGTGGTCTTACCAGATAGGTGAAGATTTGTTTAAGACACCTTCTCTTTTCAAAGTAAAATAGACGGTTTTGTTACCCTCGCTGACGTCGATACTCTGTTCAGTACATCTGATGAAAGCTACAAAAAGATGCACAATTAAAAAGATAAAAACAAATGAAGTAGTTTCTCGTTTGATTTCTCTTAAACTCTATTGGTCTTCATATGCTCCAAAGCAGATTCTCTCACTCCATATTTTGAGCGAGAAAACCTGACAAAGGTGGTGGTATATTCTGGTTTCACCTTCTTTTGACCAGAGGTACCTCGTAGGTGCCAATCAAGCATGGGACAACGAAAAATCAAATTCAAAACAGGACAAATCAAAAAATGGTGGCCATTGCTGGTACAGAAGCTGTAGATCTCTCGGATGTATAATATATCACGGGACCATTGGGTTACCTGTGTTATGCGTTGAGTTATGTAAGCACTTGGTTAGTTTTGGTCACGTCATGTGTACCAGGCAACGTCATACTTACTGTCATCATTGAGAAGAGTAAATTGGGTACCATTACATATCATATTTACTCGGTCATCGGATGACGTCGCAGATAAACGAAACGTCTCGTCAGGTTCCACCACGTTATCATTCACAAGCAAAACAGTTTCATTTATGCTGGTCTGATTGGGCGCAAATGTTAAGGTTTTATTTATGGCAGTGTAGTCTTTACCAGACTGGGCGGTGTCATCAATCGTACGGATTCTGAAATAAAGATCACAGTGAATATCGTTCGTGAGAATTCATTATGTGGCTATCAAATCAAGAATCGCAATGGGAAAGCAGATTATATCGCCAGAAACTGGAAACTCAACTCAGAAAAAGTAAAAACTCACACGAAGCAGCTTTTGTTTGAGATCCTGTTGAAGCCAGGTATATAGTATTATATTAATAGTAGTATGTTCCTGGAGGACCTTGTTTTTTTTTTTTGTTTTTTTTTTTTTTTTTTTTCAAATTCAAGACTAGATCAACAAGCACGATTGGTTTGAAGCGAAAGACACTATATTTTTTAAAAACGTTTTGGCTCTAAAGACTACTACAGCTGAGGTACTCTAAAGTCTGTAAACGCATGCATTTTGAAGTTCAGATTTGTATCGTCGAGGAACTTGTACGCCGTTCATACTCTCTCGTTAGTTAACCGATATTTTTCTTCAAATTCAAGAAAATGTCGATTGATTTACAAATATAATGGCGCGCTGACCGAGCTATTTGCTTTGCTTACCCACTTGTACCTTATCCAACATACTGCTTATATCAGTAAAGTTTGATAAGGTTTGAGGAAAAATGTCGAAAGGGATTGATCTATCCCGGCCTGCCTAAACATGAAACCCTGCTTAAAATTCCTTTTATTGCAGGTCATACCTCATCGTGTGGTTGTATTGAAGCGATCCTTCTCGCGTGAACTCCATGAGTACAGGACCCTTGTTCTCGTAAACACTCTGGGGTCCTGTTCGATCTCTGCAGAATATGTTCACTAAAATGAAAGCAATGAATGATCAGTCATTTCCTCAGCCAATTCTAAGTCAGTCAGACAGCTAGTCGCAGTCAAGCAAATAAACTAGGAACGCGCTGTAAGGACACGATCTTTATTTGGCCTTTTTTTTATATAAATTTTAAACCAATAAATCTCTTACCGTCATTGCTGACAATAGTAACAGTAGAAGTCTTACAGTCTGGGAACACGGTACTTCCATCAACACCAGTCAATGAAAACTGGAATGTCTGATCATCTTCTACAAGTTTATCGTTCACTATATTTACTGAGATATTTTTTTCAATCTCTCCATTTGAGAAGGTCAAGCTTTGATTAAGAATCGGTTCTGTGTAGTCCTCTGGAGTAATGGCAGTTTGTGGTGAGGTGTTTATGCTATAATAAAATCAAGTATCATAAAATCAGGTAATAATAATAACATCGAGCATTACCGTGGAATATCCCAATATGGAATATGAGACTTTAGGCGAGTGTGTATACGAAGAAAATACAAGTGACGAGTGGGAAATCCACGGTATGCCATAAGAAATTATTGTATAACCATTTTATTCCACACCATTGAAAATACAAATGATTAGACTCAACGCACAGTGCATGATGGGAAGGAAGAGTGAAATACCGACGAATATGCAACAGCTTTCCTGCTTTCTGGTTGGCTGTATTTTCTATGGTGCGGGATAAAAGGGAGTAAAGAATGATTATGAAGTGATCATTGTAAAGACAACGTATAAGAATGATAAATGTATGCAAAACACCGTATATTTAACAATTAGTCCTCGAGTCCGAATGGTCTACGAGTCAATAGCCCATGAGACCGAAGGCCGAATGGGCTATTGACTCGTTGGCCATGAGGGCGAGAGGTCTAATTGTTTTAGTAAAAACCTACTAATCGGTCCAATAAAAGGATGCAAAAAGTTTTGGATTTTGCTTTAAATATTTTTTTTTTGTTGGTTTTCAAAACCAGCGCTTGTCGCTACTAGAGGTCTATCACTAATAGACCCCTAGTAGCTCAGCCAATCACAGGGCTCGATTGGTGATAGACCATTAGTAGGTTTTTTCTAATTGAAAATATATATACATATATACTTAACTCTACTGACATTTTGGACCCTGAGCCCTTCGTCTCTGGGACCGGGGTGTGGTTAGGGTTGTTTTTGTTGCAGTGCCAAACCGTATAATAAAAGCTGTATAATAAAAACTCGAGTTTATTCTGTACTCACATAACAGAAGCGCTTGACATACTGATTTCTCCTGTTCTTCTGATCGTCAAGTTGACAAATTTATCGTGTTCTTCGTAGACTGTAGCCGACGTTCTTGTGAAGCAAAAGGTATCTTGAAATTCAAAAAAATGATCATGAAAATCAAGTTTAGATTAAGTAATTTTGTTTAAATCCAGCCTAGTTTCGCATCTTTTTTCCCCGCTTTACTAGGGTTGCTCTAGAACTCGGCTTTAGATAAGAATAACCACTTGAAAGCATATAAATTTACCTCACCCTTCAGGTAAATTTACCGTGTAATATAATGCCAATAACTGAGCTTGGGTTCCCTGAGATAAATCACAGCTGACCCAAATGGATTTAGGGAGCATATCCAGTAACAGTATTCTATTTCAGTTGTTCTTTTAGAACAGTACTTACTATCATCATCGTGTATGGTGACAACGTAGCTTGTTGTAGCGTTAAAGGTTACGCGAGGATCCGTAGTGCTCATGGAGATGTTGAAAGTTTTGTACTCTTGTTCGCCCCACGTATCGTTGGTCACAGGGATGACGAGTTCTTTGACCTTGTCGTAGGCTCTAAAGACGATATCATCACACCGTGCTTGTACTGCTGGGTAATCATGCAGAGAAGAGACTGCGTCAGAACTTCTGCATAGTCTGTATAGTAAAGAGAGAACCTGTTACTAGTAATACACCAAAAAAGACTATATTAATACATTGTGCTGATACTGATGGGTAATCATGCGCAAGAGAGATTGCATCAGAAGTTTTGCATGATCTGTATGGGAAAAAGAAAATCTAACATTGAGCGTTTTAGGAATAATTTTTTTTTAGGTTAAAAAATTTGCGATGAGAATCTTGAGGGAAAAAGAAGATAAGTATTTATCTGTTAGAAGGATCGAGGGTTGGAGGTAGAAGAAAATATGTCACATGATATCCAAACCTTTAGCACATTTAAATTACAAAAATTTGCAGATGATTTTCACAAGTCGGTGACCGAAATATCCAACTAATCAGAAAAAAGTTCCTCGTCATTTGATCCGTACCGAAAATTGCATGATCCTTACCGTATAGTGTGGGTATCTTCAAGCACACCAACACGACAAAGTCGAACTGTGTAGGACCCAACGTTTTCTTCTATAGAAGTTGAATATCCAGGACAGAAGTACACATATGCTGAAAAGATATTCGAGTTGTCTCATAAGTTCGTAAAATAATGTGTAAATTAAAAGTAATTAGAATATACACCGATTATGAACGCACGCGGTTTTCCTGGATCGAGGAGGTGAAAACAAGGCTAGTCAGTCGTCTGTAACATGTGGTAAGCTGGCTTTTCCCTTAGACATCACTAAAAACGGTTCTTAATGGATGTAAACACCAATAAGAAACATTAAACTTTAACGATGGATAAGAAAACACAGATCATGGACGAATGACTAGCCTATTTTTCACCCCCTCGATCCATGGCCAGGACGTCTGTTTGTGTCCGCCATGTTTGGAATCATTGCATAGTCGTGTAGGTATCTTTACACTTAACACTTCAAAACCTTTGTTTTTTAAAGGACATTAATTTTGATGCATGTCAGTTGCAAATACGCGGCCTTTACGGATGTGTTGGTAGGTCACTCCGATCCTTAGACCCGAAGGGCTGTCCGGTTTTCCTTCCTCCACAAGAACCATATTCTTAATCATAACTTAATATTTTCATTTTCATCTAGATTGGAGCCTGGTTGTGTCGGGATTTTGAGTGAAGAAATTGAGCAATACTTACTGTCATCATTAATAATATTTATCTGTATACCACTACAGGATGAATCAACAACCACTCTTGGGTCTGAAGTGCTACAAGTAACTGAAAGACTTTCATTCCCTTCAACTACTTTGTCATTTTTGATGACAATAGGAAGATTTTTAGTCGATTCATGGAATTGAAAAGATACTACTGTTTCTGAACTTTGAGAATGGTAGTCCATCGGGGTGAATGCGCTGCCGTTGGCAATGCTGCACCTAAATACAATAAAATATATAAATGAATGAATTAACATCATACAATAAAATGAAATATCTAAATCATGTTTTGCTTAATATGGGCCATTTTTAGGTTAACACGGTGCATTCCCTTCTAGGTTCTTGAATATTATGCCTTATGTGTGGATTGTTTGTTTGTTTGCTTGAAGTTAGACCATAATGCACTTTGTTTCGAACTAAGTAAAGACTAATGGAAATACCGGAATTTAAGGTATATATGTCTACGTACGAAATATTGTTCGCTGTTATCGTCGTTGCTCCAGTTCTGTACAGTATCACATTAGCAGGACCGTCAGCTTCTTTTAAAGAAACACCTTCGCATGTAACATTCACTATAAAGCAACAGAAAAACAAGCAGGATTTTTAAAGCATTAATAATAATAATAATATTAATAACTATAATAATATCTTTTTATTTTATTTATTGGGTATAGCAGATAAACCAGCTGGTCTGAAATAGTGACGTAGAAATGACGTCACTGGAAATCTGGGACGTCATAAAGCCTGCAAAAATTGACTTACAAAAGTTTATACCCGAGATAAATCTAAATTTTCAGCAGGATTTTTCGATATTTTGTAAAAATTTACTATGATACATTCAACATTGAATGGGAAAACAAAATAAGTTAATAACTGTTTCCCGAGTCACCAAACTATTAAAAGAGTTTTTGCAAATTTTCTCGTTTCTGATTGGCTACAATTTGTTCTCAGATCAGCTGGAAGCGATTGTATTGTGATAGAATAACAATTCTTTAAAATTGAAACGTTTAAGAATTCGAAGTTGCTATTTGTTTCGTAGAGCATATTTTTATCGGTCGGGAAAAAATCTGAGCTCCTGATGGGATTTTAACCCACGACCTTCGTGTTTCTACAGGAACAGGACTGACTCGTGCGAGCGAGCGTGGTATATGATGGTATTTAGGCAGGACACTTAGAAGGTACGGTGTACCAAACCAAGTGAAAATCGATTGTTGAAAGATCTTAATTTAATCCAATTTAACTTTTTTTCCTTTCTTTTTATCTTTTGGTGCTTGGTACAGCATACCTCTTAAGTGACGTCGCTAAATGCCATCATATACCACGAAGGTCGTGGATTCAAATCCTGCCAAATTAAAAATCTCAAAAAAAAATTAAAAAGTACAAATATCAGTCTTAATCATACCATCATTACTTATCAGCTTGATAATTCTTTCAGATTTCCCGGGCCTCACATTACTTGACCCAACCCCTGATATCGTGACATTGAAAGTCTCGTTGTCTTCTACTAGTCTGTCATCCACCACTGTACAGGCTGCTATAGTTCTGCTTGTTTCGCCTGCATCAAAGTGGATGATACTGGTGCTTGCACCGATGCAATCTGCACTCTCAGCAGAAGCAGTAAATATGAGATGTAGACTAGAGACAAAGTAAATATTAAAAAAATTAAGAACTAATGAAATTTTTTTTCAAAGTAAATATTCAGAATAAAAAAAATGTTTTTTCTAAATTTTCTCTCATAAATACTAAAGAAATTACTCGTATAGTCTACCCCCGTTCTACATAAATACTTACATAAAAAAGCATTTTATAATAATGATAATGATATATAATCAAAGGCGCTTTACAATCATGAGAGGTGGTTAGTATAAGGTGTAGGCACTGAGGGTGGTCACTGCCAGGGTTTCTTTACGTCCTCAGTGGTTCATTTACGTCCCTCCGATATTGGTTAGTGATGAAGTGTGGAGAGACGGGACCGCCACGGAAAGTGGTCATCCGAGCCACTTTTCAAAAGTTAATAATGGCGGTATTGATGTCGATGCAGATGATGTTGATTGATTTTATCCGCACATGCCGGCGGAACTCGGCATCTGATTAGGCGAATGATTAGGGTGTTGAGGGGATGGGGTAACGATCACGAATCACGGACAATATCTAATCAATTCACGATTCACGAAATTACGATTATTGAATAATCTTGATACAAAGATTCATGAAAACCAGTAAGAAAAACTAGAATCACGGTCTTCAAAATAGATAAATCATGCATCTGCGGTGGGAACTTTAATTCAGAAGTCTCAGACTTTTTTGCTTTCAAGAATCACGGTCCAAAAAAGGCAGAATCACGGACCACAGAATGCAGCTTCAACACTCTTCGAATGTGTTTTAAATGTGCATCATGTACAGTAATAAGAACGTCGTTACGCTCCACTTACCTGGCTTTGGACACTACTGAATTTCTACCAACTCTGTTAATGGTGAGTATGACATGAGGTGGTCCAACACCTTCAGTCATTTGCATCTCAGTGACGTCCGTCAGATAAAAGGTATCTGAAATAAAAGGTTTCTAGTCATTGCTCGACATTTTAGGTTGGGTTGATTGCGTAAAAAAAAAGACAAAAAAGGTCATAACGAAACTTTAATACTTCATTTTGTTGCTTTTGTTTTGTTTTCGTTTGTTTTTGCTTTTTTTTTTTTTTTTTTTTTTTCCAAAAGGAGAGACCGTTTTCATATCTAGAATATTTGTCTAAAATATCAAGAATATTTGTGCCCTAGGGAAGCACGCGTGGTGTAGCGGTGAGAGCGCTTCCCTCTCACCAACGTGACCCGAGTTCGAGCCCCACTATGTGAGTGGAGTTGTTTGTTGGTTCTCTCCTGTGCTTCGACGGTTTTTCCGGGTACTCCTGTTTCTCCTCCCTCCTCAAAAATCAACTTCTAAATTCCAATTGGAATGCAGTGGAGGAGGAGCCACTTGGTCGCTTCCACTGTTAATTCTCATTTATTTATCATTTATCATTTATCCTTTTCTACACTGAACGGAGTACTTACTATCATCATCGTGTATGGTAACAACATAACTTGTTGTATCGTTGAAGGTGACACCAGCATCGGTAGTGTTCATGGAGATGTTGAATGTTTTGTACTCTTGTTCGCCCCAAGTGTCGTTGGTCACAGGAATGACGAGTTCTTTGACCGTGTCGTAGGCTGTAAAGACTATGTTATCACACTGTGCTTGTACTGAGGGGTAATCGTGCGGTAGAGAGACTGAATCAGAAGTTCTACATAGTCTGTAAAAGAAAGAGAAACTATTGCTAGTAATACACCTAAAAAAGAGCCATGGAAAACCATTGTAGCCTAAAACATTGTACAAAAAAACATGGATAACAAGGGAAAAAACAGTCAATTATTATATTGAAAATTAAGTGTGAGGATAAGAAGGTGGGTGGGGAGGCGGAAGGGTTAGAAAAATGTTCCATGTAACTGGTTATTGCATGATTCTTACCCTACAGTGTGGGTTTCTTCAAGCACACCAACGCGACAAAGTCGAACTGTGTAGGACCCAACGTTTTCTTCTATAGAAGTTGAATATCCAGGACAGAAGTACACATAAGCTGGAAGAAAAGTATGATAGGATAAAATGAATAGGATTTATATAAGTTTTATTTTTTAAACTATTCTAAATAAGGCGCGCGGAAATGAAGACCTTAACGGTACATCATCTTTTATTGAGAACGTCAAGTCGGTGGTATACAATGTGCCGCCTTTTCAGTTCCAATGTGACCGTAGGTTCTTTTCTTAGATCAGCCATTAGATTCGAGTAAAGGTGTTTGCTATAGTTCTCTGCTGCGCTTCAAGAATGTTTTTTTGCCCCAAAGTGAAAATGCTATTCTTAATTATAATGCGATATTGTCACTTTTATCTAGATTGGAGCCTAAGGCTGTGTAGTGATTTTTAAGTAAAAAGATTGAGCAATACTTACTGTCATCATTAATGATATTGATCTCTATACCACTACAGGATGGATCAACAACCACTCTTGTGTCAGATGTGGTACAAGTAACTGTGAAACTTTCATTTCCCTCGACTACTCTGTCATTTGTGAGAACGACAGGAAAGTTTTTAGTCAGTACATTATTTGAAAAACGTACTGTTGCTGAATTTGGAGTTATGTAGTCGGCCTGGCTTAAAGCGGTTCCGTTAGCAGTGCTGCACCTAAATGAAATGAGAAGAAAAAAAAAAGAAAGAAGATCATAAAATATACTGAAATATTCAGTAACACGCAGTTAAATTGCTTGTCATAGGCCATTTCATGGATGCTGGACCGAGTGCAACCCAGTATAGCTTGGATACACCGTCCCTTTTTTTGACATGTCTGTACAACTTTTTTGGTCAATAGACGCATCAAGAGTTCCGCGCTGCTGCTCAATGCGCATGCTCAGGGGATTAAAAAGTGGGATGATATTTTGTATAATATGCAATTTTTCGGTATATTTGATTCAGAATTCGCGATCTTGAATATTTAGTGAAAATTGTACTTGACAAGAAAGATACAACTAAAATATAGCATATTTTACAAATTTTATCCCACTTTTTAATCCCCTGAGCATGCGCATTGAGTAGTAGCGCGGAACTCTTGATGCGTATATAGCTGGTCAACAATTGGTCAATTACAGAAATGAAATTAACGAATAGGGAAAGCAAGAACGGGGCTCCAGGTCCCATGCTAGGCACTTCCCTTGACGACAGAAATATAAAATGAATGAATATATTGTTATCTGTGACACAGACACTAGCTCGCAGAAACTAGTGATCATGTGCAAAACAAGTCGATATTAAATAGACTTTCTAGAAGTTTGCTTTTTATAAAGCAAACCTTATGATACTTTCTAGAAGAGTGCAGTATTTCAGCCTTAGAAACGATTCAAATGACAAAAGGCTGTGTCTTTGAAACTAGAATTCGACTTTTTTTCCAAACTAAAAAAGGCTCATGAGGGTGCATTCTTATTTAATATATCTGTGTACGTACAGAATATCATTAGAAGTGACTGCTGTTGCTCCTGTTCTGTCAAGTGTCACAATAGCAGGACCATCGGCTTCTTTTAAAGACGCCACAGCTTGGCATGTAACATTTACTATAAAAATATCAAAAAAAATTGTTTATTTAAGGTGGCTTCCTATAGTATTTTTCAGACCATACCTTTCATTTAAGTATATATATCAGAAAGCCCTAGTGATAGGGAACCCGAAAAAAATATCAGCGATGATATCCCATAATTTCTGATATACTTTTGATATACTTGTATATAAACTTGAAACGGCCATAATTTTTGCAAAAGGCTGTATATATATGAAATAGAATAAATACTACTGGCATCAGTCTCTTTCCTACCATCATCACTTATTAGCTTGATAATTCTTTCAGATGTCCCCTTCCTAACAATGTGCGGTGACACCGCTGATATCGTGACATTGAAAGTCTCGTCGTCTTCTACTAGTCTGTCATCCACCACTGTACAGGCTGTTATAGTTTTGCTTGTTTCGTTTGCATTGAATTCGATCACATGGGGACTTGCACCACTGCAATCTGCACTCTCAGCATTAGCGTTAAACTTGAGTTCTAGACTAAAGTACAAATCATGAAAAATAAATAATAATAATAACGTAATATTATCCTATTTTTCCCATTAAATACTCCCCAAATGACTATTTGCATTTTAATCATATCCATTTTGAAATCATTAGCAAATCCTGCAATCTGATTGGCTACAAATTGTGCAATTTAAGCATTAATTGCACTATTTTGAATCATTAATTGCATCATTTTGTCAACCAATCACTTTTGAAGCTACATATAACTGTTGAGTATTTTAATATATTAAGTTTCAAAATGGAAATGATTAATAGGTAATAGAACCGAGTGTCTTGCAATTTTGGGTAGAAATCACACTCGTGATTAACAAATTGTACTCCCGCTGCGCGGTCGTGCAATTTTGTAATCACTCTTGCGATTTCAGCCCAAATTGCACTCAACTCAGTTCTCTTACCATTATTAATTACCTGACATTAGCAGCTACTGAAATTTCACCCTCTCTGCCTATAGTGACGTCAACAGCAGATGATCCAACACCTTCAGTCACTTGTAGTTTAGTGATGTTTGTCAAATAAAAGGTATCTGAAATAAAAGGTTACTAGTTATTTCAAGTTAAAAAAAAGATAAAAGTAGAAGTGAAAAGGCTATATCAAAGACGTAAATACGTGTTGATCTTCTTGATCTTTTCTTTTGCAATTATATGAAGCCGTTGCCAAGGGAAACTTTTACAACCATCGATCACTCCACGCGTACGGGGCTCTTCCGTAAGGTTTGCTCCACACGTACTACCATTACATGCTATTCGGGGCACTTTAATTTGCATAAGCACAATAGTTTTCATGTGCAGTGAAGGATAATAAGCTATTTTATCATATGACCGTATTTCACTGTACGCGTGATTCTAAGAAAAACCTTTGGGGAAAATGGCGTCAGCAAAAAACGTACGCTTTTCCGAAAAGTGTAATAATTTCCCGTTCGGACTCGCCGTTCGGACTCGCTGCCGATTTTGATTCGCATTTATTAAAAACGCTTTGAAATCGATTTTTTATATGTGGTCATATGATAAAATGCTTATTGACTGAGTTAAGGTCGGTCCGAACGGGAAAATATTTGGCTCTCGGTCCTTGGCACGGAATTCGCTGCGCTCGTTCCGTACTTCAGGACCTCGAGCCAAATATTTTCCCGTTCGGACCTCCCACTCAGTCAATAAGTACATAGTATTAATTCAAAATGCGCCTCAAACTCGAATATTATAAGAAGCAAGTGAATACTTACTATCGTTATCCTGAATAGTAACGCTATATTTAACTGTATCGGTACTTGTGACATTCTTATCAGAGATTTTCAAGTAAATCTGAAACTTTTCGAGCTCTTTTTCTCCAACATCATCATCGTTAATAGTAAAAATACCAGTTGTCCTGTTACTATGTGCTGCAAAAGCTACATCTGAACAATTTGTCGAGACAGATGGGCTGATTCCTCCTTCGGATATTGTACATAACCTGTAGAAATTATTCAGAAATGTAATCTTTCCTAAGTATCAAGAAACTGCAGTACGTTGATTAGGCAATTGAATACTCACTGAATGGAAGGCGAAGAAGACAGGACACCTTCACGACATATATCCACTGAATAGGTACCGATATCCTCCTTTACGTGTGTTGCATAACCACCAGGACAAAAGAATGTGTAGACTGCAAAGGAGAATTTAAGTTAGTGAGCTTTAATACATATAAACTCTTATATAAAACTATTATGAAAAACGAGATATATAACGAGCGTGCCTAGATTGGCTAGAAAGGTGTTATAAATCACGATAAAACCACGCATATTTGCTCGATTTGAAGCCTGTGAGCAAAAGTGTGTTCTATTTGGAGCTGTTTTTACTGGTATGTCAGTTGTCGAAAATGGATGCCGAAAACAACTTTAATACTTTGCTTTGGAAGGTTTAGAAATTGAGTTTACTTCCTGTGACAGCCCAGTCATGAGTTACCTTTTTTCTTTGTCTTTTTTCTGATCCCTACGATAAAAAGTCTTTCACGGCATTAGCCAGGTGTGGCAAAATTAAAGTCTACGCATGCTCTTTTTCTGTCGTTAGCTGTTGTAATTCATAATACAGATCTTCGTAGTTAAAATTTATTTGAGCAGTAGAACACGATTTCCAAGGATAAGTATTTTTATTAAATACTAGTTATGAAGCGATCATTCACTTTCCAAAGTGATTTGAACGAAAAAAAAAATTGATTATGAAGAAAATGTGAGAGCTCTTTGAAACATTCCACCTTCTACTTTGTGAAACTTTATGAAGGAGGGTCTTTCTTTTGTATCCGGCTTACTTTTGCCGTTTTTCATTGGACTATTGCACATTTCTTAGCTTTTTCGGCCAAGCATATTGCACTCACCGTTGTCCATCACTCCAAAAGTCTGCAAATGACATTTGCAGGCAACCCAGTGGACCCCGCTACCAGGTTCTTGTTTTTACCTTTTGAATTCTCGATTCCCCTTTTTACCGGCGCTTGATACCTCTACTACAAGAATCGTCAGTTTTCGTTGTTGCTTTTGTTGGCCTAATCAACACATTGTCTTGCGACTCCCAAAGGAGCTCAAACGTTTAAATAAGAAAAAGACGTCGAAAGGGATTCTGATGGTGATGGTATCAAGGCGCAATAATAACACATTACTTACTATCGTCGTTTTGAATGGTGACCACAGCATCTTTACAAGAGCTATCGATCTGCACGCGTGCATCATTTGTATAGCATCTCACTTTAAGGGTTTCGTTTCCCTCGGGAACACCGTCATCTTTGATAGTAATATTCATTTGATATAGATTGATGCCACTTTTGAATGAGATATCAGTGTTTTTTGTTGTATAATCGCTTGGTTCTACTGCAGTATCATCTTTTGTGGAGCATCTTTGTACAAAAAAAAAATGTTTATGAGAACAAAAGTCTTGATTGACAACAAATGATAAGAGACGCTGAATACATTCGCTCAATATTATATTATGTTTTAAAATTAACTTTAACTTAAACTTATTGTGCGAATTAATCTTTGTATAGTTCATACCAATAAAAAAAACTCTGGTTACGAGAAAACAGACTCGACATGGAACCTAATCGTAAGATAAATAGAATATCATGAAAGGCGCATCACATGACCGTGTATTTTCCACCATAATGAATGAAAATGTGGCAATAGACCCTTTTCGAAAATGGCGTCTATGACGTCAAACGAGGAGTCCTAGAATGTCCCGGATGTTATGAGCGATAATCATTGTGTTTTGAAATCCGGTTCGTTCTAGTTTCGGATGCTGCCAGTGGAAATCATTGGCTTTCGACATCCGATTTACGAAAAGGGTCTATGAGAGTAAATGGTTTGAACCCAGGTGTAGTAGTTGAGTGAGTGCAGTCTTGAGAAAGACTGCTGTTGGTAGAGACTGACGTTTCGACAACCTGAGCGGAAGTCATCTTCAGAGTACAGTGATGAATGAAAGAGGGTCTATTTAGTTAATTCTTTAGCCTGGTTCAAACTAGCGGTGCAAGCATAAGCATGACGACATACGCAAGCGCAGATAGTCTTTCATGGCTAGTTTAAACCCTTTTATATTTGGAGAGAACAAATTAAGCATTCAGTCATCCTTAAATTACTATCCGCAGTTGCAGATGTCTTTATGCTTGCGTCGCTAGTGCATGTGAACTAGCTAGGCTTTTGAAGGTCATTATATCTGAGGAAATTACTACGCTAAACGTCTACTTATCTGTACATCCGTTTAGCACTCATTCAGCACTCAATTAAGAAAGTGTGCCAAGTAGGCCAGATACTCACACGACAGAATGATCAGCAATCAAGGCCTGTGACGATCCTGACCTTTTTATGTTAACATTAGCTTTTTCCGCAGACTCTATGACTTGAGTGTTTTCACAATTAATGCTGACTGAAATACGAACAAAAATCTCAATGTAATATTAATTAAAACTTTGAAACTTTAAAATATTAAAACTTGTTCTTGATTACAAAACCACCGGACATATTTACTATTGTATTTTTACTCAGTTAGTAGCAATATCATCACCATCGTCAGCTATTATTCATCAACATCATTATATATCGTTGTCACTACTGGGATAATTTTATAGATCCACTTACTACCTATAGGGGGGGAGGGGAAGACAGACAGACAGACACAGATAGAGAACATTTTCGAAGGTAAAAAACAATGGATAGTAAACTTCTACTCATGATATAATACAATTTGCCCTTTTTTACCGTCATCATCTTGTATGTAGACCGTGTGTGACGCGTAGCCGGGCTTGGTAGTGAACGTAGCATCGTTTCGGATCGTAAGGACAATAGTTTTAATTCCTCCTGCTTCGACTTCTTGATCATTGATGATAAAAAGCTTGATGTTTTCATTTGTTACATCATTAGCTGGAAAAGTTACATCCAATGATCCTGCTACTGTATAATCACTGTTCTTGGTTGCATTTCCGGTTAAATCGATCCTGTAGAAAGAACAAAATAAAACATGAGAGCTACATTTATAGAAAGAACAACAACTATTAGAGATGATGAGTGTAACATCTAGCGCTATAGCAGCGATAAATCATGAGCAGAGTTTTAGTGGCCATTTTGGATTGCTAACCAAGATTGAAGCGGGTGAAACAGGAAGAAGAGAGGAATAGAGAATGAGAGGAGAGGAGGGAGGAAGCCGAGAGGACAGTAGAGGGAGTGAGAGAGAAAGGTAGAGAGGAAGGAAGGGACAACTTACGTCACTGTTGTTGGTATGGTTGTTTCAACAGTTCTTTCAAGACTAATGTTAATCAAACCAGACGTTTCAGATTCACTTGAGGACACTGACACGAATCCAACTGTTGGTATGGCTACAGTTTTAATAGAGAAATGCAACGATAAAAATTAGAGATGTGATGTGTTAGCGTCACTGTTGTTGGTATGGTTGTTTCAACAGTTCTTTCAAGACTAATGTTAATCAAACCAGACGTTTCAGATTCACTTGAGGACACTGACACGAATCCAACTGTTGGTATGGCTACAGTTTTAATAGAGAAATGCAACGATAAAAATTAGAGATGTGATGTGTTAGCGTCACATATTAAAAAATATCAGTAACAGGGGCGGATCTAGAGGTAGTGCAGGGGTAACTAGTCACACAACCTTTCGCACAAATAAAACATTGATGAAATGAGTCTATGACAGCATATTATCCGGATAATATCAGTTCACTTGTGTCCCTCAATTTGAGACCAAAGTTTTTCACTTTCTTTCAGGCTTTTGTGGGTTTTCACTGTAGTATGACACGAGCTAGTACCCTGTAACAGTCAACCTCCTTTTCATAATCCTGGCTCCCCCCCCCCCCCCCCCCCCCCCCATCCACCCCATCTAATTTTCAAATTTCTATATATCAGGTCACTGGATAAACAAAAAGCGTTCAGGCTTTAAAGTAGTTTCAAAGGATCATTCAAATGTGTAACTTGCAACCTCAATTAAATCCGTTTGTCCAGTATACAATGATTAGTATCAAAAAATAAATGAATGATTAAATAAATGAATAAATAAATGAAAGAATAAATGAATGAAAGAATGAATACTAAATGAACTTGTTTCATACTTGTAACAAAGGCAAATTCCTTAAATTATGCCGCAAATCAACGGCTTTGTAAAACTTTGTAATTTATGTATCGTACGAAATATATATTTCCTAATAGTAGTTTTATTCCTCGGTAAATATGATATTACAAACCAATACCATTACATTTCGGGTGATTAGTGATTATTTAGCTAAAGTAACTCCGCCTACGGCGTCGGGACTTCAACACAACCTCCCTCGGCTTTCGGGGACATCACTAGTCACCTTCAAGTCATGCTATTACTTATAAAAAAGGTATTATGATAATGAATAAACTGCACTAAAAATGATTCAACATGACTGCGTATAAACTTAGTATTTCGAGTGGTTATAACATCTAAAATGTAGTAAATACGTACACTTATGAATTAACCTGTTGCCTCAGTATTAAGACTTTCCTTTATGAATTAGCTTTAGTCTTACTTGTAAGCTTTATTTCACAGTAGCCGGCAAGGATACTAGAAGTATTATTGGTCGTTGTGTCCAGCTTTTTATTCTCTAAAGCTGCTTAAAAGTCATTCTTCCACCAAAATCACAAAAGATTAAACTCACAGTGTCATGATGTGTTTTATTTAACGAACCACTCTCTAGGTTTTTTATATTCACCTCTTGTTCACTGTAACTTGTTTTCAAACCAAGGTTACGAAACATTCACAGCATCCACAGAGTATGTGCTTATTCTAACGAACTCTAGGTTTTTCATACTCACCTTGTATTTGCTGCAAAAGGTAACACAGGAACACAGCGGACAACAACAGTTTTGCTACAGTTAAAGCAGCCATTTCTTGGTCAGGGCACAGTAAGAACTGCGATGCCCTTCCTTTGAACGTTTAAACTAAATATTTGGTACATGAGCACTTAGTTTGCTCACTTACCCGTTACTAATTACAGACCTTTTTGTTGACAATAGGAAAGAATTCTATTTGAAAGTTACATATATGAATAAGTATCTGCTTCTTTGTTTGAATGTTTGATTCGCAGCGCGCACGGGTAAAGACTCTTCTATTGGCCAATAGAACCTTTTAGCTCAGTTAGGCGTAATTCTTTCATTAAAATGCTTTGTTTGAGATGTGCGGTCTTTTCATGCTCAACCGTTAAACAAAGAAATAGTACTCTAGGGAAAGACATGTGATCTGAATTGGGAAAAAATTACGGCATGACGCCCGAGTCAAGCTAAAAGGGCGTATTATCATGGATCCGACTCAGAAAATAGCCAACCAATCACCGTTGCAGCAATTTTCCCAGTGGAATCAAAATATTACCATATAATTAGAAAATTAAACGAGACTTACCTTAAGTTGAAGTTTGATTGTAATTCTACCGATTCATAGTCAGGAACATAGGAATTACGTGAGATTGCGCGAGCATGCTTGATCAGTGTTTAACGCGAATGTCTACATGAGAAAATATAGGGTTGGGTGCAAAATATTTGCATGAGATTGGGTAGGGCACGTAATTCCTATGTTCCTGACTATGAATCGGTAGAATTACAATCAAACTTCAACTTAAGGTAAGTCTCGTTTAATTTTCTAATTCTACCTCATCATAGTCTACGTCACAAGGAATCACGTGAGACTTTAAAGCCATGTAGTCATGAGCATAATTACCCAGTAAGAACATATTAATGGCAATGTTTTTTAATTATGAAACTCAACTAAACTGACATAAGTAACAACTGTCTATTTACTATTAAGGAGTTCTAATCCATAGTTTTGGACAGTCTGTTGTGGTTTTTTATAAAACTTAGCAAAGGTATTGCAATTAGACCAGCCTGCACTGTTCATGATACACTGTATAGGGACTCCTTTGGCCTCAGCAGCACTAGTAGACGCTGCTCTTGTGCTGTGAGCTGAGAATTCCTTAACATCTATCCCAGCCTGTGCAAGTGTCTCTTTTAGCCAACGTGAAAGTGTGTCTTTACTTATAGGTTTAAATGGTTTGACATAGCTAAGTAGAAGTTGAGGTTGGTTGTTTCTATGTAAAGATGTTCTTCTTAAGTACTCTTTTAAGTGCAAGACTATACACAGTGCAGGATCTTTGTCAAATGCTAAAAATTCAATTGGTTGTTGGTGTTTACCAGGTTTAGAATGTTTTAGTTTCTCCCTTATGAAGAAGATGATCTTATTCTCTGTGATGTCCATGCTAGAAGTGTCAAGTGCATGTAGTGTCTGTGCCCGTTGGCCTGTCAGTAGAGCCATGAGCATTGCAACTTTATGTGTTAATTCTTTTAAGGTCAAGTCTTCCTTATTTGGTAAGCATCTTAGAAATTCTAGAACAATATTAACGTCCCAAGTGGAGGTATAACGAGGTAAGGTTGGTCTTTGCTCATATACACCTTTCATAAATCTTTTAACCAACGGATGGGTACCAAACGTGGTACAATCATTAAATGTTAACACAGATGATAAAGCTGAACGTGCAGTATTAATACTACTATAACCAATATTTCCAGCCATTAGCTCTGCTAAAAAGTTTATTCCTTGAACTACAGGTGCTGAAACAGGATTAAGCCTTCTGGAATGGCAGTACTTTGTCCACTTATCCAAGTACGTCCTATATTGTTTCTGTGTTCCTTTCCTCCAGGATGATAAGATGATGTCTGAAGCATCTTGTGAAAATCCTTTATCTTGCAATTGTTGCCTGACAAGTGGCATACTAATAAATTGAGTTTGTGGCTCAGAGGGTGTACCTGTGAGGGTTTGTTCGGCAGTTGTAGTAAATGTTTGGATTTCTGGAGTAGAACTGGTTGTTGAATTAGCATCCTCATTGCTTTGGAGAACCATACTTGTGTAGGCCAATTGGGTAAAACTACCACTCCTGTTGCCTTGTCCTCCTGTAGTTTCTGTAGTACTTTGGAGGTAACACTGAAAGGTGGGAAAGCATACAAATTAAGATTTTCCCAGTTAAGGTTAAAAGCATCAACTGCTAATGATCCAGGTTCAGGTTTATAGGATGCAAAATTTGGGAATTGTGTGTTCAATCTGGATGCAAACAAGTCAATATCTGGTGATATTTTTAGTACTGTAAGTGCCTGTTTTAGTAAATTAGGGTCTAACATCCATTCTTTGCTCATATCTGATTGTTTTCGGGATTCATAATCAGCTATTACATTATCTTTTCCAGGAATATATGCTGCAGATAACCAGATATGCTTATCTATGCACCACTCCCACAATTCACATGCTAATTGGTTACATAGCTGTGAATGGCTTGTTCCCATATGATTAATAGCTGAAACGGCTGTTGTATTATCAACATTGATTTGTACATGTTTATCAGATAATTGTTTGTCATAGCACTTAAGTGTGAAAAAGGCAGCTTTGATCTCAAGTGCATTTATGTGCAATTCCCTCTCAGAGGGGGTCCATGGTCCACCACATGGGACACCATTACATGTACCACCCCACCCTGTTTTTGAGGCATCTGAGTGTAATTGTATTTGGGGGTTCCCATGAGATACCACATTAAATGAGTCTATGATATTTGATGCCCACCATGATATGTCATCTTTTGCAGCCTCTGAGAGCTGCATGAGAGCATCAAAATTGCCTTTTGCTTTTGTAAGGGCATTGATTTTCTCAGCTTCAAGCTGTCTATAGTGAAGTGGCCCCCACATTACTCCTGGAAAGCTAGATATGATGAGGCCCAATAGCCTAGCTACTTCTCTTACAGTTATTTTCCTCAATTTTAGGGTAGAGTTACACTCCAATTGTATTTGCGATGCTTTCGCATTCGTTAGTTTCACTGTCATGCTGACTGAATTCAGTATAAAACCAAGATAAGTAATTTCTTGTGCTGGGTGTAATTTTGATTTCTCTGGGTGAATGTAGAAACCCAGTTTTGAGTACATAGATACAGTATCTAGTACGCTTTCTACACATTCCTCATAAGAGCTACCCTGAATGTAATTATCATCAATGTATGAGGTAATTAAATGACCACTTTGTCGTAAACATGCAAAGAGTGGCTTCAATAATTTTGTAAATTTTCTAGGACAGAGACTCAAACCATTTGGAAAGCAAACAAACTTATAAATACTGTCTCTCCAACAAAATGATAGGTACTTTTGATGGTCTAATTTTATCGGTACGGAATAATAGGCGTCCTTTAAGTCAATAGTGGCCATATAGCAGTAGGGTGTCATTAGTCTAACTGCAGATTGTAAGGTTTCCATTTTGAAATGAAAATATTGTATGAATTTGTTAAGACCTTTTAAGTTCAGAATCATTCTATTGGAACCATCCTTTTTTGGTCTAATGAAAATTGGCGATATAAATTCGCCATCTTCATGGTCAGTTTTGATTATGACACCTTTTGATAGGAGTTTAGCAATCTCACTATCAATAATCTCGCCTTCTAAGGATGTTAGGTTCTTTTGTGATGGCACAGTGTGCTGCACAGGATGTGAATGAAAATCTATGGTAGTACCAGTTATCATATCAAGTATCTCAATATCACTGGTTATTAATTTCCAGGCATCTAAGTACTCGGTGAGTTTGCCTGCTTGATATGTTTTAAGTCTCTGTTCTAGGGTTTTAGTTATAATAGGCAAAAACATGACAAATTTACTTACATCAGTTTTAGCAGAAGTAATAGCTTCTTGAACGCTGGTTATTGGGAGGATTCCTTCTTCCCTTTGTTTTGCCACCACTTCTTTTTGAAGTTGTGGTATTTCTGGTCTTTCCGGTTGGATAAAAAAGGCTTATAGCCATAGTTGTTTCGTCTAGAATGGTATTCAGGGCGATCTCTGCCCGCTGTAGCCGTGTTGGCGATCTTATTGCACTCTTTGATAGTTTTGAGGCTATTCTGTATATCATTTCCAAACAAAAGGTCGGTGACCGGTGTTTGTTGGTTGCAGAGTGCTTGAAGATCCTTATTAATCGAAGGCCGCATGATATCTCGTCTACGTAAAGACAATTCATAAGTAGCATGGCCCAGTAATGCGATACCGTCCGTTAGTTTCCTTATAGCATCGCTCTTGTACTTTTTCTCGAAGAGCTCGTTAGCCACTTCAGTCATAGCAACGGTGGCCTTTATGATCGTTTTTTGAACATTGACCATGCGGAGGTCGCGGGATTTCTGCGATGTTTTTAATTTTCCCCAGACCTCGGGGTTGACCTCTGGTGCTTTTAGCTTATCGCAATTTCCTGGCCTAGAGTAAAGCTCTAGCTTCTCTTTAAGCTTGCTATCCTCTAATTTGGCCGAGAATCTCTTGTTTACGATGTTAGCCAGATTTTTGTGGACGTCCGGCCCCGTTTTATCGGTGGTGTCGAGCTCCTTTTCAATTTCCTCAAGCAGATCGTCGTCTTCGGCGCCTTTGTCACTGCTCATGAGCTCATTCACGTCCGAATCGCTATCTTCAGCGTCAATTTCAATTGATTCATGACCTCCTGTGGAGGATTTTTGCTTTTTAGAATGCGGAGCATTGTTATTTACTTCTGCTGACTTCCTTTTCGAGGGTTTTTTGAGTTGAGCGGTGCTCGATGACGGGGCAGGTTGCCCGTTTTTCAGGTCGGTGACCGACTTTGCCATTGTATTAATGGACTTTTGCATTTCCAAAATCGCTGTCCATGGGTCTCCAAGTCCATGTGAAGTTGTAGGGTTGATGTTATCAGTTTCTCTTTCATCTTCGTGCTCCTGTAGAAGCGAATCTTCTTCGTTATCCGACATGTTTTGTGGATAAAAACGAAACGCGTGTTCACCTTTGTCAAGCTTGTCACACACTGATCAAGCATGCTCGCGCAATCTCACGTGATTCCTTGTGACGTAGACTATGATGAGGTAGAATCTGTTTTAAAGAAGGCAGCAAGGATGACGAGTCATAATTAGTTTCCTTTTTTCTTCAAAAGGACAGCAAAAAAACTAAAACAATTTGAAATAAATTTTCAGCGATCAAAGTTTTAAGTTCAAGGATATTCCAGCTAATATATTTTTAAAGTTTTTTTCGTATTCTAGTTTTTCTACCTGTGTAGATAAATGTTCATCGAAAGTAGAATTTTTAATTTGTTACGTTGAGCGTCTGGAACATGGCAACGGTAACTAAGGGGAGTCGAAACCAATAGCCAATTTTCTTGTCTTGTGTTCAAAGCTGAAAGAAACAGTGTGAAATATGACGCAAAAGCAGGATTTTTTATTATCAACAAACAGGATGTTGGGGGAACACGAAAAAATATCGTAATCATGAGCCATAGACGAGAGCATTAGAGGGAAATATTTTTTTCGGGTTGCCTATCACTAGAGCTTTCTGAAAAGAATATCAGGAATGATATCCCACAATTTCTGATATACTTTTGATATACTTGTATATATACTTGAACCGGCCATAATTTTTGCAAAAAGCTGTATATATATATTAAAGAAGAGACATGTTCTCTGTTACTCCGAGTTTCATGCTTGCGCACTCATCAGACAGACTTTAATGAAAAATATTCCGATTACTATGATGATATTTTTCATTAAAGTCTGTCTGATGAGTGCGCAAGCATGAAATATATATAGCAGAAATTCTGATTGTTTTAGGTATATGTACAAGTTTCAAAAACTCATAAATATTTCATATGCCTTTGGTCCAATTGGAGTGACCATACATGTCACGTGCGTGGACTAAAATAACCGATATTTGATTGTCAATGTATTTAGTTTATACAACTTATTTGGGACACTAAAATTCAAACAGAAAATGAGAAAATAAAATAATATAAAATAAAAAAGTAAAATATAGAAATATATCTATATCACTATTTATATATATATTAATAGAATTAAACTAGATTTTCCGATATTTGTCAACTTCAATGAACTTTTAGCCTGCGTTAGTGTAGCCCGACTTAGCACACAGAGTGGCCCTTCTTCCACTGTATTTCAATTGAAATTTAGAAATTGATTTTTACGGAGGGAGGAAAAGCGACAGAACCTAGAAGAAAACTTTGAAGCATATGAGAGAATCAACAAACAACTCTACTCACATACGACACCGCGCCCGGTGGGACTCGAACTCGGGTGTCCTTGGTGAGAGGCGAGTGCTTTCACCGCTGTGCCCCCGTTCTTCTCGCATGAATGAGTTGGACTTTCCAGAAAAAAAATCGTCAGTTTAATTGTTATCATCGCGCAGGTATACCAATTTGTAAAAATCATATAAAATAATAATAACAGAATTTTCATTAGCCTTTTACCCTAGCAAGCAATTTTTAATGATGAGACACTTAACATATGGACAACAAAGCCAATTAATTTTTTTGACAAGCCAGACATCCTGCTTCTGGGCTATAAATACCGTCATCTTTCTTTACTATCGTTATAAACATCGAATTATTTGTGAAACCTGAATTTAAATTGTATATTTTAAAATTTGAATAATTGATGCAAATTATTCAAACTTTGACAAGCCAGACATCCTGCTTCTGGGTAGCCTGTATTGCAGGCGTTCTTCGTTGGTTCTTTCCGGGACGGGGAGGATTGGGGAGAGGAAGGGAGAGAGGAGAAGGGAACGCCTGCCCGCAGCCATTGTCTTTTTCAAATACGCCCCTATTAACTATGCACGATTCCTAAGAGAACTGTCAAAAATCCATCATAGAACTGTCAAAACTTATCCTATCAAATCATGGTAAAAAGGAAGTGAAATTTTACTTCCGATAAAACATGTACACTAATGTCGTGTGTGTAGCTGTCAAATAAAATTGTTGCGATTATGTCTGCTGGTGTTAGCAATCACGGAGAATATTGTAGGCTCTGCAAATATAATTTTAAAGTGCAAATCGGCAATATTTCATGAAAGAAAGGATATTTACCTTACACAACAACAACGTTGGAATGTTTGAAATTGATAGAAATGTGTTGAAAGCTGATCTGTGCGAGGGTCTTGAGGCCGTAGAGATGAATGGCGGATTTTTTTCGGGAAAATAAAGGATTGGAGCCGTAAGATTAGACATACAAAAAGATAAATTATCGTAGAATTAAGTTCTGGCGTCGGAATTTTCATAGATTGAAAATGGAGGGATTTATTTGCATCTGAAGTGAGCCGACTTGGAAATTTGAGTCGCCGAAGCCTACGGTTCCCAATCTAGCTTTATAAGGGCCAGAGAAGTGGTTAATTTCGAAATGGCTATAACTCGCTCAATACAGAAACAGAGCTTGGGCTGACCTGTGTTCCTGGAGTTATATGTTCCCATTGGAACTGCTTCTAAAAGCTGATCCTTTACGATGCTCTTCAAAGGACAGACTACTATCACTCGTCGTGTTCTTCAACATCGAGTATAATTTAGCTATAGGGAGACATTGGAAAATCATTGGAAAAGTAATGCTAGGAGATCTCCACCGTTCACAAGCTGTTTTATTTCTGCTCTTTCTTATAGTCAAATTCTATAGTATTTTTTCGATCGCAACTTCGGCTTCTTCACTAGCCTCCTACTTTGCAGACGTGTTATTACATCGCTTTTTTAATATCTTTACATTGATTGTCAGATGTCAATCATAATTGACGAAGCCGAGCCAATCAGAGCAACCGTTCGTGTACGAACGGGGAATTTGAAAAAGACAATGGCTGCGGGCAGGCGTTCCCTTCTCCTCTCTCCCTTCCTCTCCCCAATCCTCCCCGTTCCGGAAAGAACCAACGAAGAACGCCTGCAATGCAGGCTAGCTTCTGGGCTGTAAATACCGTCATCTTTCTTTACTTTGTGAAACCTGAATTTAAATTGCATATTTTAAAATTTGAATAACTGATACGAATCATGTTATGTATCCCACAATAACAAGACTGCTTGAATCGAGGAAAGAAAGCTTCAATAGACATGTTTTGATAAACATTATAAACATCACCCTGGCGATCAACCAATGACGTATATACATGGCATACAGGTGTTTTTCATCAAGTCTTTAAACTAGCAAAACAACTATTTTGAGCCTCGATTTTCTTCTATTTACCTCTCATGATCATAATGAAACCATCATGGCTGTTACGTTTGTATCCAACTTTTATTGCAGTTTTCCATGCTTCTCGAAACTTCATTGGTAAGTTCACTTTTGTTATCTCTAAAAAAGTTATAACGCTAGGTTTCTTGATGGTTTCTTCCGTTACTCGCCAAATTTTCACAAGTCGAATATTGATGGCTTTAATGAAGTTTGATGAAGTATTTTTAAAATACTGTTGCTACATAGTTCGAGCTGAAAGATTTATCGGCTAATTGTCATAAAGTAGTATATATTTTGAGAAAAAATGCTCCGTTGGGAACCGATACTAATTATGGTTTCAATATCATATAACATGCTATTAGAACGGCCGTTAGAGAATAGAAATATCTCATCTTTATTACAAAAGATACCTCGCACAATGTTGCAGTGTTTTCAAAAAGTATTTCAAATATTGAAAAATGTTTACTTATAATTAAGCTAAAGAATTCTCAGAAAGAATTGTAAAGATGTAAATCGTGGCATATCACGACCAATAAGTTTTCATTAACTAATAGAGACAATGGTAGAATTTTTCCACAGAGTTATCAGCCATTCGTTGAGCGCCCGCAGAGCCACAGAACGTAGATTCGCCGCTTATGCCCGAAAGCTCGGAAATAGATTATTTTATGGTTGAAAAAACATCTAGTTTTAACTAGATTAAAATAACTGTATATCTAGTTTAGCAAATGAGTAATAGTTAAGATATTACTGAGACTCGTTTTCGATAAAAAACAATAATAAATTTTAATAATGATAAGTTTTGAAAATGACTCCAGAGTAAAAAATAAAAGTTTCAGGGTTTTTGATTAATAATGCTTTTGACAAAAGGTTTATTTTTTCATGTTCCATATAGTCTTTGCAGCCGACGGATGCAAGGGAATGGATTTCAAAGTAACATTAAAAGGAAAAACGTTAGCAAACCACGTCTTTAAAACCGTTCGTGCCACTAACGATGCCCATTGTGAAAGTCAATGCTTCTCGGATGACCGCTGTATCTCGTACAGCTATGGAACCAGCGCTGATGGACAGAAATATATGTGTGAACTGAGCGACTCGGATCATTTTATGCATCCTGAGGATGTAGTGGACAGACCAGGTGTTATCTACAGAAGCGCCCAAGTAAGTTGAGTAACTCAGTAATAAAGGCTTCTTTTGTTTTCAACCTTAAGCTTAATTTTAGTTTATCTTACTGATGAGGAATATATCTTATCGTCTCATTAGAACACTTGTACATGCAAAGGAAAGCAGTACTGCAAGTATGACTTTACCAGTAATACAGGAACCTGTTTGTGCTATCCGGGATTCACTGGGACAAACTGTGACACTGGTAAGTGTTTCGTTGACATATTTCTTCATTGATTTTTTTTTTTTTTTTTTTTTTGGTTTTTGTTTTTTTGTTGTTTTTTTGTTTTTTGTTTTTTTTGTTTTTTCATGGTAGACAACTACTAAGGCTTAGAATTTCGGTGTACATAATCAATCCTTATGAATCTCTTTTAGATATCGATGATTGCTCTGTCAATCCCTGCCAAAATGGAGGTATTTGCGTAGACAAGGTGAATGGCTATGAATGTAAATGTTTTGCTGGGACGTCTGGATTGAACTGTGAAACAAGTAAGATATATATTTAACAATATAGCCGATAGATTATGTGTTTATATAAACATGGGCTAGAATACCGGTCATCTCGCGGGCGCGCCATCAGCGGTTTTCCCTCTGAATATTGGGTAGGCTGCCTTGAAGAAGCGTTTACAGTTCTTTTGTACTTTTGTATTTTTCGAAATATTGTGTATTTTAGGTGAAAAATGGACGATGTTAGCTTTTATCGATAGAACTTAAAATCACCTATTATGTCTACAATTACAGGTTCTTCCAAAATCTGGGTGGACAATTTAGATTCAGTGAACAGAAGATAACCAAAATACGATGAAAATTTTCCAATTTTACTATTTCTTTGTTTACTATTGGGAATGACAGGCGATAATTTCCAAAACTCACCGGTAAGTTTGGACGTTGAATTTCATATCGTGGCAGCATGAAATGTACTTCATAAGAATTGTCATATAACACTGGGGAGAATCGACGTGGACAAATGCTACAAATGCTACAAATGCTCAAGTACGCTATTTATTGCTATATAATTTTTTCTCTCGAAGGTTTTTTTCAGTACCGCCGCCATCTTGGTTTGACAAATATTCGCGCATGCTCAGTTACGATGACCGGTATTCTAGCCCATGTCTAAAACTCTAGTATTTTCTCGTTTGATTTGGTGTCATGAAGAATATTCATTTAAGGAACCCATTTTGAGTGCTCAAATTGGCGTAGTTTGGCGATATTCACTTATGCTGTAATAGCGGAGATCTTCAAGAAATAAATTTGGAAGAAGACGAAGTTGAATATTATCAAGTTTATGGAAACCTAGAAAGTTCTTTGGAGAAATTAGCTTTCGTTAAACCTAAAATGATTAATGGAAATTATACTAAATAATTCCTATTTTCAAGTTGAAATATCCAGTCAATTTCCTTTTTAAGGCTAGCTTGTTAACAAATGACAAATGACCCCAACAGGCCCGTAGGCGTGGGGGGGGGGGGGTATAATATCTATTTCCACAACGTGTTCCATCTGCTGTTGCTTACTGGTTACCAGCGCAAATACCTGGAGTACTCACACAAAACAGCGCGCTACACGTACTCACACACACACACTTGGGGAGTTTTTGCGGGTTTTTTATTGTGAAATTTTGATTTGCTGATAACAGAAGCCAATTATTCACAAACTTACCCCCTCTCTGAAAGCACACTATTTATTTATCAACACACCTCTCACCCCCCATCCCCCATCCTCACTCTGAAAGCACGCTACTGTACTGCCCAGTGTAGACAGCGTGTTGTTTATACAAGTCAACATGGATGGGGTTTTCTTATTGAAATATTTTTTCTATTTTAGACTTTGATGAATGCATCTCTAATCCATGCCAGAACCAAGGAACATGTCTCGACTTAATCAATGATTTTGAGTGCTCTTGCAGGCCAGGGTTTACAGGAAAAGAATGCAATATTGGTGAGCTAAATATAATCATAACAATGTCCTTTATTAACATAACAAAAAGGTTTTCCATGAATCGATCAAGCCACTTGGTATTAGTATGGTTCCGACTTAGACAATAACGAACTAATCACCGTTGTAGCAGTTTTGCCAGTGGCATTAAATATTGTCCCACAAACAGATACACAGTAAACTAAGGATTACGAAGCAATATTATTTTGTTTTCACAGGACAGTAAATAATAAAAACATGTACAATTCATAGTCAAAACTCGCTCCAGTCCCTTGCTCGTTTTCGTTTCGGCCAGCATCATCATCATCATAATCATCATTATCATCTTTATCATCATCATCGTCCTCATCACTTTCATCATCATCAACGTCATCATCATTCTCAACATCATTATCATTATCATCATCATCATGATCATCATCATCATCATCATCATGATCATCATCATGATCATGATCATGATCATGATCATCATCATCATCATCATGATCATCATCATCATCATCATCATCATCATCATCATGATCATCATCATTATCATGATCATGATCATTATCATCATGATCATCATGATCATCATCATCATCATCATCATTATCATCATCATCATCATCATCCTCCTCCTGATCATCATCATCATCAACGTCATCATCATCATCATCATCTTCATCATCATCATCATCATCATCATCATGATCATCATCATCCTCTTCCTCCTCCTCATCATCATCATCATCATCATGGATTTTAGGGGCACTTGGATGAAAACGCCACATTTTTTGAAAGTCCAAATAAATCAAGTATCGGTGTACTTAATCAATCGTTATGAATCTCTTTTAGATATCGATTATTGCTCAGTCAATCCCTGCCAAAATGGAGGTAGTTGCGTAGACAAGGTGAATGGCTATGAATGTAAATGTATTGCTGGGACGTCAGGATTGAACTGTGAAACAAGTAAGATATATATTTAACAATATAGCCAATAGATTATGTGTTTATATCAATTTAAAACTCTAGTCTTTTGTCGTTTGATTTGGTGTCATGAAGAATGCCGTAAAGAATGCGCTACTTATAGCGGTCATAGAGCATTCAATATTCATTTAAGGAACCTTTTTTGAGTGCTCAAATGTGGCGTAGTTAGGCGATAAGGAAGTTGTAGGGTCGGTTGAATCGAAGCAATCGGCTTTCGTGTCGTCAGCATGTTGAACACCCCGCAGCTGCGAGGAAGAACCGTACCGTGTAAATCGAGCATTACGCATGTTTTTTGATATTTTAAAGTGGCCAGTTTCTCCCGAGGGGTGGACTCCGGGGGTAAAGTATCGGGTATGCTGGTCGGAAATTTCCAAAAATACCCCTGAAAGATACCGGAAGTTTTTTTCAAAAAGATGTGGCTTGGCAAAATTTAACCCCTAAGAGATACCACAAAAATAATACTATTAAAAAAATACTTTAAATTACATTGAGTAATATTCTGAGTTTACGAAGGCATACGTATTGCGTTATCATCCCCTTCACAAATTATCCTTATTTTTAGCTCACGAGAAACAGACACTTACAGCAGTGCATGTTCGAAGCAATTTCGGTTCAAGACGCCAGCTTGTATTATTTTTCAGTGTGACGATCGACAGTGATCAGGAAATTAGTGGGGATTTTTTCCTCTTTTAATCGTTGCTTAGATTATTTTAGAACTTTCGAAGCCTATTACCCGAATGAAGTCATAGTGCCAGTTGCCCATTGGCGCTGCCGTGATATTAATTTGGGGCATTTTCAAAACGTGCTTAAAAGTCAGGATTACTCCGAAAGCGATAAAAAAATCCTACAAAAATTTTTTTTGAGACCATAAAGCTTTATAGTATTTGAAATAGATTAAAACGATTAAATTTTAATGTATTACTTGGTGTTTTTTTTCTATTTTAGACTATGATGAATGCATCTCTAATCCATGCCAGAACCAAGGAACATGTCTCGACTTAATCAATGGTTTTGAGTGCTCCTGCAGGCCAGGGTTTGGAGGAAAAACATGCAATATTGGTGAGCTAAAAATAATCATAATAATGGCCTTTTTTATCATAACAAAAAGGTTTTCCATGAATCGATCAAGCCACTGGGTATTAATATGGTTCCGACTTAGACAATAACGAACTAATCACCGTTGTAGCAGTTTTGCCAGTGGCATTAAATATTGTCCCACAAACAGATACACAGTAAACTATGGATTACGAAGCAATATTATTTTGTTTTCACAGGACAGTAAATAATAAAAACATGTACAATTCATAGTCAAAACTCGCTCCAGTCCCTTGCTCATTTTCGTTTCGGCCAGCATCATCATCATCATATTCATCATTATCACTTTCATCATCATCATCGTCCTCATCATTATCGTCATCATCAACGTCATCATCATTCTCAACATCATTATCATTATCATCCTCCTCCTGATCATCATCATCATCAACGTCATCATCATCATCATCATCATCATCATTATCATCATCATCATCACGATCTTCATTATCATCATCACCATCATCATCATCATCATGATCGTCATCATGATCATCTTCATCAGCATCATGATCATCATCATCATCATCATCATCATGATCATCATCATCATGATCATCATCATCATGATCATGATCATCATGATCATGATCATCATGATCATCATTATCATCATCATCGTCATGATCATCATTATCATCATCATCATGAATATCATCATGATCATCATCATGATCATCATGATCATCATGATCATCATCATGATCATCATCATCATCATCATCATCATGATCATGATCATGATCATGATCATGATCATGATCATGATCATGATCATGATCATGATCATCATCATCATCATGATCATGATCATCATCATCATCATCATCATGATCATGATCATGATCATGATCATGATCATGATCATGATCATGATCATGATCATCATTATCATAATCATCATGATCATCATTATCATCATCATCATTATCATGATCATCATGATCATCATGATCATCATCATCATCATGATCATGATCATGATCATCATCATCATGATCATGATCATGATCATGATCATGATCATGATCATCATCATCATCATCATCATCATCATCTTCATCATTATCATCATCATCATCATCATCATGGATTTTAGGGGCACTTGGATAAAAAACGCCCCATTTTTTGAAAGTCCAAATAAATCAAGTGCGGTGTACTTAATCAATCGTTATGAATCTCTTTTAGATATCGATTATTGCTCAGTCAATCCCTGCCAAAATGGAGGTAGTTGCGTAGACAAGGTGAATGGCTATGAATGTAAATGTATTGCTGGGACGTCAGGATTGAACTGTGAAAAAAGTAAGATATATATTTAACAATATAGCCGACAGATTGTGTGTTTATATAAATCTAACACTCTAGTCTTTTGTCGTTTGATTTGTTGTCATGAAGAATGCCGTAAAGAATGCGCTACTTATAGAGTTCATAGAGCATTCGATATTCATTTAAGGAACCCATTTTGAGTGTTCAAATGTGGTGTAGTTATGGCGATATTCACTTTGGTCAAGAAATAAAATGGGAAGAAGGTGAAGTTAAATATTATCAAGTTTATGGAAACCAAGAAATTTCCTTAATATTTTCGAGAATTCTGAAGTTGGTTTAAAGATATTAACTTACGCTAAACCTTAAATGATTAATGGCAATTATATCAAACAATTCATATTTTCAAACTGAACTATCCAGTCAGCTTTCGTGTTGTTTATACAAGTCAATATGGATGGGGTTTTCTTATTGAAAGGCTTTATCATTCGTAATCATTAGTGTTATCCTGGTTTTCAAAAGAATGTCGGCCATGTTCGTTGATACACCTACTTGCCAAAACGTTGTCATACAACATTTGAACATTTGTAGTTTCAAGATTAGGAATGAATTAAAAGTACAAAAGAACGAGTTCTGCTTCAATGATCTTCTTTTGTACTTTTAATTTATTCCTAATCCACTAAACTACAAATGCTCAAATGTTGTATGACAACGTTCTTGCAAGTAGGTGTATAACCAAAATTGCAAATGACATTTCCATTTTGTTAAATTCAACCAAAACTGTGGCAATGGATTGGATTCTAGAGGCATATATATTTACACGGTACGAACTGTCCCCACAACTATGGCGCGCAATATGCTTACGCAAAGTATTGGCTGCTTACAGTCGTTAGGAAGTTGTAGGGTCGGTTGAATCGAAGCAATCGGCTTTCGTGTCGTCAGCATGTTGAACGCCCGGCAGCTGCGGGGAAAAATCGTACCGCGGTGTAAATCGGGCTTTACGCATATTTTATGTGTGTACATACCTAAAATCTCAATCCTTTGACAATTTCGATATTTTAAAGTGGCCAGTTTCTCCCGGGGGGTGGACTCCGGGGGTAAAGTATCGGGTATGTTCGTCGGAAATTTCCAAAAATACCCCTAAAAGATACCGGAAGTTTTTTTCAATGTGGCTTGGCAAAATTTAACATACCACAAGATACCACAAAAATAATAATATTAAAAAAATACTTTAAATTACATTGAGTAATATTCTGAGTTTACGAAGACATACGTATTGCGTTATCATGCGATAGGTTAGTTCCTTTTTCAACACCCTAAAAGATATCAGAAAGTGCTGATTTTCTAAACCTCAAATTTAAGACCCTAAAAGATACCAAATCGCTGATTTTTACCCATAAGAGATACGACGAGCATACCCGATACTTTACGACCGGAGTCCCCCCTCCCCGGGCAGTTTCTAGAGTGCGCTGGTACTTGAATTGCAATTTATAACTCCCGTTACAAACTTTGATTTTTGCACACTTACTACACATGAGCCAGCGTTTACACTAGTGCTAGTGAGATTATTGCAATCAGGTTTTTCCTAGCATTGGAATTGTGATGTCCTTGATTTTACCTTTCGTTAATTACCTCGGAATCCAATCCTTCGTATCGTCAGCATGTATATGCATACATTAAATCTCAAACAATTTTGATTTTTTTAAATTGTCTTACTGTCACGCGCACAATACTTTTGATCACAGATTATCCTTATTTTTAGCTCACGAGAAACAGACACTTCCAGCAGTGCATGCTCGAAGCAATTTCAGTTAATAGGGTTGAGTAAATGGCGTCATTTACTCACAATTTAGATGCTGAGAAAAATTGGTTTTTTTTATCAGCCACTTTTGACTGTGAAGAAAATATGTTTCTTGGCTACTTTAGATAAGTTTAACCAAGTTTCAAGTCATTTCCATTTTCCATTTATTTTTATCCAAGTGCCCCTTTAATGTAAAGATGAAACTTCAAGAAATATTTTTTTTATAGACCCTTTTAATAAATCCTACAATGCTTTATTTTCCGCGTTTGACGTCAAATTTATTCCTTTCAATTTCATTCAAAGGAACGAATTTCAAAAGAATAAATTTGACGTCAAACGCGGAAAATGAAGCATTGTAGGATTTATTAAAAGGGTCTATAGACCTCTCTCGTGAAGCAACCATTATTATTCTCATGAATACAAGCATTTGTTTAAACCCGCGTACATTCACCCTGAAGCATTTAAATGCGAGGGTAAAGAGAAAAAAATCTGTTCCATCCAACATGGCTGCCACAGTAGAAAGGTCCATGTCGTTAATGATGTCTTTTATCAAACATTGATAACAAGATGCCTAGTAATAAAAGCAGCATTTGTCTCTTTTTAAAATGTTACTGACTTTATTTGTAGAAATGGGGTACTGTGAGAATAACCGAAATCCTTGCCTTGATGGAGCAAGCTGTGTCACTACGCACCAAAACAACTACTTTGAGTGCCAATGTCCGAATGGAGAAGTGTATGAATACGATAAACAAAAATGTAAATAGCAACCTGCCGCAAAAGCTAAGTAATACTGGCAACAAGGTATGCAACGATGTTGCGTTATATGCAAGTTTCAGAGCATATCTTGCTCGATTTATCAATCCGCTTGAAAGAGTCCCTTCCACAATTTCCTGCGCCATCTCAAAAGATAGCCATGCCTAGAGACAAACGGTGAACTTGCAATGATAGATACATGTCAACTATAATTCTTCAAGGTGTTAAAAATAGTCTATCATTACAAGCGAACCGTTCGTCTCGCTTCGATGCAAAGGCTTCCTTTCAAGATGGCGCAGGAAATTGTGAAAATAAAGAAAATTGTTGAGTAGAACGGACATTTTGACTAAACTTGTTCAAAACGTTTTTTTTTTTACTAGTACAATATTCTAACTTATATACACGATAAAGTAGATAAGGAAGCCAAGTTTTACTCTCACCACACTAGATACATCTATCAACTGAGTAATATATGTACATTATTCTTCTACATCTTAGCATTTTTTCTCTATATTTTAGCACTTGATTTCGCAATCAATATTAAATGAGGAGTAATTTTGATGTATTTTTCCTAATACTTATTAATAAAGCTAACCGCTTGCACTAACATACATGCGAATAAACCTTTCAGCTTTGGCGTAATGTTTTCCCATTTCTTACCACGCGTGTTTCCTTTAGGAAAAAAGATTCTTTGTTTGAGTTGTATCCATATTCATGTGACTTCTCATGCGCAACCCTTAAGCAAAGAAATGATACTGAAAGGAATGACACGTGGTCTAAAATGGGAAAATATTACAATCAAGATAAAAAATATATGAGTATATTTTTTCCCGGTGTAGAGGGAAAATAATCTAGTTGGAAAATCATTAGTCAAAAACATTCACAAACACGATGAGATTTTGTGGCTTGGCCTTTTCAATTCACATGTAATACTAGTTTCTTTCATTTCAATGGTTTGTCAAAAGACAAACCAGCTGTACAAGTTTCGACCAATGACGAGCCGTCGTAACGCTTTGTTAGTTGGTCAGCCATTTTGAGTATTTCCTGTTCATATGCAAGTTTATTGACACTATTTTCCAGTTCTTTAATGAAGACTTGTTTTAGTCGTAAACAACAGCTGCAGATGTCTAGTTCTTTTACAGCAGAAACCAGTTTCAGTTTTGTACAATTCGATGCATGCGTACTGAGGAAAGTATTGATGTTTGCGTAACAAACAAATTCTTAGTCTTTTTCAAAGCTTTTGCTAAGAGTCATTTTAGGCAGAACTCTTTTTCTTTATTGTAAAGTGTTCTACTATTTGAACTAGTGAGCTCTATCGCGATCGACCGTTTTGTCAGATTAAGGGACCGGTCATTATTTATTGCCTAGGGATGGTCAGGTGGTAGTAGAGGTGGGGTGGGGGTAGCAGGTCGGAGGATATTTGTTGCATCATAAAGATTGCCTGCTCCTCTCTACAAACGCACTACCTTTTTATCATCCTTTCTTTCTACTGGTTGCTACATAGTGATACCTCTTTCATACCTCTTCTTTTTTTGGCTGATCCTCCTTCACTTGTGTAAAAGATGACTCCCCTTAAATCCTCCAACCCCCCCCCCCCCCCCCCTGATCGTAAATAATGACTGTTTCCTAGTTAACTAGTTAACCAGTTCAGTCAGCTGCTATTGCAAACGGTTATGTGAAAATATTAGCGAATCAGAAAATTTGCAAAACTGAGGTGTTATCCGTGGTAGACAGAAGAAACTATTAATTCTTTATTTTATTTTCTCACTAGATGATGAATATCATACTAATTTTATACAAAATATCAATAACCTCACCTTATCTCAGATATAACTTTTTATAAGTCGATTTTCGCAGGCTTCATGACACTTCAGTTTTGCAGTGACGTCAACTCTACGTCACTATTTCAGATCATCTGGTGGTAAATTCCTTCTTCCTGTTGTCAGCTAGTCTCTTCAGTTTTGCAGTGACGTCAACTCTACGTCACTATTTCAGATCATCTGGTGGTAAATTACTTCTTCCTGTTGTCAGCTAGTCTCTTCAGTTTTGCAGTGACGTCAACTCTACGTCATTATTTCAGATCATCTGGTAGTAAATTACTTCTTCCTGTTGTCAGCTAGTCTCTTCAGTTTTGCAGTGACGTCAACTCTACGTCATTATTTCAGATCATCTGGTGGTAAATTACTTCTTCCTGTTGTCAGCTAGTCTCTTCAGTTTTGCAGTGACGTCAACTCTACGTCATTATTTCAGATCATCTGGTGGTAAATTACTTCTTCCTGTTGTCAGCTAGTCTCTTCAGTTTTGCAGTGACGTCAACTCTACGTCATTATTTCAGATCATCTGGTGGTAAATTACTTCTTCCTGTTGTCAGCTAGTCTCTTCAGTTTTGCAGTGACGTCAACTCTACGTCACTATTTCAGATCATCTGGTGGTAAATTACTTCTTCCTGTTGGTAGCCTGTCTCTTCTTCTACCTGGAGACACAGCACAGTTGTAACCAATCATTTAGAGCAAATAAAGACTTATGCAAATATCATGTCAAAGTCCATTTTTGATCACTCCTCCCTGACTCACTCCATCGATCGCCTGGGCCGGACCGAAATCCTTCTTTGCGGTAGCTCAACCCTCTCCCCCTTTTTTGCCCCTTTTTAATTAGTTCTAAAAAAAATGTTTATACCATTTTATTGTGTATGGCGAAGTTATGGTTTGGGTCTACACATTCTAGATGTACAATTGGACGTCAAATACTTGGAATTTATAGCCGAAAAAGCCCTCCTTTTTGAGCAGAGTCAATAGCGCGATGATCTTGCCCGAAAATATCTCTTTTTCGTATTTGCGCCTGCGATATTTTTGAAAGCGCTCGCGCATCTCCAAAATGTTCTATTTCCATGCCAAGGTAGAAAAACTCCCCAGTATGGCCATCCTTTAGAATTTTAGTTGTGGAACGAATGTGAAGCATGGAGTCTTCCGATTATTTAATGAAAACCGCGAAATTCAACTAAGTATATTTACGTAATCTTCCATTTCACGAAAGAAAAATTTGTTTTCAATAGTTTCCTCTTAATCATAGAATGTTTTTCCCCTTAAAATTTTCAAAAAAACAAAACAAAGCCATATACAAAGTTTGAAGAAGTTTCACCTCATAAATTTTGATTTTTCTTTTATTTTTTTTAGTTTCGAATCTGAAAATATTTGGGACGATTTTTTTTTTTTTTTTCAAATTCAAATGTCATCGTCCATAGAGTGCGCGCGCGTTCAAGCAAAACCGTTCCAAGCTTCCTTAAATATACATTTTATTACCTTGTGGTTGCTGTATCATCATGCGATCTGGAAGACAGAAAAAATACTTTATCAATTATGACTCATCAATGCTTTGTGAATTGATGGGAGGAACAGATGGACGGCTGGCTGGCTGGCTGGGGCTGGCTGGGTGGGTAGTGCTGTGTGGCTGGTTGGGTAAATGTAAGGATCGTTGAATGGAATGGTGGTTAGATGCTGGTAGGTGGATGGATAGATAAAAGGGAGGATGGGTGGAAAAGTAAATGGATATATGGAACGTCAAGTAGATGAATGTGGGTGCACTGAATCCCCTTACTTTGATTACTTTGACTTACTTGATTCTTGGGGATGTAAGATCCAACGATAACTGAGAAAGTCTCATCGTCTGCGTTGTACTCGTCATCGACGCTTAAGGTCATACACACTTGACCTGGAAGGAATGTTTTGCTGACTTTGTTTTGTGGCTTGTAGTCAGGTTTATCAAATGCTGTGCCGTCTTTTGTACTAAACCTGTTTCTCCAAAATATTGATTTACAATTCAAAATCGTTAGGAACCATTAATTCCAGTCGGAATAGAAATTGAGTGGTAATTAGTGTCTTCATATCAGATAGAAGATTTGTTTAAGACACCTTCTCTTTTCAAAGTAAAATAGGCGGTTTTTGTTGCCCTCGCTTACCTCGATACTCTGGTTAGCACATCTGATGAAAGCTACAAAAAGATGTACAAAGTAAATGTCATTGTCATTAGAACCGCAACAACAACAACAACAACAAATAAACATAAACAAGACCAACAAAAAAGAGTGGCCATATTGGAGTTGATACTGATAACAAAAGAGTTGAATAACATTTACTACCTACCTAACACCGTTAGCCCTCTTAACACCATCTAACTACTTCCCCAAAGTAGTTCAGATATAGACCATTTTAATAAATCCTACAATGCTTTATTTTCCGCTTTTGACGTCAAATTTATTCTTTTGAAATTTGTGTCTTTTTAAGTGAAATTGAAAAGAATATATTTGACGTCATTTGGAAAATAAGCATTGTAGGAAAAATTATTAGGTTAAAAAAATATTAGGTTAATTTCGAGATGTAGACCTCTAGTAGCAGGTCTATATCTCGATATTAACCTCGGATTTGTAACGAGGAATTTACTCCTCGTTACAAACTCAAGGTATCCGATGAGCAGAGTTGCAGAAGCTTGCCTTAATGTCGTTGCTTATAGTCAACTCCACCGCATGGTTAAAAAACGATGAGATTGAAAGTTTATCACTTCATATATACACCTTCCATTCTCGGTATATAACGTTCATATCTTTAGTTAAATTCTCACAGATGGCGTCTATGAGAATCACCAGCATGATATTGTTTGTACCGAAGCTGCAGGCCTAAGAATGCGCACTTGAAATCAGACAAGACCCTCTAAGAGCGTAAACTAGACAATTTGTTGTGTAATGCAATACCTGTATGACGATCATGGGATGTTTCGCAGAAAGGAACGCTTCATTTGGTGATGTTCCGCAGAAAAACAGTGTCGCGTTTTACATCCCACATTACTACTCACCCTGTTAGACGCGTGCAACAACTAAGATATAACTTGCATTGTTTGTAAAAGCTGCCAAAGCGGAAATGAGCGTATTTCACTCGGAAAATGTTATTTACTCCCCTAAAAAAACCGAGCTTTTCTACAAATCCCTTTAGAAATATCATTCGGATAGAATGATATTTATAATTTTAAAATTCGGATTAAGCCAGTTTTAGCGGTTTTTCCCTCCACCGTTAATGGCCTCTTAGGTAATGCCTCAAAGACCTCTTGGTACTATTGTGCAGCTTTTGCATTTTGTCAAGGAGGAAAACAAAGACATTTTAGACTTGGCTGCCACAGGCAACCCAATAAAAAGATCTATGTACTCTTCCTAAACTGTAGATGATCTCAATCTCCTTATTAGTCACATCATGTGCTCAAGGCACAGTCGTACTTACTGTCATCATTGAGAATAGTAAAGTCGGTACCAGGACATATCATGTGTACTCGGTCATCTGATGACGTCACAGATAAACGAAATGTCTCGTCAGGTTCCAGAATGTTATCATTCACAAACACAATATTTTCTTTTATGCTGGTCTGGTAAGGTGCAAATGTTAAAGTTTTATCAATGGCGGCGTAGTCTTCACCAGCCTTGGCGGTGCCATTAATCGTGCGGATTCTGAAAAACAAAATTTACAATCATCATTCTTCATGAGAATATCGAGTTTTTCGCAGTCTTCGCTAACTTTCAGGGACCATGCAAACGGACAAAATGGAATACTGCCTGTAGAAATTCGTTTCGGCGTTCTCCTTTCGTTGCACTGACCCAGGTGATCTCGCTTCTCTCAGGCCGAAGGAATTAGCCAATCAGCGGACGTTTTGTTCATAGCTCAATGTTTCCTAATTCCAGGTTTTTGGCTCGATTTATAACAGCTTTTGCTCGTAAATAAACAAAATATAACTCATCCGTGCAAAGAATCGATAAATACCTTTTAGAAAAAGCATATTTCGTCGTTATTGATAGAAAATATTTCATTTTGGGAAGAGATAATAGAAAACACTTGTAATTTTCGCTGTCACAAACAATGCATTACCCGCCTAGATTCCAGATCACCTGGACATTATTGGAAATCCTGTGATGGTATGAATGGAGACGGAAAAGCTATAATTTGACATGTAGAACTCGGAAGTCCATACAGAAAATCTATGTTTCCAAATTTGATCACAATGAACACTTTGCGTTTTACTATGATTAATAATTTTCACTTTACTTTGATTTCCAGGAAACCATCTTTTTTTCTGTATACGATCTAGGGTATGAGTCTGCTGTAATTATCAACTGGAAAACTGTTTACCTGCCTTGCGCAGTAGAGACCTGTTTTCCTTTAAGATTTATTATTGAGTCAATACGTCCAAATATGTTGATTTAATATGATGTTAAACTGGTTTGATTTCTTTCTGCCATTAAAAGGGGCACACTTAGAGAGTTAAAAACAGTTTTTAGAGTTTTTTTTAAGGTAAGGACACACGACGCAATTGTTTTCATGCGACATGCATGCGACGTCGATAAAAGTAGATCGGACCGTTTACACTGTGAGATTCGTTACGCGCGACGTCGCAAACGTAGAGCTCGTTTCTAAAGATGTTTATCATCATCATGATCATCATGATCATCATGATCATCATTATCATCATGATCATCCGCATCAGCATCATCATTATCATCATTATCATCATCATCATCATCATTATCATTAGCTTTTCTATTTAAAATTTATGCCCAAAAGAACACTTTTAACTACATCGAATATGTCTGTTTTTCAAACATTTAAATAAAAAAAGGTGTTTATCCTACAATATATTATACGGTATCTTGGGGCTGTTATTACTTTCCTAAGTCCTAAAACTGAACTAAACATTTTCGCAGTTTTCTTTGTGTTGATTTATTCCCCTCCCATGCACGGTTATGATTCTTAGCGGTAAAACAAAAGATTGTTTTCACGTGGCGTTATAATGAAATAGGACAAGATCAGATCATACCTCATTGTGTGTTTGTATTGCAGCGATCCTTCTAGCGTGAACTCCATGAGTACAGGACCTTTGTTCTCATAAACACTCTGAAATCCTCTTCGATCTCTGCAGAATATGTTCACTGAAATGAAAGTATACATAAATCAGTCAGTCGGATGGACGATCGGTCGGTCGGTCGGTCGGTCGGTCGGTCGACAGGTCAGTCAGTCTGTGAGACAGTGTGTGAGTCAGTCTGTAAGTCAGACTGGCTCATCACCATTTTACTCTTACTTTTACTTACCGTCATTGCTGACTATAGTTACAGTAGAAGTCTTACAGTCTGGGAACACGGTACTTCCATCAACACCAGTCAATGAAAACTGGAACGTCTCATCATCTTCTACAAGTTTATCGTTCAGTATATTTACTGAGATATTTTTTTCAATCTCTCCAGCAAAGAAGGTCAAGCTTTGGTTAAGAATCGGTTCCGTGTAGTCCTCTGGAGTAATGGCGGTTTGTGGTGAGGTGTTTATGCTATAATAAAATCAAGTATTAGCAAGTGATTTATACCAAAATTCGTCACGCGATTACTGATTTCCCGCTAGTTTTCCTGTCACGTCATCATAGATTGCAAAATTCAAAGGGTTCCGTTCTTGGGCCTTTGTAGTAAAAAGAAATCAGTAGGTTTGTTGCAGAGCTATACTCGAGTTTATTCTGTACTCACATAACAGAAGCGCTTGACATACTGATTTCTCCTGTTCTTCTGATCGTCAAGTTGACAAATTTATCGTGTTCTTCGTAGACTGTAGCCGACGTTCTTGTGAAGCAAAAGGTATCTTGAAATTCAAAAAACATTATCATGAAAATTAAGTTTACTTAAGTAATTTCTTGAATAACAGCACGCTAGGTTACTCTCGCTTGGAATGATATTTTCAGATTTCTCGCTTTTTATCTTACTTTTTTCTTTTCACATAAATATCGGTTTCTCGCATAATACGTTTGTTCTAAAACTCGGCTTTAGCTTAGAGTAGAACATAAATTGATATTATTATAACTTTATAGGGCATTGTGGCGCATTTTGCGGGCTAAAATACGAAAATCAGCGGGCTAAAATAGATTTTAGCCCGCTGCCATCAGCCAATAAGAAACACAGACGTGATGTCGTATTTTTCAAAATATGTAGTCGTTTATTCCTTTTGTAAATGCCCTAAAAAGTTATAATAATAGTAATAGAGGTGATGTTCTCTGGCATAAATGTGTTTTTGGCCCTTCTCAGTGCTCATTTTAACCCTCGCTTCGCTCGGGCTAAAATGAGCCTGAGTCGGGCCAAAAACACATTTATGCCCTCGAACATCGCCTCTATTGTTATAGTAATACACGTACTAACATACTGAACTTGGGTTTCCAAACCATATGTTTTGTTTTTGTTCTTTTCTACAAACGCAGTACTTACTATCATCATCGTGTATAGTGACAACATAACTTGTTGTATCGTTGAAGGTTACACGAGCATCGGTGGTGTTCATTGAGATGTTGAATGTTTTGTACTCTTGTTCGCCCCAAGTGTCGTTGGTCACAGGAATGACGAGTTCTTTGACCTCATCGTAGGCTCTAAAGACGATATCATCACACTGTACTTGTACTGCTGGGTAATCATGCGGTGGAGAGACTGAATCAGAACTTCTGCATAGTCTGTAATGGAAAGATAAAATCAGCTTACTTTAAACAGAAACTTTGAAAAAGTATTGACTAAGAAGTGGAATAACAGAACGTGTGTAAATTTGTAAATCTTCAATAACAGTTTTCTCGGCCAATCAGGTGCGGATCCAGGGGTGGTGAGTGGTGTGACTAGTTACCTTCCTTTTGCATAATAAAATAAACTTTCGCTCGGTTCACTTCAAGTTGTTAAATATAATTTCCATAAATTTGAGACGCGGGCAGTTTTTTCACTATTTCCCCTCCTTTTAAAGGCTACCTTTCGTAATGATGCGAGGTAACCTGTAATAATTATCCTGGATCCGTCCCTTCCAATATAATACTTGGAATAATGAATCTTTGTAGAGTAACTAAAGTAAAGGTGCTATTTCTAGTGCTGGTATTGGTTTTTAATTTAAATTTATAACTTTGGCAAAGCGTCAGTTGGATACTGCACGACCCTTACCTTACAGTGTGGGTGTCTTCAAGCACACCAACACGACAAAGTCGAACTGTGTAGAACCCAACGTTTTCTCTTATAGTAGTTGAATATCCAGGACAGAAGTACACATACGCTGTGAAAAATTATATAGTTTGACGATAAGCTCTGCATAAAATGGTTTCATAACTGAAATAGGAGATATCTGCCGTAGTTGATTTTTTTATGAGTTTATTTTTTATGTGCACCTCAGGCGGTGTGTGCTGCTAATGTGGCACCTTTCACCGGCTGTGGTCGTCTGATTCACCATCACATTTGAGTAGAGTTGTTTGCCCATTTTCCCTTGCGCTTTAGGGTCAGCCTCTTTTTCCGCAAAACCAACTACCTATATCCTTCTTTGAAATTCCAACCAAATTGGAAAAACTTAGCAATACTTACTGTCATCATTAATGATATTTATCTGTACGTCACTACAGGATGGATCAACAACCACTCTTCGGTCAGAAATGCTACAAGTAACTGTGAAACCTTCATTTCCCTCGACCACTCTGTCATTTGTGAGAACGACAGGAAAGTTTTTAGTCACGTCATTGAGTGCAAAAGAAACTGTTGCTGAGATTTGGGATTGGTAGTCGATCGGGCTGAAAGCGGTACCATTCGCAGTGCTGCACCTAAATCAAATGAAACACGAATGAATCAATATACAATAAACTAAATATATAAAATTAAACATGTATTGTCTATTTATTTATTGCTAAGATTGCTGAGAAGCATATCTTAACTTGGTCTAAACTTAGTGCATTATGTCTTGCGCTGTTTGCACCAAAGCTAGATCAGGATGCACTTTGGTTTTAATGGACTACTTCGACGATAAATTATCCGACATCTTTGTTTTGTTTTGCTCCCCCCCCCCCCCCACCCCCTGAACGCCCCATAATGCCTTGTGATTCAAGATTTAAAAAGAATTACTGATACCATGTGGGGAAAAGGAAGTGCCTGCCACTTAACCAGCATGATAGGGCAAGAGAAAGCCATTTTTTTACTTCATCAAGTTCTACACATGTCTACCCCTGGCTTTTCGTACACGGTCCTTTCATTAATTTAGATTCAAGATGGCCGACTTAGAAATAGTCTATTAAGAATAGGCTTAAGGAGATACATTTGATGTTTATCTGTGTACGTACAGAATATCATTAGCAGTGACTGCTGTTGCTCCAGTTCTTTTCAGTTTCACATTAGCAGGACCATTGGCTTCTTTTAAAGACGTACCTTCGCATGTAACATTTACTGAAAAATATCACAAAATGTAAGCAATATTAATACTGATGATGGAATAGTTTTATTCTTGGAAAACTCAAAGGTCTTATTATAAAGTCCAATTTCCATCTTTGGTTTAGCTGTGCCCTGATTTCACTGTTATAATTAACAAATAGAAAACGTTTGCCGTGTTTACATAGCCTGATATAAACACGAGGGAAGTTTGGGAGAAGTCGAGAGTTGTTGTGTAAAACCGAGCCGCAGACGAGGTTTACACAGAGCTCAAGGTTTTATCAAGATTATATTTTTGTTCTGCACTTTTATTTCAGGTGGGATCCCTGTGCTTTGATTAGCCCTGAGGTTGTGAGTTTCAGGATTTCAGGATTTCAGGATTTCAGGATTTCAGGATTTCAGGATTTCAGGATTTCAGGATTTCAGTGATAGATAAATCATGATGTTTGGTTTTGATGCGTTAAAGACAAGATTTCTTAGAGGGAACAACTGCAGGAACAGTACTTCACGTGTTGTAGAAAAAATATATCTGTAAAAATAGTCCCATACTGCGAAAAATATTTTGGAACAGGATAATGTTGTCTATATTGAATAATAAGAATAAGTAAAATAATGAATAAAGAATAGAGCATATGTATGGTATAAATACCAGTCTTATTCATACCATCATTACTTATCAGCTTGATAGTTCTTTCCAATTTCCCGGATTTCACATTGCTTGACCCAACCCCTGATATCTTAACCTTGAAAGTCTCGTCGTCTTCTACTAGTCTGTCATCCACCACTGTACAGGCTGTTATAGTTCTTCTTGTTACGCCTGCATTGAATTCGATCACACGGGGGCTTGCACCAATGCAATCTGCACTCTCAGCAGTAGCGGTGAATTTGAGTTCTAGACTATAGAAAAAATAAGGAATAATGATAATCCAAAACGTATTCTATCTCATTTTCGCTCTCCTCGTCACTCCAGTTATTACTCGTGAAAATCACAGCTTTTTTACATAAATGATTACATGGCAAAAATACAATACGACGATAATGTTGGTAATGATAAAGATGAGGATCTGATGATGGATAATGATGATAAAACGAATAATTGTATAAAATCTGCTTTCTATTGGTATTTTTTCTTTTGTTTTTCTTTTCGCGCAAAACCGGTTTTTACTTTTTCATGCTGCTCTTTGTTTTATATACGTTCCCATTTTTCACTTTAATAGTTTATTTACTTTTACACAAATATTTTCTTCGGGCTAGGGAGGATACTCGTCAACGACTCCCCGTATCACGAAGTAGAAATAAAGATTTACAGCTTTTTGTCAAAAAGTACATATGGTTATAAGATTTTCGTGTTTGCTTCTTTGTGTTTGTTCCGTGTCGGCTTGGGATCAATTTCATTTCAAAAATTAGCAAATCACGACAAAAACAATGTTTACCACACACTGGCACGCTGGGCTAGAAACACTGACCCCAAGAGTAAACTCCGACATGATGCATTAGGAGCATAGACCACCCATGCATCTTTGCACTTAACTTACCTGACACTGGCAGCTACTGAAATTTCACCCTCTCTTTCTATAGTGACAGTAACATTACTTGGTGCAACACCTTCAGTCGTTTTCATCTCAGCGACGTCCGTCAGGTAAAAAGTATCTGGAATAAAAGAAGGTCATGAATCATTAATTGGTCATTAGTCATTTTTTTATCATCTAGCCATTTCCTGTTCTGTGCTGTCCTGTCCAATCCTGACCTGTTTCGTTTCGTTTGTCCTCTGTTTCTGTTCTGCTCTGTTCTTTTCTGTTTGTTTTCAATAGGCCTTTTTCAAATTCGTAAAATACCGCCGTGTTCCCGTTAACTACAGATTCATTAACGCAGGGTTAGTCTCGATTTTGTGTAGAACATTCATGTATCCAGTGTGAAGGTCCGTGGAAATTCCAAGTGTTTGTATTTTTAAAGTTGTGCATTCTTTACTTTAACGTTGGTATTTATGAATGTTTTGAAACTGAAATGAGGCTAACCCTGCGTAGATGATGAGTCTGTAATCATGGATGACAGCGGTATTTTACGAATTCGAAAAAAGGCTTTTCTTCGATTTTGATTTTCATGCTTTGACTTGCTTATTTATACGTTCGTTTATACGTTCTTCAATTAAGAGGGGGGTGTCTTAGTTTGTTTATTGGTTTGTTTTAAATGTTGTAAAACTGATCTCTAACCCATGCAGGGAAGATGATACAAGTATATATTTTTTTTTTTTTTTTTTTTACAATTTACTTTCAGCTAATAAGACTATTAAACAATTAATAGGACCATATCACAATTAATATCATATTTTTAACTTACAGTTGAAAAACATGGTTATACTGAGAATGTCGCCAGACACGGGCAGCATTATACTTACTATCGTTATCCTTTAAAGTGATGTTCTTACGAGTTGTATCGTTAATTTTAACTTTCAATTCTGAGCTTTCCAGGTAAATCTGAAACGTTTTGAGTTCGTTTTCTCCTACACCATCATCTTTAATACTAATACTAGTAGATATCCTGTCACTATCTGCTGTGAAAGTTACATTTTCACATCCTTCAGTAATAGAAGCTTCAGGTCCTCCATCGCTTGTTCTACATAACCTGTAGAAACACAGAAATACAATGGTATATTTAGCATCTTAGTAACAAGAAGATGCAGTGAATATGCACACGTGAGAACTCACTTAACGGTAGGTGAGGAAGACAGGACACCAACACGACAAATCTCGACTGAATAAGAACCGGCATTTTCGACTACACTTTCTGCATAACCACCTGGACAGAAGAATGCGTAGGCTGCGAAGAAGGAAGATTGTGTATCGTTAATACACACAAACAATAGTTAGAAATATTTCCTTGCCGTTTGGTTTAGATAGAAAAGGTTACTTACTATCGTCGTTTTGAATTGTAACCACCGCATCTTTACAAGAGCTATCGATCTGCACTCGTACATCATTTGAGAAGCATCTCACTTTAAGGGTTTCGGTTCCTTCGGGAATATTGTCATCTTCGATAGTAATACTCATATTCTTTACGTCGTTGCCAGTCGTGAAGGAGAGATCAGTGTTTTGTGTGGTATAATCGCTTGGTTCTACTGCAGTATCATCTTTTGTGAAGCATCTTCGTACAAAAAAAAAATATGTGTGAGAACAAAAGCCTTGAAATACTGGATTTCAATCAGCTGATAAAATGTCTTTAAATCTCATTATCTGCTCTAAATGATAATCAAACACTGATCATGTGGTGTCAACCAGAAAAAAAGGGGTAATTCAGCTGATCGATGTACTCGCTTTTTGCGCGAGATTGGAAATGACGTCAAGCAAGTTAAACCAAGAAACACAGGCATATAATCTTACGATAAATATATTAACATATTGAATTAAAGACGTGTACCACATGATCGTTTCTTGCTATGCTGAATGATAAAATGTGGCAAAAGTCTTAAATGGGAACCTAATCTTACGACAGATACCATGGGATAAAAGACGCTGACTTGTAGATCGCTGATCATTTCCCACGACAAATGAAGTGAAGAAACTTCAAGGTCATTTGATCTGAGGGAATGTCTAGCTATGCTAAGCACTTAAAAAAAATCAAATTGGAAAAGAAACAAGGTCGAAAAACGGTAAATCCGTAAAATGAAATTTTAAATTTTTTTTACCCGGCTATTGTCAGATAAAAATCAATGAAATGAAACCTTAAGTTAAGCAGGGCAATCCCTCCAGTGGCCCAAGGTCATACAGTCGGAGCCCTAAATAAGCACTTCAATCAATGGGAGCCCTAAAGCATTAATGAGAGTAAGTCAAGTGTTTTTACTGCAGTAAAATACTTACCCGATAGAATGGGTACCACTCAAGGCTTGGGATGACCCTGATCTGGTTATAGTAATATTAGCTGTTCCCGTGGACTCAGTGACCAGGGTGTCTTGACAGTTAATATTGACTGAAATGGAAACAAAATAGGACTCAATGTAATAGTAATAGAAAGAATTCAAGTTATTAAAACTGGTTCTCGATTAGACTGTAATTACACTGTATACTCAGTGGAAACACTGTATTTATCTATTTAACTTCGCCTTTTAAGAATGAAATCAGTAATAAGTTTGGTAGGTGCATTACTGGGAGGGAAAAAATGAAAACAAGAAATAGGGAATTTGATGGCGGGACACCACAACAGCTTTCGCCAATAGACCTCATCGGCTTGGATGTAATGTTGTCCCATTTCAGACCACGTGTCACTCTCTTGAGAATAAGATTCTTTGTTTGAGTTGTATCCATATTCATGTATCTTCTCATGCGCAACCGTTAAACAATGAAATGATACTCTGGGGAATAACACGTGGTCTGAAATGGGACAATATTACACCCAAGCCGATGAGGTCTATTATTGTGATTACTATGTGACCCATTTAGCTTGGGCGTCGCTTTTTCGAATTGTACACAAAGTCTCGTTCTTTTGTGAATTATTTCGTTCTACAAAGAACCAGAAAGATAGAAAAGTAGACAGAAAGATGGTCAGACAGACAGACAGACAGACACAGACAGGAGAAAATCTGCCCTTTTCCCATACCGTCATCATCGTTTATGCTGACTGTGTGTGACGAGAAGCCAGGTTTCGTATCGAATGCAGCATCTGATTTGATCGTAAGGACAATAGTTTCAGGGGCTCCTGCTTCGACAACTTGATCATTGACGATAAAAAGCTTGATGGTTTTATTTGTTGTATCATCAGCTGGAAAAGTTACAACCAATGAACCTGATACCACGTAATCACTATCCTTGGTTGCGGTTCCGCTTAACTCTATCCTGTAGAGAAAGCAAAGTAAACATGAAATGAATCTTCAATTGATTTTTTATATAGTCAGAGAAGGTTTGTCATATGATTTGCAATGTTAACTTCATTCTTACAGAGCCTAAGATTTGGCTAATGAGTAGGGTATGGAAACGAGAATAGACGTGTGAGATACTTTAGTTATTGAAGTTGAGCAGTGATTAAAATAGGTTATAGAACCCAATGAAAATTCTATATAATTTATAACAAGCCAAACAATTAAAGCTCTCTGAGCAATCTGTAAAGCCAGGCCGTATAAAAGTTTTGATTTTTAACAAGAATTTTTCATTAGATAATCAATTCCTTTTTGGTATTTTACGATTTTTCTGATTTCATTTGACAATGTTTTCGTTGATTTGTTCTTACAGTTAGATGTATATGAATAAGGAAGTGGGGGAAAATAGTTGAATGATATATGGTCAGGAAGCAATGAAAAAAAGAACACTAGTGATATGAGAAAAGAAAGAAAGAAAGAAAGAAGGGAAGCACGAACGAATAAACGAACGAACGAACGAACGAACGAACGAACGAACGAACGAACGAGAGAAAGAAAGAAAAAAATAATGAGCGAAGTAATGAATGAAAAAAGGAAGGAAAAAGAGAGAAAAGGGAAGACCGTAAGAGGAAGGGAAACGATAGAAGAAATGACAAAAATAGGAAAAAAGTGGAATACTTACGTCACTGTTGTTAAAATGTTTGTTTGAACTGTTCTTTCAAGAGTGATGGTGATCAAACGAGATGTTTCAGATTCACTTGACGAAATTGACTTGAAACCAACTGTTGGTTGGGCAGTAACTATAGAAAAGAAATGAAGACTGAAATTAAATAAAACATGACGTGCTACATTCAATCACCGAAAAAATTAATTTTATTAACCATTTTCCAGTTCACAGGTAATAATCAGAATGTTTTGTGGCCAACCCGGCTGATATTAGAATCAGGAATCAAGAATCGTGCAATAGTTATTTCAGATATCTGTTCAAGAAAACGGAAATTACCGGCTTTTTTTTTTTTTTTTTTTTTTTTTGCACTTTTTAGCATGATTTCGATCCTAAATAATTCTAATTTGTGAAATGGATCGCTTTCTTATATTTGCGATCACGTCAATACTCTTACGTAATCTATAACGTCACATATTTCATTAAAGAAAATAATTAAAAAACAAGCGTGCATTTGGTCAAGATTTTTAATTTTTTTTAAAGCAATTATGACGTCATAAATTACGTAAGAGTGATGACGTCACATATATAAGACAACGATTCATTTCGCAAATTAGTTTTATGTATTAAGTTAAGTAAGAGATGAGGAAAACCTCTTAAAGATTTAGATGCTTAATTTCATTAGCAATCGTTAGTGGTGAATAGTTAAGACACTTTTACTTCTTCTGAAACCATATTTTCAAACCACATCCAGCTGATCTGATAAAAATTATTAGCCAATCAGAATCGTGAAAATTTGCAAAACTGAGGTGTCATCCTTTGTAGCCAAGCCAAAAGACTCTGGAAACGGTTAATTCTAGATGTTTTTTTTTTTTCTCACTAATTTTTTATACAAAATATCAATAACCTCTCCGGAAAATATAGATTTATTGCAGATATAAATTTTTGGAAGTCGATTTTCGCAGGCTTCATGACACCTCGGTTTTGCAGCGACGTCATTTCTACGTCACTATTTCAGATCAGATTGATGAATTTTAATCTTCACGGCAAACTAACTCTACTCTAACTTTACTACCTGTTACTGGAAGTGAGTACATTTACGACCCGCCGTCCCTCTAGCTCTAGACGGGTTAAGTTTTATGTATGATAACGATTCCTGAATCAGAAAACTGAAATGCGATTTCTGATCCCGATTCAGAATACAGAAATGCGATTCCCCCGTCTTGTTTGCACTGAAGTCGGGGAGTAGAATGCGATCATCAGGATCCCTTGCCGTATTCCTCCATGTAAGTTTTATTAAGATTCTAAATCATATATTTACGGATCTCTATAGATTATGCAGGACTTTATCTAAGTGTCCTTCTCAATATTATAAATCATAACTTTTCTCTACTGATAGATTACAAAGGACTTTAACCAATCGTCCTTCGTTATTATCATGCTCAGCTTCCAACGCGATGGGATCACCGACAGCTCCGCCGGGCACCCACATGGACCGCGGAGCAGGGGGGATTAGCCCCCCAATAATGGAAGTATGCCCCCAAACCCCCTAGGTCTTTCAGTATTTGGTGGTCGTTTTATCGGTAAATAGAGCAGTCTTTTTACAAAAGGACGTCACACCCATCAGTTACTTTTCATCGCCAAAAACCCGCGCCGCTACCCATGTCACGCATGGTTAACCCGGCTCAGAAGAAAATACGGCCGGCGAAAAGTTATGAGAAATGTATGGGTTTAAAACAAAAAGTGTCTAAAATATAGCCTGTGTCTTGGCGGATCAAAGATGTGTGCATCACAATTTGGAATTCATTTATAGGACAGTATAACCTGCAAGAAAAATATTACTTTAATCTAAATTTGAGGTTTCCTTTTTAAATTTCAAAATGACTCCTAGAGAAATCGCACTGAAAGCAGAGGTTTGTATGAGAACGGAAAAATAAACGAAAGTTAAATTAGTTTGTAATTCGCCGAAACAGAGAATAGACGACAAAAGAAACAAATATGTGCATTCAGAAATATTGTTTAATCATTTGAGCACCAGCTCGAAACTAAGTCTCGGCTCTAGGATAAAATCCGAGGTTTCCTTTCGATTGCTGAATCTTGATTCCCTTGTTTAAATATCTTCGATAGAGTAGGGTTTCCACTTATTAAACGCATGCGCAATGCGCCCATTGAATACCGCTGACCGCACTTGCATGTCGCGGTTTTCTGGCGATGTAGCCAAGGTAGCGATCTGATGGATCAGCGACATAAATCGAAATGGACTCTTCTAGTAATTCTCCTCTGATGCGTAACATTACACCAGTCTTGAGAAGAGATCTTGACAAATACCAGTCTTACGAGCCATGACTATAAGAACATTGCATGCATAGGCGGCGGAAGGACATTAAAACTGGGGGAGGGGCTGTTATGACCAACATTGCGAAAAAAAAAACTAAAACTAAAAAATCGCGCAAGCAAACCCACCCTAGCGCCGCCTATGTATTGCGGTTAACTATTTTTAGACTATTTACGCTTAACGCTTAAGTTTTTCCAATTTTTACGCCTAACTGCTAAATTCTTTGGCCGTTTGACGGCTAACGGTTAAACTCATTGGGACCCTCTTGTGATACAAAAGACGGAATACCGTCAAGGATTAAGGTGATTCAAAACCGCACAGGCGGGGGTGCGCAAAGTTTCACGCTAGGCCGCTGCACTCTCCACGCTATGGGACTGTAGCGGTACAAATGATTGGCCAATACTTAGCTTCTTTCTCATTGGTTGGTTAGTCAGTCTTTCCTATTTTGAAAGAAGTTAATTTTTTTTACAAGCGTAAGAACGATAGATTGTTGTCGAACAAAATAGTTTTTTGAAGCTAGCACGTCAAAAAGGGAGCCTATAAGATGATACAATGGCTTAGGACGAGCAAAGCGATCGTATAGAGCTGTATTAGGGGTATATCCCAGGTCATTTCAAATCGAATGATAAGAGTTTGACATTGAATGTTTCCCACCTAAAATCACATCGATGAATTATATGTGCTTTATATTACAATGAACGATCCATGATATTGCCTAACCAGTAAAAATATGTAGTCAGTGAAAGAGTACCGAGCCGAGCACCTCATTTTACAATCCCGATGATTCAACAAGAAATCGCCCGAAAAGCTGATCAAAACATGAAAATTAAAACAATTTGAAAGTATCTAAATCTTATTTCAAAAGAAAAAAAACAAAAATCCTTAAAAGTAAGTGTAGCCAGCTTGGGCTTTGATTTCTGTGTATGTATTTCGGTTCACGAAGCATCATGGGCCCAACATTGGACCCAGAAGCCTTTTCGGCATTGTACCGTTACAGTCCCATGGAGAGAGCCGCAGCGGCCGAGCGGGGACTGTGGAAGTGTCTACAACTTTGACATGACCTTAAAGCAAGGAATATGTTGCAATTGCCTCTAAAAAAGAAAACACTGGAAATCGCATTTCCAACAGCCCCAATTTCAGAATTTTCTCTCGGATTAGGCACAACTATGCTTCACGGTTCCTGAATTTCAAAGTCAAAAAGACTTGAAGCTTACAACCTTTATTTTATGCTTAGTTCAATAAAAAGTGTCGCCGGCCTGAAACGCGCAAAGAAATACAATAAAACTAAAGGTAAACCAATTAAACGAAATAAAAACAATGAAGGAAAAAAGCAAAGGGAAGATGAAGGAAAGAAAAGAGCAAGAAAATGGAAAAAGTAAAAAGGACAAAATAAAGAAAAAAAACCCCCTTTTTGTGGGTAAGTTTTCTAGACGTTTTGGTTAATATAAAAATATATCTTGAAACTGTGTGTCGTGAGTGTACTATCATCAAGCTAAAAACAAATACGTCATTATATGTCAATGAGTATTTGTCGACTTTTTATGATAATCAGTGATCCTTGTTCTGCAATGTATAATTATCAAGTTACTGACATAGTAGTTGGATTCCAACATGCATAATATACATTAAGTATGATAATTCATCAGGAAGATTCCTTATTTTCTAAATCCTTTCTAACTTATGTATTGATATATTGATTCAAAAGTCTCTTTTGTTAGCCTGATCGTTACTAGCTTTGGTGACTTGCATATTTGTCGATGCAAATGATCGCAGTTTAAATTTAATCACCTTCTCTAATTCTTGAAATTCTTTTCAAATTTCTTGACAAGAATTCAAAACGAAAAGATCATTTCAATGTCCAATGGACACAAGACAACACAAAGTCACAGAATAATTATGTAAATCTCATATCAATGATTATATTTATAACTTATGAAGTGTGTGTTTTGAATTTGACTGAGAATGAGCATTTTTGTCTTAAGTATTCCTCCATTCAACCATAACTTTGTTGTCATGATCTTTTTCCTCGACAGGAATATTATGATTATATGATAAATGACCATGTTTTCTGTGCCAAAACCCGATCAATTTTAACAGAGAATGAACTTGACTACTTGTACAAGCAAACTTTAGTATATATACTTGTTTCTGAATACGATTTAACACGAATTTATTAACTTCATTTCACAAGAGCAGGCTAGGACATTTTACATCACTATGAGTATTATAGGTCACTGCATGGTTAATATATATAAACTATGGTCGCTGTTTGCAACCTGTTGGCATGCTTCTTTACAATAAATTAGTTCATGACAGTTTAAGTAGATAAAGTGCTCTTAAAAATCCCCGGAATATCAACTTTAATTTACGTATTCTAAGGTTCAATACTCACCTTGTGCTAGCTGTAGAAGATAACACATGAAAACAGCGAGGAGCAGCAATCTTAGTGGTGTTAAAGTAGCCATTTCTTAGTCGGTACACAGTTATTTGACTGAATTGTTTTCGTTAAACCTTCAGAGAGAGAGAGCGCGCCTAAAAATACCTTGTATGTGTATCTGAGTGTATAAGCAATCAGTTTGTTCACTAGGCCGTTACTAGCCACAGACGTCATATTGCAGTTTATTATTGGCCCTGTTTTCAAAACTGGATCAAGACTGAATATATTCTAGACCTCGAAACAGTGTCAACATTACGTTAAAGCTCGTGAGTGGAACGAAAATATATATATATTTTTTTCGAAGATGGAAATGGTATAGCGTAAATTTTCCTACTTAATAATAATTATTATTATGACGACGACGACGACGACGACGATGATGATGATGATTATGATTATAATGATGATGATAATAATTAATTCATTTATTATTGCTTCTCATTTTTTTTTTTTTTTTTTTTGTAGTTATTGATACATGGTGTTCTTATTTTGATTTTTCTCGGATATAAATAAGCGAGTTGTTTTATCAAAAAAAAATCGTGTTTAAAATTGCTATTAATTTTTTTATAAAAATTACGGAAAACTCACGACTGTGAGAAACGTATAGTACTTATAAGTGGTGTTGTTAAACAATACCGTCTGTGATTATAATAAGAATAATAGTAATAATTGATAATGACTTTATTTTAAGAAGATAAAACACGTAATAGTGTAAATACACTAAAAAAAACTTGTGGTCCTCTATACAATAAAACTAAAAAACTATACAATAAAACTATAAGAATATAAGATATTATGAATCGGAAAAAGATAAAATACAAAACACTAAGATACTAATAATGGAAAGAAAAATGAAAAACTAAGGTTCGGTTTAGACGTTGAATTTGACATGCGCCGAATCCAACGCAAACGATTTTCAAAAACCAATTGTTTAAAATTCATTTGCATTAGAACCGGCACATGTGAAACCCGACGCCCAAACCATGCCTAAGTAAACTATTACAGTCCAGCGATATTCACCTGTGTTTTATAACACATGGTTGTTTTATCCAAAATAAATCGTGTTTTAAAATTGCTGGGATTATAAAAATTATATAGCAGGAAATACAATACTGTGCCAAAAAAGTACTTATGTGGTGTTGGCAAAAAAATACCGTGCCATGGAAAAGTACTGCATGGTGATTGATTGGCTATATGATGTCGTCAATTCTGTGGGGTACCGTGACCATTCGTGTTCTTGTTATGATTACAGTCCAGCGATAATCATGTGTACATTGATTGACTTGATTGAATCATTCACGTTTACTACTCTTTTTCATCTCGTTTCTTAGATCGGCTGCAACGAAATTAACATTAAAAAACTAAAATTTAACAAAGGAAGCTATTGAATCGGCTGCATTAAAAAGAAAAGAAAACAACAACAACAACAACAACAATCGTTTATTAAGTACCAATAATTAAATAAAAAAGAATTACAAGTATAATTAGAGACTTAGATATGAGGTACAAGCTGTCTACAATAACCACGAGGGCTAGCCTAGGTAGATAGCTTTTTACAAAAATATATAATAATGATTACATAGGTCTACATAATATTAAAAGTTATGGTTAATACGATTGATAGTGAAAAAGAAGTATATATATAGTAATAGAAAACAAGAAGAAGAAAGGAAAGAAAAAGGATGGATCAAATATCTAAGATATGACTTAATATGAATGGAGAAATATGAATAGGCTTAGAGTCTCAGCAAGAGTATGAGCAGAGTAATTCATCACTCAGCCTCTCTTTAAATTTATTTCTATTTACTTGTTTTTTTAGAGTTTCATCGATTGAATTCCAGCATTTAGCTCCCGAATATCTTATATTGAATTTCCCAAAGTTAGTTCTTACTTTTGGAAGCGAAAAGGAACACTTAGAAGCCAATCTAGTATTATAGTTATGTTTTTGCTTTACTTGAGTAAAAAAGGAAGAAAAACAGATCGGTAGATTTCCCACATGGAGATCGTACATGAACAGACCAGTGTAGAAATGAACAAGTTCTGGAAGTTTCAGGAGTTTTAGTTTGAGAAACATAGGGTTAGTATGTGCCTTGTAGTCACTGAAAGTCATTATTCGTATCAGTTTCTCTTTTGTAGGATAAGAAGTGGTTTAATGGTAGATTCGTATGTGTGACCCCATACAACAATGCCGTAAATAAGGTAGGGATAAACTAGAGAATAATACAAGGTGCACAGAATGGCTAGATTTAGATAATGACGAGCCTTACTGATAATCCCAATGCTCCTTTTGATTTTTTTGCAAACAAGAGCAATGTGGGATTTCCAACTTAGGTGATTGTCTAAAACAACGCCTAAATATTTAATGTTAGTCTCTTGTTTAAGACATTTGTTATTGATATCTACATGCAGGTCATAAGATAGTTTCTTTTGCGGCGGATGAAAGATTACGAAGTTTGATTTATCTATATTAAGAGAAAGTTTGTTTGCACAAAGCCAAGAGTGGACATGCGATAACTGTTCATTTACAGTAGATTCCAAGGATGCCAAGTTCTTATCTTTGTAGAAGAGATTAGAATCATCAGCAAAGAGGTGAAAATCAAATTTAGAAGATGAGTTTTGAAAATCATTAATGTATAACAGGAACAAGAGAGGACCGAGTACGGAGCTCTGCGGAACACCACAATCAATAGGAAGCGTATCCGACTTGGTAGAACCAAAAGATACAAATTGAGCTCTATTTTTCAAATATGATGTAAACCAATTAAGTGCCTGGCCACAAATTCCGTAGTGTTCAAGCTTCTGAAGAAGTAGATCATGATTTACTGTATCAAAAGCTTTGCTTAAGTCGAGGAAGATACCACAAGAATATTGATTTTCTTCAATAGCATGCTGGATTTTATCCGTAATAGACAAAATAGCTTGTAATGTCGAATGCTTAGAGCGAAAACCGAATTGTTTATTGTATAAAATGTTGTTTTTGTTTATAAATGCATTTAATCTTTTATACACTAATTTATCGAGAATTTTATTGAATACTGATAGCAAAGAGATAGGACGATAGTTATTAACATCCAGTTGAGAACCTTTTTTAAAGACAGGAATGACACTTGCCAGCTTAAAACTTTCAGGGACTAAGCCTGAGCAAAGAGACTTAATAAGCTTAAGAATATAAAGAATATAAGAAGCTAATGTGTAACAATCGCAGCTATATAAGGAGTAAAAGCTATGAAAAAACCAACACTTAGATATATCCTACTTCAATAAGGGAAAATCACCTGGGATACAGATTTGTTACCTTTGTGAAACAATAAGAAAAAAATGTTAAGAAGTTATTAATTGTCAGTGTTTGAACTTGTTTGCTTACCGTAAGAGATAGCAAACACAGCTGATAAATAATATAACAACCAGAGCCATAAATCCACCAGCAACTCCAAGAATTATTAAGAAATTACGCCGTCTGACGAGAATTTCTGAAAAATTAATGATGAAAAAAAGTCCATTTGCTTAAAAACTGAGCGTCTTGCAACAACTAAGCAATGGTTCTCCTTGCCCTCTTTAATCTTTTTTTATGCTACAATTTTATTACCTTGTGCTTGCTGCTCCGTCATGCGATCTGCAAGATCCAAGAATACATTATCAATTATGAGTCAGGTGTCATCAGTGATTGATGGATTCATCGATAGGTGGAAGGAGGAAAGGTTGCAACGATAGATGGGTGGATGGGTAGATGGGTGGGTGGATAAATAGATTTATGGATGGATGGATGGATGGATTGGGATATTTAAACGATGGTTGGATGGAAATGTTGTTGTTATACGTGGGTAGATGAATGGTTGGATAAAAGAAAGAATGGGCGGAAGGATGTGACGGGATGAATTGGAGGTCAGGTTAAGTGTCACTCAATCGCCCTTACTTGGGTCATTGTCCTTGACTGTGAATAGTGTACATTTGTACACCCCCTGAAACAAACAAGTAATGCAGGCCAAATTAATTCTAATTGTTTACATCGCTTTCCAATCACACGTACAATTTGCTTTCGCGACGATGTTGGTTTTAATAGATTTTTTTGAGTGTTTCTCATTAAGGCATACAAATATTAATGCTTCATATGTGAAGAAATTACCTTTATTTTACCAAAAAGTGATATCAAATACAAAATTTCAGTTCCATAATAACAATGGTTAATAGTCTATGTCAGTATACCCCTTGCAGCACGTTGGAATACAGCCTAATTTGGGGGGTAAAGCAATAGGTTCCATTTCTCAGGAGTTTAAAATTCTGTTGTTTTGCCTTCCAAATTGAGCTTCTCTGACGTCACGTGCAAGGTATCTATATATGAAGAAGTTCTTAATCATTACAAGATTGACTGAAATATATTTATTGATCCTTTCTTATATTGCTTCAAACCCATCTAACTAACAGCGCTTTAGATTAACGATTTTAAATGCCTTGGTCTAATTGCTTCAAACCACAATACATACGCTATGTATGTTTATCAAAAATACATGCTAGAGCAGGTTGTGGGATTAACATTATCTTTGGAAAGTTTTATCATAAAATGTAAAAAGGATGCTTCATATGGTGCATGTTACTGACTAAAGCTGCCATCGCAAGACAAACATTCCTTGCTTGAAGTGTTACATCATCATCTTGCTTGTGAAGACGGCAATGACTGTTGCTGCAAAAGCCAACATACCAAATGGCAGGCTTGCAACCAATCTTGAGCCCGTGTTGCAGTAGTCACTATTACAGCAGTAATATTCATCACAAGACGTGTCGTACTTTAGGCATTCAGCGAGATCATGTTTGTTGCACGTCTGTGTACATGACTTGATGAATTTGGTTGTCCTTGTACCGGTGAATGTGTTGGTAGTTATGACCTTTAACTTTCCACAATCGTCATAGCTATAATCACGGCAATAAACTTTTCTCGCATGCCTTTGGCAGTCAGACCACGAATTATAGGATGTACATTCATAGCACTCGCGCCTGCCTACGGCTGAAAAATAATGAATGAAGAATAATGAATTGAAAATAATAAATGGATAATAATGAATAAAGAATAATGAATAATCAACGGTAAACGGGACCAAATAACAACTAAAAAAAACACACAAAAAAACGCAAAAAACGAAATAACGTTTTATAATTAAATAATTACAAATAAACTAAGATTATCAAAATAAGATAGATATTTCATATGATTTCACATGAGAGTAGAAGCCCAACAAATTATACTTCTTATAGTACGCTCGACAAAATTACTCGATTCTGATTGGTCGAGGGGAGTACAATTAGAGCGTTAATTGTACTCTGTAGAGTCCCAATTATAAAAAAAAATATTTTTTTTATAAAAAGTCTTTTTATAAAATTTTGTCGAGTGAACTATAAATAAGAAATCACACGACCTCGAGTACAATTTGGAATTAATAGGTACTCGTAATGTTTTGAAAGTTCCTTAATTGCACTCGCCTAAAGGCTCGTGCAATTACAAGAACTTTCAAAACATTACTCGTACCTATTAATTTCCAAATTGTACTCAAGGTCGTGCGATTTCCTATACAAATAAAGTCATGAATGTGTATAGTGTATACATGTACGTATGTGTATATTCCTTCAAAAGCACCCAGCGAGGACTTATTTGTGCAGGACAAGAAGCTAAACTGCCCATCGCCAGAAATTCCGAACGGGCATGCGCAGTTAAAGACATGACACTTAGAAAATTCAGGGCTCAAATATGGTAGGAAAAATATTGAGAAATTTCGATAAAGTAAAATATTTTAATTTTAACTGGATAAATAAGCCAGCCTGAACCTCAAAAACAATAAAGTGTACTCAAACTTTCATTTCATCGCAATTTAATTCCGTTGGTGATAGTTTTCAGCTTCAGCTCGGTAATTACATTTTAATGCCAAGGACTATAATACTGAGTCAGCCATTAAAGTGGATTATCATAAGAATACCTGAACCTGGTCTCACATTTTCGGCTCTCAGCTCAAAATAGTCAAACATTTTTTCCTTCCCGAACTTCCAATCGATTGAGGAAGTATGTCTTGAGCATTTCCCGAAATTTCAGAATGAATTAATATTTAAATTTTCGTCTCGGTTTTACGAGGTGAAGTTTAGCCATTTCTGGAGTACAAGATGAAGCGCATTTTCACACTGAACTCTTCTAAAAGTTGTGATAACTAGCGGTAAGCTAGTGTGGGCTGCGTCGGTGTTTCTAATGAAACAGTATGGATAAAAAGTTAAATTTTACACCGTAAAAAATAAGAGAGATCACTTACTTAAAAGCATCTAAAAGTTGTTTATTCCGTTTATTCAATCTTGTTTAAGATCTTGGGTAAAATATCAACTGTGGAAGTGCTATTTAATGCCGAATAACGCCATTATTATCGCAAACGGAAAGGTAAACATTCAATTGTCACATGATCTAATAGCTCAATCACAATCGAATCTACACAATTGCTTGATTGACAGGATAGGGATCATGAATAATAAGCTCCGCCCAAAATGGTTCGGAATTTCTGGCGATGTTCTCATCTAAAACAGTTGTTTACTGAATCAAAAATTCCCCAACCTGACGTCACATTCATTTTAGGCAGGAAGTAATAGTTTTCCATTTAAGTCTCTAATACGTTTTCTAGGTGAATTGGCTTGATCTTCTAGAAGATCGCCACAAGAATGAATTTTCCGCGCCGGAAAACAAACATAAATTCGGCAAGTTTTACTCAAATATTATCCAATGTCACGAGGAACTTTGCACCAATTAGCGATCAGATGATCTAGCAGTTTGATCCGTAATTTTGCAAGCGCGCAAAAGTCTTGAAATTTAAATTCCATTGTAAAAACTGAGCAAAATACGGTATGCCATAGCAATGATGATGGCAGCAGGGCTGCTGAAACACGTCTGTTAAACTTAAAACTGTCGTGCTTTGTATTAAAATTATAACACCGTTTCTGTTGTTGAGAATATTTTTACACAAGGGAAATCAAATACTCAAGACAATAGAAAGATAATACTTTATTTAATAGAGGTATACTTTATTGTTTCGACATAGAGTGGTTTTCATTAACCCGTGAAACAAAGTGTGCTTATTAAAGTGTAATAGTCAGATAAACACAATAGAAAACAAAAGAATCAGAGTGAAGTAATGCGTAATACACTAAAGTGTATTTCACGGGTTTATGAGAATCACTCTAAAAAATCATTGCATTTCATTAGAGGGGTTTTCACAAACCTGTGAAATATTTAGTACTACTACACCGGTCTGATTCTTTTGTTTTCTATTGTTTAAATCGGACTATTACTGCACTCTAATAAGTATTGTTACTAAAGCTGTTCCAGTTGAGTGATAGTGACTAATAGTCACTAAATAAAAACTATTAGGTAGTAACTATTTAGATTTTATTTCATGAACATAGTGTAAGCACTCTAATATAATATAGTGCAAAGTTAATGTTAATTTCCAGCGAGAAAAACCGCATTTTTTTGATATCAGAGGATATGCAAATTTGTATATATCGATCTATTGATATATTTAAATATGCAGAATTTTTACAAACTGCTGTAAACATATATATAATATTTATATAAGTATATAAAATAAGGTCTAGTTAAGCCGGGAAGGCAAACTATATACAGAGTATAAACCCCTTATTCACCTGCTAAGTACTTAAAAAGAAAGGAAGAAAATCGATGTGGAGTTTTCAATTAATTCATTATATACCGATAAATCAGTGCCTGGTAAATTCACTAGTAAGTGCCGCTAATGACAATAATGAGAGCTATGACCGAGCATTCCTTCGCGCAAAAAAAAGCTCTTATTAATAATTATAGCTTTTCAAAAACAGAATTTTTTTTTTTATTATTTAAAACAAATTTCAGAATTGAAGCTATCAAATCTTAACTGAGGATTTTTTGAGCTTCCAAATACAATTTCCAAAAATTTCCGGTTGAATATTTTAAGAATTTTTCCGCCTACCAATAAGTGAAAAACAGCACAAAATGACTATAAAAGGTATCATGCAATTAAAAAAAATAGAAATATTTCCAAAACTGACAAAATATTATATGATAAAATACTAATTTTGCACAACCTAAAATTGTAAATAAGAAATAAAACTGTATCATACGACTGATATTGTGGTCTTTAACTGAAAGAATAAAGTAATGAAACCGAATTTTGTGCACGTCAGCTGACAACATCTGTTTCCTTTGATGAACGTCTGTATATGATGTATTTTGACTCAAACCTTATATTAGATTTTAGTATAAATACAAAGGTGATTATACAAAATCGCGCGCTCTGATTGGTTTTCTGTCACAAAAACAAAACACTTTCAATGTTGTTTCCTTCTTTCTTTTTTGAAATAATCACCTTTTTATTTATACTAAAACAATTATTCACCTCAGGCTCAGTGATTATCGATGAATATTTAGCGAGCGGCGAGGCGAATAATTGCTAAATATTCGATAATTGAGCCAAATTTGTGAATATATATTATCGTCAATGAATATGAATGTGAATGCGGAAAAAATTGCAAAAAATGATAAAATTTGCAAATTGATTCATTGCAGTTCGTGTCACATTTGCGTCGTTTAATGCAAGACACTTTAAAGTATTTTACGTAATATAATGTATATTTTACTTACCAATAGCTATCATAGAGCACATCAAAAGCACGCTGTAAAAGATGTTCATCTTGGTATCCGCAAGGAGTTTTTTCAGCCCAAGGCAAAATGAAAATGAACGCTTGACTCAACTGAAATGCTGAAGTTGCACTGCTTCTCTATATATTCTGTCAACACGGTTGGTTTTCTGACTGGCCGGCAAGTGACAACACCCACGTGTTAGGAAAAGGAAGGTACTTTAATGTTATCATGGGGGAAGGGGATGGGCTGTAGATTTTTCATTTCCAATGAAAAAAGAATAACACCGACCTTCCCCTTATTCGTACTATGAAAACCCATGGCCCTTCACTTTAACCTGTAAAAAAGGCTGACCCTCGCCTTTCTAGCATGAAAATGAAAGAATGACAATTCATATATGTAGATAGTTTTTTCAGACTCCCTTCCCCAAATTGCTCCAGCTTACCCCCCCCCCCCCACCCCCCACCCCCATGTTTATTATGTACTTTTTCTTTGATCCTATTGGTTAGTACAGTGAGTGTGATGTCAATTGAAAATACATGTGCGAAAATTCTGCATATTCATAAACAGACCAATATCAATATAAATCTTGCACTAACGCTAAATAGTTGAAACTTCTAATGACAAAACAGCTAAAAAATAACTGCCGGCAGAAGAGGTAGATGCACTAAATATATCATCATGATCTGAAAAGGATTACGGCTAGCTTCTCAAAAATTAAAACTCCTCTTATCGCATGAGCCCAAAACTGTTCTTACAACAAATAAAATTGAAGTTGTTTTATTCAACTAATCCTTTTAAAATATTTAATTTCATTTTTTTAAATATCTAGTCCCTTTCTGTGTGGTATGAGGTGTTGTATGCTTTCTTGAACATCTCAGTCTCTATAGATTGATATATTCATTGTGTCGTGCCGGAGCTTGGATGATTTCTTTCGAAAGTCAAAGAGTTCAAATTGCACGAGACCGAAGGTCGAAAAACACACGAGTGCGAATTATCACGAATTGAACGAGAAACCATTTGATTACTTGTTAATAATATACATGAAAAACCTTACAAACATTACCGTCCGACACTGAAAATCTCAAGAAAAAACTCTGAGCGCGCGTTCAATGACGTGGGATAGCGTCAGCAGCGCGCGGTCTTCAACTGAAACCGACAAAAACAAATTATTCATAAACAAACAAAATCACCAACTTTTTAGCCGTTTTCACCGCTTAAACTTGTTCCTTTGCTATCGGAAAATGCATAGTCTTGAAGCTGAAGCTGAAGCTACACGGATTAGAAAGAAGTCGAAACAGACGTGGAGATCCTGAGGATCGAACCATGGACCTCTAGCTCCGAAGGCGGCCGCGCACTAACCAACTGAGCTACGTCTGCTCTAAGCCAATCAAATGCAAGTAATTTTTTCATGTATATCAGTATCAAAACTGAAAGAGCTGAAAGAGCTGAAAGAGCTTGAACGACGACTATCTTATATCTTTTTTATCTGACAACATTTTTGAAATTAGGTGTAATCAAGAAGTAAAATATATATGCTTTTTATAATTTCACTTTAACGACATTATTGTATTGGCATTTCAATCAAAGTAACTTTTGTAACGTAAGGGGAGTGGGTGGTCAGCCCTGAGTCATATCTATCGAACCCCGGTCACTTGCTCGACAGGCAAGTATACTAACCACTATACTATCACGGATTTTGATGTGGTTTCTTCATCATGAAATATATTTGTCTAACGAGTCGGGATCGGACCAACAGATAATTGTTTCACAGTACAGTTGCTCTACCAACTGAGCTATCATGAGATATATACTTTTGCTATTCATTAAAACACTATTCTAACCCTTCCAAGCGTGAATTAGATTAGAGTTTATCGAAATGATATAGACTGTCTGATTACGTTATGATTAAGGATGCTGTTTTGTTTCATCATTTCTTTATCTTGTTGGATTAGACTTAGAATCATACCCCTACTCACTACCCAAAATAAGCTAAGGCTACCTTTTCGAATAAAATATGATGACCTTAATGGGATTCGAACCCATAACTTCTGACTAATATTCATAATTATGCTACTAGCCTGGGAAAAACACTATTCTGCAGGTGGTATTTCTATACTGATTTATTGTTCATTATGTACAAATAAATATCATATCGTACTTTACTTTGTTTAGGCAAATAAAAGCCGACTATTGTTTCCATTAACACACGATGTTTATCTTGGATTTGTCGAAATCCATCATTGAAGTTGAATAAATTATTAATTTTGATCTCAATATTACAACTTAGAATTTTTCCCACTTGGGTAATTATCATGTGTAATTATGGTGTGATTATGGTGTGATTATTCAAGAAATCGTTACTAACATCAGAAATTCTAGTGCTGTCTGGCGTTACCTGGAATGATCTGACACGGGCGCCCGCAAGTCTGACGTCACTGATAATTTATTCCTAATCTGCAAATTTACTAATTCACTAAAGTACTAAAGTGTATTTTTCAATTTTTCTATGACAACCTTTTTGCAAGTAGGTGTATACATAAAGTGTTTCAATTGCTTCAAGTTTAAAATTGAAACAAAGATTGAAAACATTTTGTTAAAATGATAAAAATTTATTTAGGCTTCACATAAGAAGTTCCTTCATTACAAGGTGCAAAAAAATTACCTGCTTGAACCAAAAGTCCTTTAATTGAATTTTTCCAAAGCGTGCACTAGACTGCAGTCATGCAGTGCGGTATATATTTTGCCAATGACTTGCAAGGTGTGGGTTGAATGTTTCAGTTTGGAATTAATGTAAGAGTACGGAACCGGTAAAAAGTACAATATTCTTGACGGAGTCGCCATGTTTTCAGTCATTTTATTCTCTATTTGTTAATTTTACTGGTGTTTCTCTACCTTATGACCGATATATCAAAATGACATACACTCGATTGCAGAAACGTTGTAGTATACATTTACACATATATACAAATACCTAATGAGATGCAAAAATGGAAAAAGCACTAAAATATGATCGTGTATATGTTGAAAGTTACTAAAAACATTTCTATGCTCCTTTCCGTAGTCTTCCCACAATCCCTTATGATCCAAGCGCGAGCTCGAGGTCAGGGTAAAATTTGCATATTTTTTATACATTTTTATGCAAATTTTACCCTGACCTCGAGCTCGCGCTGGGATCATAAGGGATTGTGGGAAGACTATAGAAAGGTGCATGCCTTAATTTGATACAAGACACGTCAAATACATAAGGTTTTGAAGTATCAGACATTAATAAATTATATATTTTTTATAAAAGCTCTCTAATATATATTTAATAATATCTAATAGCGCTCAAATCATATTTTTCATGTTCTTTATTGATAAAACATCTTGAAAAATAATATTTTATGAGATATGCATCAGTGGGTACAGAGTTTTTTTTCTCGAGTTTTTGCATCTAATTAGGTATTTGTATATATGTATAAATGTATACTACAACGTTTCTGCAATCGAGTGTATATGCAAACATCCAAAAGGAAACCAAGGTCCTAAAAGTGGTCTAACATTCAACCCCGCACCGTCCTGATCCATCTGGCGATATCTTGTGTTCCTTTTAAGGAGCCTGGTTATCCTGCAAATCATTATCTTTGGTACGATATGAGTACATTTATAAGGCAATACAAAAGCCTGTCTAGATTATTGAGCCTCGCTCAAACACCCCTTCTTGTCTTTTTTAACTTTTGCTCTTATCTATATGGGTGTAAATTATAAAGAGTATATTGGATTGCTAACTGTTGAGTGATGTTATAAAAGTGATCGATATTATGTGAGCTATGGAATACAACTGCACGCATGCACTCTGCTGAATATATTCCTATACATTATTTGAATACACTAAAAGGTGCATATTTTTCTTAAGCTGTGGTTCCAATGTACGACTCTACGCCTTTACTTTGTTGTCCATTTCTAGAGCTTCAGAAGATCTGTGGTATCCTCTGTTTCTAGCCGCAAGATCATCATCATCAGGTGACACGGATTGCGTCTTACGTCCCTTTCTCTGTTTTTTCTTTTTGCTGTTAACAAAGAAAAAAATTTAAAGAGAAAAAAAGTAAGTAAAAAAGTAAAAAAAGAAGAAGGAAGAAGTGAGAGGAAAAAACGAAAAATAGAGATAATGGAAAATGGGAAGAATGAAGGAAGGAATGAATGAAAGGAAAGGAATCATCGATCACCTATGACGCTATGAAGTGTTTTCAACATGATATGATATAATATGTATATAATATATGATATGTTTATTCAAGCCTTTAGCAGTCAACAACTGAATTACAGGCAAGGGTCAGATAAAATAAATAAATAATCAAATAGTCAATTATAAAATATTTGAGATACTACGCGCACTCTGATTGGCTGACTACCGTGTTTATATCAGAGGACAGAGACAATTCATTAAACCAAAAATAAGTGACAGTGCAAAATAACTATGAAAAAGTATCAGCTATCAGAGGGAGAAATCCACTGCAACCACAACTAAATACCAAGCTAATTGGACAATGTGCATTTTTGAAAGCAAATACTGTGCTATTATGATAAAATAATAAAGTTAAACCTATGTTTTATTCATGAAAGCCTTGATTTTTATTTATATTAAACGGCGTTTGGCGTAAAAGTCATCATTGCAAAAAGTTAAAACTCGGCGTACGAAACAACCACCATCAGCTTCAAAAACAACAACAAGATATATTTTAAAAAGTTATTTTTAAGAGAACTTATGGTGATTTGTAACAGCTTAGCGAAAAGAAAACGGTATTCTGACTGAGTTTCACTTAATGAACGACGAAGAGCTTGACAAAAAACCGAGAATATTTAACAGCGAAGCTAAAACAAGGAAGGCAAGGAATAGAGTCGGCTTCGCCTCGTGTTTCTCTACGACTTCTCTCTTGCTCTACAGCTCCCAGCGTGTTTATATCACAGTATATAGACACGCGCGCCGTTTTATATTATAAATAAATAAATAAATAAATAAATAAATAAATAAATAAATAAATAAATAAATAAATAAATAAATAAATAAATAAATAAATAAATAAATAAATAAATAAATAAATAAATAAATAAATAAATAAATAAATAAATAAATAAATAAATAAATAAATAAATAAATAAATAAATAAATAAATAAATAAATAAATAAATAAATAAATAAATAAATAAATAAATAAATAAATAAATAAATAAATAAATAAATAAATAAATAAATAAATAAATAAATAAATAAATAAATAAATAAATAAATAAATAAATAAATAAATAAATAAATAAATAAATAAATAAATAAATAAATAAATAAATAAATAAATAAATAAATAAATAAATAAATAAATAAATAAATAAATAAATAAATAAATAAATAAATAAATAAATAAATAAATAAATAAATAAATAAATAAATAAATAAATAAATAAATAAATAAATAAATAAATAAATAAATAAATAAATAAATAAATAAATAAATAAATAAATAAATAAATAAATAAATAAATAAATAAATAAATAAATAAATAAATAAATAAATAAATAAATAAATAAATAAATAAATAAATAAATAAATAAATAAATAAATAAATAAATAAATAAATAAATAAATAAATAAATAAATAAATAAATAAATAAATAAATAAATAAATAAATAAATAAATAAATAAATAAATAAATAAATAAATAAATAAATAAATAAATAAATAAATAAATAAATAAATAAATAAATAAATAAATAAATAAATAAATAAATAAATAAATAAATAAATAAATAAATAAATAAATAAATAAATAAATAAATAAATAAATAAATAAATAAATAAATAAATAAATAAATAAATAAATAAATAAATAAATAAATAAATAAATAAATAAATAAATAAATAAATAAATAAATAAATAAATAAATAAATAAATAAATAAATAAATAAATAAATAAATAAATAAATAAATAAATAAATAAATAAATAAATAAATAAATAAATAAATAAATAAATAAATAAATAAATAAATAAATAAATAAATAAATAAATAAATAAATAAATAAATAAATAAATAAATAAATAAATAAATAAATAAATAAATAAATAAATAAATAAATAAATAAATAAATAAATAAATAAATAAATAAATAAATAAATAAATAAATAAATAAATAAATAAATAAATAAATAAATAAATAAATAAATAAATAAATAAATAAATAAATAAATAAATAAATAAATAAATAAATAAATAAATAAATAAATAAATAAATAAATAAATAAATAAATAAATAAATAAATAAATAAATAAATAAATAAATAAATAAATAAATAAATAAATAAATAAATAAATAAATAAATAAATAAATAAATAAATAAATAAATAAATAAATAAATAAATAAATAAATAAATAAATAAATAAATAAATAAATAAATAAATAAATAAATAAATAAATAAATAAATAAATAAATAAATAAAACGACTAGGGTCGGTAGGGACGGTAGGCTGTAATTTAATTCAATTAATTTAATCTCGAGTGATCAACTAATTAAGCTTTCATATATCATACGTATGATCATCATACCATATATTAACTTTAAACTTACCAGTAGACAACAACAACGATGATGATTACTAAAACAACGACAAAACCACAACAAACACCAATAACAATGTACATCCACGTCTTGTCATTCGGTGGAACAGATGGTGGTGGAGTAGTTGGTGGTGCAGGTGTGGATTGATAGAGACTGCTGATCCCTGTGACAGTCCTACCATTCAATGCCGCTTCTATCTGTGCAAGTCCAGTCTTCACTATCCCTTCCAAGACAAGACCTGGTACGGCTGAGATATTTGAGATGATTCCTGGTGGCTTCTGGATGTAGAATGCAACTAACAGATCCGAACCATTTTGTTTGGGATATGAAGGTAAGAGGTGAACTTGATACTCGGCGTACAAAGGATCTCCTGCTGCTCGTCTGTGAAAGTTTTGAACACAATTAAAAATGAATGCAAATGGAGTTGGCAAACAATTTTCAAACATTGACACGGTAAAAGTATAAAATATGTGATCACCGTGTTGGCTGCTGGTATAAAGTGAGATAGAGAGAAAGATCACGAGAAATCTAATTTATTTTTAATGTTCAGTTAAGCTTGTTTCTGCAGTAATATCAGGGTGGATCTAGGGAAAGCGTGCCTCCCTGGGTCGATTTTCTACCCCTAGTCCTCTTTTGAAGATAACCAATAAAAAATGATAGCTCTTTTCTTGAATGGGTTGCATCCCTTTCTTTTGTAACCTTTACTTTCCAAATTCAAAGTTTCGGCATTTTTTTGCGTGTGGATGCCCTCCCTCCTGAAGAAAATCCTGGATCCTAGGCCTCCCAACGGATATGATACCTAACTAGAGTTAACGTTCAATGAATATAAATTTCATCCTGAGACAACCTCATGGCTAACTATCGGACGATATCGCATACACACTGAACTGGATTTTTTGCACATGATGAATAATTGTTTTAGTATATAAGCAAACAAGTTCCGAATCTGACTGGTTTCCTTTTACCTTGATCTTCGTTCTTCTGGAAGTCCACACCGTGTTCGGTTTGTCTTACAGAATGATGACACCAACGAAGCAATGACTTTCTTGAATTTCTTATCGATAGCATCGTCCCACTGAAACGGAACCATAGGTTAACAAACTGTAATGTAATTTAGGGCTAAAGTAAAACACTTCTAAATTCCAATTCGATCATGGAACGAGGGTCACAGGTTTGTTAGCCACTGGCTATTAAGTGGTGCCCCCGTAAAAAAGAAGATTTTCTAAACAACTTCTCAGACGATTGCTTCTGTTTGAGTATTTACAAGAATAAATATAAGAATGGTTGCAAGTTATATAGAGGTTCTTTGCGATGACAACAGCCATGTTGGATGGTAGGAACAACACATTTGTTTTTACATCAGAAAAATAGTTATATCGTCCTAGATCTGTCACCTAACATGGCCGCCGGCAAGGGATATTTCAAAAAGCTGCAGCGAAAAGCCCCGTAACAATCCATGCACATTTGCGACTCAAAACTCGTGCGAGATCACTACTCGTTTCTAATATGGCTTTTTATATCGACCAGAACACTAGTAGCATTAGCCTTTTCTGTAGGATAATAAATATGATACTGTGGGAATACTGTGGTGTAATGATGTGGAGGATCGGGCTAGATTACTACACAGGAATCCCTGTAGAAGTAGAACTTGCTTGAGAAGTAGGCTCACCTCCTTAGGCAGCATCTTAAGGATTCGCATTATAACAGCTTGTAACTTCTCGTCCTCGCTTGGTTTTCTTGGAAGATCAGGATAAACTCTTGGTACAACGCCCTTGCCAGGATCTACAATATCAAATGATTTTTTATTTCATTTCAATGATATCAGGTTTAAAGCCTTGGTCACTAATAGATCAGTGGCGTAGCGTAATTACTAACATTTTGGGGGGTGGGCACGTGCCCCTTCCCCTCACTACGCCAGTGTCATTGACAAAATCCATCAAAGAAAAAAAGGCTCGATCCGAAAATTTTAGGGAAGACGTTCGCCCGTCCCCTCCCTCTCGCTACGCCATTGTAATAGATGAAACTATATAAAACTACTTCAGTTTTGTTTCGCTACCAGACATCAAGCAGTAGTCCTTTCGTAACATCAAATTACAATGTTCTACGTTAGCAAATTTATCGCTGAATCGACAGAAAAACAAAGACTTTTCCGAACCGAGGCTGCAGAACAGCTTGTAAAGACCCAAAAATAATATTAATGGTAATGATACCATTTTTTTATTACTAATAATAATAAATGAACTACCTGTGCAGGAGCCATTCATCCAGAAAAGTCCCTCCTCGCATTTACATTCATACGATCCCTTGATGTTGACACACTGATGGTAAGGATCGCTGCAGTTATAGCCCTCTACGCACTCGTTGATATCTGGTGAATTAAAACAATAATCATCTTACAATGGCTTTCACCAAAATTGGAGCGTGATTCTGTTATGATTGTCCCACGTGATGAAAATGAAACAACAAAACTGTACAACCCTTTTTTTTTTACAATTCTAAAGAGAATGTCAATGTCATGAATCGAAGACCATGGCGGGCTCACCCAATCGTCCTTATGATCATTTATTTATCGTCTGCTGTTGTTGATAACATAACAACTACGTACTGAAATTTTGTAATTCTCCATGGCCATATCCCTGAAGATGAGCCAAAGGCTCGAAAGCTTGGTTAAATTAACATCAAAAACGTAGATGAAACACGAAGGTTTTTATTCAACTACTTACTCATTGGTAAAATTTTTATTCTAAAGAATCAGCTTAAAGAAGTGCTGCACCTCACCTTCACAAGTGATTTTGTCGGATGCAAGTCTGAATCCACTTGGGCATTCACATCTGTAACCGCCATCAAAGTTCTTACACTCACCGCTAGTACAGACTGCCCTATTGCACTCATTGATGTCTAAAATAGAAAGATGACCATGATAACGTGGAATCCTTTAGTACATCATATAAAATAGATCGTTTTACTTTGGACATGAAGTTTTGCCTATTTCAAACCACGTGTCATTCCCTATGGTATCATTTCTTATTCTAACGGTTGCGCATGAGAAGACACATGAATGTGGATACAACTCAAACAAAAATATTCTGAGGAAAACGAAAAATGATCTGAAATGGGAAAAATAAGCCTAAAGTAAAGAGTACTAGAGTAGCTTAGATAAATAAATTATATGTATTTTACAAGTCTATTAGTCCCTAAAGAGTCACAGAATATCCTTCATGCGTACAACTTTGTGCTTACTCCTTATTTATATATATATAACCGTTGTTGTTTTTCATCAAATCCATATCTGACTTGTTTTGACTATGTTCGAAAATTCCCACGTATATGTACGTGAATAATGAATCCATAGAGCCAATCACAGCGCGCCTCGTATTTACTCAAGCACTTTTGCTTGACAAGGGGAACTTAACGGTAACACTCTGTAACATCAGTCCTTCGCAGAAATGTAATCAAAGTCAAGTATTTGATTGCAAAAACATACCCACACGATGCATAACCTTGCACTGATTACTTAAGCTATCACACATGTGTCGTATAAGGCGTGCGAAAACCCTGGCTTAGGTTTTCGATGGACGTATGTAATAAATAAGTCTAACGGTAACAAGGTACACCTACTAGTATATGACAATTACCTCTGCATTTCTTCTGGTCGTATAATTCATAACCCTTGTTACATGAGCATTTTTTCTGGTTGTCTTGCATATAGCAAATATGTTGACAGCCATTATCAACACATCCAGTAACCGCTAAAATGGTAATATACATGAGGCAAGACGATTACAAGTACATCTATGTTAAATGGAAATACAAACGAAACCATGTAGGTTGCTAATAATAGACACCATTTTCGGTGCTGTGCATAATTTTTACCAGTTGATGGATACATGGAAGACTGAGCATGGAAGGAAGTTTTCACTGCAGAAGGGTAATACGATTTGTTGAACTAATTGATACTAAGCAATAGGATTCTTTCTGGTCTGTAGCACCTTATGAGCAGTGTCACCTTTAATGAAATTACTAATTCAACTGATCGTACCAAGGGATAATGCAGATACTGCTTAGATAATGAAAATTTGGAAATGTTTCTTTTTCAAAAACGGTCAAAGAATGATACTTACGAACACATTTGCTGGAGTCAGTTGGATCGACCTTGAAGGATTGGTTACATATGCACTTGTAACTACCAATGGCGTTGTTGCATGTGTGCATACATGTGCCAGGCGTCTGACATTCATTGATATCTAGATGAGAAAGAAAGACATGATCACAGAATTCATTGAGCTGGATAACACCATGTATTGCGGAGGCTTCAAATTTTGGCGCGTTGTTTTAATTTCAATCTACAGATTTTTAATTACACTAATATGCTTTTGAATACTGTTGAATTCTCGGTTGTAAGTCAATTCTTACCACCACAATTTGCACCATCATCATTGAGTTTGTAACCAGAGTTACACTGGCACTGGAAAGAGCCCGGGGTATTTATGCACAGCTGTGAACACTTTGTATTGTTTTGACACTCGTCGATGTCTAGTAACATAAACATTAATAAAAGCGATTAGTGTTTCAAGGGAAATAAGAAGCAATTACAGGATTTTTGCTAGGGGGTTTGAGTGCCATAGCGCTCATTATAGAAAAAAAGAAAGGCGGCTTCGAAGCGCAAAATATCCCCTCTTAAAAACAAATGGGAAGGGGGTAAATTCGGACCACCGAATCAAAAAAGAAAAAAGAATTTATTTTCCCATTTACCTGTACAACTTGAACCATTTCCAGCATAACCCGCGGGACAGGGCCCACAGATATATCCATCTATCCCGTGGGGAGGAGGAAGATCAGTACAGTTGACTCCAGGGAAGCATGGCGGCCCGTTGACATCACAGGCATCGATGTCACTTTCACATAACTTGCCAGTATACCCACTACCACATGTACACGACATCACTTGAAATCTATCACCGTTGAGATTGTCTGGCTGTGAGCAGTTTCCACCATTTTGACATGCGCATAACATAATAGTGGGGCTCCAGATCGCTGATGCTCCTTTAGAATCTGTCACCACGACTGTAAAATTGATCTAAGAAAATTCAAATATAAGGAACTCTGATAAATAAAATAGGCGAGATAAAAATACACAAATAAAAGATATCTTGAACCCATGACGGTAGTTTCTGTAATGTTTCTTGATTCGTCTTTGCAATGTTTGCTGTTGAGGCTGTTGATGTTGTTGTTTTTGTATCTTGCTGCTACTACTGTTATTATTGCTGTTGTTGATGTGGTGGTGGTGGTGATTAATCTTCATATGGAAGCACAAATATTCACCTTATTAGTGCTAGATAATGTCAACTTGAAATTTCTTGTATTGTTGGACCCCATAACTTCCAGTCCAGGAAGAGTAGGCCAAGTGAATGTTATAGCATCTCCATTCTTATCCCTCGCCGTCAAGGTAGACATGAACATCTCATTAACGTTGAGTTTGATAACTGAACTTGCATTAACCAGCTCCGGGGGAAAGTTTTCTAAGAATATAAAAATGAAGCGTTTATACCCAAAAGCCATTGAACGTTTAACTATCATAATGATAGTCGATTAACCACACTCGTGAAAAGGGGTTATCAGTACTAAACAATGATGAATATTGATTTTGAATTTATCGACTCACCAAGTTGATTTGACTCGTTAACAAGTTTCTGAGATGTCTTTAAAGTGGCTTGTCCAACAGACACATCTTTCGTAGCAGCAATATCAAACAGACAGGCCAGGTTAGAACCACATGCTTCTCTTGCTTTGGCTTCAAGTGCCGAGTCATTGAATTTGAGCTCATCAGCAAACAGGGGAGTGTATGAGGTGTTCTTGAACTTGTCTATACCTTGGCCAGCTTTGTAGGTAAATAACGACTGAGCAGTAGTGATTTGCCCTGTACAAGGGAAAACAGTAGCAATTGAACATATGTTTTGCTGCTAGGGGATATTGACAGTAATATGAGCCTACACGTAAACATATTCTTGGTTTTTGAAAGCATTAAAGCAAAAACTGAAAGAGTCATTATAGTGTTTTAGCATCAAGACGCAAACGTCAAAGGTGCAAGCACAATTTTTTCGTGCCCGCGCTGTCCTTAACGAAGTTGACGTCCTCAACAGGACGCCATCTGCCTATCCTTTTAACAAAAACTATAAATCATGAGTTCTTTTTTAATATTGAAAAATAAATGCTCATCTTTCTTTGAGTCATTAGCTCGATCTTTCTAAAATAAACGAATCCAAAGGGATACATACACTTAAGACCAAACTTATAATGAATGTCTCTGTCACTAGAGGACTCTGGAATAACAGTGCCGTTAGGAAGAGTAAAGTCATCGCTAGGATCATCATTCCAGACCCCAAGAAGTCCTCTCGTCTTGTTCTTGAACGATTCAGGTGCCGAGAATACGATTGTCATCATGCTTTTTACTTCGCTAAATGAAACAGAGATGCCTGATGGGAAGGTGGCTGATACTCCATTGTTCTCTTCGCGAGAGATTGACATGTTCCCGATATCTTCTGAACCATTCGTAATGCTGCTGTAGTCAAAGACTAAGCCATTAACAAGTACTTCTATGCCACCTACGAAAACATCATAAAATTACTATTATAAAAGTATTTCTTCTTGGGAGCAAAAGCCATTTTGAAGTAATCTCTTTCATTGACAAGTTTTACCTGAGTTGTTCAGCCTTGCTTCCAAACTACTCGTACTCTGCTCCTTAGCAACAGCTGCAGAAAAGACCGTTGCTACGTCTCCTGATGCTTTGGCAGTTCTGGCTTGGAGCTGGAAGAACCCGTTCTGAATATCAGCCATGATGTATTCCCCGAGACCGTTGAACGTGTAATTCTTGTTATCTAGAGTAACAATGTGAGGATCACCCCAGAACCATCCTGAAGGAAAAAGCAAAAACAATGAAACAATGAATGAAAGGGGAAATAAGTAACCAATAAGACTTCAAATTTTATCGACACTCTGAAACAACCTCTAGGCTGCAAGTCAGGTTAAGGTTAACTCACAAATGGAATTAGAATTAATTATTTAGAGTGTTAGCAGTGTTCCATTTCTTAAAACTCGGTTGTTTAGATTAGCAATCGATTTGCTATAACTCCTACTTTAGATTTCATAATAAAATTATTATTAGCATCAAGAACGTAATCATTTTTGAACTGTCCACGAAAGGTTGCTCATGAAAATGATTTTTTCCTGTTTAAGGGTACGAGAAAATTGAGTTACAAGTGTAACTTACGTCTTATTGGTGGCTTGTATCTTTTGCATGTATCAGAAGGCCGTTTTTCATAGAACAGATGACACAGATTGGATGCTCTACAACAAGCCCAATGAGCCTCGTCGTCATTCAATAAACCAGGAATTCGCCGGTTGTAGCGATTGTACAAATATAGCTGCACTCGCGCATGACCACCGTCTCTTGGTCCTTTTAATAGGGAGCCGTAATCTTCACGGTTCGTGCTGTAACAACAACTTTGCGACAAAATCACGTAAGCTCTCATGTATTCATTAGATTCCGTGTTGAACAGGGTTACATTAAACCTGGGTCTGAGGAAAGTATGTAGCAGGCGACACTGACGATACAACGAAGGATAAAAGTAATGGTTTCTCCAGTCGAAGCGAAAGTTACCATCAGGCAATGCTTGAGAGATCGAACATGGACATGGCCTTAGCCGCCTTTGGAGATTGAAATCAAGTTGTTGTTGATACCAGTTATAGCACTTCCTTTCTGCTTCCTGGACATTGGTGGCTTTACTCAGACCCCAGAACCAACGACCAACCTCATTCGTGTTACCCGTCACTCCACTTAAGCGTTCCATTCCAAGTGTTCCAGAACTAAAAATAAGGTAACGAGAAAATAACTGAGTTTATTATATGAAATAGCTAGAGTGTGATATTGAGTGACATCAAAATGATAAAATTGATATCCCCACTGCCACCAGTGGCCAGTGGGGATACGATCTTCGCGCGACCATGTAATATCCTATAGATATCGCCTCTAATGTTTTCTAAGATACCTCACAAGGTGACGTTATATTCGTTCATTATTTTTTCAAAAATATAAGGTGAATACGCGTGTTTATTCGACACAATAATTGTGAAATATTCATTGAGCATTCCAAAAAGCCTCTGAAATATTAGCTAATGAAAGAAAAAAGACCTTGAAAGTGGCTACTAGGGATGGTAAATAACGTGCAACGTACTTCGCTATTACAAAACCATTGTATAACTTGCATGTACCTACCCTCTCACATTGTAAAATTTGTTTTGAAAATAACCACTACCAGAATTCCAGCCTGCTACAGGTAAACCCCGGCTGTTATACCACGATGATGAGTACCTACGGAAGGAAACAAAATCAATTTTCCAAATTTAACGGGAGTACCACAGACACTGCATTGGGACCTGTATTTCTCGCATTATTGCTTGATGCAGTTGTTATCACGTACTGTAGACTAACGATGATGGCTTGATGGTTAGTTGTACCTAACTTACAACACTACCTACCTCTCTACTGGTACAGCCCACTGTATTCCACCACAAGGATAGTTGAACATAGTAAAAGTATCTTTGCCATCTGTTATGATGACAGCTTGGAAGGTGTTAGACTGAAATAAAAGCGGCCACATCAATATATGACTTGCTAATGCTTCCATGAAAGATTTGCTTGATATTGATTGTTTGCTCGTTTGATTTTTTAGCGTATTCAGCCCGTAAAACAAAATGATAGCAATAAGCTCTACCAGCTTGTATTAGTCTACTAATTATTTCACACACTATTCACTCTTTCATTTTTTTTTCTTTTATTTGTAAGAAGTGTACCTAATATAAATTGGTAGGTGCGCTGTAAGCAAAGCTTAAAAAAGATCCGTGATTTCATAAACTTGCTTCAACTTCTCTCTTATCCGTGTACCTTTAAAACTGAGCATTGGGGAAGAGAGAGATTCTTGTGAGATCATGCTAGCTTAAAGCACCTGAAATGCAGCCTTTGTGATTAGCTTAACCTCATGAATCTAAACTTACCCGCGGGAAATATCTCCAAAAATACTGATACAATCTTGGATAAAGGTTCACCCAGGTCACCACAACAACAAACGTGGCCTTGAAATCCTTAAACTTTTTGCCAGCGTAACTCCTGACGTCCTCTGAAGACCTGTTGAGCATTGCCCTAGTGGCACTGGTCATATTCCATCTGCTGTATGATTGGTAGTACACTTTCGACTGTCGCTTACGATCGAAAGGTATTTTAAAGCTCCTGTACATAAATAAAAGTAGTATTTTTCTGATTTCTCTTGATAGCCTACATGGAATAAACGGAATTCAGTCTATACCTGTCGACATTATCACTAAAACAAGTTGAATGAGTTAGTCAACATTATCACACTATTTTCGCTTGGGATTTGCCGTGTGGTAAAAACCTCACTAAGTATGCTTTCTATTGGCCGGTCAGTTCAGACTAATGGAAAGTGTGCACCCTAAGTGCGTTAATTACCTCAACCTCAACCTCCAGCCGTATATGGCTTAATCAACCTAACTCAATATTCGTTATGAGCGATTTGGTCATGCGATCATTCTGAGCCACGCGCGTGATGTGTGCACGTGTTGATATCACGTGATCAATTCGCTTCATTACTAATATAGGCTTTCCTACGTAGTTGAAAACTATAAAAACACGCCTCCTCAAGCTTTTTTCATTTGTTTTAGTATTTCTTTATCTTAGAATGAAACTCTTCAATGACATTTTTTACGTTCCTTCCTTACTCGGCATTAGATTCGTGTTTGTTAAATCTGTCTATTTTCCATCCATCATGGCGGAGATGGATCACTTGACTTGGTGCCTATACTGTCCTTTCTTCCACAGTCCCACCTAGAGGGCCTTAAAATACTTACAGCTAAAGAAACTGTGATGAAATAATGTAGTTACACTACCTGTATATGGATCGACGACTATCTCTGTCATAAATATATCTTCTAAAATCATAATTCCTTGAATCGAACGACCAATAATTATCGATCATGGACCAGTAGGGTGAAATAATTGGGGCATTTGAAAGCCAGTAACGCCGACCAAACTTGTACGGCCACCAACGGGTGTAACGATTACCAAACTGAATAATTCCATTTCTACAAATCTAAAATTAAAAGCAAACAGAAATGCGAATCAAATACATATAATTGTCTATAAAATGGACGGACGGACGGACGGACGGACGGACGGACGGACGGACGGACGGACGGACGGACGGACGGACGGACGGATTGATGGATGGATGGATGGATGGATGGATGGGTGGATAATTGGACAATTGGTTGGACAGACGTTTGGTCGGGTAGGTAGGGGGTCAAATGGGGGGATAATTTGATAGGATTAATTATGGATGAATCGATTTTTACCGCTAATTCTTACCGCTAAACTCTTGTGTCTCCTGCCATAAAATTCAATTCCTTCAGCTGGAATGTCTTTGTTAAGCTCCAAACACGTCAAAGCATATCTGCTATCACTAGGCATCTTTCTATCGTTTTGTTTGGGTCCGTAGGGGTACATGTTCCTCCAAAAACATGGAGCTATAATCGATAAGAAGAAAAAATAAATATTTTGCCACTGAAAGACATTTTACAAATCAAATTTTTCCATTGGGTATTATGATTGGTTTCCAATGAAAAATTATTGTTTCATAAAAATTAAAAATTGAAAATTTCCGTAACTTATGACAATAGTTATTCACTGACCTTGTTCACATCCGTCTCCTTGGTAACCAGATCTACAACTACAGGTATAACCAGACGCGTCCCTTGGATCTAGCATACATGTGCCGTTATTTCGACACGGCTTGAAGAAGCAATAATCAACTGTAAAGTGTTAAAGTAATCTTTGTTAAAATAGGATATACATTTATTCATTCGTTTGTTCGTTCATTCATCCATTCATTCATTCATCCATCCATCCGTTCTTCGATTTTTTTTTAAATTAAAAAATGAAATAGCTGAAACCTTATAGCCTGCTTTGCTGACTCGATTTTTTAAACTTGAAAAAATCTCCGGTTTGCAAAGCAGGCTAAAAAACTTACTGCTTTTGCATCTTTGTCCAGTGTATCCTGGTATGCATGTGCACAAGTAGCCATTCACCTGGGGAGTGCACGTTCCTCTGTTTAAACATGGATTGATAGTACACACGTTGATGGCTGCAACAAAAACACAACACAAGGGAAATTAATGTACTCTACACAATTTACTTGGCGATGTTCATACAGTCACATGCTGATCATCCCAGCATATAGAATAACCACGTGATCATTATAGTTAGGCTAGAGGGGGGGGGGGGCATTTAATCACTAACCGAATGCCAATATGGTCTCCATTGACTTTCAGAAATAAAAACCTAATCTTAAAAAAATAAGCACCACCATCAGAAAGAGCAAGCAGAAATGTGTATTTTTGGAAAGTTTCAGTGCTATAAAAAAAAATATAATCAAGTGAAGTTATTTGGGATCAAAATTACAGAGATTTGTATATGTTTATATATATATATTTATACTTCTCAAGAATTTAATATTTTTGTCTCAAACTTCCTAACTTTTTTGATGTCATTCTAATCTATAATTTTAATGAAGTGGTCAACTAAAATATGATTTTTCATAGAAAAGACATCCGGCAATCAAGGATTTACTGGAAATTCTCCTTAGCTTTATCTAATTAAGAGCATTTTTTGATCTGTGCTTTCATGATCATGTGTTATTTTTTTGTCTCTGAAAGATTGTTGATAAGTTTTTGATATTTACTGCATACTTTGTGCCACTTTTAAGACTTCAATTTTTGTAATTCAACATTCAGACATAAATAATGTTAAATTACAAAAATTGAAGTACTATTTTTATTTGCATTCCTGTCTATAATCCACGCGGAACTATTTTGATTAATAACCAAACGAAAGTATTTTTAGCTTCCTTAATGTTCCCCTAAAATTCCCTCTCAAAGCCTAGTCGAAGGGAAGCTCGATCAGTCAAACTCTTTCCTAGACTCCGGCTGAACATGGACTAAGTTATAAACAATTCTTGGGGTGTATGTTACGTCACTGGCTCCCATGTTGGTTGACTATGCAAAGCATTCCTCATTAAGCTTCTCTTATCATATAAAACAAAATAGCGGCTGTTTCATTGTTATCTACTTCTCAAGGGATTTTGAGTCATGTGGTTGCAACCCCAAAACACAGAGACTTCCTCCCAAAATTCAGAATCTTAATACGTATCAAGAAATGCGCATTCAAAGTTCAGTAGCTAAAAGGACTATTGCACGGTTAACAACCCTGACCTTATATGACAATGAACGATTAACCAGGGATCAGGAATAATAATATAATAATATACGTTGAAACTCAGTGAATTATCGGATAACCCTGGACCCTCCTCTGACCAGGGATAAACATACCGCGCCAAATTTAAATTTCGAATTTTCCGATTCACTGGTTCTACCCACGAATGCTTCCCGAGCATGGATTGTGAAACCAAAACGATAGTTGGGGGTAGAAAAAGTCAATTTGTTATGACAAATTAGATACGTTTGTATCTCGGTGAGGTCTATATATCCGCGGATGGGTGGGGAATAGGGCTGTTTTAAAAGTGTGACGACAATTGAAGGAAAAAACCACTTGTTGGTCCAAAACGAAAAGCAGTTTTATAAAACTGTTTCAGATGGAGGTTAAATCATTGAGAACATTTTCGCTTTGTTTTAGCATTTTTATGAGCAGTTGGACCCGGAAATACGTCACAGCTTAACAGCTCTATAGGGAGCGTTCAAAATTGTAAGAGCAAATCCCAGAACACAAAACAAATCGTATTCAAATCAAATCAAGAGTATTCGGTAGAGAATAAATGTTTACTATGCTATTGATATGAACAGAAGAAACTACAGTTTTGTAGTTTAAAGTTTTCACGCCTTATCTTTCCAAAACCTCAAGCTTGAAAATATTTCGCGATAGTTGGCGTAAAACAATCTATCTTACACCAAACTAAAGAGCATTTGAAAGTCAGTCTGTGAACAAAGATTTTGTTATGCTTTCGATACTTCAGTATAGAAGAAAATCCGAGGGTTTTTCTTTATCTTATTATTATTACTACTTTTTTATTCATTTAAAATCTACTGAAGAACGCTCAGTGTTTTGTTTTCAGTTTTCACAGAACTTAAAACTTGAATGACTTTAGTAGTAAGTACCAAGTAAGGTTTGTACGATAGAACGCTTTGCGCGGAAAAGAATAGTGGTTGTCGAGAATAACAAAATCTTTTAATTAAAACCCATCACGGTTTAAAGATATGGACCAGTTATACAGCTGTAAACATTAAGTTTTCCGTCATTTCATCAGGGTCTAGCTGGAAAGGAATAGGCGGGATCCTGAAAACCGATAAAATATGACGCGGGATCCGGGAAACTAGGAAAAGAAATTAGTTTACACCATGTACTTAGATTTAGGTCAGAAAAATCAAAAGCAATTCTTGATACGATGTAGGTCTTCTAGGACCGATTCGACTCGGCTAGTGTTGAATGATTTCAATGACGGACAAAAATGTACAACTTTGACGATTTAGCGCCAAAGACTAGGACTAGGAAAGTGATGAAAAATAAGTTGCGGAAATTGTACACGATATCATGGACGTCACGGATTCTTAGCCACTAGCCGAGCCGGACCAGGAACCGCCCGAAAGCAGGTTATAAGGTGTTTTCTGGTCGCGACTACGCACACTATGCACACATATAAAGACTTGCATGTACAACAGAGGTGTACACGGCTCGATACTCTGGCTAACGCTAAGCCGCATATCTCACAACAAACAAGAACTGGCCATTCAAAAAAGGAGCGGAGTGCAGTCGTACATGAAAGTAAACCAAAAAACGGCATGCATAATACCAAAGCCCTAAGTTATGCTAAGCCAAATATCTTATGACGCACAAACAAGAGACTGGCAATAATTACGTAAAATAGCGCCACCACCAAACAGAAAACCTTCTAGATAGAAGCTACAGCACAATAGACTTTAGATACATACGAACTGCCCCCAAAACAACTGGGAGCAACTGGGATGAAAGAGCCAAACCGAACATTTTTGAACAGCCGTTTGAGCAGCTTACTCTGAATTGATTTTCATCAAATTCACAGACAATGTTGTACTTAGTCTGAAATTTATGTTTCGTAATTCGTAAAAAAATTTGAACGTGTGATTCTGTGCGTGTAAGAACGAATTACTCAAAATCGGCTAGATAAATTTTCTTGGTTTTCAGACATGTTATTTGCTATATCTCATAGTTTATCGTAGTTCTTTTGATTTTTCTAGGTGTCGTCGTAATCGCTCGGAAATTAGTTTTCTTTGAATTTCATGTTTCTCTTATAAATCCGCAATTTTTGCAACAGTCGGTCGGTCGGTCGTCGGTCGGTTGGTTGGTTGTTTTGTTGGTTGGTTGATTGGTTTTGTTGATTGGTCAAAAACATAACAATTGAAATACCTTCTCCCACCACTGTCAGCAACAATACAATAACCTTACCCGTTAAAACAATAAAAATAAAATACCTGATGCATTTTTGATGTTACAGAAGTCTCCATCACAACAACTCATATTGCACGTTATCAATCGTCTTTTGTAAGTAGGGCTTAGTGATTGTAGTTTACGCTGAAGTGTCTTGCAAATGTCAGGACACCATGATGCATTGATGCAGAGCCCTCCCCAATGTAGTGAAAAGTTAGTGTAGGAATTAGGTCCGGAAATGTTATAAAACGATTCATACAAGTACGATCCGTAACCACACTTCATATTATTTGGACACAACTTTATGGAAAGTGGTGACTCGACTTTTACCAAGGTACCGTTATAAAATTCCTCATATTTAGCATGTTCACCACAGACGGTGCGATTGGTTGTTTCTGTAAATGAAGTAAATGATTGAAATGATCAAATCAAACTTGAATCTCTGATCGTTTAGTTATTAGCAATAGTGATTAGGGTATTTTGTTAACATAATTTATCACAATGCGCACCTAGAATGCACACAATGCGCGACATAAAAATATTTCATAAATTTGAACAACAAAGATTTATCTTCTTAACCTTTTGTATTGCCACAATTAGATGAATAGCCTGAAGATATGTACTCACTTTGTTCACATCGAGAGCCGTTAAACCCTGGAGGACACTGACAGTGCGTTGAGTTTTGAACGCGCTTACATTCACCGTAATTCAGACAGGGTTTATCTGCAGAACACGCTGAAACTAGATTCAAAATAAGACAGTTAGTAGCCCGCAATAATCGGTAAGGCTGCAAGGCTGTCGGTCGGTCGGTCACTTATCCAGACACTATAGTCAGTCATTCTACGCGTCAATCGTCAGGCATGCAGTTAATTGATCAGTTGGTTAGTCCGTCGGTCAGTGGAGTTGAGGAAGCTAGCCAGTCAATCGATCGATCGGTCGTTCGTTCATAAGTTAGATAGAGGTTATTTACCAGCCAGGAGGTCAGGATAGGGGAAAACTGTGCCCGAGTTCTTGATTATACACCTTGCCCGCAAGGTCTAGGTCCGTACATGTTTTCATAAGCGAGGTCAAAGTTTTTTTTCTTATTTAGACCGACTTTAATACATAACATTTTTTTATTTTTTTCCCATTTTCATTTTACACTTATTTTACTTTTTTATTTTGCTGTTAATTCCTTAACCTGTAAATGGTGGACATAAAAGAACCTGTTGAATTATTCGTGTAAGAGTAGGGGATTGTCTCCCGGTTCAACAGGCTATTCCAATTTGGAGCCATAACACTAATTACTGGGGCTTCCATAGGAATGCCCGAGGTATAAATTGTGCTTCGTTATTTTTTTTCTTTTTCTTTCCTTCAGTCACAAATTGCCCTCGAAGTCTAAATCAAAGTCTATGCGCATGCGTAGAATCAGCCATGACCACATGGTTGAGCAATGGCGGATCTATCGAAGGAGACGTGCTCCTAAATACAGAAATCGCTCATTCATTTTAAGATGGTATGTGTATAAATCGTATGGTATATATACTGCACTACACTACACTACACTACACTACACTACACTACACTACACTACACTACACTACACTACACTACACTACACTACACTACACTACACTACACTACACTACACTACACTACACTACACTACACTACACTACACTACACTACACTACACTACACTACACTACACTACACTACACTACACTACACTACACTACACTACACTACACTACACTACACTACACTACACTACACTACACTACACTACACTACACTACACTACACTACACTACACTACACTACACTACACTACACTACACTACACTACACTACACTACACTACACTACACTACACTACACTACACTACACTACACTACACTACACTACACTACACTACACTACACTACACTACACTACACTACACTACACTACACTACACTACACTACACTACACTACACTACACTACACTACACTACACTACACTACACTACACTACACTACACTACACTACACTACACTACACTACACTACACTACACTACACTACACTACACTACACTACACTACACTACACTACACTACACTACACTACACTACACTACACTACACTACACTACACTACACTACACTACACTACACTACACTACACTACACTACACTACACTACACTACACTACACTACACTACACTACACTACACTACACTACACTACACTACACTACACTACACTACACTACACTACACTACACTACACTACACTACACTACACTACACTACACTACACTACACTACACTACACTACACTACACTACACTACACTACACTACACTACACTACACTACACTACACTACACTACACTACACTACACTACACTACACTACACTACACTACACTACACTACACTACACTACACTACACTACACTACACTACACTACACTACACTACACTACACTACACTACACTACACTACACTACACTACACTACACTACACTACACTACACTACACTACACTACACTACACTACACTACACTACACTACACTACACTACACTACACTACACTACACTACACTACACTACACTACACTACACTACACTACACTACACTACACTACACTACACTACACTACACTACACTACACTACACTACACTACACTACACTACACTACACTACACTACACTACACTACACTACACTACACTACACTACACTACACTACACTACACTACACTACACTACACTACACTACACTACACTACACTACACTACACTACACTACACTACACTACACTACACTACACTACACTACACTACACTACACTACACTACACTACACTACACTACACTACACTACACTACACTACACTACACTACACTACACTACACTACACTACACTACACTACACTACACTACACTACACTACACTACACTACACTACACTACACTACACTACACTACACTACACTACACTACACTACACTACACTACACTACACTACACTACACTACACTACACTACACTACACTACACTACACTACACTACACTACACTACACTACACTACACTACACTACACTACACTACACTACACTACACTACACTACACTACACTACACTACACTACACTACACTACACTACACTACACTACACTACACTACACTACACTACACTACACTACACTACACTACACTACACTACACTACACTACACTACACTACACTACACTACACTACACTACACTACACTACACTACACTACACTACACTACACTACACTACACTACACTACACTACACTACACTACACTACACTACACTACACTACACTACACTACACTACACTACACTACACTACACTACACTACACTACACTACACTACACTACACTACACTACTCTACTCTACTCTACACTACACTACACTACACTACACACTACTACACTGCACTACACTGCACTACACTGCACTATACTGCACTACACTGCTCTACACTGCACAACACTGCATAACACTGCACTACACTGTGCTACCATACATCAGAGTGATCAATCTACAACACACTACATCAGACTACCTCACACTGCATCACACTACATCACACTACATCATACTACATCACACTGCATCAGACTACGTCACACTGCATCACACTGCATCAGAGTGCATCAGAGTACATCACACTACATCTGACTACATCATACTACATCACACTACATCAGACTACATAACACTACATCAGAGTGCATCAAAGTGCATCAGACTACATCACACTGCATCAGAGTACATCAGAGTACATCAGAGTGCATCATAGTGCATCATAGTGCATCAGACTACATCAGACCACATCACACTGAATCAGAGGGCATCAGACTACATCAGACTACATCACACTGCATCATAGTACATCAGACTACATCAGACTACATCACACTGCATCACACTACATCAGATGAGAAAAGGGGTGTACCCCTATGAGTACATGGATTCCCTAACGAAATTAGAGGAACCTTGCTTACCCCCCATGGAAGCCTTTCATTCTGAGCTTAATGATCCTAACATCACAGAGGAAGAGTACGATCATGCGTGGAAAGTATGGAGGATGTTTGACATTAAGACAATGAGAGACTATCACGACTCAAGTTTTTTCGCCGAAGCAACTTCCAGCCAGTCAGTAGATCGAAAAGCGACGAAAACTACGGCCCGAAAACAGTCTGGTTTCACTTAAGAATGAAATAAAAAGGTTCCTAAACAATCCCTCAAATAACAAAACTATAAAACTTACCCAGGATGTGAGGTTTGCTTTGTTGTAAATGTGGAAAAGAAGTTCAAAAAATCCAAAGTTGTGCACATAACGTATAAATCTTGAGGAACTGTCACTTCTGTTTGAATTTAAAGTCGGATTTCCCAAACCTTTTCGTATAATGTTGATGTTTACATCCTTTTTATAATTTTTTTCAAGACAATTTTGTGAAAACTGCTTTGTCAGATTCTGCTTCTTCGTGAATGAGAAAAAGTACGACGAAAGTAATTCGCTTATTTGCCATAGTTTGGAGAATCTCAATTTTGATCAGAAAATAAAACGTTTTCATAATCTTAAAATATCTTCTGCTATATCATAAAAGCAATAGAAACTAAGTTCTTATGACTCTACCAGTGAAATAGAGCACTTGGGATGTTGGGAGAAACACTCAAAAAAGTTCAAAAATCACAGATATTCACACATATTGTAAAGCCCGTGCGAAATTTGAGGTAGCGCGTATAGGGGTCCAAATCATATCCTGATATCCAGATCATATCCAAATCATATCCTGATACCTATGGCCGAATCAAGCTTCTCGGTGGAAACAGACTATAATTCCTAGAAGTGGGCGCGTCAGTACTTGGAAGTCAGTGTTTTCGTCGTAACGGTTTCAGAGACGGTTAAAACTTATATGCTATCAACGTGATACATGCCCTTTTTTACCGGCATTTTATATTCGTTTGGTTGACACTGTTTGATCTGCGGGGATATGATGGAAAAATATTATGATCTCGCACAGTCTTACTTCCGTATCCTCAGAGAGTCGTTTGCATATTGATCAACTCGTATAATCCCCTAAAAAATAGCTTTCCCTAGCAATTTATCAATAGGGCTGCGTGGCAGTGACGTCCAACTCAGACAAACAAACCGAATTTCTCATATCCTTGAGTCCGATTTCTGTCGTTTGGTTTTTAATGACAACTTTTTCGAAAAGCAATGCTTCGTAATAAAAGATAAATAGATAAAATTGTTTCTCCGTTTTCTTTTCAGTATAATATTACACTTGTCTGAGTCATGCATCTATTAAGCGAGCTATTTTTAGAACAGCCACGCAGCCTTATTTCGAGCGTTTGTTCGCGAAAAAGTGCTGTATTATAGCGGTTTACTAATAATAAAGCCAGCAGGTGGTTCTAAAATACTGAATATTTCATACTTACCGTTCGGCAGCAAACACGCAAATGCGGCAAAAACCAATACAGAATGAAACATCGTCAGTCTTGTGAGGCAATCACTGACTTAAAATGACTCAACCAAAGCCAACCAAACGGTTTGTAGTGTTTGAACCAAAAGTAGCTAGCAAATAGGTCGATTCTAGAGCATCAACCAGAAACAGACTGAAAAGCCCAGTTAGACAAGCTTAATCTCTCTCTAACAAAGTCATTTCTCAGAAATAGGCTATGAAAAGAGTGTGAAAAGTAAACAAGACCGGTTTAAACCGGTTTTTGTGAATATTGATCAAGATTGGGTTGCTAGACGCCGGACGAATGTTTTAAAACAAAAATTATTTAAAAGGATGTTATGATAAAGATAATAATGATTTGATTCTATTCAATGCTCTCACATGATATAAAAATTAGAATGTAATAAAAGGGATGTAAATATTAATAAATATATATGTATATATGTGTATTAAATAAATATAAATTTAGATTTACTATTAACCTTCTAACACGAGGAGAAAAAATATGAAAAACTAAGCGAAAATAAATAAATAAAATTATTTGAAAATATAGATTTGAATTTTGAGAACTATAAAACAAATAGATAAAACAAAAATTCGGCTCGTGGTTGTATATCTGATACAACACGGCCACTCATATTGTATATATTGCTTTTAATACATCCTACAATGCTTTATTTTACGCGTTTGACTTTAAGTTTATTCTTTTGAAATTTGTTCCTTTGAATGAAATTGCATAGAATAAATTTGATTCATTTTATAATTATATACATACAAAAATTTCTGCACTCTGATTGGCTGAGAGCACCTCAATTTATTCTAAATTTGCTAAGGCAGTGCAAATTTTGAAATTTTTGAGTGCAAATTTTGAAATTTTGAGTGCAAAATTTGAAATTTTTCAGTGCAAAACGTGAAATCGGTTCTGATTGGTTGGTTCATAGCTGTTGAAATTTTTGTATGTATATGATTAACAAATAATCGCATGATTTTGAGTGCAATTTAGAATAAATTATGACTCGTAAATTTTTCAATGATTACAAATTGCACTCGCCTAACGGCTCGTGCAATTTTGTTAAACATTGAAAAATTTACTCGTCATAATTTATTCTAAATTGCACTCAAAATCATGCGATTACCTATACAAATTTCAAAGATAAAATTGAATTTGGCTGAGTTAAAGTTTATGCAAATCAGGACGATTTTGTATCAAATATACAACCTCCTCCACGGACAATGATTTCTATTGTGTTTTCCTCATTAATTATTCATGAGTTTTATAAAGAAAAAAATAACATGCCTAATGCATATATGAATAAATAGGAATATATGAAAAACTAAGCAAGGCAGTAAAAGTAATTTATGTAATATAAATGGTTATAATAGAAAAATATATTATAGCAACAGAAGTTTGAATTGAATAAGAATATGTTAAGTTTCGCTTTAAATGTTTTCTCTATTTTGAGAACTGTAAAACAAATATAGAAAATAATAATATTCCTTATGCATATATTGAATAAATAATAGTTATACAATGGTTTTGAGTGGCATACCGTGGAATATCCCACGAGTCACTTGTAGTTTCTAATATACACACGAGCCTTTAGACGGTATGTCAAGAGTAACCATCGTAAAACCATTTTATCCCACACCATAAAAAATACAAATGCGCACATTCAACGCACAGTGCATGATGTGAATGAAGAGTGAGATACCGACGAATATACAACGGCTTTCAGTTCCTGCTTTCTGATTGGCTGTATTTTCTATGGTGTGGGATAAATAGAAACATATGAACTAAACAAGGCAGTAAATATGAGTTATGTAATATAAAAGTTTATAATAGAAAAATAATAATCAAAACAACATAACTTAGGAATTGAATAAGAATGTCGTAAGTTCAGCTTCAAATGTCTCGGTAGAAGGTGCATTCCTTATAGATAGCGGCAGATCGTTCCACAACACGTTTACTATCTCTTAATTAAGTATATTATTTAAAATATGTGAATTTCTATATATTGTATTTATTTATTATATGTATGTATAATTCTGCCTAAAGAAAAAATGTAAATTATAATAGCACATGTAAATAAATTAAAGTCTAAAGTCTAAAGTCAACATAGGAGCACATATGGAGAATGCACGACAACCGTAGTTCTTAGTTCTGAACTTAGGTCTTGATAAGCATAGGATATTATTAGCATTCGATCGTATAACTCTGTTTGGTTTATGTAGAGTAAGCAAATCAGCTAGGTATCCGGGTGCCATCCCATTTAGGACTTTGTAAGTGATCAGTAGAATCTTGTAAATGATGCGCTTGCGTACAGGGAGCCAGTGAAGATTATATATATAAAACTCAAAAGATAACAGTATTGAAATCGGAATCAGCTATTTTGAAACGCTATGTTCAATCGATGAAGAGATCATAAAGTTTAATTTTCTTCTTGAAGCTCTGGAGTGATCAGTTCTTCTCTTTCAGGGAATCGGGTAACAAGTTCCATAACTTGGGCCCTGTGTACGCGAAACTCTTTTTGTACAATTCAGTTCTAACTTTTGGAATTTCAAAATTCTTATTAGAAGAACGCAACCCATACGATTGAGACCCGAGATGATTTGTAAACATTTCCATCATAATATAGGGTAGTACTAAGCCATTGGCTACTTTAAACATCATAATGGCTTTCTGTTGATTCCTACTACGAACAATTAAGTAGACGCATTGTTGTGTTGACTTCCGGTTGACTTCGTTAAGGCAGAAAGTAGAAATATTCAATATCTTGACTTCGTCACGTGACCTGTTTTGTCAATTATTCCTTTAAACAAAAACAAGATAGTGATTTCATGTCTGCTAATGAAATGCTTGAAGCAAAGTTGTTCACGAAAGATAAGTGAACTCAAATCATAAACATGAACCTGGAGATATGGAAAAAAATTGAGTAAACACTTTCATGGAAGGTCAGGACGGCCCAGAGAAGTTAGTGTCTGGTTTTTATTTATGCTACTATTTTGGTCGCCGTGGTAGAGAAAGTTGGAGGGACTTGACCAGGTTGGCAGCTAAATGAAGGTTTTGCTTAATTTCACCTGCTCTCGGCTGCGAATATATCACTCTGGCCAGAAATAAACAATATGCAGGACAAAAGTATAATGTCCTTGTCTTCTTGATATCATTAAAATCGAAAAACACCTTTATACAGCTTAAAGAAAATGTATTGGGATTTGGATTACTTGACTTTCCCATGCATCGTTCTGGTCTTAACTTCTATGTTCAGTTTAAAATTTTCAACACAACACTGCGTCAGGACTTCATTAAAACCTCCCTCGGCTTTCGGGGACATTTAATCACTAATCACCCTCAAGTCATCCTACTACTTATAATAATCACTGCGCATGCATGCAGCGATCTTCATAAATGTCATGCCAATATATGGGTTTACATCACTGATAGGTCAACTAGCTACATCAGTATCAGTATATATAGTATATACCATGACTAAACAAGATCCTTACAAGATAATCACTGCGCATGCATGCAGTGATCTTCATAAATGTCATACCCATATATGGGTTTACATCACTGATAGGTCAACTAGCTACATCAGTATCAGTATATATAGTATATACCATGACTAAACAAGATCCTTACATAGATAATCACTGCGCATGCATGCAGCGATCTTCATAAATGTCATACCCATATATGGGTTTACATCACTCATAGGTCAACTAGCTACATCAGTATCAGTATATATATAAATATATACCATGACTAAACAAGATCCTTACATAGATAATCACTGCGCTTGCATGCAGCGATCTTCATAAATGTCATGCCCATATATGGGTTTACATCACTGATAGGTCAACTAGCTACATCAGTATCAGTATATATATATATATATACCATGACTAAACAAGATCCTTACATAGATAATCACTGCGCATGCATGCAGCGATCTTCATAAATGTCATGCCCATATATGGGTTTACATCACTGATAGGTCAACTAGCTACATCAGTATCAGTATATATAGTATATACCATGACTAAACAAGATCCTTACATATTAGATAATCACTGCGCATGCATGCAGCGATCTTCATAAATGTCATGCCCATATATGGGTTTACATCACTGATAGGTCAACTAGCTACATCAGTATCAGTATATATAGTATATACCATGACTAAACAAGATCCTTATATAGATAATCACTGCGCATGCATGCAGCGATCTTCATAAATGTCATGTCAATATATGGGTTTACATCAGTGATCCTTCAATCAATAAGAGTATTGATCATCGCCATTACAACAAAGAAAAGAAAACCTGCTAAACCGGTTGACAGGTGCTTGACATTGGTAATGGCAGCACTATGCACGCTGCCATCATCGGTATTATCACTATCGGTAGTGCTATCACATAGGTTACCATGGCAGCACGAAGATTTGCCCGATAGATAGCGTATACCCGTGCCGTCCTCCTGACTTGTTTTGTTCAGTTCATAACCCCACAGCGCTTCAGTAAAGCTACAGTGAAATATACTGCTGCAGCCACGATATGTCCAGTCGAGAACCTTGTTGCCGACGCTTGGCACAATTGCTTTCACTTTTAAAGTGATGCATCGGTCTTGCATGAAGGATGGCTGCAGTGGGAAATATCCACACTTCTGCTTGACGGGGCTGGTGCAGTTTCTTGGATCTGGAACAAAGGGACTCCCGGGTAAACGAGTCCTTCTTGGAAAGTCGGAACATGTATAGCAAGACAAGTTTCTGCCTGCAAAGAAACAAAGAACAATGTATTTGGTGAGTAACCATAGGTCACGGTAAAATTGTAGAATTGAACCAAGAAATAAATGGATAAATTAAGTTCCTATATTATAATTTACTGTGATTATATATTTAAAAAATGTTTAATCACTTATATAGTTGTTTTATTATTCAACAATGATTAAAATCTCTTATGGTTTGAAGATATGCTTTCAGGAGGACTTTTAAAAATTTCTATATGATTTTAAATAAAAATCAACAAGTGATTCATTTTTTAAATTAAAGTCTTTAAATAAAGTAGCTGATGAACATTTTGGTAATATAATGATGGTATGAAATTGTCTTTTCGAGGGGTTTTGAACTGTTTGCCTCCATAGGCGGCAGACGAGGAGGGGCAAGGGTGCTAGCTCCCCATATCAAATTTAGGGGAGCTGAGCCCCCCTTTTTTTAGGCAAGGTTTTCCCCCACAATTGTTTTTGCGAGTTTGCTCACTTTGTCTGATTTGCTACTGCGATTTAGCGTTCTCGGGTTCTTTTTTTTATATTTTTTTCCCGCCATTCCTTGCCTCGTTCTCTGTGTATATTGTTTAAAGGTGTGCAACAACCTGTCCAAAATTTTACATCGAACCTACTTTCAGAAAATTTAAATTTAGCTCCAGAAGTCACTCTTCAATAACTTTCTCTTTTATCTAATATTTTAGAGAATTTTTTTTTTTGTCTAAGCAATGCCAACTTGCAAAACAAGTAGAATGATTTCAGAAAAATAGATTTTTTTCCAAAATAGTGGCGCAAATTAGGCTGGAGCAAAATATTGTCAGTGTGCGGTTGAGTTACCCAAACTAGAAAAATTACCCTTGAAACTGAAACTTTTTCTACAGCTCTGTTGTTTTTAAACATTTGAAAGTGAGTAATAATTATATGTATACCTGACGGCTGGAAGAATTTATATTTCGGTGGTTCGGGTTCTCCCTTGTTGCAGAGATTGTCTTTACAACATCGTACGTCACACTCCGAGCTAGGGTCGCGTTTCTTCCATGCTTGACAACTGAGCCAGTAATGTGCACACGTAGCAGCAGAAACGCAAGTACGGACTTCTTTCATTACTTTGACACCGTTCTTCATATCAGGCGATCTGTGAAATTATTAACATAATTATAAAATAACTAAAAATAGGGAGTTTACAAAAAACCACACCAAGTATTCTCGTTTTCCTTCCTTACCTTTGGACGATGCAACGGTCAAATCCTTGCCCTGCAGCTGAGCAATCTGTTACGTTCCACAGGTTCTTCGGCGACTTGCAGCTTGTAAATACTTTCAAATTGTCAAAGCAAGTATAACATTTGAGAGGGGACCCTGTGCAAAGAGAAACACGAAGTTTTGAATTTATTGTCAAAGCAACCTTTTTGAAAAAGATGTATTTCTACGAAACGGCTTGATCTCATGATCTCAGCTATGTAAAAAGGGGTCGATGAGGGTTGGCATCGCGTTTCAGGCATCGCTATTTCTAAACTATTTCATACTTGACACAGCAAGTATAACATTTAAGAGGGGACCCTGTGCAAAGAGAAACACGAAGTTTTAAATTTATTGTCAAAGCAACCTTTTTGAAAGAGATGTATTTCTACGAAACGGCTTGATCTCATGATCTCAGCTATGTAAAAAGGGGTCGATGAGGGTTGGCATCGCGTTTCAGGCATCGCTATTTCTAAACTATTTCATACTTGACACAGCAAGTATAACATTTAAGAGGGGACCCTGTGCAAAGAGAAACACGAAGTTTTAAATTTATTGTCAAAGCAACCTTTTTGAAAGAGATGTATTTCTACGAAACGGCTTGATCTCATGATCTCAGCTATGTAAAAAGGGGTCGATGAGGGTTGGCATCGCGTTTCAGGCATCGCTATTTCTAAACTATTTCATACTTGACACAGCAAGTATAACATTTAAGAGGGGACCCTGTGCAAAGAGAAACACGAAGTTTTAAATTTATTGTCAAAGCAACCTTTTTTAAAGAGATGTATTTCTACGAAACAGCTTGATCTCATGATCTCAGCTATGTAAAAAGGGGTCGATGAGGGTTGGCATCGCGTTTCAGGCATCGCTATTTCTAAACTATTTCATACTTGACACAGCTAGTATAACAGTTAAGAGGGGACCCTGTGCAAAGAGAAGCACGAAGCTTTAAAATGATTGTCAAAAGCAACTGTTTTTGTCAGAGATGTATTTCTGACTAAACTACTTTATCTCATGATCTCTATGATCTTCAAGGCACGAGTCACGTATAATTTTAACTCACGGTAACACCGAAATTCAAGAAAATGAAGCTTTAAAGGTTTGCTATTTCCACGTATATTACGCGCTTATTTTAGCCCTAATAATGTACATGAAAAAATTTCTCGATTCTTATTGGCTGAAAGCAGTGCAGTTTTTTGAAATACTATTGCAGAAAAAAAAGAAACAGTGCAATGTTCTTTGTCAAAAACGCATTCTGATTGCTTGAAAAACAATGGAAGGGACAAAGAAATAATCATAAATTAGATTTCAATGACGTCAAATTTCAAATGAATTTTGTATTTTTGTTGAATGACGGCGAGATTTTTTCTCCACACAAAAACTACAGGTAGAAGAAGCTGAAAAATGCTATAAATATTGAAGGAAAACCTCACAAAAGCACCAAAGTTTTTATCTCTTGTTTGATTTAATTAATGAGCAAGAGATAATTCCTTGGTAAACAAGCAAGAGAAAAATTCCTTGGCGGGCAAACTGTCAATCGGCAAGCGAAGTTTTGATGAAATTCTTCAACAAAGTATCGTGATGTTTTCACTCTTCGCTCATTATTTAACTACGAAAATCGAGGTAAATCGTTAAAATATCCTTGAAAGCAATTCTGAGCCCAATGAAGCACTTCAGTCTTTAGACATTTTGACTGGCTTTTGTTTGCGAAATGAATAGAAAAGTAAAAATACTACTTACCCTTCAAATTTACTTCAAATTGCACTCGAAACCATATGATTTCCTATAGGAATCATGATTAATAGAGGGAACCCCTCTATTTACTATGGCCGAATCAGGCTTCTCTGTGTAAACAGACTATAATTCCAAGAAGTGGGTGCATCAGTACTTGGAAGTCAGTGTTTACGTCGTAACGGTTTCACAGACGATTAAAACTTATATGCTATCAAAGTGATACATGCCCTTTTTTAACGGCATTTTATATTCGTTTGGTTGACACTGTTTGATCTACACAGATGGAAAATATTAGGATCTTGCACAGTTTTACTTCCGTATCCTCAGAGAGTCTTTTGCATATTGATCAACTCGTATAATCCCCTAATGAAATTAGCTTTCCCTAGCAATTTAGCAATTTCGAACGTTTGTTCGCGGAACAGTGTGGTATTCTAGCGGTTTACTAATAATAAAGCCAGCAGGTGATTCTAAACTACTGAATATCCAACTTTATAATCCCTATTAATTGATGATATCTGCCATGCATTATACTTACCGTACGGCAGCAAACACGCAAATGCGGCAAAAACCAATAAAGAATGAAACATGGTCAGTCTTGTGGGGAAATCACTGACTTAAAATGACTCAACCAAAGCCTACCAAACGTTTTGTAGTGTTTGAACCAAAAGTAGCTAGCAAATAGGTCGATTCTAGAGCATCAACCAGAAACAGACTGAAAAGCTTAGACAAGCTTAATCTCTCTCTAACAAAGTCATTTCTCAGAAATAGGCTAGGGGTGTGGAAAGTAAACAAGACCGGTTTAAACCGGATTTTTTTAATCATTGATCAAGATTGAGTTGCTAGGCGACGAATGTTCTTAAAAAAAAAATTTATTTTTTAAGAGGATGTTTTTATATATACAAACTCAAAAGATAACGGTATACTGAGTAATCGGAATCAGCTATTTTGAAACGCTATGTTCAATCCATGAAGAGATCGTAAAGTTCAATTTTCTTCTTGAACCTCTGGAGTGATTTCTCCTCTTTCACGGAATAGGGTCACGAATTCCATTACTTGGGCCCATGCAGTGTATACGAAACTCTTTTTATACAATTCGAGAGTTCAACTTTATGAATTTCAAAATTCTTATTAGAAGAACGCAACCCATACGATTGAGACCCGAGATGATTTGTAAACATTTCCATCATAACATAGGGTAGTACTAAGCCAATGGCTACTTTAAACATCATAATGGCTTTCTGTTGATTCCTACTACGAACAATTAAGTGGACGCATCGTTGTGTTGACTTCCGGTTGACTTCGTTAAGGCAGAAAGTAGAAATATTCAATATCTTGACTTCGTCACGTGACCTGTTTTGTCAATTATTCCTTTAAACAAAAACAAGATAGTGATTTCATGTCTGCTAATGAAATGCTTGAAGCAAAGTTGTTCACGAAAGATAAGTGAACTCAAATCATAAACATGAACCTGGAGATATGGAAAACAATTGAGTAAACACTTTCATGGAAGGTCAGGACGGCCCTGAGAAGTTATTGTCTGGGTTTTGGTTATGCTACTATTTTGGTCGCCGTGTTAGAGAAGGCTGGCGGGACTTGACCAGGTTGGCAGCTAAATGAAGGTTTTGCTTAATTTCACCTGCTCTCGGCTGCGAATATATCACTCTGGCCAGAAATAAACAATATGCAGGACAAAAGTATAATGTCCTTGTCTTTCTAATATCATTAAAATCGAAAAACACCTTTATACAGCTTAAAGAAAATGTATTGGAATTTGGATTACTTGACTTTCTCATGCATCGTTCTGGTCTTAACTTCTATGTTTTGAAATTTTCAACACAACACTGCGTCAGGACTTCAAAACTTCCTTCGGCTTTCGGGGACATTTAATCACTAATCACCCTCAAGTCATGCTATTATTATAATTATCACTGCGCATGCATGCAGCGATCTTCATAAATGTCATGCCCATATATATATAGATTATGGATTGTAGATAGATCAAAGACAAGACATAACTTTTGCTGCAAAAGTTATGTCTTGTCTTTGATCTATCTACAATCCATAATCTATAACACTCTACATGTCAATGTATTGAGCACTTTACCGTCAGAATAGACACATCCAGATATATATATATATATATATATATATATATATTTAACAATTAGAAGACGAACTCGAGATTTCGATCGGCTGATAGTTGACGAGGGGCTCCGGCCCCGAGTCAACTATCAAAGCCGATAGAAATCGAGAGTGAGTCTTCTAATTGTTTTAGTAAAAATCTCAACTAAACTATACTATACTAAACTAAACTAAACTTCACAAAAGCGCGAAGGAAAAGCCGCCATTTTTTCAAAACAAGTCCGGCTTTCTCTACCCACTATCTATCGGCTGATAGATAGTGAGTACGTTAGCCAATCAGAATGCAGGATTTGCAATAGTATAGTAGTAGAATTTTACTATATATATATACCATGACTAAACAAGATCCTTATATAGATAATCACTGCGCATGCATGCAGCGATCTTCATAAATGTCATGCCCATATATGGGTTTACATCACTGATAGGTCAACTAGCTACATCAGTATCAGTATATATAGTATATACCATGACTAAACAAGATCCTTACATAGATAATCACTGCGCATGCATGCAGCGATCTTCATAAATGTCATGCCCATATATGGGTTTACATCACTGATAGGTCAACTAGCTACATCAGTATCAGTATATATAGTATATACCATGACTAAACAAGATCCTTACATAGATAATCACTGCGCATGCATGCAGCGATCTTCATAAATGTCATGCCCATTATGGGAACATTCGAGGTATGTACCTGTCTTATTGCATACCTAATGAGGTTTTCACAACACGGCAAACCACAAGAGAAAATAGTGTGATAATGAGTGACAATGTTGACGCACATCGTTTTAGTGAGCATGCGTAAAGTATGAATTAGCACTTTCAATGTTTTCGCTCGTCCCACATGGAGAAACGGAGGCTCATATGTAATGCATGTCATGAACTTTCAACCTCAATCTTTTCGAACCAGGCGGCGGGGTTGACTATAGACCCTTTTAATTAAATCCTAAAATGCTTTATTTTCCGCTTTTGACGTCAAAGTTATTCCTTGCAATTTCATTTAAAAGAACAAATGTCAAAAGAATAAATTTAAAGTCAAACGCGTAAAATAAAGCGTTGTAGGATGTATTAAAAGTAATATATACAATATGAGTGGCCGTGTTGTATCAGATATACAACCACGAGCCGAAGGCGAGAAATTGTATATCTGATAGAACACGACCACTCATATTGTATATTACTTATGAAACGTCTAGGTGTATACATTCATGTTCTACTAAAATTTTAAAGATAAAATTGAATTTGGCTGCATGAGAAAAATGGAGTTAAAGTTTATGCAAATCAGGACGATTTTGTATCAGATATACAACCTCCTCCACGGACAATGATTTCTATTGTGTTTTCCTCATGAATTATTCATGAGTTTTATAAGGGTCTATATAAGCAACGCCATTAAGGCGAGCTTCTGTAATTCTGCTTATCGGTTATGTTGAGTTCGTAATGTGGAAAACATTTTTCATTACAAATCCAATGTTTGTATCTCAGTAGATAAAGACCTGCTACTAGTAGGGTTTTATCTAGATAAAGAACTAATAACATGTTCATCGGGTTTGTATCAGATATACAACCCGATGAATAACAAAAAAACCGTGTTAGGTATGCAATAAATGGGTTTCCATATTCGTGTGGTATCAGTGATATTTCAATCAATAAGAGCTTTGATCATCGTTATTAGAACAAAGAAAAGAAAACCGTCTAAACCGGTTGACAGGTGCTTGACATTGGTATTGGCAGCACTATGCACGCTGCTATCATCGGTATTATCACTATCGATAGTGCTATCACATAGATTGCCATGGCAGCACGAAGATTTGCCCGACAGATAGCGTATACCAGAACCCCCAGAACTTGATTCGTTCAGTGCATGACGCCACATCGCTTCAGTAAAGCTACACTGAAATATATTGCTGCAGCCACGATATGTCCAGTCGAGGACCTTGTTGCCGACACTTGGCACAAATGCTTTCACCTTCACAGTGATACATCGGTCTTCGGCCATGTAAGGATGCATTGAAGGACCGCCGCACATCTGCCTCACGGGACTTGTACAGTTTCTTGGATCGGGAGCCCTGGGACTCCCAATTAAACGAATTCTGCGTGGAAAGTCGGAACATGTATAGCAAGACAGGTTTTTGCCTGAAAAGAAACCAAGGACAATATATATATTTCATGGTGATTTTTTTCAAATTTTCAGTTCATGTTCACAACATAGAGAAAGACGAGAGAATTCGTTAGGCTAGTGATTCATGTTACGCGCTTACTTCAATATAATTTCTTACGCTAATACCACGTACACTCCCCTACAAACTCTTTTACCCTGAATCCTTATGTTCACCCTGTATAAGCATACACATCCTGTATACCCATGTGTAGACATATACACCTTGTATACACATGTATAACCATGTACATCCTGTATACCCATATACACACTGGTGCGCATGGTTATATAGGGTGTACATGGGTATAAAAAGTATCTATGGGTATACAGGGTGAACATGGGTATACAGGGTGAACATTGGTGTACAGGGTGAACTTGGGTATACAGGGTGAACATGGGTATACATGTGTATACAGGGTGAACATCGGTATGTACGTGTATACAGGGTGAACATGGGTATACAAGGTGAACATGTGTATATAGGGTGTACATAGGTACACAGGGTGAACATGGGTATACATGTGTATACAGGGTGAACATGGATATACCGGGTGTACATAGGTACACAGGGTGAACATGGGTATACAGGGTGTACATGGGTATACAGGGTGTGCATGGGTATACAGAGTAAACATGGGTATACAGGGTGTGCATGGGTATACAGGGTGAACATGGGTATACAGAGTAAACATGGGTATACAGGGTGAACATGGGTATACAGGGTGAACATTGGTATACAGGGTGAACATGGGTATACAGGGTGTACATGGGTATACAGGGTGTGCATGGGTATACAGAGTAAACATGGGTATACAGGGTGAACATGGGTATACAGGGTGAACATGGGTATACAGAGTAAACATGGGTATACAGGGTGAACATGGGTATACAGGGTGAACATTGGTATACAGGGTGAACATTGGTTTACAGGGTGAACATGGGTATACAGGGTGTGCATGGGTATACAAGGTGAACATTGGTATACAGGGTAAACATGGGTATACAGGGTGTGCATGGGTATACAGGGTGAACATGGGTATACGGGTGTACATGGGTGTACAGTGTATGTAAGTTTATACAGGGTGAACATGGGGATTAAGGGTAAAAGAGTGTGTGGGGCAGTGTACGTGGTATTAGCGTATGTATAGCATGAATCACTAACCCTTCGTTAAGCAAAACATTATGTGGGTTGAATTATCAAAACTAGAAAAGCAGACTAATCATATTTTCGGAAAATCAAACACCTGCAGGCATCTTGGAGTAGAAGTTGGTAACAGTCGTTTTCAACGCGAATATAACTGTTATCAAAAATCTTATCAAAGCTGATTTTTTATATTCGGCTGTAAAATGACGTCACACTGATGCTGACGTCATAGTCACAAACAAGAAGACAATGCATACAATTAATTAAAGTCTTTGTATAGGAAATTACACCGTTCGAGAAGAATTAATGAAAAATACCGCTTGTATTTGATGAAAGTGAATTAATACCACTTTCATCAAATACGAGTGCGTAGCACGAGTGGTATTAATTCACTTTCATCAAATACAAGCGGTATTTTTCATTAATTCTTCGAGAACATAGGTGTAATTTCCTGTTAATACCAAATCTATAAAAAAATACGAGTTTCTGAGAATAAAATACTGAAGTTTGTTTTTGTTCTTGAATGGATGTCAAGCATTCCGAAAGCAAAGTTCCCGGATGTGTGTAATTAATTACGCGCGAAGTTCCCGGATGTGTGCAATTAATTAATTGCACAGTATTAAGAAAAATTTCACAGTTCGTCAGCCAATCAGAATCGAGTATTTTTTATAGATGTGGTATTAGACGGTAAATTATCTTTATGATAAAGAATGGTCAGAACAACTTGCCTACTGATTTTAAGTGCAATTGCACTTCGATCTAGTTTGCTAGTTTCCATATAATACTTGGTACGTCATTTCATACTTTAAATCGCCGAATAGGTTTTGGTAACTGTTATATTTGGATACAGCATGAAAAAATGGTTCAGAATGGTCATGTTACCATCTTCTACCCTAAAATTGACTTTGGCAATTTTTGTGATTGACTTTTTTAGTTTTGCGCCTAGTCTAAAGCTACCCTTAGCTTAGTTAAAGCTTGAAACTAGAACTTCTTCTGCAACTGTTTTTGTTGTTGTTGTTGTTATTTGTTTGTTCGTTTTTCTTTCTTTCTTTCTTTGTTTTTATTCATTCATTCATTCATTCATTCATTCATTCATTCATTCATTCATTCATTCATTCATTCATTCATTCATTCATTCATTCATTCATTCATTCATTCATTCATTCATTCATTCATTCATTCATTCATTCATTCATTCATTCATTCATTTATATATTTATTTATTTTTTTGAAAGTGAGTAATGATTATATGTATACCTGACGGTTTGAATAATTTGTATTTCGGTGGTTCGAGTTCCCCCTCGTTACAGAGATCGCCTTTACAACAGCGTATGTCACACTTTTTGCTATAGTGCTTATTCGCTTCTTGGCAACTGAACCAGTGATTTACACATTTAGCAGCAGGATAACAGCTACGCACTTCGAACACTTTGCCTGCATCAGTCGATCTGTCAAATTATTGATATAATAATTAGATAATTAATATCTTAGTACTGTATTCATCACATGATAAAGATTGGAGCTTACAGGAGGGAGGGAGCGTCTCTATTGTATTCAAATAACATTCCTAGAGAGACATCGCTACCAGTGTGACGTCACGTAGCAACACAAGAGAGGGCTTCGAGTCGCTTGCTCAGTTTAGCGCGGGGACGCCACTGTGCGAAGTAAAAAGGAAGGTTAAATAGTGGTTAAAAAATCAATTGTGGTCTAGTTATCGTGAGTGTGGGCTTTTGTTTTATTCTCTTATCAGTCAAGTGCAACTAAACTTGGATTAAGTTTTTTATCTCGATATATAATCGTTTAACTTTCACGGGACGGTTACGGGATCCGCCATTTTTTGTTCGGGATTAGTAAAACTGTTCTTGTAGGAATCGTTTTTTTGTCCTGAAAAAACAATCAATCACTTCGAAAATAGGTTATATTCAGCGATAATAGAACTTGAAATCCAACCTATATTTGTTGGAGTTCAAATGCTAATTCTTCTCATCAATCCTTTTTTGTGTTCTGTTTGGCTTCACTCAACTTACACAGTGCGATTTGCAACTACTATTCCAGTGTTGAACTGATTTTATTTGCTTTTTTTTTTTGTGATTTAAGACTTTGAACGTATGAGGTATATGATTGTCATCTGTGTTGTCCCTATAAAAGTTAATATTGTTGCGCTCTTTTACAAACTTATTGTTTGTAGTTCAGTGTTTATTCACTCCTTTTGTCTGATAGTTGATATAAACTTACAATATATTGCTATAATATTGAATAATTCAATATTATTATAGCAATATACTCTAAGTTTATTGTTCTACTGCCCGGTTGCGTGAAATAAAATATTGTTGCATGTTACAATAACATTTGTTAAACTCTTACCTCAGTTAAAAAATTGTGACAAGTGGTTTTTTCAGTGTGCATTTTTTTCATTTAAACACTTCTGAGGGGAATATATTTTGGACTCCTCTCTACTTTTTACAGCCTGGATTATTTAATGGCATACTCTAGCATGCAGAATATTGAGCTGCACCACCCAGATGTTTCTATGGGAAAATTTTTAGCATCAACCCAAATCAGTGTGATACATCTGGTAGAATTCAGATGTTCCAATTTGCACCATATGCTACAGTTTTTGATTTAAGATTGCAAATTAATATAAAATGCAAGACAATACAAAATAACTACTGGTTTTCTTGTAGTAGTGAGCTCTTTATGACTATACCGGCCTTGATGCTATTTCTTAAATTGTAATTATGAATGGCAGGCTTCCTGGGGGTATGCTGTGTTGCATAAAAAACTGCTGCAATAATCATGCAGGTACAAGAAAATGTGACAGTATGATAGGAGCTAGTCTATGAATTGAAATGTAGTCTTTCTTTATTATCATCCTGTACAAGCATAGACTTTTTAAAGGAACTGAAGCAAACATTATAGTAGCTTATCTAGTTGTGGTCATAAACCAGCTAAAGGCAAAGGTGCCTCCAAATCCTGAAGTAATGCACAGCTTGGAATTTTTAAATCCACACCAACTGTCGTCCAGTGTTCACAATGCTTCAAAGATTTTGTCTTGTCAAGCACTTCCACCTGCAAGAAACATAAAATCTTAAAATTTGTTTTTGAAAAACTGTTTTCAGTGGCATGTAACTTTCTAGATGAAATTAATGACAGTGGCAAAACTACACTCAATGCTGATCTGTACTGCACAAAAGAACCACTCTCTGAAACCTCTGGTTACATTATTTTGCACAGGTTCTCATTCTTTCTTTTTGAAAGCCTTGAGAATTGAAAAAGACTATAAATCACTTTCTTAATAGTGGGATACAAAATCAGTAAATGAATACTGGTTTCCAATTTGGTCCACTGTCACTCACACACACTGAAATGTATATGTGATCGTACCATACTGAATGGACTAAGAAAAAATTCTGAGTCCCAGATGGGAATCGAACCCACGACCCTCTGTATATGCTATTCGGACGCTCTACCACTGAGCTGCTGGAGACTCTAATGGCGAGTAGGTCGTTAATGTGGGTTTAATTGTGACAAACGTACTGTATTTGTGATCGTACACTACTGAATGGACTCAGAAAAAATTCTGAGCCCCAGATGGGAATCGAACCCACTACCACACTACCACACACTACCACTACAACTCCTATAAAAGTGTCATTTTGTCAGCTACTAATATCAGAAGGCCTTAAAATTCAAAAGTGGAAAGAAATAATGTTTTTATTACCAAATAAAATTAATCTACACTGGTTGGAAGACTACGTTTGCCCTTTTAGCTTGAAAATTCTAGGACACAAAGTTGACCAGGGAAAATTCCCTTTAATACTTGGGATTAAAAGTCTAAGACTGATAGACAGAACAACAACAATACAAGGGGATTCATGATGTACGGTGGCCCATAGGGGACATGCAGCAAGTTAGATGAGTTGCTGCAAATAAAACGAGTTGCTGCATATAATAAACGAGTTGCTGCATATAATAAACGAGTTGCTGCAAATAAGACGAGTTGCTGCATATAATAAACGAGTTGCTGCATATAATAAACGAGTTGCTGCAAATAAGACGAGTTGCTGCATATAATAAACGAGTTGCTGCATATAATAAACGAGTTGCTGCATATAATAAACGAGTTGCTGCATATAATGAACGAGTTGCTGCATATAATAAACGAGTTGCTGCATGTTATTCGAAAAACGCTGCGCGCGCACTTTACTGATTGGGACTGGGTTCTAGAAGAGCCTCGTGGTTTGTTGTTGTTGTCGATCACCATCGGTTCTGCTTGACAAGACGCTTGAAAAAGTAGACAGAACAAGCCACTTTAAAACCAGTTCGAGTAAAAGAAAGAAACTTAAAGTCCCCATACAGGATGTCACGATACAGATTGGTTTAGTAGTGGCCAGGGATGGTGATCTTACAGTAAAACGCGAGTCATCCTTGACTTTACAGTCAACGAACTTCAGGCATGAACGATTGTCCGAATATTAAAATAAATATTCATACATTCAATTAAATATTCGTAGATTGAAATGAATATTCGCTGATTGAAATGAATAATCGTAGATTCAAATGAATATTCGTAGCTTCAAATGAATATTCGTAGATTCAAACGAATATTCGTAGATTAAAATGAACATTCGTAGATTAAAAATATCCCAGTCATATAAAGATGTAAGATTTGAAATCGAAAGGAGTTCATTCGTCCGACAATCCGAAGATTCGAATATTTTTTTGAATTTTCAAATATTCTTTTGAAATTTGATTGTTCTTTTCAATATTCGATTGTTATTTTGAATATTTGATTATTCCTTTGAATATTCGATTATTATTTGTAATCTACAAGTTATGCGTTCATGCCTGAAGTTCGTTGACTGTAAAGTCAAGGATGACTCGCGTTTTACTGTAAGATCACCATCCCTGGCCACTACTAAACCAATCTGTATCGTGACATCCTGTATGGGGGCTTTAAGCTTCTGTCTTTTACTCGAACTGGTTTTAAAGTGGCTTGTTCTGTCTACTTTTTCAAGCGTCTTGTCAAGCAGAACCGATGGTGATCGACAACAACAACAAACCACGAGGCTCTTCTAGAACCCAGTCCCAATCAGCAAAGTGCGCGCGCAGCGTTTTTCGAATAACATGCAGCAACTCGTTTATTATATGCAGCAACTCGTTCATTATATGCAGCAACTCGTCTTATTTGCAGCAACTCGTTTATTATATGCAGCAACTCGTTTTATTTGCAGCAACTCGTTTATTATATGCAGCAACTCGTTTTATTTGCAGCAACTCATCTAACTTGCTGCATGTCCCCTATGGGCCACCGTAATGATGAGCTTGAATCTTGAATCAATCCACTGAAAAAACTGTGCTTAAACAATACTTTACAACCAAACAAGCTAAGAGTAACGGGCTTACAGCCAAAACCGTTGTATCGCGCGGATTGATTTAAAATTCTTCACTCGGATTGGGTTTTTCCTAGCCGTCAATCATTATGCAAATTAGAGGTTGAACAAACTTGCTCGATTGCTTGCACAGATTCCGCCATTACGAAGTGCTTCAAATTCAAACTTCTTCGATCATTTAAAAATAATCGATAGTGTTCTAAGCTTTAAATCGAGGGGGAGAATTGTTTTTCAGCTTTTTTCCTGTCAAGTATTCAAGCTATTGCCATGATAATGGAATGCTGTACTAGTAATGGTCTCCCGTGAGAATCTCGAGCTGTGCACTGTGCACAAAAATTTCTTTTGAAAGATAGATTTTTGCAATTCAGAAACTGGTTCGTATAGCTAGTAATACCGAGCCTCAGCTGGTTTCCATATAACAGCTGTAAGAGCAATAAATTTATTTACAGATTACGATCGCAGGGCTGTTGTTTTGTATTTCAAACCGAGTAACGAGTTCACAATGGACGTCTATTTATGGAGATTCTAGGGCTTTGAGAAGATTAGTAATATAGCAGAAGGTTAAATATCATTATTGTGGAGTTATTTCCATTATTATATTTACAATCTGATTTCCACCGTTTAGCACAAGTTCTATGTATGGTCAAGAGACATATATTCTTGATGTTTCGATGTTGGAGTTTTCATCAAGGTTTTTCAGCCTCATGCAGGAATATAATGCTTATTTCCTAAGAATATTCATGGGCTCGATCTTACGAAGATATTTTTTCTAGAAATATCGTCGATTCGTCTTAGATTATCTAGAAAAGTTTGAATTTGAAACACTCTTTAATGGCGGAATCTGTGCAAGCAATCGAGCAAGCTTGTTCAACCTCTAATTTGCATAATGATTGACGGCTAGGAAAAACCCAATCCGAGTGAAGAATTTGAAATCAGTCCGCGCGATACAACGGTTTTGGCTGTAAGGACATCCACTTACCTTTACACGTTCCATATGGCGATTTCCTTTCTCATCTTTGCAGAGTAAGCACCATTTGAGCCAACCCACATGTACATCGATTAGGACATGTCATTCGTAGCATCAATCTTTGAACAGATTGATAAGAACAACCACGCAGCGAAAACAAACCAAATTTCATGAATACCTAGCATAATATCAGCTTTGTAGAACCTCCTATTTTGGTTGAGAAACGAAACCAAACGGAGCATATATTTACGTTCACTCCAGTTCGACTGGCCGACAACAACGACGGCCGCCATTGCGATTTAAAATCATGAAGATTACATGAAAATTTCTAGATTACAGGAAATCAAAACAAAATACTTCACGAACTGAGAAATTAATCTTTTCGGTCACTATCTAAAGTATTGGTATGTCAAGAAGGTCAGAAAACACGCAGAAAATCTACTATTTTTACCACACTATTTTTGCCACAATGGGTAGCATGGGTGGCGTACGCTGGTAACGCGTCGCCTTTCACCACTGTGGTTCCAAAGGCTCGGGTCTCTGGTTCGAGCCCTGCGGTCGCCATATGTGAATTGAGTTTGTTTGATGTGTTGTTCTCTCCTGTGCTACGAGGGTTTTCTCCGGGTACTCCGGTTTCCTCCCTCCGTAAAAAATCAACAAGTGAGTGAGTGTTGTGTGCATAAAATACTGAATGTAGTGGTAGTGTGTGTGAGTGAAAAGTGTCCCCAATTAGTGCGATAAGCGCTACAAAGACTAGACACTTAAATAAAAAAGAGATTTACACTTCGAAATTTTCAGTTGGGCGCCATTTTGGAAACTCAGCGATCCGAGTCGTGACGTCACACTGGTAGTGATGTCGAAACAATGGACTAGCCTGGAGACGCCCCCTCCCTCCAGCTTACAATAACTCGAAAAAGTAGCTAACGGGTTCCTTCCTTACCTAAAAATAAGGCAACGGTCAAATCGCTGTCCTTCCTTTGAGCAATCTGTTACATTCCACAGGTTCTTCGGAGACTGGCAGCCAACAGTATTTGATATGGGCGGGCAAGTGTAACATTTAACAGGGGACCCTGTGCAAAGAGAAACACGAAGCTTTAAAATGATTGTCAAAAGCAACCTTTTTGAAACAGATGTATTTCTACGAAAAAGCTTTATTTAATGATCTCAGCTATGTAAACAGGGTTCAAAAGTACGGGGGATCGGCATCACGTTTCACACATCGCTGTTTTCAACCTATTTCATACTTGACACGGCTTTTTTTGTTATTCATGATGCTTTAGTGAGAGTTACGTAATGAGCAATTGAAGTCAATAGACCTTTTTTACAGTTCTGCTCCATTGACCACGAATAATATATCCAATCTCGACTTGGAACTATTCGTGGTCACTGAAACGGAACTGTAAAAAGGAGTATTTATCGACCCAGCTTTCCCCTGCTGAATATCAAATACCTCCCCGACTTTAAGATTTTACTGAAGGTATTAATGGAAAAAATAATTAAATAAGAGAGATGTATGAGACAAGAATTTTGGCTTTTTTTATGGCTAACGGCTAATTTTTTTACCGTAACGGTTAACAAAAATCTTAATAATTACTTTCCGTCTTATGAAAAAATTAATAATTAATTTACATTGTTGAAAAACACATTCTCAGTATTCTGGGATGAATGCATAACACTACATCAGTCTTTACATTACATCTATACAAAAATTAGTCTAAAAAATGAATGGTACCTTAAAGCAACTTTATCTACTGAGACAATGAAACAACTAATATTCAAATTTGAGTTTCCCTAAAATGCACGACAGTTCTTGAAATAAACTTTCGCACGTTAGTTGACATTTGTTTACTTATCTGGAATATGGAGTCCGTCTACTTACAACTGCGGAAACCTCGCAAATGCATTGACTCTGAAGCTATCATCTATCTTCTTCTCTATTCAAGCAATAATCCCTACTCGGTTTTGTCTTCTGTGACTCAGATAGTAGTGATTTCGTCGCATGCTTTCGCCTTGTCCGCCACAGAACGAATGCTGCTTATGAGTTCGTATCCGATATATATTCAGATGAAAATTCCGATGAGCTAGCCATCAATTCAATATTGTGTTTGGCCTGTTTGGCCAAAATACAGATCATCGAATGTAGTACAAGTCACTTTAGTGACTGTTTGAACTCTACGCATTTCCATTGAAATGATCCTTTTGCTAATATATAAATGTCTCAACGACCAAGCATCAGAATATATGAAAGATCTGTTGACAAGATACAAGCCTGAACGTAACCTAAGATCATCTAACCAAAGTCTCCTCACAGTACCATCATCAAACTCCAAGAGCTATGGAGACAGAGCATTCATGGTTTGTGCCGTCCAAGACTTTGGAATTCTACTCCAATAAACATTCGCACTGCGAAAACTCTAAGTACTCTTAAATCACAACTTAAAACATTTCTTTTTTCTAAATACTGTTAGACTTTATTTCTTTTTATTTCTGTAAGAACGCTGAGAACGCTAAAGCCATTATTATTATTATTGAGGCATGACTAAGCATTGGTTCAAAATGTCACTGTCTGGGTTGAATTGTTAAGCAAAAGCCACTTTTATTATTTTTTTCCAAGGACTAACCTAGCTTTGCAACCCAAAATTTACTAGCCATCCCTATAATGAAATAAAACTTTATCTTCCGCCTTGATACTTGCCAAAAATAACCTAAAAACAGCTACACGAATGAGAATTTTGCGAAAATATCGTCAAGTATGAAATAAGTCAGATATATACCTCAAACGTCTCAAAGCCTTCAGGTCATATAAACAAACTATACTGATTCCTAGAAAGGGGGCGTGTCAGTACTTGTAATTTTGGGCTTTTGTGTAACAGTTATACACTTTATATGGCTTACTTTCTCCATTCTCGGTTTTTATCTCTTCAATCAATACTAGCGGCAATAATCTTGAAGCACGGTAAACCCGGATTTAGGAATGACTTTCTAAAGGTTTGCTATTTTCACGTATTTCGTACTTTCTAGTTTAGTCCAAACCACGCCGCGTCACGCGTAACCCTAGTAGGCGCGTCAGTACTTGGAAGTCAGTGTTGCGTTGTAACATTTCAAACTCTTCAGAGACGGTTCTAAGTTATATGCTATTGACTGAATGTTATACATACAGTTTATATTCATTTGGCGGACACTGTTTGGGCTACGCGGGTGGAAGAAATTAGGATCTAGAACAGTTTTACTTCCGGGCCCTCCGCCAATCTTTTGTGTATTGATCAATCCATATAATTAACTTATAGCTAACATATAACTCTTAGTAATTTCGAATGTTTGTTCGTCGCTGGTCAGTCTGATACAGTGCTATCTACTATGGTTTACTAATATAGAGCCAACAGTGAACTTATTCATCATGTTAAGTTAAGTTCATCATGAGTTACGTGGCTTAAACTGAATATTCAACTTCATAATCCCTATTAATTAATATCTGCCATGCATTTTATACTTACCGTACGGCAGCAAACACGCAAATGCGGCAAAAACCAATAAAGAATGAAACATCGTCAGTCTTGTGGGGAAATCACTGACTTAAAATAACTACCAAAGTTTGTAGTGTTTGAACCAAAAGTAGTAGTGTGTATACTGGCCGACTCTTCCGCATTAACCCAAAACCGACAGGCTTAAACAAGCTGGGGTGTTTGGTGAAATAGGAGTTAATACCGGACTAAATACCGGTTAAAACCGGGTTTTTAGATGTCAATCACTTCGCTCAAAAAAAGTTCAAAACCAAGATAAACCCAAATAGGAGCTGGCGCTACGACTCTCAGAGGTCATGTGTGAATATCAATTTCGTGAATTGTATGACATCAATAAGAGGCAACCGACCTTTGGGATCCGGTCTTTCAAGATTTCAAACATCTTCGGTGCTAAAAGGTATTCTTCTGAAACCCCAAGGGAGTCTGGTGTATTTGAACTCTGTGAGTGGTATCAGTGCAAGACAATAATGTCAGCTACGTACAGTTCGATCTCGCCTTCATCTTTTATACCAAACTTTATGAAGTCTTGGCATCTCAATATTTTCGACATATTTTACACATAATATAAGAACTTCACAACTTCATTACTAAATTTATGAAATGGGATGGCTATAGAAATACCGATCTTTGATGTTTCGTCTAACCTGACGATAAGAAAGAGATCACAGCCTTTCCGATATTTGTTGTGTGTAAACTCTCCCTAGTCTCCTCTCGGTCACTACATTTCGAGGACAAAAACCGTACTTTAGCGAGCTGTAGCGCGAAAACGAGCACGGTGACCTATCTTTTTTATTTCAGTAAACCAATAAAGAATAGGTTAACTATCATATATCTTAATTTAAACAAATTTCTATGTTCCATTTTCGAGATATTCTCAAAAACATACTGCGGAAAACTGTTTCCAGATCTATATTAGGGTGCACATCGAAGTTGAAAAGCCCCTACTTTTTTCAACAATTGAATTTTCTGGAAAATGTTCAGTATTCAACTGTTGCTTTGCTTCATAACAGAAAGAATATAGTAAATATTTTAATGTTAGCAATGATTTCCTTAAAGTGGTCGGGCCTTTTGTTCGATTTTCATGATTCGAAAATTGCTTTCGCACGATCCCAAAATTGTCATGAATTACCGTCATCTAGCGCCGAAACAGGGGTCCACATAGAGTCAAAAGGGACGGTCTATGAATAATCCACAGCACTTTTATGACTGAAACAGATTTTTAATGCTATTTTCAAATTAGAATATGTTTGGTAAACTGTCTATCAATTCGATTCTAGATAAAGAGTTGCATCGCTTGGGCGTTCCATAAGAAAACGACCGTTAAGCCGGCAAAGGCAGTAGAAGATGGATCGATGCAGAGAAGGGAGAAATACGAACAATGAAGTTATTCGAAATAACACTCGAGGAATTGTACCTTGTACCGTCCCGACAAAGAAGCCGGTTTTGATCAGACGTCAATCAAAGTGTTTCTATTACGTCATTGTCGAAGGGCACGTGTCTCAGTATGGGATGCCATGGAAACACCTTGACCGAGAAGCACTGTTAGGCAAAACATAAAAAAATGTTTGTTAGTCTCGATCCGAATATCAATATGAGCTCAGCCAATGCACGTAGAATACGTGGTCAATATTATACTTACTGTGTAACAATTTGGCTATAATCATTTTTGAGGAGCTCTTACACTATTGAGGTAAGTTTATAAATGGTTTAGTTTACGTTAAATTGCCTGTAGTCCCTCATTCTTTCATGGATCAGTATTGCATTGTACATGTAAGGCGCATTTTGCTTGCTAAAGAGTTTAAAGTCTCCTTCTGTCTATAACAAGAAATTAAGAGTAGTACAAGTTTTGGGGAATAAATGGCGGCTTTGCGGTAGTGGATTCGCCTGCCATCTCTGGGGTCTTTGGGTTCTATTCTTGGACACGGTGCACATGTGAGTAAAGTATTTCGGTTGGAGGCCGATTCTTTTCTGGATTCTGTGGTATTTTCCCTTCACACAAACCCCCATACACCGCGCTAAATTCCAATCTAACTGTGAGCTACCCTGCCCAAGGATCGGTAAGAGCTGTTTTGGGGTTCGATCAAAGATGGAGCTAAGTTGCTTTTAACAAAGCCAAACAATTATTTATAACATTTTTTTCTTTATGAATACATGATATGACTTTTTCAACTTCAATTTGCTACACAGAAGCCCGTGCACAAGTCATATATCAGCCGACGTAGTATCATGCACTTTTACGCAACTACGGAAACAGTTGTAAGCTATTGTAATGTTCGTTTATATGCCAAAAGAGCCGCAGAATTAATTTTTAAATATTGCATTCTGTGATAAGATCACCACAACTACACTCAAGCACATGGCAGGATAATTAAATTTGAAAGTAAAAGGAATAAGTTAACATTTTCTGCTCCTTGCTCAAGCTCTGCTTAAGTTGAGGTTCAAGTGATAAGTTTATTTTACACATAATTGAATACAAAAGAATAAATAATAACTTATAATTAATAATATTACAAAATATATTGGACATAAGTAAAGTTAAGCAAAGAGCATAATTCACAGATTGAAGTGTGTGTGGCTGTTGAAATAGTTTACACTTTCGAATCAACAGCAACGTAGTTTGTACTACAATGGAACCCCGCTCTACGGCCACATAACATACAGTTATGTATGTCCCGACGAAATACCCATACATTTTCTATTACGTTTACCCGCTTAATACGGACACCGGTCAATACGGCCAACGGCCACTTTTCTATGACTCGATGGACAGCCTGCCATACAAGGTTTTAAAACCCCATATTACGAAAACTGGTTATCTATACGCTATATCAAAGAATAAAGATAAATCAAAGAATAATGAATATCTTTTAAAGTTTTTAGACTAGCTAACAAAGTATCTTAGCTTTCTATAATAAGTATACCAATGTTCTTAGAGACTTTACTATGGACGAATTTAATCTATTGCTCCCATGTTAAATATTCATCAAGGTATGCTCCTAGATATTTAACATGTTTTTTTTTCGATACCACTCAGGTATCAAGTTCATCGGTATTAAACTTATAACTCTGTAAGCTTTTTTGTGCAGACGAAAGAGAGAACATGAAAAATTATTATGCTCAAATGTATAATCATCTAATCCGCATTGTTTTGCAAATAAATCGGTGAAGTAAATTTTGGGATAGTTTTCAAACATTCTACTACAACGTTACTAGAAAACGACCGTTAAGCCGGCAAAGGCAGTAGAAGATGGATCGATGCAGAGAAGGGAGAAATACGAACAATGAAGTTATTCGAAATAACACTCGAGGAATTGTACCTTGTACCGTCCCGACAAAGAAGCCGGTTTTATATCAGACGTCAATCAAAGTGTTTCTATTACGTCATTGTCGAAGGGCACGTGTCTCAGTATGGGATGCCATGGAAACACCTTGACCGAGAAGCACTGTTAGGCAAAACATAAAAAATGTTTGTTAGTCTCGATCCGAATATCAATATGAGCTCAGCCAATGGACGTAGAATACGTGGTCAATATTATACTTACTGTGTAACAATTTGGCTATAATCATTTTTGAGGAGCTCTTACACTGTTGAGGTAAGTTCATAAATGGCTTAGTTCACGTTAAATTGCCTGTAGTCCCTCATTCTTTCATGGATCAGTGTTGCATTGTACATGTAAGGCGCATTTTGCTTACTAAAGAGTTTAAAGTCTCCTTCTGTCTATTACAAGAAATTAAGAGTAGTACAAGCTTCGGGGAATAAATGGCGGCTTTGCGGTAGTGGATTCGCCTGCCATCTCTGGGGTCTTTGGGTTCTATTCTTGGACACGGTGCACATGTGAGTAAAGTATTTCGGTTGGAGGCTGATTCTTTTCTGGATTCTGTGGTATTTTCCCTTCACACAAACCCCCATACACCGCGCTAAATTCCAATCTAACTGTGAGCTACCCTGCCCAAGGATCGGTAAGAGCTGTTTTGGGGTTCGATCAAAGATGGAGCTAAGTTGCTTTTAACAAAGCCAAACAATTATTTATAACATTTTTTTCTTTATGAATACATGATATGACTTTTTCAACTTCAATTTGCTAAACAGAAGCCATACACAAGTCATATATCAGCCGACGTAGTATCATGCACTTTTACGCAACTACGGAAACAGTTGTAAGCTATTGTAATGTTCGTTTATATGCCAAAAGAGCCGCAGGATTAATTTCTAAATATTGCATTCTGTGATAAGATCACCACAACTACACTCAAGCACATGGCAGGATAATTAAATTTGAAAGTAAAAGGAATAAGTTAACATTTTCTGCTCCTTGCTCAAGCTCTGCTTAAGTTGAGGTTCAAGTGATAAGTTTATTTTACACACAATTGAATACAAAAGAATAAATAATAACTTATAATTAATAATATTACAAAATATATTGGACATAAGTAAAGTTAAGCAAAGAACATCATTCACAGATTGAAGTGTGTGTGGCTGTTGAAATAGTTTACACTTTCGAATCAACAGTCACCTAGTTTGACGTACTACAATGGAACCCCGCTCTACGGCCACATAACATACAGTTATGTATGTCCCGACGAAATACCCATACATTTTCTATTACGTTTACCCGCTTAATACGGACACCGGTCAATACGGCCAACGGCCACTTTTCTATGACTCAATGGACAGCCTGCCATACAAGGTTTTAAAACCCCATATTACGAAAACTGGTTATCTATACGCTATATCAAAGAATAAAGATAAATCAAAGAATAATAAATATCTTTTAAGGAGTTTCCCAGTAGTTTTTTATTGACCACACTTCTCATGTTCATAGCTGTATTCATTCGTTCGTTTGAGAGATAATTTTGAAATTGCTAGGAAGGTGAAATCGTACAAGAAAAATTCTAACTCCGCAAAGAAAAAGTTTTCACAAATGTCGCTTTCAGGAAAGGTAAATAGATATTGTAGGTAACGTTTAGCAGTAGTTTGACATTATTTTGCGAACGCGAAGGATTTTTTTGTTCTGCTATAGCTTCCAGTATCATAATAAGCGGTCACAGAATGTTTTTGCGATTTATTCGAAATCGCTCTAATCCAACCCTCTAATTATCATCTGAATAGCTGTGCCTGAATGCGAAGTTTAGCATGTATATAGTCATTTTTCTGAAGCTCATCGAAAACGGGAGATATTCGAGGAAAACTGATTTCAACGATCATTGTTTTCCGTTGCCATGGAAACGCCGATCGAGTTAAAATTGACATCAATCAAAACTTCCATCTATGCTTGATGTCTGGTGTAAAATTCATTTTAATCAGACCAGGAAAAGGTTTTCAATTCGCTAGATGAACATGAGAAGTGTGGTCAATAGAAAACTACTGGGAAACACCTTAAAGTTTTTAGACTAGCTAACAAACTATCTTAGCTTTCTATAATAAGTATACCAATGTTCTTAGAGACTTTACTATGGACGAACTTAATCTATTGCTCCCATGTTAAATATTCATCAAGGTATGCTCCTAGATATTTAACATGTTTTTTTTCGATACCACTCAGGTATCAAGTTCATCGGTATTAAACTTATAACTCTGTAAGCTTTTTTGTGCAGACGAAAGAGAGAACATGAAAAATTATTATGCTCAAATGTATAATCATCTAATCCGCATTGTTTTGCAAATAAATCGGTGAAGTACATTTTGGGATGGTTTTCAAACATTCTACCACAACGTTACTACTAACAATTTTGAGTCTTAAATAATGCAGACATCAAGAGTTCCTTCCAAGCTACTATTCTAAGCACATCGGTGCTCACTTGATGAAAAAGTGGGACGATATTTTGTAAAATATGCTATATTTCGGTATATTTGATTCGGAATTAGGTTAATGGTACGTGATTTTGAATATTAAATTAAAATGGTGCTCGACAAGAAGATATGCAATTGAAATGTAGCATATTTACAAAATATCAGATTAGAGTAGCAATCTTCAAACCGTGGTAACAACGGCTTTCAGTCCCCCTCCCCCCTCCTCTGAAAAAGGAAAATTGGGTGTGAACAAAACAAAATAAAATAATGAATTAATTTTTTTCTTTTTTTTTTTCTTTTTTTTTTTTTTTTTTGCCCTTTACACTTTAGCATGAATTCGTATTTGCTATTTGTCGTTGTGTTGGCAAGTGTAATGGTGGGGTTGTCCGTCGCTTGCAGGCCGTGTTTTATAAGCAATGGCAAGGGTGACTGCAACTTTGACCCGATGTCCTGCCCTGGAAAGAGAAGCCCCAACCCATGCCCAAAGTGTTTTATAAGCTATGGCAAGGGTAACTGCATCTTTGAACCGATGTCCTGCCCTGGAAAGAGAAGCCCCAACCCATGCCCAAAGTGTTTTATAAGCTATGGCAAGGGTAACTGCATCTTTGAACCGATGTCCTGCCCTGGAAAGAGGAGCCCCAAGCCGCAAGTCTAAAACGTCGAGAAAAATTAACTATTATTAGAAAAAAAGTAATAAAAATATAAAGATTAACGAACATAAATTCAGCGATGATTAATAAATGATTAATCTCTCCAATGATATCCTTCCCCGACAATGGTACCTTCTATAAAATGCATGATGACAATAGACCTTTTTAGTTCCGTATGCAAATTGCACATTTCAGACTACATGACATTCCCTTGAGAAATGTTTCCATTGAGAAATATTTTAACAAAAAGCTTTTGTTAAAATATTTACACATGAAAGAATCAGCTCCCAAGAGTGACATCATGCATGTGGTCTAAAATGGGCACAACAAACAACGAAGCTGAAAAGGTCTATTATTCCCCAGTGTCACACGATCCTTACCCTGGGTTCCAGAGCTTCTCTTCGCTACAAAAGTACCTTTCTTAGGCTTCCTGTGGTTAAACTTGTCTCATTTCTTTACTAGGCTAGGTAGAGCGAGTCGAATTAACCGCCAAACTTTCAAAGCCCCAAACAAGATTATCGAGGCTAGTATATGCAGGTGGGGTGGGGGACGGGGGGTGTGGGAGGGACTACTTCAAAACACGAAATAGACTGTTAAGGAAAGATTTTAAAAGCAGAGTTTGAAGTGACTATTTTTGTGTCTCACTCAGGGACCCTAAATCCCCAAAAACACCTAAACCACACTGACTTATGGTGATAAGCCTGTGTAATAGCATGAGTTTTCCATTTTCTGCGTTTCAGTCGTTTGAGAAATATTTATCATCCCGCACACCAATTGTGGGTCAAGCTTTGCGTCCACCAGTGTAGCAGGATCGATCGCAACAACTGAAATTTTCTCTAAATATCTGCGTTTCACGTGTGGTTCTAGCTTTTCTAGATAGCTACTTAAAGGTATATTAGAAATATCTTCTTGTTTTTTTTTTTTTGTATTTCACTTTTTAGATCTTTAGTTTTGTCAAATTCACGCGACATACATGAAGAATCACGCACCAAAACACTGCATTTGATATATGCTAATGAACCATGTGCGACGATGTGCGACACCAATATGGCGGCGGACTAATTAACATAATGCTGTGACGTCACGTGAAAACCAAGAATAAAGTATCACAAGCCTTGACCTGTGATTTTCAGCCAATAGCATCGCTTGTTAGAAAATGCCCATCACTTAACCAATCCGCATATCGTTGTCTAGATTCTGGACAAGACTATACTTGAAGAAATGTTAGCCAATCAGAATCGAGAGAGTTTGCAGCAATTCGCTACAAGTAGTTTACATGCTTCTTTGCTATTTTGTTCAGGTATGTTGAGCTTTTGAGCTCCAGATATTTTCTGTAGTGTCGGTATAAATATGACACGTCTCAATAAGCGCCGGAGCAATTTTAGCAGGCTTCATGATATGCACCTCAGTTTTGCAGTGACGTCATTTCTATGTCACTATTTTAGATCAGCTGCTGCAATCCGGCAAAGAAACGGCGAAGTGGCAGTGAAATATATAGGAATCTGCTTCTGAGATTAGTCGGCCATTAACTAAATATAACGGGGCCTATTAAACGTTACAGTGGCGTCGGGTACAATATTTTACTAGGATCTTAACCAGTCTTATAGATAATAACCACAGGTAGCCCAAGCTGGGTTTCTGTAGTGTCACATTATAAGAGAAGCAAATTTATATTCATATAAATTATAGTTAATGGTTCAACCCCAGGTGATCTGAGCAAAGCGAATTGACCAATCAGAGCGCATTATGTGGTTAGCGAGAAAAATCTTGATAACTTGCGATCATTATGTTGAATAAAAAAAACAAGATGGCGGGCCTGAGGCAGAGATTCAAAATTCAAAACTCTACGAAAACTAACTAAACGTTCAAAAACTTCGAAGAATAATCCCAAAAATGCCTTTATTTAGTAACTTACTTATTATTAAATGCATTTTGGAATCGAAAAAGAGACCTCGATTCTATGTAAAGATTGAAAAACTTCTTCGTTTACACAATATTCCAACCATCAATGGTGGACTTCGAATCATCAACAACTTCAGGTTAGTTCTAGGGACTCACGAGACACTTTTTGCGCGCAAAGCTCTATGGGATGGATTTTTCTTCGTCGACCGCGCGCAGCGCCTGGGACATTTTAGAGATCACCTAGCATTATCTCTAGTTACAATCACGTAGTTACGTAAATGTAAACAAAATATCATGTGATATACTGCTGAGAAGGTAAGTGAGTGCAAGGGTCACTTATCCACGGGCTGTCCACGTGCCTCTAATTCAGACAGTCCAATCACGGTATAGCACACATTTCCTGTCAGGCGGTTGGTATATTCCATAGTTTAGTTCAAGCCGGACGCTAGTCAAGTCGTGTGATTTCCCACCCACCCACCTCCTTTCTCAGCAGTATACTTACATCATAATTCATCATATTCTCTGTAGATTTATATAATTCACATAAGGTTAGCAAAAATTAGTTTAAATAGCAAATACAGTGGATCAATATGTGGAACTCTGAAATGAACAATGTGAACTCTGGTCATGAACAATATGAACTCTGATATTATATTTAGCGTATATCCTATAGTTAGGAATAGTTCTGTTTTTGAAATTCTATGTATATTAATAAATATTGGGTTGGGGATTAAGTGCTTCCATACTGGTCACCCTTTGCCCCATAGACTCATGGCAGCTATACTCCTGGGGATCGGTACCCCTCTGTCCCGGTTGCCATGGGAACTACCAGACTCAAATTCAGGGGATTATCACCCCTAAGAGGGGATTACCACCCCTGGGGATTATCACCCCGATAAATTCAGACTTCAGGGGATTATCACCCCTGGGGATTATCACCCCGATAAATTCAGACTTCAGGGGATTATCACCCCTGGGGATTATCACCCCGATAAATTCAGACTTCAGGGGATTATCACCCCTGGGGATTATCACCCCGATAAATTCAGACTTCAGGGGATTATCACCCCTATGGATTCGGACTTCAGGGGATTACCACCCCTGGGGATTATCACCCCGATAAATTCAGACTTCAGGGGATTATCACCCCTATGGATTCGGACTTCAGGGGATTATCACCCCTAAGAGGGGATTACCACCCCTGGGGATTATCACCCCGACAAATTCGAGAGGATTAACATCTCTCTTTACCAAGCAAGTCGGCAGGGGATTATCACCCCTAAAGAGAGATTAATCACTTCTCTTTGCCTTACCTCTGACCAGTATCTTTGCGGCCATGCAAACGGAGTACTTATTACCCATGCCCCTTTACCCCACAAACTGTTGTACTGTCATTCTTTAGTACCAGATAAGGGGTGGGAAGCATTAAATGTATGGGGAACTATAAAAAAACCTCAATAAAATCGTCAAAATGTGAAATAAAGTAAACAAACCTTAGCTGACCTTTGAGAAGTTATAATTCTATCGCCCTGCCTGGCTAGAATTCGGATTAAGCCATTTCTAGCATTTTTTCCCCCACTGTTAAGAAAGAAGAGAAGGTAGGTCACTCGGGACCCCAACAGCAACCTATCACGAGTTTCAACTCCTCGTAAGTCTTCTAATTCCTGTTCAATCGCCATAATTTCTTCATATCCCCTCTCTCACATCCCTATAGAGCTCAGAAATCCAACTTGGAGGTTAGTCCGCGGCTTTTTGAGCCATGAAATTCGCCCGTATTTAGTCACTACCTCGCTTGTGTTGACCCGTGGACCGGGCTCACTGTGCACGATTTCAATTGCTTTCCTTCGGCAACCGACCCGAGAGCATGACGGAGTTCTTCGTATGCTCTCCGTCGAACACCGACGTCAAGCCTCGGTACGCCCATTGTAATAACTGCACCGTGACAAATTTTAAACTCAACTAGACGCTCTTGGGGCGTTCACTGGGTTGCCTGTGCGAGAGCTCCCCAACTCACCAATCCTCATACTCTTTACTAGGTTGCTATGGTAGCAAACCAGTCTTAAAATGAGATCCGTTTTTCCGTGGTCAGGTATACCATAATTTCACACGTCATGATTGGTCGAGAACTTGTAAACAATGTCCAATGTCCAATGAAAATGCCACACGACATCGAGGACGATGTATTTATAGCTTTTAGTGTTGTGTCACTATAAATTCATTCGTTCAGGGTTCGTGAAGTACTATTTTGTCTGTAGGCACGTTGCGTACTTTTGTCTTTAGGTTTTTTAACGCTACGCTTAAACTACTTACAAACACACACGCCGTACGTGGTAGACACACACTAAAAGATGTTATTGAGCCATTTTGGAACGGGTTGGTCCACATACTCAAAGAGAGAAGTCTGAGAATCTATGAGCTATCTTTGAGAATCTATGAGCAAACTACGGTACTTAAAATGTTTTTAATAAAGGGGGACTTTGAACCCAAAAGGAACACTTTGGTAAGAAATAATAGAGTATGAGGATTGGTGAGTGGGGGAGCTCTCGCACAGGCAACCCAGTGAACGCTCCAAGAGCGTCTAGTTATTTCTTACCAAAGTGTTCCTTTTGGGTTCAAAGTCCCCCTTTATTAAAAACATTTTAAATTCTAGTAAGACATTAGTGTTGCGTTACTGACTTGTCAACGCATATTATATTTCTACTTGACCTACAAGAGTACCTTTTAAGACTAGCTGATGAAATAAACATATCTATTTCAGTATCGAAACTGTTCGCTGCAAAACAAACGTTTTATCAAAAATGAATGTAAATACTCTTAGCCAAAAAAAGTTTAATTGTTCATTTGTTTTTCCCTCAGTTTTTGTTTTCTGTATTTTCATAAATGGAAATATTCAACAAGGAGTCTTGGCAGTTCGCTTTCTTGTAGATCACTATCAGCTCGTCTGACTTCTACAAGTTCTTGGAGTCAGCTTTCATCAAAGCTTTGTTTGTCACTCGTTTTGTAGTTTGTCTCTCGTTCTGTAGTTTGTTTGTATATTTGTATATATCTGTAGTATATTTTTTGTATCTGAGATCTGGTAAGATCTAGTTTGATCATAGCTAGGTAGTTTATAGATTCTCTTAGTCTATTTTGTCTAGTTCTACGATTCTCATACCGTAGTTTGCTCATAGATTCTCAAAGATAGCTCATAGATTCTCCCCGGGGGGGGGGGGGGGGGGGGGGGGAGGACTCAGGGGGTAAAGTATCGGGTATGCTCGTCGGAAATTTCCAAAAATACCCCTAAAAGATACCGGAAGTTTTTTCAAAAGGGCGTGGCTTGGCAAATTTTAACCCCTAAGAGATACCACAAAAATAATACCATTAAAATATAAAGGCTTTTGAAATGTTTTCCCTTGAGTAATATTCCGAGTTTACGCACGCATACGTATTGCGTTATTATGCGATAGGCTAGTTCCTTTTTCAACACCCTAAAAGATACCAGAAAGTACTGATTTGATAAACCTCAAATTTAAGACCCTAAAAGATACCAAATCGCTGAGTTTTACCCCTAAGAGATACGACGAGCATACCCGATACTTTTCCCCCGGAGTCCCCCCCCCCCCCCCCCCGGGAGATTCTCAGACTTCTCTCTTTGAGTATGTGGACCAACCCGTTCCAAAATCGCTCAATAACATCTTTTAGTTTGTGTCTACCACGTACGGCGTGTGTGTTTGTAAGTAGTTTAAGCGTAGCGTTAAAAAACCTAAAGACAATATTACGCAACATGCATACAGACAAAATAGTACTTCACAAACCCTGAACGAATGAATTTATAGTGACACAACACTAAAAGCTATAAATACATCGTCCTCGATGTCGTGTGGCAACTTCATTGGACATTGGACATTGTTTACAAGTTCTCGACCAATCATGACGTGTGAAATTATGGTAAACCTGACCACGGAAAAACGGATCTCATTTTAAGACTGGTTTGCTACCATAGCAACCCAGTAATAAGTTTTATTTTTAGTGCATAAATTTAGCGTCTTAGGCCAGTATTCTAAAATATACCGAACTCATAACCTCATTCTTGCTGGTGTCTGCATACATTACTTACCGTTGTTAGAATATTTTGTCTAGGCAGTGACAGATGTTTTCTTAACTGACCTTTGTCATTGGTCTATTGACAAAATTTCAAGCGTAGATGCTTTGAATATCGTTCGACCGAGAAACCCACAGCTTCCATTCCTTACACGTTAATAATTATTCTATAAAGATATAGGCCTCTGTCAAATTTCATTGCAACAGTCTTCGAATAACGTCGCTGAATAGCCTACTTGAAAATGGCGCAGATGAAGTATTCTAACGGCAGATCATGAACTGATGGAATAACAATCGTGCGAGGACGGTGCGAGGTTGAAGCAAAATGTAAAGAAACGAGCATTATTTCACGACGAAATCGTGAGCAAAATGGGTAATAACAACACAAAGGAAAAAACCAACGGTACGAGGCTTAGGAGATTGCTTTTGGATGGAGGGACACAAGTGTTAAGAGAACTGTTCGACAGCATACATTCTAACAGTGCTTTACCTGGCGTGTTGAAAACCCACGAAGCAGATCTTAAGAAAAAATGCCGTTTTGATGATCAAACAGAATTATTGTTCCCCGCTGATGGAAAACCAGACTCGAAAACCTTTGATATCACTCTCCTGGTACTACTTTTGAGCAACATTTGTAGCCTTAAAGCTCCAACTACAGGATGGAAAAAGGAACCATCTTCTTCGGACAACAGCAAGGAAGCTAACATTGTAAGAATAAGAATATTTAGGAATAAAATTCAACATCGTCCAGGAAGTGGAATTAATGACAAAGATTTTGAAAAATTGTGGAATGAGCTATCTACACCTTTGATGGCTCTGGGACTTCCAGTAGATGAAATAAAGAATATTAAAGTTAGACCAATCGATGACAATTCTGAAATTCAAGAAAGGTTTCAAAAACTGTGTGAACACGAGCAGAGGATAGATAAACTAGAGGAGCAAGTAAACAAACAAAGAGCCCAAATCTCTACCAACTATGCCCAAATTGAGGAGATAAAAGAGGAGCTTCAAGATCAAAAGAAACATGAGACAATAAAGAGTTGCATACCCGACGAACCCTCACGTTTTATCGGCCGAGAAAAAGAGCTGAAGGAAATTCTACGTGCAAAAACGATCGATGGAAAACCTTTTGTGTTGGTCCACGGCATGGCTGGAGTCGGTAAGTCGACCCTCATCAAGAAAGCTTCGTGGGATCTTGATAAAACACATAACAAAACTGTCTACTTTGTTGATTTGCATCGCTGTAAAGCAACTGAAGAAGATATTTCAAAAACCATAAATTACAAGTTATACCGTGGTACGAAAGTTGAAAATGAACCCCGAGAAGCACTTAATATCTGGGCAAGGAACTTAGACCGAGACGTGATTCTTGTGTTGGATAATGCTGAAGATGTTTTGAGCTGTCAGCCACAAACAGGAAATGATGGCAACAGCGAAACTGATATCTCCAATTGCTTCGTAAAGATTCTGCGAGAAATACGAGAATTTTCTTCTCAAAAAGTGAATTATTTGATTGCCTCGCGTGAAGTCTTGGATTATGATGCCATTGGCGTGTCCAAGAAAGAGATAACTCTCAAACCGTTTAAAGAAGATGAAAGTTTGCAATTCCTAAATCTTCTCTCAAAGGAATACACAGGCAGCTCTGAATTAACTGATTACCAAAAACAAGAGATTGTGAAATTGTGTTCCAATATACCACTTGCCTTAAACATTGTGATACCTTTGTTGAAGGATTACAGTCCTGACGAGTTAATCGAGAAGTTAAAATCAAAGCCAATGGAAGATATACTACAGCGCTTAAAACGAGCTGTGTCTTTATCGTTTGATAAACTCGAGTTTGATAAACTCGATGATAAACTCGATAGGAATTCTGAACAATGGGATGAATATAAATGTTTTAGGAATCAGGTGACATTTCAAATCAGGTTAGCAAAGAAGAATTTTTATTCTAACCAGATTGATAACAACAAGAAAAATACCCAAAAGCTGTGGCGAGTACTAAAAAGTGCAACAAACATGGGGTCTAAGGCTCCCTTTCCTTCAAAGATATTTCAAGATGGTAAGTCTCTCACTGACACACGTGATATTGCTAATGCTTTTAACTTTCACTTTTCCAATATTGCTAATACAGTATTGGCTGAATCTGGAACGCAGCACCTAGACACTCAATCTGACCCTACTGGCTCAGTAGACCAGTTTGTAGCTGCCCAATCTCCTCATGCCTCTCCATTCTCCTCAGTGCCGCCTATGACTGAAAAGTTCCTGTCTGAACAAATCAAGAATTTTCCTGATAACAAAGCTAAAGGCGTAGATTCAATCAACACTAAGCTGTTGAAGATTGCACGCCCACATATATTGTCATCTTTGACTTATATATACAACTTTTCTATTTCTTCAGGGATATTTCCACAACAGTGGAAAATTGGTAAGATCACCCCTGTTCACAAATCAGGGCCTAAACATGATGTTGACAACTATCGTCCAATATCTGTACTATCTTCACTTTCTAAGATCTTAGAACGTCATGTCAGTTTGCATTTGCTTAATTATCTCCATGACAACAATCTTCTAAGCAAATTTCAATTTGGCTCTCGCCCTTCCTATTCTTGCGAGACTCTTCTTCTGAATCTAACTGATAAATGGCTAGAAGATATTGACAATGGCGAACTGACTGGTCTCTTACTCATTGACTTTCGTAAGGCATTTGACCTCGTTAATCACGACGTCCTTCTAAAAAAATTATTGTGCTATGGTATCAATGGATCTGCCCATCGTTGGCTTTCCTCGTACTTAACTGATAGGACACAACTCGTGTCTATTGGTTCGGTTGCTTCTGATACTCTACCTATGCTCAATGGAGTACCACAAGGGTCATGTCTAGGTCCGCTGCTTTTTCTCGTCTATGTTAACGACATACCGTTTTCCAATACATCATGCAATACACATTTATATGTTGATGACACCACTCTATCCTGTTCCTCGCCAAGTATTGGTGAAATAAACTGCATTCTACAAAAAGGCGTTGACATTTTGAGTCAATGGGCCAATAACAATAGGATGGTAATTCATCCTAAAAAGTCCAAGTCCATGGTCATTGGTACCCATCGAAGATTAGCTTCCCTTTCCGAGACTCTTAATGTTTCATTAAATGGTAATACCATCGACCACTCCTACTGTGAAAAGCTCTTGGGCGTTTTTATTGACCCCACCCTCTCATGGGACGAGCATATTTTCAAAACTATCAAGAAGTTCAACACCAAGCTTGAAATGATAAGAAGGGCAAAGCCATATCTATCCCCAAAACACATTCTTCTCTTATATAACACAATAGCTAAACCAACCTTGGAATACTGTTGTTCTGTTTGGGGAAATTGCTCTTCTGAACTTCTTCAGCAATTGCTTCTTGCTCAAAAACGTGCTGTTAGGATGTTACTTAATGCTGACCTTTCATCTCCTTCTGTCAACCTATTTCAAAAACTTGGCGTGCTTCCCATTTCTGATGTTGCTCGTCTAAGACTCGCCAACCTTGCATTTAAATGTGTAAATGGCCTCGCTCCAGAGTGTCTGGCGGATAAGGTTGGCCACCCACTCCATCGTTATGGCACTAGACATGCCACAAATAAACATCTATCCATCCCAAAGGCAAAATCAAATGCAGGGAAACGTCGTTTTTCTTTCCTGGCACCTTCTATCTGGAATAACTTACCTCTTGAAACTCACTCTGCTTCACTGTCTCATAAATCCTTTAACCGTAAATGTAAAGAATACTTTCTCAATCACTTAAACTCAACTACTGAATTAAACGTGTCAAGACTATACTGATCCAAGCAAATCTTACTGTGCTCATTCTCTAAACTCGTACTTGTTTTATAATTGTTCGTATACAACTTATTTCTAATACATCTATATTATCTTCATTCATCTCATCTCCTCTCTTCCTTTCCTTCCTTCTCTTCTTCTTCCTTCTCTTATTGTCCCTTCTGTACCAATTTGGGGTGGGAAAGCTATATCCAAACATTTTTAGCAACATAGATATATTATATCAACGTATTCATAATTCACAGATTTTTAGTTTCGATAGTTTAGAATTCAATTGTATAGGTAGCCAATTTATTGATGTATATAATTTAATTTATCGGGCCAGATTGGAAAAAAGTTCAACTTTATCTGCATGATACCCAATAAAGATTTATTATTATTATACGATGCGTGATCATTTTGTAAAACTTACAATTTTTTCCGGATCTTTTGCTGCTGATTCTGCCATGGCAGTCATAGAAGTGAGTAAAGATGATGCAATTGAAGTGCTCAAGGAACTGTATGCAAAAAGTCTTTTGCAACGTGAAAACAGAAAATATAGTCTTCATCCTTTTATTCACAAATTTGTTGTTGATTATGGCAAGATGGAAGGGAAGCAACATCTTCTCGAAGAAGGAAAATTTAATTTTCTTAATCATTTCCAGTCTCTTCTTTTACGAAATACAGAGTTGTACTGGACTAAAGATTCTTGTGAGCAATCTTTGAGTGCTTTCGTCGATAACAGAGTCAATTTCGAAAAAGCTTTGGAAATTTTGCTTGGTGTCCCAGTGCTAGATCTGAATGAAGCAAGAATGGAAAACACCAAGAAGATACTACAAGAATTGACTAACGTTGTCATGTACCTTGAATCCTGCACCTCTTGGGATCTGTTAGAAAGGTTGCTGGATAAATTCATTACATCAGCTAGGAACAGCAATTTGCTTAGTCGAGAATTGGAATCATTGTGCTGGAAGGGCCATATTGCACGAAGACGAGGTGACGAAGAAGATTACGAGAAGTTATTGAAACAGGCTGATGAAATATACAACAGTACTAGTGGTGCACAAATTGATGACAGAGCTAAAACGTGCTACCAATTATCCAAAGGACGGCACTTAAGTCATCAGTTGAATATTGAACCAGCAGTCGAGATAGTTGAAGAAATCATCGAGTTTTGTAAGGAAAGGGTAGATAGTGACCCAAGCATGAATGACGGTTATGCGAGAGCTATCGTGGAGCTAGGGCACAACTTGAAGCACAAGAAAGAATACGAAATGGCGGTGGACAAGTTTAAGCAGGCAAGTGCCATTTATGAGGAATATTTAGGACAACACATAAAGACAGCTCTTAGTTTTAAGGATATAGCAGATGGATATTTGATTCAAGAAACTCAAGACGGTTATAATCAAGCACTACAGTACTATAACAAGGCAATTGATATGTTGACCAACTTAAAAAGTGATTCAGAAACCCATATGATCTTGCTCTTGAAAAACACAGGCATCTGCAAAAGGAAGTTGCGCAAATATCCAGAGAGCGAAAATCACTTCATGAAGGCATTAAGCATTGCAGAAAACAATCTAAAAGAAGATCATAAGTACAAGTGTTGGGTGAAGGAGGAGCTAGCCTACCTTTATGATGATAGGGAGGACAGGGCAAAAGCTAAATTATTTGCTGTAGAGGCCAATGAAATGGCGAAAAAATTGAACTTAAGATCTGGAGACTGGCTTACAGATAAAGAGAGACTACAAACAATCCTCAGATACTCAACATGACACTGATACACGAACTATAGACCCCTTGCAATTTAAGCAAGCCGGAATATAGCTCACTTTGGAGGACAAAACAATAGGTTCCCATTCTCCGGAGATTGAAATTCCCTTGTTTTGTCCTCCAAATTGAGCTGCTTTGACGTCACGTGAAAGGGGTGTATTAGTTTAGAGGCTCTGCTATTGACAACAAACTTATCTTAAAATTCATGCACCTGTAGGTCTAAAATGATGAACATTAATTGCACTGATGAATTTGTGCATGATATTGAAGCTTCTTACTGAGGTAGGTAGTTTTTAACTCCTTTAGACGATTTTGTAACTTAATAGCCTTTAATTTGTTTGGGAGTATATATCAGACCTCTTTTTAAAGTTTACCTATCCATGTAGATCTAAATTGATGAACATTTAGCATTTGAGCTTTGACACTGTTTTTGGGTATATTTGACCCTCAGTATATCTAACACTTATCTTGTAGCTAACTGAAGAAACGTTTTATTCTTTCGGCTTTTTTAATTTTGCTGGGAATTTTTTATTTTATGTCTGTGAATTAATGTAATGAATTTTTTAAATCCATATGATATGCACATGATATGAGAAATTTAAAGTTTGGATATTGTCTCATCATTAATGTTTTTGAATCTCACTTCTGATTGTCTGAGAACATTGATTCTTCCAATCCCTGATGTCGTACCCGAGATTTGAAATATGGTTGACTTTTGTTTCAAAGGCAGAAGAAATCTTTATCGTACAAAATACGCTCAATGGCAAAATCATTGTCGGGTGCAAAACATAGAACATGGATGCTGAGAAATGGAACATGGGAAGTACGTTATTTAGGTGCGGTATCTAGTGATACAACTCGTGGAATGTTTTAAAAATTGCACTGACAGAAACCATGGAGGCTTTTTTAAACACACGTTTCATATCGACTGTGTATCTCAAATGAATATATCAGAGGATAATTATGCCATTTCCCAGAACACCATTCGGTCTCAGCTTCTATGTTCTATGTTTTTACAATGACAGCAATGACAATGATTTTACAATAGCAGTTATTACGGATGCATGCAAATGAGATGCAAATGAGACAACAAGCATTGTATCGACCCGATAGCCTCACTTGTATGATTCTTAAAACAAAAGAATATCTCATTGCGGGCTCAACTGTAATAACAGCTTTTGAGTGTATACGGTTTGTCATTGGTTTGTGGGCCGACCAATCAAGACTTAGCTATGTGCCAGCAACCAATCAAAGCTCGCGCTCAGTAATAGCATGGTATAAATTCATGGTATGAATTCCTGAAAATGATGTACTATGTACTATACATGTATGTAAAAATTTTCATATTAATGATTTTTTTATTTACTTTTAAAGCGTCCATGTTTGGATACAAACAGTTCTTTAGTTTCCTCATTAACTCTAGGTGAACGGCCACACATCACAACATTAAAATCTTCTTCCTCTGGAGAAAGACTTTCCAGCCGAGTCTTTGCAGGTTTGCTGGTAAACCTTTCTGGGGACCTTTTCTTCTGTTCCATTATATCACTCGACTCATCTTTTTTTCGTTTTCTTTTACCAACTTTTTCTTGCTGTCCAGTATCTATGATAATGGGAGGAAGCCTTATATTTGGTTTACTTGCGCTGGACGAAAACGTATCCTGAAAAGACATGTTGGTATTTAAACTGTTTGGTCTAGCAGGGCTTTCAGAATTGAGCATGTGTGGTTCAGAGGGGTTTTTGATTGGAGATCCAGCCCCGTGTTGCAAGCTAGGTAATTTGTAATCACTTCCTCTCAAAGTGTTTTTCTGCTCGTGATTTTGATCTTCTTTTAAAAGGCTTTTTGTTGGTTTGATTGGCAGGTTCAAACTCATTCTTAGCGAGGCATCTCGTATGTACCGGTTAACAGCCTCTTTCTCCACATTTTGTTTTTCTTTTTCTAAAGCGCCCTCAATGCTTCTTCTTATCCTCTCCAATGATGTCTCTGCAGCTTCCTTCTTTCTTTTTCCATCTTTGAATAAATAATTGCTATCCATTGGGGCTCTGACAGGGAAAACAATAACAATTATTCGTACTGTAATAATAACATAATCCCTTGACCCCCAAAAACCGACTATCCATTTTAGGCGACCAACCGTAGTCGTTATTACTGCGATTCTCAATATTCTGCGAACTCAGACATTTCAACGGCTTGTTGTGAAATTGGTTTTTTGCTGCCATCAATCAAAACTAATCAGTCGGTACCTTTTATATTTTTGACTGGCGGCAGTGAAAAACCACATTCCAACAGGGAACTCACAACTACGGAGTTCGCAGAATATTGAGAATCGCAGTAAGAGGCTCATATAATATGCAATGCATATGTTACAGCTTTCCATACACAATATTTATCACCTCCCAACGATACATCGCGACATTTAATGTTGAGATGTGGAAAACAATATCTAATGATGTGATGTGGTCGTTAGTATGGAAGATCGAGAAAATTATTGAAGGAATTGCTAAAGTAATCAAGATATGATTCGATTGACTTTCGATTTGCTGGACAGCCAGCGAGTGTCTAAAGAGCATGTTCCTTTTGTTAATATACTTCAATGACGTATAGCTTTAATGGGTTCTTTTATAAGGGATTATCAACGATTAGACTTAAGTCTTTCACCGTTGCTAACAGTCTTTCAGCATAACGCATTAAAAATGATCACAAAATGAGTCAAATGACTGAATATGAACCGATGAATACAAAGCATTCTGACTTGTGTAACTACAAGGCCAAATCACCAGAACCATATTGGCAAGATTGGTTACTAGCTAACTTGTTTAACAGTCATTAAAAGTACATATATTCAATGATGTTAACATGTTGGATACGGTAGAAACCTTGGACGCTTTGGCGCGTTCCTGTGACTTACAATATGTATATTTTTGGAGTCATTTCTAAGCTAAAAGATTACAGAGGGGTTATGTGTTTACAGTGTATCATAAAACTATTATTAAAGGTTTCAGAACTTACCAACACCAAGGCTTATCCCGTTCTTGGATACAGCATTTGTATTTGTTTGCTGCCATCTTTACACTCGTTATTGAGACAACATGATGTAAGGCAAACCGTCTCTTCGTTTTGACCTTTATGGCTCTAAGATGTCCCAAATCATCAAAGGTATGGCTTCAGTGTCACACTCGTTCTGTGACATCCATACTCCGCAATGCTGAGTATGAACTCGATGTGGTTTCGTATACTCACTGGACTGTGACGATCAAACTCGTTTGACGCACTTAGAGAGCACTTCGACCGTGTTATAGTATTTTTGCATGACAATGGACGTCACTTAGTGGTGAAAGGGTTTTGTTTTCCTTAAAATAATCTCATCACCTTAGAGTACCACTTTGTCATGCCTTAAAAGAAAAACTTTTTGGCCACTTTATTAAACGTTGTTAACTGGTTGGCCTAAACAGTCTAAGCTTCCGGTAGTACCTCCGTTTTGACTGGCTTGTAGAATGTTGAAGGTTTTCTGTATATCTTGTTTTCTGGTTTCATGTTGTAGAAATACAGTAGTCAAATACTTTGAGGAGTTATTTCGATATGATTTGATTTAAGAATCACTTGTTGCCCCCCAGTCAACCATTGTTTGTCCTCCAGTCAAATCCAGAAAAGTCACGTGATTAATAGTAAGTAACATCTTTTCGTATTTTTTCAAGAAAGGTTTTTTAAACCATTAACTCGAACCCCTCAGTAATAACACCATCGGAAACCTCACAAGGAACAGTTTTAACATATTGAGTGCTTTAAATAGCCAGCCTTTTTATCGACAATATCATATTTGGAACATTACTGCGCAACTGCAAAAAGAAGAATAGGAGTGCAAAGATGGGAGGGTATTACGTGTGGACTCGCGTGATTAGTTTGGTAACATTTCATTTGAAAAAGCACGCGCTCTTATTGGCAGAAAACCACCAAAAACCCAGTGCTTTGATCAGGCTATCCAACACAGAAACATTTATATAACTCTTTAATAAATTTAATACTTTGTCGATATTCTTAATTAAAAGGTAATAGCACTGAAGATAGTGCAATACTCTTCATAAATGTAATAAATGCACTCACTAGTTGACCAAGAAAATACAAGCTGAGCTAATGAAAAATGTCAACAACAAAAAAGAAATGAAACTGAAGTCAGAAACAGCATCATGCAATCACAAGCACCAGGATAAAATATAAGTCTTTAACTTGCACCTGATAAAAACCAGGAAGAGAAATAAAAGACTTAGTGAAAATGTACAGCATCACAGTGGGAGAGAACTCGGGTTACACCTGTACGTATCAGACATGGTCACTTAATTCCTTTTTAAATAGGTTTTTCATTCTTTTATCAATTAAAAATCTCTGAATATCTAAACCATGATAAAACAACAACACTCAGTTGGTTGTTGGTCATCGAATGAGGTTGTAATACTACAACACTTTTTTTTATCAGTCTGACACAACTTAGTAGGCACCACAAGTAAAAAGAAAAACAGCCTATGACTTCCGCCCATCTTCTTGATAGTAGACGGAAATTACTCTTTAACGAGTTAGTAGGCGCCATAATACAGTATGCCACAAGTTAGTAGGCACCACAAGTAAAAAACAGCCCGTGACTTCTGCCCATCTTCTTGATAGTAGCTGGCATTGGAGTCTGGAATGTCTTGTCATACGTCCCTGGTCCTGGTGTTTTCTGGTTTGTAATGAAATGATAGGAGATTAAAACAAGATGATAATAACAGTAATAGTAATAGTATTTATGCTCTGTTTACTTCATTCACTACATTTGCTTCAAATATGCAATTGCTGGATTTCGATCAGCTGACAAAAAGCAGAGTTGCAAAACCTATTGTTTCAAATGTTTGTCACATAACATCACACTTTCAATGCTTAAAACATCATGAAAAATGTATTACTGAAACAGTTGTGAAAAAAAAGCATTGCTACTGTAGTAAGTGAACTGAGCATGTGCAGAATTATTTGAATGAGCATGTGTGTTAATGCATACATGCATTGGAAGGTAAAGTAAGGGTGCTTTCATTTATTAGTGCATTGGGGGGGGGGGGGGGGTCAGCAAAACCTTCTGCTGTCTTTTCCAAATATTATCCAACCCCCCCCTTCTTCGTTGGCAAAAATATCATAACCCCCTATATTTGCCCACTTTATTACTAAACCCCTATAAAGCTGCATACAATTAGTAACAACTCCCCCCCCATTTAGCTTTAGAAAATAATGTGACCTCCCAATATTACTGACCCCCCCCCCCCCCCATACAGTAATAAATGAAAGCCCCCTAAAGTAATGGTGTTAATTAGTAATATTAGAAACTGAGTTATTCGTTACACTGCTAATGACCAACACACTAATGAGTGAGTGTCACTTGTTAATATTTAAATAAAAGTAGCAAGTGCTTACCAGTACATGAGGCTGTTGAAACCTTGGAGTTTTGGATTTAAATGATGAAGTTATATTTGGACCTTTTGGTAAAATGGAATCTTTTGACAAGTTATATTGTCCTGGTGGAGGACCAATTCTCTGTGGAAATAAGTTGAATGGCATTGATCCATGCAGTTCTGAATTTTTACTGTAAAGCATTTACATTCCAGGAAAAGTCTGTCTTAGTAGGGTTTGTACAGTGTTAAGGATATCTATACCTCCCATGTGGAGGGGAATTGGAATTTCCAAAGAGTGGGGATCTGAGGAGGGTAAGGGAGCTTTAGATTTGACCATGAGGACAAGTTTGAGTATAACAATGAAATTTCATCAATAAAAATCTTCCACCACAAACTCGTTGCTGTCCTTTGCTTGGCAAAACATATCTCTAAAACAGCAGTAGCCCACTTTCGATATTCTTGTTGGGCGATCACACACAAAGCAATTCAAGATGAGGCTCCAGGGAAATAATGGAGTAATCCTAGTAGAATTCTTTTGTTTTCCCCAGAGCCTCACCTCGAATTGCGTTGTAGATGGAGGAGGGCATATGGTGTAGTTCCAGTAAACATCCATACCTCCCCCAGGCCATAGATGGGATTGAAATTCCCAAGAGATTTGGAAGGTGTAAGAAGTACAGATATACATTTTTTGGAAATAAATAATACCATAACTTACTGCTTTGAAGTAAACAGTTGGAAATCTATTGACTTGGGATTTAAAAGCAGGATGTCTGGAAAAAATATCAGAGACATATATTATGCATGGCAATATTATAATATATGATAATTAGAAAAGGGTATGGTATTTATTTGTAGCAATTATTCATAAACACTGGTACAATTGGGAATATTTTTCTTTACATTTTTTCCCTCATTTTCTGTATTTTTCTAAAACAAGCTTGCTTGCTGTTCTGTGTGCAGTTATAAAGCACTTGGAACACTCAAGAAGTGTGGAGAAGCGGACCACTTATAACACATTGTGTTTCTCTCACGGCGTGCCAATACCTGCATGCTTTAATATAACTGCACACATGCAGCACATGAATACATTTTCTATTTTTTTCATTATGTTGACTTACTTTGAGGGTAACTTAGGAACATATCTATAACCAGGGTCATATGTAGTTGGGCTTATTTGGCTGTTCACAAATTCCTGAAAATAAAAACACAAAAGAAATTGAAATTAACTCTATTGGATGTGTTAGTCTCCTTTGCAGTTGTTTAGTGTTGGAATTTGGGACCAACAAAAGAATGGTTGCAAAAGAAAAGGAATCTTGTATATATGTACATAAATCGAAAAACTCTATAGATGCTTTTTCTTACTAAATGCTGGCAGTCGCATTGAATGACGAAATAATAGAATCTGAGAAATGGAATTATTTTCCAATGCATTGCTTTACTTCCATTTTAATAAACATGCAAACTTGGTAGCTGTGAGCTTCACACTGAAATTTGGTTTTTTGCTGCCGTGAATCAAAAGTAAACAGGCGGTACCCTTTATATTTTTGACTGGCAGCAGTGAAAAAGAAAATCCCAATACAGAGTTTGCATGTTTATGAAAAATATAGCAATAATTATTTATAGAAATCAAGGGATTTTCCAAAATACTTCGCAAAATTTGAATGAGAAAAGCAGCAGGAACTAAAAAACTGAGAACCTCCCCCCCCCCTCCTCTATCCATCCAAACAAAAAACAAAAAAAAGGCCTTGTTTTCATTAGGGTAGCACTTAATACCCAGTGGCTAACAAACCTGTAGGCCTTGTTCCATATCCAAAATGGAATTTAGAATTGTTTTTTTGTTGAGAGGAGAAAACCAGAGAATCTGGAGAAAAACCCTTAAATCACAGGAGAGAACCAACTAGAAACTCTACGTTCACATACGACACTGAGCCCTCCAGGGGGGTCCAATAGCAAATTTAAGTCCTTATAAAGGGGGTTCGGGTGCAGTTTAGAGGGTTCTGATGACCCCCCCCCCCACCTATACATATAGATCCACCCCTGTGTTCAGTAATTATTTCTTACTTATTACTTACTTTGTCTGTGTAACCAACTAATGCAGTAGGCATATGATATCTATCACATGACTTAAAACTATATGTTATCTGTTTTCTGTCCATTTTGTCTACTTCTGTCATATGTTTATAAAGTCCAGGCATAAGAATGGTTCCTGTTCTTGAAGGATCTGCAGTTTTCTTACGTCCAGTATTTTTAAACCCATACGTGGCTTTGATAGGATTGGAGCTCATATCTCCAACAAAGTCTTTTGATTCATAAGCTCCAGGCACTGGTGTATCCTGAAGATCCAAAATAAATATTGAATCGTATAAGAAAAAGTTTGACTATGCTTGATAATTAGTAACACAAAACTACAACAATAGCATATTTGTTCACCAATATTAAAGTTCATGATTTTATTTTCAAAACTAAAAATTCAGATGTACCTTAAGAGTAGATCTCCACCATTCTTCTCTATCTGTAATGGGTTCTTCATAATTATAAGGGCTTTTACTTCTTCTACCAGTGTGAGTCTAAAAGAGTCAAAAACACAATCGGCTTTAAGAAGCTAATCTTCAATGGAACTTTCCAAATCGCATTTTGAAAGTTTTGATAAAATCAGATCGGCTAAATAAATAGCTTCAAAAAGCAACTTACGATCGGTAGATGTGATGCAGGTCTTCTGGCATAAGCTGGTGCTGTTCCTGACTTAGATTTAAGCTCATGAAGAGGACTACTAAACGTTGCAGTGCTAACAGCCATGCTTCTTCTTGTTGTGTGTTGACATGTTCCAGGCGTCAAGGCGTGATTTCCATAGTAACAAAAAAGAACCCGAACTTCACACGAAAATCTTCCGAACATTGTACGATAACTTCCGAAAAGATTCCGAGACACTAAAAGCGCGCTAATCAAGCGCGAGAAGGTCGAAAAAATCCAAAAAATCCATTTGAAAATTATCAAAAAAGATATTTTAAAGTATAGTTAATCAAGACGTAAGGCTTTGGGAAAAGGAATTAGTATCTCTTAGGTTTTTATATGAGGTGGCAAGTAAAAGTTGAAGAAATGAAGGACTCAGTTCAACATGGCGGTCATGTGCAGGAAGACACCTTTCAAATGGAGATTGTTTCAACTCATAAACTGAACCATAATTTCAATACTTTATCGGTTGGGAAGCCGTTTAGGTAAGAGGATCCAGTTTTGTTCCATTATGGAATGCATTAAGCTTAGTAAGCTTTAAAATGAACAATTTTCTCACCTGACTCTCGTAAACCAGCAGTTTAAAAGCTTAGCTTGACGCTCAGTTTTGAAGGACGTGGAAAAAGCTGTACTTCCTAGTATAGTAGTAAAACAAGGCTGACGTCTTTCCATTCTTGAATGCAGTTTTCAGTACCTTCTATTTTTCTAGTGACACCTAACAGGCCAACTTCTACAATCTAGCACACAGGGATCCCAAACTTTGAATTTAAGAAGAGAGAAAATACAAAAATATGTTTAGCAAATAATTATTATAGTTTTGTCATATTGTTGCTAACAGTTATTTCTAACATTTTCATTATTCTAAGAACGCTTTTAATTTTTCTCTAATTGTTATTTCTTTAGTTTTTTGTTAACCATAGCTTAATTGGCTTACTTGGGCTTCCTGTGTGGTAAATGTGATCAATCATTGCCCTACCCCTCCCCCTCCCCCTTCCCCTCCCCCCCCCCCCCCCAAAAAAAAACAACACCTAATTTATTGAAGGTAGTTCCGGACCCTTGCTACAGTAAACTGTACATCCATTTTGGCGTCTTGTTTTTTACCCTTTATTTGTGTTGATTTGAAAATTTATCTAAATATTTGTTTATCAATGACAGATCAAAAAGCGAGTTTTTATTGTCTTGTTTTCTTTGCAGATACCCTGATTATTGTCTAGTAACTGGTGGTGATGATGGAACAATAAGAGTCTATATAGCCAATAGTGATCCTAAAATACAGAACTTTCAGGTATGAGGTACAATGATGATGATGATGATGTGCTAAAAATAACGGCCAGTCATGATGTCACCAACCAAATAAGATTTAGCTTGGTCATACCTCGTTTCCAGCTCAACACTACCAGTCAAAATGACTGACAAGGCAAAGATTTCACCACACAAGTTCCCATTCTGGCCAGACATTGATGACAATAATGGAGATGATGAGAATGGTGATGATGCATGAATACGATGATGATGGTTATGATGATGATTATGATGATAGTGATGATGATGATGATGATGCAAGTGATGATGATCACCATCTAAAACAATTCACAATTTCAGCTTGGACTTCAAACCATGCCCTACTACTCTCGTACAGTGTATTACTCCAAAAGTTGTATAATTTTGGGACATCATTGATTTATTGCTGAAAAAGCCTTAGAAGGGTTACATCACACATGTTGAATGGAAATGTCATGAAAGCTTTTAAGCTTAAAAGCCATTTGCATAAATTCTAATTTCCAAATCAAGTAATAATTATTTGAGAATTTTTCTATTTTTCATTCCTTTAGGAAATTTCTAAACTTGAAAGCAAAGGAGGACCAGTACAGTGTCTTCACCTGCACAACGTTACTAAATTTGGCTCCACAGATCTGATTATTGGTGATTCCAAGGGAATGCTAACAATATTCAGCAATGAACAGATACTAAATCGAAGAGTTTTGTCCCATGGCAGTATCACTGCATTAACTGTTGATGAAGACTTTGGTATGTTAACACAGTAGATTGCAGTTATAGACAACATAATCTTATGTACAATGTCCCATTGGGGGGGGGGGGGGGAGGATTGGAATATCTAAGGGGTGGGGAGGGTAGATTGTGATTATATATTGGAGGGTATATAGTGTACTCCCAGAAAATATCCATGGAGGGAAATTGAAATGTTCAAGTGCTGGGAAGGGTCTGAGGAGGGAGTATGTTATGTAGTTCCATGAAATATCCTTACTAGGGGCATTACTAGGACATTTTGGCAAGTATGTTTGGAAATAGGATTTTTGATTCAGACAAATACTTATTAATGATTATGGAAAAGAAGCAAATCTGAAAAAATTGAGAATTTCTCAAGTACACACATGCATATTTGCATAAAGGAAGCTACGCCCCTGCTTACCTCACCCATGGAGGAAGATTGGGATTTTCAATGGGTGGGCTAAAGTGTATGAAGAGGATATATTGTGCAGGAAAAGAGGAGTATTATCTTGAGGTAGAGACTAATCTGTGGTCTGGGGGAATGCCCCCCCCCCCCCCCTGCCCACTCTCTGAAAATTTTTGATATTAAGGCTAAACTGAAAAATGGTGGTTCCATAAAATATCCATACCTCAACGGAGTGGGATTGCAAGTTATAAGGAGTGGGTAGGGTCTAAGGAGGTTATATTGCATAGAACTTTCCATAATATACTACATAGGGGCAATATAGATTTTCCAAAGGTTTGTAGGGTTTGAGGGCCTATTTGGTTTTGTATTAGCATGTACTATACTTACTATATACTATGCTTACAGATGAAGGTACTGTATCTGAGTTACCTTTACATTTTCACTTTGGTTTTATTCCTAAAGCATAGCGTTTGGTTTGTATTTCAGCTGGGAACCTAGCTATAGTTGTGGGTGATGATGAAGGTACAGTTACTGCAGTTTCACCCTATGGCAGTCTGTGGAAGATCAGGCTACAGGATGCTTGTAAACAGATGCACAAGGCATGTACCATATCTAAGCACAACCAAGTTTATACCACATGAAATATCTGGCCCTTATGCAACCATCATGAATAAGAGTACAGGCAGGGATGGTATTGGTGAATGTAGACATGGTGAGGATGATGGTGATGATAGTGGTGATGATGATGATGATGATAATGATAATGATAAAGAAAGGATACTTATTCGTTGTCTCACGATTGAGGGTCATTTGTAGAAGACTGAACGTTGCTAGTCTTCATCAGGCGATAGTGTAGACTGGATGATGCGTCTGTTATATACACTGCTCGTTGGAACATCTGTGGTGTGGTTGGATTGTCGGTTTGTGCTCTGATTGCATGTTTAAGAAAAAAAGGGTCATCAACCCTTCATCAGAGTTAAAAAGTGAAAAGCATATTAACAAGCACGCTTACTTTTTAACAGCTTTACGATCTCCATAGTTACGCGTTCCTTTCGTAGTATTGTGCGTTTTCTTGTTGTTTTTGGACACTTTTCACTTTGGGTGATTGTTATAAATTAACGTGGAAGAAACACAGAAATGAATAAATCAAATGAAACTCACGTAGAAGGAAATCCTCAAATGTTGATAATGATGATAACAATAGAGCGGTTTTCGTATAAAAGGGAAACAATACGGCAAATTCATAGCCATACTGTAGCCGTACCGTATCTTACCGTAGCCGTAACAACGCGTTGGGATTGGTTGAATTACTGGAAGACAATAGGAAGCCATTTCAATGTTACGGCATGTCGTACCGTGTACATGCTGTACGTCAGTACCGTAGGTTTCCCACTCATACAAAAACTACTCTAATGAAAAGAATTCATGATGATAATGAGAAGTAAGAGAAGGAGAGGGATGAGAATTAGAATATTTTTTTAAGAACATTTTCCTTTATATTTCATATTCTTAGGAGCTTGGCTTGTCCACTTCAGTCAAGTGCATGTTATCTGTGCGACTACCAACAAGCAGTGGCGCACCTGCAAACTACCTCCTTGTAGCAGATAACTGCAAAAACCTCTTCATTTTACAGAATGGAATGGTTGTCTTCAAACTACAGGTAACATCAGTTGTGACTGCTATGACTCCAGGTTATTTCATTCCTATCATTCCCCAGCTCTTTTCACCTTCTCAATCTTTTGGAAGTCCACGACAACAGAGCGTCACATCCAGCCGACACCCTCAAGTTGCCATAGCAACTGAAGAAGGAAGTATTTATATCTTGAGTAACTTCCAGCTGCAACCTTATGCCAGTGTTCAGTTGCCGGTGACCCATTTGGCTACCTTCCCAGGTGACGGGAACCCAGATGGCACTGACTTCTTACTATGCGCTGGACATTTTAATGCATTGATGGTGTTTCAGCAGCAGGAACTTGTTAAAAAACTTGATACAAAAGAATGGCTGCACACTGTGTCGTGTACCAACATTAATAATGAGAAACAAATCATACTCGGGATGATGGACAATACTGTCATGACTTATAAGGTTGCTATGCCATCGTCTTGAACAAGGAAAAAATACTGTCATCGCTCATGTAAAAATGTAGAATAACTTTAATAAAATTCGTCACTTAAGTTTTATGTTCCATTTAAATCAGACGAATGGATGGATAGGAGGATGGCTGGATGGACCGACGACCGACTGACAGATTGACGAATAAATGGATAGATGAATGGATGAATGGGATAGGATGGATGGATGGATGCATGGATGGACCGACGACCGACTGACAGATTGACGAATAAATGGATAGATGAATGGATGAATGGGATAGGATGGATGGATGCATGGATGGACCGACGACCGACTGACAGATTGACGAATAAATGGATAGATGAATGGATGAATGGGATATGATGGATGGATGGATGAATAGATGTTTGGATGGATGGATGAATGAATGGGATAGGATGGATTATTGAATAAGCTTGGAAGTTGGGCAGATTTGTAATGCAGATGAATAAACTGATGAGAAAATAAATTAAAAAGTAAATGGATCAGTGAACGAGCAAATGAATGAAATAGTGAATGAATGGAAGAGATGGATGAAAGAAAGTACGAAAAAGGAAATGATTGAACAAGTGAATAAAATAGTAAACGGATGAATGAATAAATGAACAAGCAAAAGAACGAGCAAGTAGAGTGAATGGGTGTGGTGACGTGAATGAATGAAGCATGATCTAATCCTTTCATTTTCTATCTTCGTTTTCTCTCCTCTTTCGCCCCTCCTTGAGTGTCTCAATATGTGTGTTCGAACAACTGAGTCTATTTCTGAGATAATAATAATGATAATAATGATAATAATAACTTTATTTGACACAGAATTCAGAAAGATTGAAACTTATTTACACTGAAGCTGTGTATAAAATAAATAATAATAAAATCTTAAGAAAATTAAACAATATTAAATATACATAATAATAATTTATCACTAAAATTAAAATCTATCAGAATACAACTAATATAATCAAATATATACACTAATAAAATGATTAATATTAAATACGTGGGACTAGTAAATGACAAAGGCTTGCGGCTTACATGAAAAAAAAAGAAAGATTAGAAAAAGAGAACATCTACTTAGCTGTCTTATTCCATGTTTATAACAAATTAAATAAGAAAGAGAGATACACTTCAATGTTAAGCATTAATGATTGTATTACTTTTGCATGAATGTCACTGAGATAAAAAAAAAATTCTGTAACTCCATCTATCTAGTAGTTTCTTTGATTCTTTGTCACTAGAGGCGAGTCAAACCACTAATACATATTTCATGTTACAAATTCTCCAGACCCTTGACTTGAGTTTCTTTAATTTAAGCTTGTTTCGAACCCAAGATTGCCTACAAGTAGAATATACAACCCAGAAAAGGATAGTAATAACCACAGGAAATCACCTGAATAAAAAATATATTGTTTGTCTCTCATTCTCCAAGTCCTAGTTTTGATTTTAGGAAATGTGTCTCCATTGACAACCAATTTACCAAATGAAAACGAAGACATATTTTATGCAACGTTCTCTTAACATCATAATTCCAGTCAACTCGTCAAATCGATGTAATACCATTTCCAAATTATTTTAACTTTATTTTTGATTTTCCTTACAATATATAAGTATTTCTTCATATTGCTTCTGCGAGCGATAGATATTTGCTTCTGGGAACCATATCTGACATTATGCTATATATATTTTATTTTCATCTTATACATAATTAAATATTTTCACAACTCGTTGTGGTTTGACGTAAACAGGATTCCACCCTCGGTTGTGGCTCTCCTTTTAGAAAACTAAACGTCTAACATTTACGTTTTTATAGTTTGAAGCACTTTGAAAATATCAAAAATTAATAGCCAAAATAACTTTTGTTAGTTAATAATTGTTGCGTGGCCATACTTGATGAAAGAAATTAAAGTTTACGCTGGGATTTCTGTCAGATTCTTTGCTTGTGATAACCTCAAATTATCAGTCAATTTTCGCCCCATTCTTTATCATCGCACGTTCAAACTCTGTATCTGACTCATGCTGAGAAAAAACACTCTATACGATCTTCATATTAGCTAATCTGTGTTGAAAAATACGAACTTTTTTCACTGAGTTCCTGCACCTCAGTTTTTCTCTCGATTTTAGAAATGGTCACAACATGATTTCTGTTTCGTTTTGCTCGTCTGACTATATAATTACAGTTGTTGAAGTGTACTGGTGTTTAGTCGGCGTTCAAGTGAAGAACGAATATCCCACAGAGTCTTTACATTCACCAACGCTTGCCTTATTGTGAGAGAGATCAGTGCTTGGCGATGCTTAGCTGTGATTGGCTGGCCCGAGTCCCTGGTCCTGTGCGGTCGTCAACCTTTCCTTTGATATATGATATAACGATATGTAACCAGATGCTAAAGCATCCAACATCGACATCAGACCATCTTGTTGGGAATACTAGAAATAACATGGTCTTGAAATGGCTTTTCATGGTCTAGGAATGTCTTTCAGTACTAAGGTATTAGCGTTTTTCACTTTTTAAAGTTTTCCCTATTCCTCTCTTCTCGTTTATTCCCATTCTGTTCGCCGCACCCTCACTAGACACCATCAATGAGATCAAACATGCTCTAGAAAAGTCAAAATAATATTTACTGCCATTTGAGGTCTTCTGACATAAGTGGCCATTGATTTCTTGCATCATTGTATCTATTAGCGAAGTTTTTTCTGATGAAATTTCCTATTCTTTCGGTTAAAATTTTTTGTTGCAATCCATTATTGAGTAGAAATAATATATTTAAATCGAGACCTTCTATACAAAAAAATATATATACAAAGTTTCGGTGCCTCTGAAATTCTTTTTCTACCAGTTTTAACTAAAATCCTGCATTGGGACATTCTATTTTATTTTACTTTATTTCAGTATTTTATCAATTTTTTTAGACGTATTTAGTTGGTATCTCACAGTGTTATGTTATTCCAACGATTACAGATCTAGAGTTTTCGAGACATTTTTATTGAGAGCATATAAGTATTATCTCAGTATTGATAATACTTATGCTTTGCAGCTCGGTTTTTATTGGCCTGACCATAACTCCATCACTACCGGGAAAATTGATGGACAAAATAAATTCATTAACTTCGTACTCGATCTGGAAAGCTATGCTCCCTAGGAATTTTGATTGCCTAATGAGTCTGGAATACACATGGTGGCTTTTTTTAACTTCCTAGTTATATGCTATGTTTAGTGATCGTAATTACTCTGGTACAATTTCTAAGGTATAAAATCACATACTTTTCGTCAGTTTTACCGAAGCATGTATTGATGTATGGATCGATATCGTGTGAAGACGTTAAACAAAGCCAATGATAGCGATATATAATTGATGTAAGAGCTGCTCTCATACATACGAGGTCGAGTGAGTACTTCATTAACATACACCCATGTTTTTCAATGTGGTATCAATATACACAAATTCACCATCGAGGGAAACAAAGTTTGGTAGAACTTCGGCCGGCAGGGCTTGTGCAGTTGCTCTAGATGGGGAAATCCTAGAATAGACTTTTCCCGAATTAGCTTGGATGATCACGAAACAGTCGAGACTGAACTTGATTTTTTTTATTTATCAATGCAAATCTCGACTTGAAAACATTTATTCGTGATTATCCAAGCAAATTCGGGAAAGGTCCGTTATGATAAGAAACAGACAAAAATATCCTCGATCGGTTTTTCTTATAATGATGTTCATTACAGCACGGGAATTTTGTCGGGTCTCCATAGCAACTGCTGTAGTCCTTCAGCAGTCATCATTAATAGATGTCAGTGAGAGTAAAACTTGTTTATTCTTAGTTTACTCGTGGCAGGCATATTATTCGACACATGGAAACAAGGAGAAGTCAAGAAGGCTCCAGACTCCATTATTTTCTTGTACATATATCATTTTCCTTGCGGTTTTGTGTTTATCATCCATACCCTCTTCGCAGTGACGTTTGTTTTACCTCAGTAATCATGATATGTCTCGTGCAGTTGCACCGGTCTCGTCAAGCCTTCAAGTCCCTTTGTAATATACAAATACTGCATTTGTCTCCGCGTCTCCTGTGCTATTATCTTGGCTTTCATTTTCAGTCTCGAACCTTCTATTTAAGTTTGCCTTAGGGTTTCAATCGTCAAACCAATTTTTCTAGAATCGTACCGGTACGTACTGAGGCGTCAGTCATGTTGGTCAGTTAACTGTCATAAAAAATACATGCGCAAATACAAAAACTAAAAAATAGGTTATAAAATGTCGCGTGCTGTGTTGTGATTGGTTTAAAAAATTGCGTACCGTTGCTGAGCCGTTTTAGTTCGCAAATGCACGTGGATACTACACTGGTGAAAAACGCACTGCGCATGCTCGGAAATTCAGCAGAAAATTCTTGACGAGTCGTGTTTTACGAAGAAAAACATTGGAGATTTCCATGTCTTATATTATGCGAATTTCTCTTGTATTATTTGACCAGGGAAAGAAAACAATTAAGGTAATATGTCAGGAAAAAATAAGCACTAACTTTCCACGAATGGCCTTGACTTTAGAGATTTCCTAAACGCCGGTAAATCTCCAATGGTTTTCTTTGTAAACACGACGAACTTCCGAGCATGCGTAGAGCGTTTTCCACTCGTGTCCGTAGAAACACAAAATGAGCTCAATACCCAGCCACCGTGGTGATATTTTTTTGAAATTTCTTTTTCAGTTCTGTACCGATTTATGAATGACAATTGTCAAACTGTGTAGAAAAAGGGCAAGTTGGGTACGCATGCGCAATGGCGTACGGCACATTAGGTATGTATGAGTAAACTGTCATGAACTGGGAACCCCGTGTCTTACCAATTAATAGGGCATCGTTTGAATGTAAGTAACATAAAAAATAAAAGTGTCCTATTTCACTATGACCCCACATCTTGTAATAAGGGGGAAATGATAAAGAAGATACTCTGCAGCTGAATTGATAGCTCTGATCATGATATGTCTGGTTCTCGAGCGTTGTATAAACCGGTGTTTACCCTACAATATTATACGGTATTTGGTGGATATTTATATTGCTTTTCTAAGTCCTAAAAATACAATTTTTCGCAGTTTTCTTTGTATTGTTGCTGTACGTTTTGTCCCCCTCCCACGATCATGATTGTTAGGAAGCGTTAAACTGTTAAACTGAAAACAAAATATTTTTTTCATGTGATGTCATAGTGAAATAGGGCAATTTCTCACGGAAGAATTTCTGTTGTTCTTTCCTCCAATATGGCTGCCGTCACGTGATTGAACTCATCCCGAAAATAAGTCCGCTTTTTTGCTTCATACACTAATGCCATACGAGATGAGGACGAGATTAGATGATTTCTGTAGTTGTTCTTTCCTCCAATATGGCTGCTGCACGTGATTGAAATCATTCCGAAAATAAGTCCGCTTTTTTGTTCCATACAACTGCCATACGAGATGCGATCGTTATCAGGCTTCATTCGACCGACGGAAGCCAAAATCAAGAGATAAGAAAGAATTAATGACGTCAAGTTTCTAGTAACGGCTGTTATGACGTCATGCCTATCACTAGTGTCTGTTCATGTTGTTTTATGACAGAAGAAGCGAAAAATCCCAACCGCTTAAGTGCACTTTCAATATACACCCCTATCCACTTGACGTCAAAGCACCTCAATTTGGAGGACAAAACAATAGGTTTCCAATTCTCAGGAGATTGAAATCCTTTTGTTTTGTCCTCCAAATTGAGGTGCTTTGACGTCACGTGAAAGGGATCTATACCCATGCTATTCTTTTGTACAAATTCTCCCCAACCCTCCCCTTAGATTTCCAGCCACTTTTCACTCTACATTGCCTTGGATTTCTAATGCTCCTCAATCTTGCTTCAGAGGATTCACTTAAAAAAACTAGAAGCATTAACTGATATTTTTGGGGCGCAAAAAGTCGTTCTGTCTCAGCATATTCAAAAAAGGGTTTTCTTTAAAACCTCTAAAAAAAACGTGGAAAAAAAACCCGTGTTCGTACGCTGTGGACGTGACCAACCGCGATCATCAGTCATAGAAAAGCAATTCCAGCTATCACGTATCTGTGAACCAAAGTAAAGATTCAAGATTGTAGAGTGTCTTTGAGGACGTGATGAGACAGGTATTGGTACTGTTATACAAAGGATCAATAATATCAGGCATTGTAGTCAATGATAAGCAATAAAAACGAATGAAGCAGTTGACGTACGGATTGATCTAGATAATGATCGTGTAAATCACTGAAAATTTGGTTCAGATTTATTAGGTATAACCAGCAATGAAACTTAACTTTAATAATCAAATATGGGTGATTATTTTTCCTTTTTCCTTTGTATTTAGTTTGCTTTAGGCAGTTGGTTGATTACTAATGAACGGTTAAAAAAGACTGATAGAATGAATGAATAAGTGAGGGGAAAACAAGGAAATGACTTGAACAAAAACAATTGAAATAGAAAGAAGGATAGGAAATAGAATGAAAGGACAAGAATGGGAAAGAAAAGGGAAGGAAATAGGATAAAGTGTTGATTTATCGATCATTGGTGTGAAACTCCTGAATACCAACTGAGAAAAATAGAAGAAAAAAAGTAGAGAAGAGAAGAATAGAAAAGAAAAGGGAAGAGGAAGGGAAGGGAAGAGAAGAGAAGAGAAGAGAGGAAAGGAAAAGAAAAGAGAAGAAAAGAATAATAGAAGAAATTGAATATCGTAAAACAGACCGTGCAAGCTGCCACAAGGCCGCTGTGTGTAATTTGGCTGGTAATTTGGAGATCCAACTGAGAAATCTTAGACAGAAAAGCACTGAAATTATACCCCATTAAACTGAAAACCCAATCAAATCAGTTACCCTTTGGTAATTACCATCAAATATACTATTCAGGTTGATAAATGATGAGTTAGTTTTAGTCGATCGAAGAGAGAAAACTTCTTCAAAAGCGTGGTCGGATTTCCTCAACTTTTCTTTACAATTCTTTTAATCTTTTTTTGTTTTTCTTGTTTTAACAGTCTTGTTACTAGTAATTGCACCCCTTGCGTTTAGAGAAGCATGTAAAAACAGCTGTAATACCCCACAAGATTTTATTGTTTCACAAAAAAACAATCTTAATTTTTCCTAAAAAAATTCCTTTTTTTAATGAGCTCTAGTTAGTGTATTTTGTCTTCGCTGCAGATTTCTTTCCTCCCAGACTTACGTTAAAGAAGTAAGAATGACATCCATTCAAGGATGTAAGCTTTAATATGAGGGGAAAAAAAACCCTGCGAGTTAAAACAGATGCGGTTAACTTTCACGAGCCACAAGGCTCTAAAAGGAGAAACCTCATTACTTTATGCGCGTCTGCTATTCAAATATCCGATTCAATGAAATTATATTTACAAAGCAGTTGAGTGGTTTTCGAATTGATGTTGCTTGAATCGGCAAAATAGCAAAAAGAAAAAATTATCAATCTGTATGTTATTTGTTAAAAGGTTTAAACCAGATACGAGTGTATCATTAGTGTGTGAATAATGGTAAAAATCTCCAACATCTTTCTAAATGGACTTGATTTGCATAATATAAAAATCTCTCGAGTTCATGTTTTTGTGATTGTAGAGGCAAAATCTACTAGTTGGTATACATTTGCCACTTTGAGAAGAAAAGTGTGTTCTAAAAGTGCTGCATTGTTCTGGTATATCCGGTTTTCTTCCTCGAGCATTGATGGATTGGGAAAAAATAGCACACTGACCTAAAAATAGCTAAAGAAAAAGTCCGGAGACGTGCGGCAATATGCGTTTTTTTTCTTTCTTCAAGAATATCCATGCCCAATTCGCCTATATATAGCTAGAATGTGTTAATAGGAGCAGAAAATTATTATTTTTTTGATTAGATTTATTCCGGTATACGCTTGTTTTGTTGTCACACCATTCATTGATTTTTGCGAGCTTCCTCTCGATGTTGACCAATCAAACACCGTGTTTTTCATTGATAACAACGCAAGTGTCACGCTCAGCCAAGCGCTTCATTTAAATACGAAATACAAAGAAAACCCTCTTGGGGTCTGTTTTGTTTTATTTATATTTTTCTTTTAACGAAAATCATCTGTTAAAAGTTTTCTTTAACATCTTTAAGAAGGGTTGAGAAATTCAACTCGCTTCTCGCGCGGTTTTCGTCGATTATTTCAGCCATTAGTACGCGAGCTGTAATGAATTTATAGTTCGCGCGGGCTTTGTTAGTGCCACCTGGCCGTGTTTTGATCGAGCGATCGCGAAGTCGAGGATAAATAATTCATAGAGTGACCGCGATCAAAGGACTAATGAGAAAGTCTCGTTGCAAACACTAACTGCTCTACTCGGGCGTAGATAGCTTACTTAGAATGTGAACTCGGTGAAGAGAATCGCGAGGGAAAGCGTCCAAATCGACCAAGATGGGCCGTACGTATTCTCCCATCTCAAAAATTTGGGAATTTGAGATTTGTAAGCTTCGTTTCTAATGATGTTTTGTTTGATTTCTAGTTCCTATACCTGCCATAGTCTTTATGGCAGTCATCGGTGGATGCTGTCTGTTACTATTGATTCTTTATCAATGCTTGAAAGCGGGATTCTTCTTCAAGACTGAGCCTCCCGAAAGACCCGACGAAAAAGACTACGCCGAACTAGGCGAAGCATACGGTACCGAGACCGACGATGATTACTTAGGCCCTTCATCAAAAGGAACAAGTCGCCGAAGCAGCTTTAACACGAGTGGGAGTAAGTCTGATGGCGAATTGGCTTTGGGAGAAAGCGCTTCGGTTTGTGGCTATGGACGATATTCCGACTCAGAATACAGCCCAGGTGCTCAACGAGCTATTTCTGCCTATGGTGAAGCCATTGATGGACGAGACGACGTTCTCTCTAATGCTGGTCGGATCCAAGTATCCGCTAGCTATGCACCGACATCAGAAAAACTGACGGTCAATATTGTTCGTGCCGAAGACGTCCCTACCAAGCAGCGTGGCGGGGCTTCGACTGTTCAAGTTCGTATTGTTTTATTGCCTTCAAAAAAGCAAAGATTCAAAACCAAGGCAAAACCTGCAACTAATCCGAACTTTCAAGAGACTTTTACGTTCAGTCGTGTACCACAAAGTGAGATGCACGAATATACTCTCAGAATACGACTGTACGGCCATGAACGGATAGGAAGAGATAAGCTGTTAGGAGAAACGAATATTGTTCTTCCCGAGTTCGAGTTAGATGGGGACGGAGCTGCGCTCTGGAGAACTCTCACCCCTGGAAATGCAATTGGGGTAAGTAACTTTAGCTGTTCGGTGGAATGAACGGTGCTGTTTAACAACACTCACAGAGTGTTAACCAAATTACACTCTAAGAATCAACACTTTCTTTGGCTTGCAGTTTGACTCAAAAATTATGAAATTGGCTTTTCTATTACTTGGGAAATGGGTGGAATATTGACAGAAAATAGAAAAATGAAGATAGTTCGATACCATAGTAATTCCCTTGGAGACTAGTACTGACAACTAAAACTACAATGTTGAGAGGCAGTGATCCGTTCAATCGATTCATCTCCGTTCTCGCGATCGCTCTCAGTACTCGTTTTTTTAAATAACGAGAAAGAAAAACCATTGTTTGAAGAATCCAAAGAAAAAGAATGACTCATTTCTAGTATCACTTCAGTGTTTTTTAATGATGAAAAAAATAAGTTCAAGTTGAAAAAACGAGACATAAAATTCATTCAGAAATTCAGAAATTATGCAAATTCCAAGTCCTGTCAAGTACTCAATCATTCAACTGTGAAAAGTTGAAATATTTAGTCGCCAAAAAAACAAAAGTTATCTTCTAAATTTGGCGCCCAATAGTGTCCAAAAGAGAGGCACATCTTTTTTCATAACTGCTCTGGTTATTCGTCCAACCATTCGACTCATATTCGAGATTTTTAACTTTCATTTCATTATATTTTCTAGCTTGAATAGGGTTGAATTTTTGTGTTTCGTGCGAGTGCTTGAATGATCTGAGGTTAAAGTCTTGTGTAATTAAGCTTAAAGTCCGTATGATAATCAGTGATCCATGCATGGTTTATTAAAATGTTTTTGTTTTATTAAGTAAAGGGAAAGATAGCTGTCTATCTTCCTAGTTTTCTAAGCATTTTGCTCATTTTGCACATCCGGGGTATTAGTTGCCCGCGAATCCTTCCTGCGTCACTTGGTCAATAACTTCGCCGCTTCTTCGAATCTTGTGATTCTTCGTGGAGTCATTTCATGTCTCTAAATAGATGTCAATTTGAAAGTGTAATCTATTGACCACAGATGTGAAGAGTTTTCACGTATTGTTTTTTTGGTTGGATTCTATGAACGAAATCTTTTGCTGTGGTTCCCTTGAACGCCATACAGAATATGACAGGAGCGTGGGAGGGTTGCAAATGTGGGTGATCCATCACTAAGTTCCTTCCTCGAAGGAAAACATCTTTCAAACCATGCCAAAAACCAAACTTTTAAAACCTCTACTCATTAATCTCAATAGCCAAGTAGTTTTCGAAACGTTTTTGTCTTTTCTGCGGAATCAGCTCGTAATTTTAATATATGAACTCAAGTTATTAATGGTTGGAATGTTTTCTCTCTTAGTGATAAGGTGTCATTTGTTTTTTCAATGTAATTATGTCGTCTGAAATCAATTCAGAATTCTAAAAAAATATATTTATATTGAAAAATATTTAAAATTATTTCATTTCAAAATACTGGAATTTCATCGTAATGCTCACTTGTGGCACGAAATTTTGGTTTATTTATTGGTTTTTTTCTTAACCAAGTTGAAAGAGAAAAGAAAAATGAATAAATTTAAGAAAAACTTAGAAAGAGAAAAAAATTGATTATCACAACTGTTTCAATGTCATGTCGTTGTAAGTATACTCTTTTATTTCTAATGATTTTTTCCTTAACTCTTTAACTAAATTAAAAAAGAAAAAAAAATAGTAGTGCATGGATAGGAAAGAATGAATAAAGAATGAATAAAAAAGGAAAAAAAAAGATTAGCATAATTTTTTGAATATCTTTGCGTTTTGATACTGATTCACTTTTATCTTCTGTTGTGAAAAATCCCAAGAAATATTGATAACAAATGTGTTGAAATACAAACGCTTAAGATAATCCTGATAATACCTCGAAAGTTATGGCTAAATCAAAGGAACAAAAGTTGAGATATTTTTCTATTTTTTCAAATAAAACTGCTTGTTTACGCTACATTTTTGGAAGAATTTTCCAAACATTTCACTTTGTACTTTGAGAATTTCTATCATGTTTACGTATGTCAGTAAAGCTTGTTTTGACTTAATTGGTGTCTGTTGTTGAGCAGATATCGGGCAATATTTCATTTTCTAATTCATTAATCTGTAGATTCATTTATTCTTTCATTCATTTATTCATTATTCGAGAGTCTAGGTTATCGTTATTTGATTGCTTTTTCTGGATCGCAGCAAAAGCCGAATTGTATGCTATTTTGACTGAAGAGCAGAATAAGATTTTGCTCGCTCTTTTTTTGTATTTTTGTTTCATACAATCTTTTTTCCAGTCTTCGTTTCGATTAATACTGTTTCTCTCATTTATGGGTTCACTCAGCACTGTAACAGCGTCCTATAGAGCTTTTGTTTATCATCTTTTTAGCGGTTATTATTGGATGAATTTGCTAGCTCCATGCCATCTAGCACCACATCAATTCTCCTGCCTAGCTCAGCAATTGGTAATCAAAAATAAACACCCTTACATTCCAGATAAAATTCAAGCCAATGTGATGCAAACCCTTTATCGCTCAATCCTAATCTAAAGTAAGAAATGAATAATTCACCTCGAAACTCTATCTGATCACAAATATTTTTCAAGCCAAGCGTTTATGGTCTTTATATCTACAAGCTTTTGACCAACTTTCTGGAAATCTTTCGAATTCAAACTTGGGAAATAGGGTCAGTAAAGGATTATTTCTTGATTTGGTATAAAAAAATCGCAAACATTGAAGCGGCAAAACTATGTAGCTGCATGAGTTCTACTTTGCTTATCGTTTAGGAGAAAAGTAGGTTTATTATTTACCTTTATACATCACTCCTGCCATCTTATCATGAACATAAACTTCCCACGCTTCATAAATTTCTCAATTTTCAAATGCATTTTATCTTAAGGGTGTTTAGACGAAATAAATTCCCTATAACATATCTAATAGCAAGACTCAGATGAGGCAATTCACCTTTTTAATAAATGATGAACTGTTTAGGCAAGAAATTTTTCTTCAGTATAGTACTTCGAGTTCTAGATCCATAGATTAAAGCCAAAATGATATTCTCTTTCTTTCACTCAAAATAACTATTATTAACCAGCTTATTCAGATATTTAGTTTATTCAGTACTGCAGTTTGAGTTTTTTTGTTCAATTCTTTGCACATTAAGAAAGGAATTTCAATAGAATTATCATTCCTAAATATCTTATTCAAAGCTTTACAAAAAATGAAATAATTTCGAGTGAATTCCAATCTTGTTTTAGTCATCGCAATTCCTAGATTTTAAGAAGTTTTTATTCCATAATAATCTTATTAAGATTATCATATCATTCCTTTCTATCTGCCTTAGTATATCCTGATCAATGCCGCTTGTTTTAGTTCTTAGTGATTTCTCTCTCTCTCTCTCTCTCTCTCTCTCTCTCTCTCTCTCTCTCTCTCTCTCTCTCTCTCTCTCTCTCTCTCTCTCTCTCTCTCTCTCTCTCTCTCTCTCTCTCTCTCTCTCTCTCTCTCATCCAGAGTTTGTTTGTCTCGCATTTTTCTTAGTTTTGAGCAGACTTTTTATCCTACGTGAGAAAGCGAGCGAAAACTGACCACAAACTATAGTACTCCATTTATGCCTTGCCACTCATGTTCCATTCCTTTTTCCATCTAATTATCCAAGCTGATTTTGTGGTAGATTTTAGTGTCTCCTTAGTGTGCTAATACATTCCTTGCAAGATGTATCAGGTCCGTTTTATCACTGATTGTTGATAACTGCCCGCCTTCAGATCTGCTAGGTTTATCACTAATGTAAAACGCTGTACAGACATGCCTGTTAACGAGTCACGTGATTAATTTTCGTCATCCTTAATACTGAGTCTGCCATGCATGTGACCCATCCAGCCATGTTGGATAACAGCGTGTCACGTAATCAACATCTTTTCGTCCTTGTTTGTATGTTAAGAAAAGGGTAGTTTTATTTTTAGCAGCGTGCAGCAGATACTCACTTGAAGATGCGTTCAATGTTTTATCTAAAGTTCAAGCACCGTAACTTTTGGCCATTTTTCCCAACCGACCGCTGTCCTACCTTGTATAAGACTATGTAGTTTTAAATGAACTGTAACACTGATACTTCGAAAATTTTGACCTTTTTCGGGAAAACGGGGTGGGCTGGTCCGGACCTGCGTTCTTCTAGTTTGCTTGATGCGTTTGCAACTATTAAAGTAAGCCGTATATCATCAATAGATCATATCAGTAACGCCTATTGAACTACGGGTTCACCTGATCATGTATATATTGTTTTTCTTGATTTTCAGAGCTCAGATTCTATGTACGATTTATCTGACACAGCTAGTGTTCGAAGCTTTGGTTCATACGGGTCGTCATCATCATTAGCAATGGCACAAAGTGGTGCTCCAGAACTTCTTGTTTCTCTTTGTTACCAGTCCCTTACCGGTCGGCTAACTGTAGAAGTACTGAAGGCTAGTAATTTACGCAACCTCTCGATGCAGAGAGCTCCAGGTGAGATCTTTGGGGATGCTTTGGGGGAGGGAAGGGAGGTTTTATTTATATCATTTTAGCTGGAGCCGATGGCCAGCACATTCATTGAGCTGTTACATGTGCATGGGGTATGTATGTATGGAAATCTTCATCGCGCATGCGTCAAATCAACACAGAAAACCTACCGCGCATGCGTCAACTGATTAATCTAACGCTACTGCGCATGCGTAAAAGTGATTCTCGTAAACTCGGGAATAATGATCAATCAGTACCATGAATATATTGTTATGATATTAACCGGGTAACCTTGGTGGAACTCGCGAATACTAAAGCATGCCAACACTGGTTTTTACTCACTCCCCCCGATATATGACATAATATTTTAATCATAACTGGTATATTTCTTATTCCTGGCTCAATTAACGCCTTATAAACTGACTGAGTCTATCTAAACTCGCTAAAGCTTATCTTGCGCTTGCTCAACTATGCAGTAACGTTAACTAAACTTTGGTTTATTGGTATATTCAATTTGATTTAACTCCACTATAATCCAAAGAAACTAAGTTTTATAAACACAAAAAGTATCTGAGACGCTGTGCTTGTGATTGTTCGGGAACGGTTTTCAGGTGGCTTCCATAAAAGCTAAAAGATAACGAGAAACTACCAAGTCAACAACTAATGCACTCGACGGAATCAATAACTCAACCGGAATATAACTGAAGAAAAAGTTTTAAAAAAATTAAGCCGATTTACTAAAAGAAGTTAACACTATAAAAGTTTGTAAATAGCGTTTCGGAAACTGATCTGCTTTTAAAAGAAGTGTTGATTAAATCAATTTTGGAGTTCGATGAAATGATCATGAAAAAGTGAAAGAAATGAATGCAAGAAAAATCGCAGAAAAAACGATGAAATACGGGAAGTTTTAATCGTCAAAAGTGACCAAAGTGAAGAACTGACAATGTTGCTATCAACTGCTTCAACTGTTTCTTTAAGGTGAGCTCTAAAAACTGGTGATGGTTCTTGTTGTTTGTCTATATTTTCTAATAACATAGCATAACCATCTTTCTTTCTTTCTTTCTTTTCTTCAATCTTTATCTTAATTCTGTAATGTTTTTTGATCTGCGCGCCTTCTTGGTTCCCTCTGTCGGACATCAGTGAGCTGCGTGGGTGGATGTGGTTGATCAAATCCAAGCCAAAGGCCTTTTTTATGCAATATCTTCACTAATTAATTCTGCCCACCTCTTTAATTTTTAAAGCTCAAAGTCATGCCGGTCAAGACATTGACAAATATTGTTTAGCGTAAAGCAGTGTTTTGTGTTTTGTCAACAATTCACATCTAAAGTGTTGTTCATGGTAAACCACGGTGGTCGCCAGACACACCAACGCATAACCGCTATCATTGCTTTTATGGCGGAAAAGAGCGACTTTGTCAGACCATCTGCTAGTCATCTCAAACGTTTTACATCTTGCTTTTATTGCAAATTATAAGCTGAATTCGCTGAAGGTATTTTATGGCTTCGCAGCATCTGGTAGATTTGACCTTCTCTTACTCGGTCTCTTGTTTTTTTTTTCCTTGTTTTATTTTCATTTCTTTTTAACAAGGTTCCATATCAGGTGACGGGCGGTTAGTCACGTGTTAGGTGCATGGGCTGGTCACGTGACAATCATGTGATTGGTCAGTTCCTGGTGGAGAAGAGTGTTGGCTTGATTAATGCATGTGATTAATGCGTATATTCGTGTACCGTGGTGCATTAGTTCGTGGGTGAAGTGTGCGTTCCGTGTAGAATGTTTTATGTGGGTGTTTCACAATATGTTGCAATACGTTGCTTTATTTGTGTAATAGGTATGTTTGTCGTGCTGTAATTCGCTCGATGGTTACGTGAGTGTACCAGATGCTTGTCAGTCGCACTTTAGCTTCCTATATCATGTCGTCATTCGTGATAGATGCGTAGAGTATCGCGTTGTTTTACCCGCGTGATGTGAATGGTTATCATTCATTTATCTGACCGTTCTCGATCAAGCTGAGGCATCTGCCTGCCTACATTCTTGATCTTGAAAATTGTTATTTGACTTAACTGAGTCGTAATAAAGCGCATAGCACCAAGCTCACCCTTGTGGGATCCAGCCACGAGAGATCCCCAAGCGTTATTTCCACACTTTCTACCTTGAAATACTCTCACATCTGTTTTGTAATGCTAACATTTACTAAATAATAACGTGATGTTCATTGTTGTCTTCTGTTCAGCTTGACATTGATAATGACTTCTAACTTAATATCGCTAATTGCATGCTAGCTCCACTAACCATTCTGTGTTTTTAGTTCAGTGTTGTCCATTCTTCCTCTTTTACCTTTGATTGTTTAGCACCTACACAGCTCACAATCTTAATAGTTCTTCTCACATTTCACTAACAGATACATATGTCAAAGTGACGTTAGTTTCACCAGCGGGAAAGCAAGTCGCGAAAAGTAAAACAACAATAAGAAAAAGCATGGCAGATCCCGAGTATAACGAGAGCTTTGTTTATGAGATCTCAGAGAACGATTTGCCCGAAATGACTCTGATGTTCTCAGTAATTGCCATATCTAAGGCGAGAAAGAAAAAAGAAATGCTCGGCTGGTTTGCTCTTGGAAAGAACTATAGCGGTCAAGAAGAAATCCGCCAATGGAATGACATGATACAACAAAAGGAACAAAAAATTAGCCAATGGCATACACTTGCGGATGCATAGATAAATAACCAATCACAGATCTTCTCTCATTTGTAAATTAGCCAATCACAGTGGACCTGAACTGACGTCATGTAAATTAGCCTATCGTCTTTAACAGTTATGCGTAAATCAGCCAATGGCAGCCTTTACTGGCATCCTCTAGCACATTCGTAAACAACAACTCCTACTGAACTCTTAAAATATATAAATAACTCAGTAAACACAAATAAACTTAAGATATAAAATAAAAACGCTCTAAAACAATGGTCAGTTTCTTTAAGCTTAACGAGAAACGAGATCAATGTTAAACGATTCAGGTCAAATTATCACAGAAAATTACGCAAATATTTGCTTTACGCTCCTCGAAAAAAAAATTCGTAGAAAATTTTTTACCAATAAAGGGTTATGTATAACGTAAAATAATAATTTCAAAACACTTTTTAGTATTTGGTTACTTTTATATTCTACGGTGTTTGTTTTGAAATAATATGGTTTTTGTTTTACTTCAACTTTTAGAAACTTGAATTATTGTGGACTTCGTCTTTGTGTGGACTAGTGACTTAAGGGTTTTTTTTATTCTTAGAAGTCGTCGCTGCCAATTCAATTTTATTAAATGTATGAGCTGGCTCTCAAACTTTGGGCAGTGAAATTAAGGAGTGTTTTGGAGATCTAAGGAGGGTAGGTTTGAGCATGCGAAGAAGCTTTATCTCGTATCACATCGGAAAGATATGAGCATGCGCAGAAATGATTAGTCTACACAATGACGAAGCTCCACTCTAACTAGCGACAAATCTCAGAAAAATAATGCTAAAATAATATGCTAAATTTTGCACACCTTAAAATAACTTAAAAATATGTTATCGAAAATAGATAACGTTAAAAAAGACGATTTCTTTCATTTGATTATTTTGGGTTAATCACTAAATAAATAACTGGTTTAGGAATTCAAGAATTCAAAAAAAAAATATTTCGTTCAATGATGCTGTATTTGAGTTTTTTAGTGCTATCAATTTAACAATAAAAAAAATCAATTAGACTGCACAGTGTGGTCGTCTTCTACTAATCATATATAATGTAAACGACCTTAACTGACTTTCTTTCTTACGTGTTGTTATAAATAACTTATTTTGAGGGTTTTTGGGATAGTAAGATTTATTGCTATTCAAGATCGATAATCGAGAGGATTATTCAAGTCTTTGCACTTTAAACTCGAAGCTTATATTTTATGTTTAAGCTAAATAATTCTACTTACGATTTGTGCAAAGATTAATCCCATGTCATTCAAGATAAAAAAATTAAAAATAAGTTATTTTCCACGCATGTGAGATCAGTAGAATATATCTAACGTTAACTCGATCACTCAAGAACCGTGCGAAGATAACAAGCTAGTTATATAGTATATTGTATGAAAGGGTTATCAAAAGGAATAAAAGATATTTAAACAAATAAATAATTGTTGGTTTTCATTTTTTCTTTTCTTTCCTTTTTCAAAAACTAATTTCTTTTTTTCCTCTTGTATTTTAGCTTTTTAAGAGTTTTTTAAAGCTAGATGTTATTAACAAGTTATTAATCATAGGGAAAAACTAATGTTATTAATCTTAAAAAACTAACATTTTAACTACTATGATCACTATGATCTTAAATCATGGGATATTGATACTACTAATAACAATGAGTATAATTATTGGTAATGATGATAATGAATAATCAAAATTAATATTTAAAAATAATCACACAAAAATTAATCCTGCAAAGTTTTATTAAAGACTGACCGTAACCATGATAACCAACCCTTATTATTTGCATAAGAAAATATTATTAAAAATCACGAAAACACTTCGCTAAATTAAACCGACAAAGTCAGTTCATCATTTTCTTTGCTTTTCTTTTCTTTTCTTTTCAAACATTTAATTCACAATAATATTTCAAGGTCATACCAGTATGGATGATATTAATTATACAAACCGGTCACAAAGGTTGAGTTTGTGAGCATGGAGATTCTCATTAAAAACCCTCAGCGGATGCTGATGACTTCACGTCGTTTCTATGTCTGTTTACCACAAACAGTCTGGAATAGTTGTAAAGAGATGATTCACTTTGTAAACCTTAAAACCCTTTAAAAAAGAGGTGGAATAAAAAGGATAATATCATAAGAGACTCAATGTCTCCCGAAATAAACCATTTCAGATCCAAGGAAAGTTTCAATAATAAGATAAACGAACTTCAACTATAACATAATGAAAAAGCATATGACGTCAGTCCTCAGAATACATTGCATAAACCAGGTCACGTGGTGGCTGTTGCGATGGTAATGGGCACCAGAACGAGGCTATGAATTCGAAACAAAACCGACCAATCACAAGCAAAGCGGCCAGATTAATGAGAAGGTTAAAGTAAGCATCTTGTCTTCCACGAGTTTATTTTTAATCACTCATCTTCACTGGTTGCTAGGTAACCAGCTATATCACTTCAGCCGTCATCGTTATTATATTTAATTCAGTCTCAAAACCGAATCAGCATTCTAAAGCAATTTCGTCTTATTAACGTTGCACATTTTCCATTAAAATTAATTTTCTTTAGCTGTCATGTCCATTGATATAACAAAATTCCCTTTCTCTTTGTGTGTTTGTTCACTCCATTTTACATAATACTTAATCCTCACAAAGGTATTTTCAATGTTTTTCATTTACTTCCACATAACAAAACCCCCTGCGGGTTGTTATCATGGTTCAAATCCCGCAGTGATTTTCCCCTTCGACGACATTTCTTCTCTTCACCGGCATCAGTAGTCTGCCTGTATGTCCGGCTCCATCCTTCTTACCTTTATTTACATCAAGATAATACTATTCGTTCAGGGATTTATTTACCCAAAGTGAATTTGCCGAACGATAGGATTACATTAACATTCAATAACATTTGTTCGCTAGATGGACTCTTCTAGAACTTGATAATGTGAAAAACACAGATGTTAGCACCTTTTGTGACAAGTTACAGCTTTTATGTTAATGACTGGCAGAATAAGAATGGCAGTATATTTGTGCTGTGTTAGCAACGATTGAGTCGATGGGAGATCACTAATTACGAATACCAGCTTGAGCAGTTAAAAATAACGAATGCCCAGTGTGATAAAATCAAAGAATTAGAAATCTGAATGCAAAACGTAAAAAAAAAATAAAGCGAAAAACTTGGCAGTTTGGAATAATAATTAAGCTATCTTATTGATTATTTCAGTTCTTCCATCATTCAAAAACTAAAAAAAGAAAAGAAATTTAAAGAGGATATTTTTTTCAAGAAATGAAAAGATCAGTTCTCGATGACATTTGATTTTCCAATCAATTTTCGATTCTCGATATTTTTAAAATTAGCAATTCTCCTTTGTGTTTCGTTTGCTTTTGTTTAAAAAGGTTCTTGTATACTTTTCTATGCCTTAAACTGATTTTTTTGTCCAGCAGTAAGAGTGGTAATCGCAGTAGTGCACTCGCTTTCCCCTCAGTAGTTTTGGGTTAGATTCCAGGACTTGTATGGCATGTATGACATGTATCACATGCATGCAAGTAGAGTTTGAAGGTCTCTCCCTTAATCTAATAGTTTTTCTCTGGGTTCTCCGGTTTCCCTCCTTCTGCAAAACCTAAAAAGATACAAATTCCAATTCGATCTGTAAGTTAGCCATGCCCTGACTTTGAACAGCCCAGAGGTTGTTTCAGGGTTCGACCTGTGAGTTAGTCCTGCCCTGACTTAGATCAGCCCAGTGGTTGTTTTAGGGTTTGATCTGTGAGTTAGCCATGCCCTGACTTAGATCAGCCCAGTGGTTGTTTTAGGGTTTGATCTGTGAGTTAGCCATGCCCTGACTTAGATCAGCCCAGAGGTTGTTTCAGGGTTTGATCTGTGAGTTAGCCATGCCCTGACTTAGATCAGACCAGAGGTTCCCGGGCAGAGGTTGTTTCAGGGTTCGACCTGTGAGTTAGTCCTGCCCTGACTTAGATCAGCCCAGTGGTTGTTTCAGGGTTCAATCTGTGAGTTAGCCTTGCCCTGACTTAGATCAGCCCAGAGGTTGTTTCAGGCTTCAATCTGTGAGTTAGTCATTCCCTGACTTAGATCAGCCCAGAGGTTGTTTCAGAGTTTGATCTGTGAGTTAGCCATGCCCTGACTTAGATCAACCCAGAGGTTGTTTCAGGGTTCAATCTGTGAGTTAGTCATGCCCTGACTTAGATCAGCCCAGAGGTTGTTTCAGGGTTCGATCTGTGAGTTAGCCATGCCCTGACTTAGATCAGCCCAGAGGTTGTTTCAGGGTTGATAAACTAGATGTTTAGTTCCTCGTCTGTTCAATGATCCAATCAGAATTCTTCATTACGTCTCAGCATGAAAATCCTCGATCCAATACCACAGTAATCAAATCAATTTGTCTCATCCCAGAAACACTCTATTTCTATTTTTATAGTCCTAATTTCTTTGCTATCATTCTTTTCTTCAAAATAGATCATTGAGATTTTAATTAGGACTATCCCAGCATGAAAATAACCTTGTCTGTCTCTCAAATACATCCTATCAATGGCATTCAGTTCGTTTATATGCTCAAAGATTCTAATTTTACTTTGGAATAATTCAAAATAACGAGAGAGATCGGAAATAGGCTTTATAATCACGATAATCACCCTGCTATTCTAGCTTTATTTCCGGGCTTTTTTTACTAATCGCAACTCCATCTCATTATGTATATGACCAATGCTCTAAAAATATTTCAACGAACTTATTTGAAAGCTTCATTTGCACTAAGCGCTTTTAATGAACGGGGAAATGTCTTATGCGCTATCGATAGAACTGCTAATGGTTTGGTCGAATTCACTAGAACGAACCCTTTACAAACACTTGCGCGGCAAATTTGCTTTTTGCTTATTGGTTTTCTAATGTTGCATTAGCTTATCTCAGCCCAGCTTCAGTTATTTCTAGCCACTCAATCAAGCTTAAGTGTCCTGAAGAAATCCCACAATTTAAAGACGGAAGTCGTGCGCGTGGTACATCCTCGCGTATCATACACGAGGGCGGCTCGTTTTTAGGGCTTATTTAATTTCGAATTCACTTGAATTACCACGAAACCTATCAAGTCAACCCTCACGTGAAACCACTTTTTTAGTGGCTGTTTTCCTTGAAACTAGTAAAAGTATGTATACCAAACTTAGCAAAAGAGCTATATAACTTTGGTATATACAGATAGCTAAGCATAGGCACTGATCGATGTCTTACATGGAAGTTATCGGCATTTTCTTTACCGTTGTCCACATAGGCTTTCGACGCGGCCAAAGTTCGTGTTGAAATAAAGATATGATATCATATCATACCCTGAAAATCAATGAGCCACCCCTCTCTATCATGTCCCCCCTCTCCAATAAGCCCCCCCCCCCCCCCGAACGTGCCTGAACTAAATAAGTCCCCCAGGGGCTTAATAGAGGATTTACGGTATGTAATAATATACATTTTCAAGCTTGGTAAGCAACATGCAACATGCAACGTGCAACATGCAACATGCAACATGCAGCATGCAACATGCAACATGCAACATGCAACAAAACCCTCGTCAATTCCAACATTTTTTTGAAAAATTTGTACTCATCGTTCGGTACCCTCCCTGTCCTTTCAGTGGCTCGTCTGACATTATATTTTTCTATATTTCAGATACCTACGTCAAAGTGGCCATGTTCAATTCCATTGGTCAGCAGTTATCCAAAAGTAAAACATCCATTCGCCGTAGCATGTACGACCCTGAATTCAACGAAACGTTCGTTTTCCAAATCATCGAGTTTGAATTACCAAGCGTCAGTCTAATGTTCTCCGTGATTAATATCAAGAAAATGAGAAGAAAAGAAATCATTGGATGGTTTTCCATGGGAAAAGACAACACAGGAGAAGATGAAGAGTCACATTGGAAGGAAATGACAGGAGGTAAAGGGAAACCAGTCAAACGATGGCATGTTCTTAGTGCTGTAGACTATTAACAAGAAAATATTACGTAGTTCACTTTAGTAGTCAATCAATATTTATCAGGCAATATGCAGTTATCGCTGAAACTTGACCCACATTAAATAATACCGTTCAACGATAACCAAATAAGCCAATTCACAGAATTCGTCTTCAGTGCGCATGCGATTTTATCCTGAATTTCTCACCTTCTTTTGTTTAATTAAAAACAAAAGAAGATTTAAACAAAAGAAGGTGAGAAATTCGGGATAAAATCCCATTCGCACTGAAGACGAATCTTAAACTGTGAATTGGCTTATTGTAATATAGAAAATTTGCCAAAATGGCGGCCGCAAATTCGAATGAGGTCAAATTAAACTGAGTGAAAAACAATACCAGCAGTAGGAAGAGCACCTTTATTTTAGTAAATCCACAAAGATTTTCATGTCAGGTGTTATATCGGCCAAGAAAACCTTTTTTTTTTTGGAAAATTGACAAATTTAAAGACGTTTGTATGTCTGGGGGTAAACGTTATAAAAAAATTAATACTTAAATATATTTTTTAAATTCATTCGAATTTGTGGCCGCCATTTTGGAGAAGGGTCTATTGCGTAAAAAGTGTGTTAGGATTTTAAATTGAATTTATATATTCGCTGCTATAAGGTATAAAATGTTTATATAGGGGAATTAGAAATTATTTAAAATCTGTTTCTAACCGAATTGGAAGGAAAGTCAAAGGATATACTTCAAAAATTATAGATACCTTTGCGAAAATTAAAAGCGGGTTTAAGAGCAGGTCTGTAAAATCTCGCTAATCATGTAATCATTCAATGCAAAAGAGCTGTAAATTTATCGACCCTAACCTAAGCCGTTTTATCTCACCTGCGTGTTCGCTACTTAACCACAGGTAGCCCAAGCTTCCAGCCCAAAATAGGGCCTGGGTTATCGAAATTTTTACTCCCAAATCCAGATGAGTTACACAGATATCAGAGTTACACTGCATTGGCTTCAAACAATTGTTTTCAGTAAGCTGTGGCATTTGGGTCAGTTTCTATACATTTACTGACCAAATGCCTCGACTTGAAGGTAACTCTAACTATCTGCTGGTCATCCAAGTGACGTTCACAACGTTCACATTTCTTCCTAAGATACTTATATTAGTGTAGTTGAGCTTGTTTAAACATGAAGAAGCTTCTTGTAAATAACCGAAATCAGTTTTTGTGTGCATGACAACTAGCTCCTAAGTGAAGGAAGGTGACAAGGAGGTTATCAAAAGCTTCGCGCGCCATCTTGCTTTCTACCCATAATTCAGTACGGCATGAGCCCGTAGCACAGTAATCTTCCTTTGAAAGCCGGGTATTTTGTCATGCAGTTAGTTGCACAATGCACTATGGGATTCACTACATTTTTTTTCTCAAGCCATCCCATGACCCTTTAAAAGGAAGGAACTTGCTTGAAAAAAAAAAACACACTTGGGGAAAAATTTTAACGTGGTGTACTTAGAAAATATGAATCTTACAAAGATTTCTGTTCATTTGGGATTCTTTCTATAAAAATAATTCCTTGGTATTTGTTCAAGTTTTATTATTTTTTTCTTATCACACAGTAAGTAAGTTAAAAGTTTTTTATTATTATAACTATTTTGTTTTCTATAGTATGAGAACAATACCAAACTAAAGCTGGTATATTTAGTACAGTAACTTGTCAATGTTTAGGAGAGGTAGGATATACCTATTTCAAAAAAAAGTTGTCGGGAGCAAGCGATAGGAAATTCCAAGAACCAAGAGTAGTGTATGTGTCTAGAAATACTTGCATTGACTTATGTTTATTCTCTGTTATTCTCGTCAAGAATACAGAGGTTTTATCACCTCGACTATTCTTCGATCGCACGTTACGTCACCGCCGCCATTGTTCAGAATACCAACAACATGGCTGCCATGTCATTTCACTCTCTTGGGAAAGCTTGCAATTCATAATTTCGTGTCCAGATGGATGCTCATAATTACTTTCGGTCTTGGAACGACCTGTTGCTAGCTTATCGGGATTAGGCTCCGACAACCTATTTTTGAATAGATATACTTCAAGCACTGCCAAATTTTGAGTTTATTATTTTATATTTGAGGTCAAAGTGCCGAAGCACAAATAAAAGACGTTACAATTTATCTTATTTGCCTCTACTTGATAATGACTCTGCAAAGAAACTACGAACGCGCGCCCTTGCAAGTTAAGTTTCCAATAATATTACAACAACCCCATAATGCATTGCGCGCGGTCTTCCGTACAACTATTCCAAGATGGCGGACGTGTATAGTTCAGTCAAGTCAGTTCCAAGTCCTTTAACATGCTATGCACTGCGCTTAAAGCCAGGAGATAATATTACAGATATGTTAAACAAGTTTGTAGAAGATAATAATCTTAAAGCAGCATTCATTTTGTCGTGTGTTGGAAGCGTTACGAGTGCTACTCTACGAATGGCCAACGCGGTTTCTTTGAACACCCCGAACGCGGTAAGTTTAAATTTATAGCTGGATTCTACACCTGTTTCTCGTTGTTTTCTTCTGTAAATTAAAAATTCTGGGTAAAATATTGCTAATAATTTTAGTTTTTATGTAATGGTTTACTTATATAGTTAGAATTCAACTATTAAAACTTTGTCGTTCTAACCATGGAGGAAGGGGGAGGCCAGATGGGGGGAGGGTAGGGGGAGATAGGGGTAACTGAACTAATAACAGACTCTATGGAGAGTACTCTGTTGGAATTTCTTAACTTCTGTCCTTATGCACTGTACACCCCTAACATACAGTATTGCTATACAGTACTGTACCTCTCAGTAGTATAGCTTTTACTAATTCTCTGTCTGGTGTAAAACTTTTCATCAAAACTTTTGTCTTTCATGACCAAAGAGGATATATCTGAACTTCTCAGTTTTATAATAGTTATACATAACTGTATCAGTGGCAGATCTAGGGGAGGGGTGCAGGAGCTGCGCACTGTTCCCCATGGTTGACTTTTTGCTCTTACTTTGAAGGTAACCAATACAAAATATTGATTTCTATCTTTGATTTCTTTTTTGATTCCCTGAACAAAATCCTAGATTCGCCCCTGTGTATGTAGATAGTTGTTACCCTTTCCCTCTACCGGAAAACCTAGTACAGGAATACTCCTCATGTCATGGGAGGGAAGGTGGGGTGGATGGATATAGAACTATACCATTTTCAAGCCTTCAACCTCACTAATTGGTTCAGCAATATTATATTGTGAGTGCCTCTCCTAGCTTTCCCAAAGCAGCTCAATTTTGAGGGCAAAACAATACAATTATTTCAGTTCTCAAGAAAGTAGAATTCTATTGTTTTGTCTTCCAAATTGAGCTGCTTTGGGAATAATTTATGCAAGAGTCTCTACAGAGCATGAAAAAATAAAGTTGTTCTCTTTTGCTTTATCAAAATCCAAACTGTTTGAAAAGATGTTGCAATAATTCTGAAATGGAACTATAATAATTACTTGGTAAACTCAGGTGGCGTAGTGGTGAGAGCGCTTGCCTCTCACCAAGGCGACCCGAGTTCGAGCCCTGCTGGGCTCGGTGTCTTATGTGAGTAGAGTTGATTGTTGGTTCTCTCCTGTGCTTCGAGGTGCTTTGAGGGTTTTTCTGGGTTCTCCGGTTTTTCCTCCCTCCTCAAAAAAAACTTCTGAATTCCAATTGGAATGCAGTGAAGGAAGAGCCACTCTGTGGATTCCACTGTTAATTGCATTTATTTATTACTTCTAGATTAAAGAACTATCTAATAACCGTTATGAAATAGTATCTCTGGTTGGAACATTATCAGCCAAAGGACATCTTCATGCATCATTATCAGACAAGGATGGTAACGTCATAGGTGGTCATGTGATGGGGAATATGATAGTCTTTACAACTGCCGAAATTATAATTGGTGAGTGTTCTGAGCTGCTTTTTGACAGAGAAATGGATGCTGAAACTGGATTTCCTGAATTGGTTGTGCAGCAACGTTCATGATTCTGAAAACTAACATTTTATTACAAATACACTGGACGTAAGTCTTACAAACAATAACATTTCTTTATTATTATATCATGTAAGAAGTTGGTTTATAAATTAAACTGCAAATACTGTTACATTGTGGTTCCAAAAAATATCCTTACCCCACCATGGAGAAAATTGGAAATTCCCAGGGGGGTGGGGGTCAGAGGAAAAACAAAATTACTAGGGCCATAGTGCCACTAGTATGGAAGAAAATTGGACATCCCAGAGGGGTGGGGGATCCTATTTCAAATGTTCTCCATGGTTGGGTATGGATGATTTTTGGGACCACACATTTGAAGTTTTTTAAAACAGTTTTATACAGTAACTCAGGTTTGATATAGATGCAGTAAACACATATCAGAAACTAGGTCTTTCTTTGGAATGTTTTTAACATTTATCAGTCTAATATTTTTCTGCAATAACATACTATTTGATAGAAGCTTATATTCAAGATATGTCATCTTAAAGTAAACTTTTAGAAGTTTCTTTCTTTTCCTGTGATGATATCACTTGTTTGCTTGAGGATCCATGGTGACACTCACTCCAACAGAATCTTCCTCTCCCGTTATCTTATACCTAAAAACACAAACAAACAAAGAGTTAGAAAAAAATAGTACCGTATCTGAAGAAACTCTTATCTTTCAAAATAGTTTTCTGATATGTATTATTTCTGTTTTCATTTAATCGCATGGCACTCTTAAATTTTTTCAGTGTATTGGTTGCAGCGCTTATTTAGGGGAAGCACTTGTTTGATGTATCTCTCTTTGATATTTTTCTCTCATATGTACAGCTGTAGCACTTAATCAAGGGGGAAGGGCCACTTATAAGAGTATATGCGAGTGTACAGCTATTTGAAAAAATGTTGAATACTGAATACCGCATACTGAATACTGCATTCCAAGACCTACAGTAAATGCATTTTGGGGCATGTAATATTGTCTAAAGTAAAATAAAATAACAACTATTTATTTTATTTTTAGTGCATTCCATCCAAAACAATATACTAGTTACATATACAGAGCAAATCGCTGTATATTTACTTTTTATTTCGAATTTATGAGACCCACAATGCCCTTTAGTCTTGGAATGCACTATTCAGTATGCAGTATTCAACATTTTTTGAAATAACTGTACTGTATATACGGTACTGTAAGAGTTCATACGGTATAGTTTTAATTTCTTTGTCACTTACCCCTCCCTCCACCCATTCCCTCACTTGTCAATTAATTCATTCAATCATTCGTTTACCATTATTTTATAGTATAACACAACTAGTTATTGCATATTGCAAATGAAGAGTGGCTTGCAGGAATTAGTCTTCATACTCACTCTGATCCAGTAGGGATAATAACAACACTGCTTTTGTCCATCTTTCTTGTAACATCACCAACAATCACAGTTGCTTTGCCCTCCTACAATAAAAACATATATACATGGTAGCTGTTGGTGCTTGTATGTTCTTACAGTGCGGGCACTCAAACCATGAACACTTCAAGTTTTTTCACATTTTTTCCCTAGCTATCCATTCAATCAGCACTCTCCATGGAAATGAAGGAATCAAGCATTTTTAGGTGCCATCCAATCACAGCAAACAACAGAAAATCTTTAGAAGTTTTATTTTTAGCTTTCTCATGTGAACTAATGAACTGCTAAATCACTTAAATAAATTATACCATTTGGTAGCTTTTGTTGTGGTTGAATTGCAGCTAAAAACAATTTGATACCTTTTTCTATTGAGAGTGCTGATTGGATACATGTACAGCTGTAGTTATGAAAAATGTCAAAAAAACCTTGAAGTGTTCACAGTTCAAGTACTTGCACTGTAAATATCAATAAGACTTTATAAGATATCCATATCTTTTCCATGAAGGGGAGGTTGAATTTCCCAGGAGCACGGGCTACTGAGGTATACTGTATTTAGTTTCACAAAATATTTACTATATCTCCACCATATGGTGAGGATGGGTTAGAATTTCCTATGGATGGGCTAAATCTGAGGAGGGTTACATTTTTGTAGACTTTCTTGAGTACAGTGTAGTAGTTGGAGAAGGTGTCCATAGTTTTTGAGCTGCCCCATCGGCATCCTTTAGGAGAAAAACAAAAAACTAATTCCAAACATATATATATTCACCATTTGCCAAAGCCAAGTTTCTCCTTTTGAAGTGCCTGACTGCTCACCAGCCCCATGAACAGTAACCTGACAAAATAACAAAATACTGTCTACATAACTTACACTAACTGAATATAAAAAATGTAAAGGAAAGGAAGGGAATAGAAAGGAGGAGAATGGAAGGGAACAAAAGGGAATGGATAAAATTCCTATGTAGTTACTATGAGGTACTATGGTTACCTTTATTTCCCCTCCATCAATCACAGCTTTGCTGCCATTTTCATAATCACCCTTGTTATCCTGCAACCACTGATCATGAAAAGATATGATAGTACTCATTAATAAATTAGCATTACAGTGATGTAATTCTTCTAGATAGCATAGATGTATATACTGTAGCTAGCTGTTAAGTTGTGACGTATTTCTGGGTCCAACTGTTCACAAAAAAACACTAACATAAAGCAAAAAATGTTCTTAATGTTTTAACCTCCACCTGAAACAATCAGAACTTTGGACAACAAATCCTGTCATGAAAAAAAAAAGTAAAAATATCTTTATAGAACCGCTTTTCGTTTTGGACCGGAAGTCGTTTTTCCATACTTTTGATGTCACACTTAAAAGCTTTATAGTGCTGTTGAGTGCTCAAAATAAAAATATATATAGCCAGTTTTTTGCAGCATAATTTTGCTATTCTACTCACATCCATATAATTTATACTCTATAGATCCCAGTTCTATCTTTAGTTATCACATGATCATATGAGCAATTGATATATTGTAAACCTGTTTGAGAGATACTGGTGGCTGCAGTTCAGTCTCCGTGTCAACTTTCAGTGGAGGTTCATCCCATATGTTGCCTAGCAACAAATTACAAATCAGTGACTGCTTTCAAAGAAGATCTCAACAGTGATTGGATGTACCTGTAGTATGGTTTTTGACAGTCAAATGGCTTTCAAATATGAGCCAATCAAAAAGGAGTGCTAATCAACCAATCACACAGCATGATTTCATTAGAGCCACAATTAAGATTCATGTCATGAATATTATCAATGTGTGGTTCCAAACAATATTCTTACACTATTATTCAAAAAGGAGCCCCCAACCCGATGGAATTTCCAATTTTTTCCCATACAAATCTTGTCACTTGGTTTTTTCTCTGACACCCACCCCTTTGGAATTTCTGATTTCCTCCATGGTGGGTTATGGATATTTTTTGGAACCATACTGGTACATTATAAAAAGTGTGAGAATTTTCTATTTATCCTCATACTAACTTGGATCTGGTTTTCCTGTTTTATGTGGCTCAGATGCAAAATACCTTTTGAAAAGAACAAAAAATTAGACTACCCTTGCTCACATGAGTTGCTGTAGCCCAGTGGCTTAGGGCGTTGGCTAGAAACCTGGAGGTCATGGTTTCAAATCCCGCCAGGAGCTCAGATGGAAGAAACAAATAACAACTCCTAAAAAATTAGACCTATTAAATTTAGCTTGGATGTAAAGTTTACCCTTTTCAGAGCATGAGTCATTCCCTAGAGTATCATTTCTTTATTTAACAGTTGTACTGTCATGAGAAGATACATGAATATGGATGGAACTCAAGTAAAGAATCTTGTTCTCAAGAGAATGACACATGGAAATGGAATGAAATGGAAACCACATTTGAGTGGGAAAAAAACTTACTCTTTGATGATTGGGGCAAGTTGTGTTCCAAGATCTTCACAATGAAACCACTTTTCCCACAACACGGAAACACCATCCTCACAAAAATACCTGGACATACAAAAAACTTCAAGATATAGACACTGTGACAAATTACCATGCTGACACATGTACAGCTAGTATAAAGTTAACTACTGTACCAGTAATCACAAAGTTAGTTATGTACAGTGACAACTTTAGCTAATCAGGAGATTTAGCTAGAGAGCAGAAGTGGTGGACTTTTCCAAATTACATAAAAGTCAGTGAAAAGTCAGGGAATTCTTGTCAACCTCAACAAAATGGTTTTAAATTTGGATTTCTTAGTTCTTCTAAGACATATAGTACTATAAGTACATAGTGTGGTCAGTAAAAAAAATGGTTTTTTGGTCAGGGAAAGTCAGGGAAAAGATTTCATTTTTCCAGAGAATGCGAACCCTGAATAATAACAATAAGAATAATAGCAGATAATAATTACCTAAGCCCATCATATTCATCAGCAAGTCTTTCTCGCTCTATTACCTGGATCAAAAACAAGAAAAGACTCCACTACATATATAATATATTATGCATGCCAGGGAATTATGTGGATATGAGGAGAGCAAAAGAATTATACACTTGCTAGCTAAGATCTATGCTGCTAGGTATATGCTAGGTGTCCAATGTTTTAAAATCTTTACCCCTAATCCTCCCCTCCCCCCTTGGAGGGTGATCATCCTTATATATGGTTATCATGTGAAAACACAAAATACTTTTCTGATTTTTTTGATGCATAATATATATGTATATATTAGTCATGATTACCAGACCAATGGTGTTTTCAAATCTCTGTGGTGAATGATGAATTCTGCTGGGAAGGCGGAATATCTAAAAGAAAAAAAGAAAAAAAGGCATTGAGTCATAGAGTTCAGTACACTGTACAATAAATGATGTAACCATTTGTGTAGTAAGATAGTTAGTAACGGAGGGGAGCAAGCATACCAGTATACTTTAGTGTGGAAAAAAATAGAATCAACTAGCTAGAACTCATCAGAAAAGTTATAATTGTTCAGACAAACATTCGCATCCTTTTCTTGACAATATTAATACATCAAATGGAAGTATGAATTTCAGGAGTTGCATGCATTTTTTCCTGCTTCCCTGATGTCCCCTTCCTGGCTGGCCCCCACACACTACTGAATACTGTCATATTCTACAGCAGTAAATTAAAGTCTGCATGTGGCCATACTGTATATTAATAGTTGGCTAAGACAAGCTGCTCGTAAAGGGGAGGGGGGAAGGATCTTGATCAGCTTCAATGAGGAGCACTGTTCATAGATACTTTTACTGTATTATACAGTATGTACCTCTCCTTCCTTGATTGTAATGTCCTTTGGCTTGCCTTTTTCTATCACTTTAAGGCACATGTCTCCTTTAATTTGGAAGAAGAGCTACAGAAATATAAATGAAACAAATTATAAAACATTGAACCAGGCAAGCTTAATACCCAGAAATGGGCTATAGGTGGTCTATGCAACTAATTAAGGCATCATTCTGATCTCACCAATTATTTTAATGCAAAGCTTGTGGCAATTAATTGGCCTGCATCCAAGTCCCAGCTAAAACGCGAGTTGAGTTTGTTTGATGTATTAATTAATTGTTCTCATTAAAAAAAGAGTTTTAGTTATATTATTTAGTTATATTATAATTCTAATTGACAGAAGCCATGAAGGGGCTAAAATGAAAACGGCCTCATGCAGTGACTTTTTAGTATTTTTTTAGGTGGTTTTTAGAATCACTCAATTCGGCCCAAAATTGCACCAAACAAGTTCAAGGATTTACATCCATTTTCCATGATTTCGTCCAGAAAAGAATGAAATCCCTCCATAGTTACGCACCGTCTTTGCTAACCGACCACTCATCCACTCATTAATCCAGACAGATCCATGCATAATCAATGTGTGTGCTCCATAATTATTAAAATGGGTATGAATAAGCTACTCATGCAGAAATTCTGTCACACTGGCAGCACAACTTGATATTTTTAGATTAAATTATTTACTAAAGTTCTTTTGATGCACCTCTTCTCCTTCTTCGATGTGATAGTCTTTTCTTGTGTTTGGACCCCCTACAAACATAATCTTAAGCTGGCCAGCACCATACCTTTACACATACGTACAATGAATAAATAAATTGAATTAGAATGAGTTCGCGAATGGATATGAAATTAGTCAAATGAAATCAAATGTTAAAATGAGATATAAGATTAAATATTAGCAATAAGGTGATATATGGGATTGAGAGAAGGAGGAGATGAGGGCATCATACAAGGGAGCTAACAATTTGATTATTTGCAACCAAAATTGAACTCCATTTCGATGTGCTGCAAGAAGTCTATACAGCTCAATAAAACCCTTGCAGCATGTCAGCCATCACGTGCAAGGGGCATGCATCTATTCGAACATGCTGCAAGCTAGGGCCCGTCTATTAAAAAGACAAGCTTCAGTAATTTTTTTATTTGATACCATACCACCAACATGGTTAGGACAATAGGACAAGACTAGAAGCAAATAACTGAATGTTTTTTCCTTTAGAAAAATGCCTACCTGCATGGTGATATATTGTTGATCTATTATTGTCTACTGTGGGGGGCATAATTTTTCTCGAAAACTTTGACAGGTGGTATCACACTCCAGTGAACTAATTATTTTAAGCTATGATTGACTATATAGGCTCATGCAAGGCTTGAATGATGTGAACCACTGTGAATAATTGAATTATTCTAATATTTATGAATATAAGATGAATATAAGTTATGACATCCTCATACCTCAAAATTTGTGACTACAGGTGTATAGACATTTATGTAAGCTTACAGTAAGCTTACATATGATTTTGATAAAAGCAGTGAGCTTATTTAGTACGTTATTAGAACATCATAAAAAAGCTAATGACCACATTGGGAATTACTTGAATGAAAGCCTGTGTGCAGCTTAATCCAAGCTAAAACCTCCAAGCGGTGTGCCTAAAATTTGGCTTTTGCAAAGCACATAGTCAAGCTACAGGCAGAATCGAATAGTATATTATGTTATGTGATATGACATTTCGAATCAAGCTTGTTCCAGATATAAGCGACACCAGAAGCTAAAGTAAAGACGTATTTTTTTAGTAAAAGATACTCACATGAGCTTGTTGCAGACTGGAGGGACGAACGAGTCTTTGTTATTGTCAACCCATTCCATCATGTTCATCGGCTTTTCTATGGCGGGAACAGCTCGTTTAGGATCTTTTGCATCCTCAACAACAGGTTCACCTGTTCTTTTAGACATTTTCTTTTTGAAATGAGAAAAAAATCACGAGAAAAATAAGAAAACCTCGGCAGGGGAATGAAAGAACCGCCACTGTCGCTCGTGAAACAATTATACACACGTGAGTCTGGTTTGGCGTCTGCATAATTTACCCCAGGTAACCCATGCTACCACTTTTCACAGTGAGTGTGACGTCAATCGTATGGAACGAGGGCCACCGGTTTGTTAGCCACTGGCTATATAAGTGATCAAAGGGTACATGTTTTCTATCAAACCACCACCCCTTGCCATTTCAGGTGCACAAAATATTAGGACATTGGACAACAAATCCTATCATAAAGAAAAGGCAGAAAAATCTTTATAAAAGTGCTTTTCACTTTGGACCCGGCCGGAAGTCGTTGTACAGGCAGGCTATGTTCCATACGATCGACATCACCCTTCAAGCTTAAAAAAAGAAACAGAGTTTGGGCTTCCTGTGCCGAATACAACAAGGCATTTATATTATTTTTTTATTTATCATTCTTTTGAAAAACAATTAACAGAAATTTAAAAAAATATTTATTCATAACGAAGCATGAACTTTGATTTGTTGAAAAATGAATTGATTTGTCAGCGGATCAGTAAATTTTTCGATTTATTATTCAATTTCTTAGCTTTTAGCTTCGGACTAACGTCAACCATAAAAGTCAAAGTCATCGTCTTCAGCTTCTGCTGCACCAGTACTCAGCTGAAGATCCACCTCTGAGTCGGTATCTGAATGATTCCAGAATTCTAGAAAAGCAAGTAATACATATTTTAATAGTATTAGAAACTACACAATACAGTACAAATCCTAGTTCGACCCCCCCCCCCCCTCCCCTCCTCGTCCAGATATCGTACCTCAGTCGGCCGTACTCTAAACTGAGAAAAGGTCGCGTCACAGGGATAATCTTCAGAGGCTGGTTTGCAAAGTATGACCACGAGCAAGGTAAGCAGTTGAGAGTGAACTTGATCCTCGGCTTTCATTTATCTATTATGAAAAACATGTTACTGGTATTACTAACCTGGTTTTCTTGTTATTTTCGTAGCTGGTTTGCTCGCAGTTTTTCCAGGCTCTTTATTATTATCGCTGTCCATAGCTGAAGGGATGTACGCGGGCTCAAGATCAAGGTCAGGCGATGAAGGAGGTGAGATGTCCTCATCAGATACCACAGATGCAGTCTTATCAGTAACATTCGATTTCCATGACGATGTAAGCTTACCACTCTCATTTCCACCCCAGCTATCCCCTAAGTCTTCACTGCCATATGACAGGCCCAGACTCCCTGCGCCACCTCCAAATAAGGAAAGCTTTGGTTTCTGTCTCCCAGGCTTCTTCTCTTCAATAGTCTTGTTATTAGTAGTATACCGCTGTCTTGGTGACGTCGGGGGTGGAGAAATACTACGAGCTAATGTTCTTTCCAGGTCATCATCTCCCTCACTCTCCTCCTCCCCCTTGGGATCTGTTTTGCCTTGGCTGTCACTCAAGTCATCGACAGTGGACTGGGCACTTGACATCATCTTGCGATAAGCAGCGGTTTCGTTGAGAGGGACGTCGTCTTCTTCAAAGTCATCTTCATAAGAGAGAGTACGTTCCAGTATGTGAGAAGGAGCATCTGAAGGTTGTTCCTTTGACTGAGGCCTGTTGGATAGAGGCAAAATAACAGTACAGTTAATCGAATGAATGACTATTGGATAATCAGGGTTCCCACTCATATGGAAAAATAAAATTCCCTGACTTTTCCCTGACCAAAGACCATTTTTCACTGACCACAATGTGCACTAATTTTACGAAAAATGGTTGTTCGACCACAGGAAGCCCAACTGAAAATTCCAAATTTAAAACAATTTTTTGAAGACTGACAGAAATTCCCTGACTTTTCACTGACTTTTGGGTAAATTGCAAAAATTCACTGACCAAAATCAAAATTCCCTGACAATTCCCTGACCTTGAAAAAATGTCAGAATTCACTTTTCCCTGACCGTGGGAACCCTGATAACAAAGATGTCAACGATGCGCAACTTTACCAAACTCTCTTCTATGTGGCCATTTAGGCACTGAAGGATGAAACTACCCGGGTTATATAGAAATTAAAGGTGTGCGACTATTGTGGGTCGAGACTCGGATGAATTTCTTAAAAGGCAGCACACAAACCCAGGAAAGGAAACTACACGTGCAATCTTCAAAAAGTCTGAGTGTGAAATCACTGAGGATGATAACAAAACTAAAAGCAAGCAGCGCAACCAGTTACACAAGAAGACTATTGGATAACAAATCACTGTCGCTCCTTATTTCAACACTGTTTTCCTTTGAGAAATCGCGCTTCTACCACGACGCTAACGACGCACACCTTTACCTATAAAACCTTATGCCAGCTAAAAATCAAACGATTTATCGTAAACTGCATCGTTTGTCACCAATTCAACGCGGCTGGAAGGTAGAATCGCGAGGGTAAGATGAGAAGAAATGGATAAAACTTACAACTCTTTGTCGTAAATAGGAGGAGTTGAACCTAAAGTGGAGCTCTCATCTGATGCAACTGAATGACTCTCATCTTTCTGGGGTATTTTGGAAGTGTTATCTACAGGTGGTTCAGCTAGATCAGTGGTGTGTTTTAGGGAGGTATTATCATGCTCTCCAGATAATATTCCCTTGATGAGGTTGATCAGTAAAGTCTGAAACTAAAATAATGAACAAATAAATAAATAGCCAACTGCATAATTGCTACAATTATCAATGAAATAGGGGATTGGAAAAAACTTGCTCCCAATTCCAATTCCGCGACCCCCCCCCCCCCAAATTGTGTCCCATGCGCAACTCACAATAGCGCACTTTCGATATTCTGCTTGAGTGATAACGCTCAAAGCAATCCAAGACAAGGCTCAAGAGAAACACAGAAGAACCTCAATGCATTCTTTTATTTCCACGGAGCCTCGCCTTGAATTGCTTTGTGCGTAATCACTCAACCAGAATATCGAAAGTGCGCTATTGGTTTACATATAGCGCATCTTCCATTGTATGGGTATGTGCTCTATATTACAGAGTCTAATGTATGTCAGACAAGTAGTCTTGTCTTGGTAAGATGCGCTTAATAATCCTGCATCCCTATAATAGGAGTTTCATATATAGCGCATCTTCCATTGTATGGGTATGTGCTCTATATTACAGAGTCTAATGTATGTCAGACAAGTAGTCTTGTCTTGGTAAGATGCGCTTAATAATCCTGCATCCCTATAATAGCCGGTAGGTTCATATATAGCGCATCTTCCATTGCGTGGGCATGTGCTCTACATTACAGGGGCTAATGTGTGTCAGACAAGTAGTCTTGTCTTCGTAAGATACACCTAAGATTCCTATAATAGGAGGTTCAAACATAGCGCATCTTCCATTGCGTGGGTCTTTGCCAGCTACTAATATCTATCTAGGATGACCGCCTGGGAGGTATTCAACATAAATATAGTACCTATCTTCACCATAGTTAGTACAGTGAGACTGTCTTCACTTTAACAAAAATGATGAGCACTTAATGTGTATATGTCAATAAACACCCCAAATTGACCCCTAATAAATGCGGTAAATTTTACCTTCAGGGCTATAGCGATAAAATTTGGAAAAAAGTTGGTTTCTTAAATGAAAACATACAGCTGGTCGTGCGTAATCACGAGTGATGAATTCCGCATCTTTCCTCGTATATAGTGGCAAGTTTTTAATCTTAATGCCTCATAACAGGAATAACACAGAAGAATACATTACTGACGAAGATCCACGGTAGCCTTTAGGAGGATTTTACTGAAGTTGGGCATTTTTGAAAGTTGATTGGATTGATAAATAGCATAGAATTTGCGTGATAATCGCGTGATTATTCGCGTGATTGTTCGCGCACAGTGCGCGCTACGATTAACGTGCGGTAATACTTGCAACAAGTCGTGCAATTTATCGTGCAGCATTGTTAAGTTGCAGAGCATGTTTCACATATCCCTACTTCGTGCATAACATTTTCTTTTGCGAAGAGAAAAAGAACTTTAAATTTGATTTTAAGAAAAGTTATGATGATACAAGCATTTGCTTTGCAAATCGCAACGCACCATTTTGTTCGAGAAACTTCGCGACTCCGTCTCCCGTATCATCACATGTTCATCAATCTTTCTCATAGTCCTTTGCTGGTGAATCCACAATGATCACGCAAACCGCGATAACCACAAAAATCTTTATAAATATGTTAATATAACAAATGATCAAGGTATCTATTGATTCTTAATCCAGTTAACATTTTAATTATAACAAGGCTGAATGAAAGGTTCCAAGTGCACATACCATTCAAAAGGCGGTAAACTCATCAAAAAGCCACAGATACGCTATCTTATAAAAATAAAAGTGCCCACATTTGTCAGACAAGATATCTCAACGGTACAACAAGGGGAAACATGTAATAATTAGCCCTTTTAAACCATGACATTCTACAAATAGTTGTCGTTATTAAAAAGATAATATCATCCCAATCTCCCTTGCTTTGATGGAGCGATCTTAATTGTCCAACACCCAGGGTCCAAGGGCTTCAGTCTTAGAGTCTGGCTTAAACTTAACTTTAACCAATCTAAGTCAGATTATCGGGAAGTTTAATCGGATTAATATGGCACGAGTGAGCAGGCTTTCATGATTGATTGCAAGTACGTTTAGTAATAATAAGCGATTATCATTTTTATTTGGGTATTATCTTGGGATAAAGCTAAGTCACTGATACCTTCACTGAAGTGGGATTATAAGATGATTATGAACGATCCATTAAATGTAGCTGTAGAACTTGAACCTTGCACAGTTAGGGATTAATTTCTCTTTTCTATCGCGAGAAACAGCAAAGTAAAGAAAGAGAAAAGACTTGCAGGGGCGTAGACAGGGGGCAGGGGCCCGGGCTCCCCTTCTCTATTGCGTTTGCAGTTTTTTGGTTGGCCGTTTTTTTGGTTGATGTTCAGAAAATAGGTTTTGGGCCCCTCTAAGGCAAAATACTGGCTGCGCCCCTGACTTGGATTCTTCATTCTTGTCTAGATAGACAGTTTGATGACTGATTAATGCATGTTTTTTGTTTGCGATATTACGAGTAATGAAATCAGCAGAACTCTAAGATGATGATATAGATAACCTTATTTGCCACACCCTTACCACTCTAGTAGGTAACCCTAGATGCCACGCCCTTAAGATATGGGTGTCCCTATATGCAAAACACATTTTGCCACCCTTAGTAGGTAATAAACAAACAAGTAAATCAAAATAAACTAGAAAATCAATTAACGATAATTCAGCTTTGAATACTCTTAAAACAGAGCACTGATGGAGAGAAAGTAAGTATCTAGAAAATATAATGACGCGAAAAAAATAGTGGCCCTCCATTTTTGAGAAAGTAATGAATTTAAAGACCATTCAAAAGATGGCTTTTATCCATCCATTATCCATGTTGTTACTGAGAACCAAGTACTAGCGCCTATTGATCCTGATCAACAATGAATGATTGCCCGAACAAGTATTCAATATGCTAAAGTAAAAACCAAGGAACTAGTGGCTTTTCTAAAGGAATTTGTGCTTATTTGGAAAGAAATTATTAATAATTTATTCAATGAAACCGCAAAATTAAAGTATGACTTTTTTCTCAAAATCGCGAAATAAACGTGCCGCGAAAATTTCATATATATATATATATTTTTTTATTATTATTACTATTATATTAAATGAGGAAGCCACACTCATCGGTGATGATTTTCTTTTATAATAAGGTAGTCCAAAACTAATTCCCAGAGAATCTGAAAGCCTTTTTCTTAAAAGACGATTCAGTTCTTTGAGGTCAAATATGCACGAAAACTAGAACCACGGAAAGAATACAGAAACTTAAATACCTCCTATATTAATCAAAACGTGACGTAAAACTATAACAATACAGAAGGATAATGGACAATGATGAATACATAGCCTTGAGGTGTTAAACAAGATGGAAGATTATGAAGCTGTAAGAAAGACCTCGAATAAACGAACGGTCACGGCCGCTGTCATATAGCAAGCCAAACTCCGCGTAAAACTATGGCAATACAGAAGGATATTGGACAGTGATGAATACATAGCCTAGAGGTGTTAAACAAGATGGAAGATTATGAAGCTGTAAGAAAGGCCTCGAATGTACGCAGGGTCACGGTTTTTGCAAGATTGCGTATACGAGTTATGCCTGGCAAAATTAGGTCATGTTTAGGGTACAAGAACAATAGAATACATCCTCTAACCCGGTTAACCCGGTCAGTATTGACCTCATTCAGTTAATAAAACTCTTTTATCGGACTCTGGAAAGTACTGATAGAAACACGTCCTAACCACATGGACCCGCTTACTCAGGCTGGCACGAGGGGGGAAGGAGAGAGTATTGATCACGAATCACGGGCAATTTTTTTCATGAATTCACGAATCACGAAATACGATTAATGACTAACCTTGATACAAGGATTTGGTTTGTAATACGAATTTTCACGGATCACGGTCTTCAAAATAAGCAGATCACGTATCACGGGGGGGCTGAAATTCACGAATCACGGTCCAAAAAAGGCCGAATCACGCGTCACGCGTAACCCCTGTGCCGCCCTTGCTTACTTAGCCTGATTGTCAATAGCGACGCAAGCATACTGAGGCACAACGAAGTACGCGAGCGCAGCCGAATAAAACTTGCGTCAGTCGATAAAATGGATTTGCACAAATGTCGTTAATGAAAACTTGATGCCTTATATTGCTGGCGATATTCCAACACAGTCGACAATCTTATCACTGTTTCTGATGACTCCAAAAAAGAAAAAATGTAATTCGACAGAATTTGTCACAGATAATAATGATCTAACTATTAACACGCACCTTTAATGACAATAATAATAACTAATGACACCTTTGAAACTAATGATTTGAAAATTAATTTTTAATTAATAATCTTCAAGGAAACATTTCAAAATGTTTTTCGGTAAGCACAATAACGTGACTTGGTTATGCGTGCGCGCTCACTCGAGTCAAAGACAACTGCTCAATCACAGCCAGACGCAATGAACTTTGGTCTTCACTCCTGTATGAGTGATTGGTTGTACATGTCTACATCAGCCAACTGGGTTACGACAGACGCGGAAACACTGGGTCCTAATGGATCTTTTTTTTTATACAAAAAGAAAAACAATAAATGGCGCAAATGGTTGTCATATGTGATTTTTCTTAATTATATTGATACTATTTCATTCCATTAGTTGACGGAAAAAAGTATTCCAAACACCGAGACCGTAAATTTTGATACAAGATGCATTCTACCAAAATGCCACGATGAAGCTGTGTTTCTTCAAAAGGTGTCAAAAGGTGTCCAAGAACACAACTATAGAAGGTTCTACATGATAATTAAGTTGTAGTGTTTTCCTGTTTCGTACATCATTTGTCAACCAATAGACAACTACGCTGGACGCCAATAAAAGGTCAGAGAATCTTGACGTAAACGTGTTTATTTATACATATGTTGTCGTACGTGTCTTCATGCACAGGAATCAACATGTACATCAACATCAACATGCACGGGAAGTTGTCCGTCAACTATTACGTCCCTCGCTCAAAACCTTTTAACAGTGCTTAATGCCGGATATCGAGTAGCTTGGTCTGATGACAGTTATCTCATACCTGCAGTTGTAACACGACGGTAGGACGACCGAAGGAAGCCCGGCCTCCAAGACACAGCAGTTGTGGGTTAAAAATCCTGTTACAGATGCTGCTAGACCCCTTGCATGTGACGTCAAAGCAGCTCAATTTGGAGGACAAAAGAAAAAGAATTTTGATCTCCGGAGACTCGGAAACTTATTGTTTTGTCCTCCAAATTGAGCTGAATTCGATGTGCTGCAAGGGGTCTATACTGAGAGAACTTTCATGAAATTTATCCTAAAATTATGGTACGAGACAAGTTGTGCAAAACAACGTACAGTGTAATAAGCCGAAAAAAGATAGCAAATCATTTGATAAATGATCAAATATTCTTTGCTCCTTGAAGTAGAAACTCTCTTTACCCTGCGCGCGCGGGGCGCTAATTTCGAGCACATTTTGCTTCGCACCATGCAACGCAATAGAGATGCGCGACAAGTTAATATATTTTGGTGCCCGTATTTTGGACCTTTACATATTAGAATATGTTGCAATCAAAAGATAAACAAGTCCCGCAGTGAGCGGTGATGAGTTCAGATGATCAGAAATAAATTGGCCCGACAATGATGTGTTGTGAGTCTGTCGCTACTCCCTGCTCTTCTGTCGTTATGTTGTGGTTAGGGTGGTGTCAGGCTCTCAACCAGTCACATATATTCCATTACGGTATCATTTATTATTTTATTATTTAGCTAGCTTATTGACTATTCATATTATACATTATCAACATACATATATATTTTTTCTTTTTTACTATTTTTTTCGTATATATCGTAAGAGCATTGAGATTTTGTGTAATGCGCTTAAGAATAAAATTATTATTATTATTATTATTATTATTATTATTATTATTATTATTATTATTATTATTATTATTAATGAAAAGCTCGGTTCGGGAGACTAAGAACTATACGTGCGCATTTGAACAAAAATAACTTACACTAGAACATTTTTGTTGAACGTTGGTGTACAGAATGCGCAGAATGTTGTTAAAGACTCATGGCTTATTACAACATTCGGCTTGAAGGTAATGACACTATTAATCTTACACTGAACGGCTGGGGTACATCTCGGGGCAAATTCCATTAAGGAACGTTAACAATGTTCTAGAAGTGTTAAGAACCGTTAGAACGCCAAACTGAACAACCTCGTGGACAATTTAAATAGCAATAACATTGTTTATCTATGCAATTAACAATTGGCATCTACTGCGCAAATCACCGATATCATGACCATGATTGGAATATCGTCTAGGTATTTAAATGCAGCACACAGCGATGTAGAGCAATTTGGAACCTGAAGTGAAATTAGTCCATTATTTATGTAAGACAGGAAGAGTATGCGACAAGGTCAGACACACGGTTTATGTGCGAGAAAAGTCCAAAATAAGCTGACAAACACCGCGATTAAATCAATGATCCAAACCTCAAACTATTCTTAATTACTTGCAAAGATTTGCGCTTCCTTATTAGTACGATTGGGCATTAGAAGTTCTAAAACCACCATTAAAGCAGGCGCGAACGGTATGAACATTATGAGGAAAATGGTACAAAATGTCTGGCATACCAAAGCGCAAACCGCGCACCCTGTGTTCCTGTCGTTTGAATGGAGTTTTAAATGATGTAAATGATACAATGTTGAAGGCATCTCATTTTTCTCGTTGAAAAACCCATTCTACTCTCCACGCACGCGCCATACCGATCATTTCTATCGCCAAGAGATAATTAAACAGCAATATGATCGTCGTTTCTTTCAGATTTCTCACTTCAATTTGTTCAATGACTGTAAGTTATTTTAAGCGTTTGCAACAAAAATTAAAGGTCTCTTTCACGAAATTGAGAGTTCAAAAGGTTAACCTGTATTGATTCAAATTCTGCAATGACGATGAGTGAGAAAAATCAGGGATTTTTCGCGATTCATTTAAGGATACCAAGATTAATTATCTCCGTAAACTATCTTGCTATTTATACATCACTGTCGCGCTGTACCACGGCGGCAGTAGAATTACATGTTACGACCTTGAGGGACTCCAACACCATACTGATTCGTGTTGTTTGCTCAAGATATTTTCCTAGCATGTCATTTGTGAACAGCTAGATAAACTATATGTACATATAAGCCGAATCCTACGTAGATTTGAACTGTGACCCAGCGATTGTACTGTGCAGTAGAATCACCCACCATGAGGTGGTCCTTATCGGAAATGAAACTCTAAGAAAGACGGACGTACTTTGACCTTCCATCGAACATGTAACAGTTGAACTCCAGTGTTATCAAGAAACAGATTGATAAAATATAAGCGCGAATAGTTGGAATAAAAGAGACACTAATATGCCACTTTAGAAACGAGCAAGAGACTGGGGCGAGTTTTGAATTTTAACTTAATTAGCAAAAAAAAACTGATAAAGCTTGATACTGATAATTGTCAATTGATTAAGTATCTCAAGATTAGTAAGTCTGGTAAATTTGAACATGATAGGATGAAAAGAACCAGAATTATTGGCTTTCAAAAGTGTCAAAAATTTACACAGAATGTATGGTTACAGGGGACAAGCGTCCTTACTAACTATACATTCTTTGTTAATTTTTGACACTTTTGACGGCTTGTAACTGTTTCTTTTTAACGAAACACGTTCAAATTTACCAGACTTACTAATCATGAGATCGTTTATCAATTAGTTTCAACATTACATGTGCTAATTATTTTGTTATTATTTCTAATTATTATTTTTAATTAATAATTATTTTTAATTGTTGCACTTCGTTGTTGTGATTTTTTCCCGGTTCTCTTACTGCGCCAAAGGCAAAGTAAGAATGCACTCAAATAGCTTCCGTGTTCAGGTAATGTGATTGGATGGTCTTTGACATCTGAAGCTTTAATTGCTCAGAGCAGAATCCGAGGAAATTTGCTCTACTGGTAGATATAACGGTTCGCAGCCAGAGTTTTAGGTCACTGAGTTTGTGTTGCATTGACCCATTAGCCTCGCTTGTATGCTTGACTAAAACCAAGAATATGACAGCATCATTGAGTTATTGTGATTTCTATGTGAAGATAATTTGGACGAAATTTAGTAAGAAACACACAAATGGTTTCCTTAAAAAAGAAACGCAAATCTTCCAATCCCAATCAATCAGATACGACAGTACATTTGCTATCCACTGCTAGAAGAAACGCCGTTTGTCGCGATCGTTGCAACCGTTGAATTTGCACGTTTCTATGCAGAATGCACGACGTTTCTTTTATCAGCAGAACGTGCTCCCAGCCGCCTAGAAAGGTCTTACAATCTGCATAGAAACGTGCAAATTTAAAGAGATGCGGTTCATTTACCTATTGGGTACTTATAATCCCAATGGGATGAATGAACGCTTCGTTTTTAATTAATCTATTCTTTTGTCTTTTCATATTATTTTTCTATTGTGTTTTTTTTTCTTGTAACCTTGCCTACCTTGCTCTCGTTGGTTATCTATTTTCTATCTTTATCATGTATACACTACCTTCCACTCTTATTCTCTCTTTTACTCCGACGAAGGACTAGTGTCCGAAAGGTCAGTAAGTGATCTTTCTTATTTTTTACAGTGTAAAATTTATCTTTTTATCACAACAGATACAACAGTAATTTTGCTATCCACTGCTAGAATATACTTCAACTCACCCAGACACTTCTAATTTAAACAGCCATCAAAACTACAATGTTTATCAGATGACGGATAAAAAAGAGCAGCTTAATCAGCCTCTCCGTTGTAAGTGGTCCTTCATTAGTTATATACAGAAATCTGAAGACAGATTTGCTTAATGCATTCGACCTATACATACGTGGAATTGTGTTCTAGAGAACACCGCTTGAACTACTGGGTGACAGGTGGTCATGGAATCTTCTAGAAGAAGGTACAAAACCAGTGTTGAGCACAGCTGAACTGTTTTGATTAATAAAACTGATATTATCTTGAAAAAAGAGAGAACATTCCGGAAAAAGAAAAATATGCTGATGAGTGCGAGTAGTTATTTTTGAAGATTTTAATAAAAACTGACAATAGAGTTCAATGAGTAAGAAGAATGATCGTTTGCAGAAACAGACGATGGGCGGCAAGTTTTGCCTGGAAGGTCCCAATATATACAAAGTCAAAAGGATTCCAAATCTTTAATTTAAAAAATGTAATGAAAATAAAAATACCAGTGAGAAGCTATTGTATTGTGCCTTTAAAATGAATTTCGTTTTGAGCCAATCAAAGCGCAGGAAAAAACCTAAACGTCAACCAATCAGAGGGCTTGGATAAGGAAGCCATTTTACTGTACATTCCATTGAAATCTGCGCAAAGCGCAAACTGTGGTGCGCCTTCCTTAGCCTTCTACACGTGCTATCTCTGACTCGTTTTCTCTACCGCGGTGCTTGATTTGCGAATTTAGAATATTTCGTCCAGGGCAATTATATTGACGTCATTCAACAAAACACTCGAATCGATCATCTTTTTTAAAATTGAGATGTTGTTTAGAAAGCGCTAGATAGCTGAAGCACCTGGATGACCAGACACTTGGAATGGAGATAGTGGAATACGCTGCTATAACGCTAATAGGAGATATATGGTGTCAAACACTAGGCGTCACATATAACTGCGTGAAAATAATTGTTGCAAACCAGGATAATTGCTAATCAAATAACCATGAATACTAGAGCGCATTGCTGAAATTACTGTACGGTCCTGAGTTATTCAGAATGTTTCGCGTGCTTGGTAGATTCGCAGCCACAAAATAATGATTGTTTTACGGAGGTCACTGCAAAGGTGGAGGACAAAAGGCGTAGAAAATTAAATTACTTTTTTCTTCAATTTCTTGAAAAAAGCGCAAGTCAAATTCTTATTGAAAATCAAACCTCTATAGCTTGGGCGAAAAGCTTTCCTATTTCGGACCACGTGTCGTTCCCTAGAATATGATTTCTTTGTTTAACGGTTGCACATGAGAAGGCACATGAATATGGATACAACTCAAACAAAGAATCTTATTCTCATTCGAATGACATGTGGTCTGAAATGGAAAAACATTATGCGCAAGGTAAAGACGTCTTTTTCTGTGCTCCATCAGATTGAGTTTGCGCATTTACTTCTTATTATGTTAAAGGTAAACATGATTTATTTCCATTCAAACGAGAAGCTACAGTCCCTCCGACAAGATTCGAATGGCTTTCTTAGACCGGATGTTGTTCCCTAGCACAAACAACTTTCTTCCTTTTTCCTCAAAAATAAAGTTCTTTTTTGCAATAACATTGAAAACAAGAAGCACCAAGAAGTAATCAAAAAAAATTGATTAAATTCAGAATGGAACGAATCCAGATAGTCTGGCTAACAAACTGAGTGGTTCCGACGTGCGACTAGAACATTCGTGTTGTTTCTCTTTCAACGAAGTCCCACTGATGCACAAGATCAGTTTACAGTCAACTTTTATTGAAACTTGATTCTGAGCCGTCCAATCGCTCACCACGCTGCGTGTGAAGTCAATAGGATCGCGATAGGACAAGAGGGAGTATATAAGTAAGGTTCGTCGTCAGTCAGAGTAAAGAAGAGGGCGGACACTAGACGAGCTACAGCGCTAATCTCGCATCAGACAATGGCTAAAGCTGCGATAATCGTTGTATTGATGGCAATAGTACTGCCAACTTGGTGTAGTATTTGGGAGAGAAAACCATGGCAAAATTACGGAAGAAACTACTTAAATCGTAAGTATATCTGTTATTACAAGCACAACTGCGTCATTTTTACGAACAGTCAATTTAAAACCCATTGTTGTAAGTACTCTTGTAATATGGAACAAGTCAACCAAAAACAACCTTTTTCAAGCGTGATGACATATCGTGGTCATCTCGAACTTAAATACAAATTAATGAGTGAAAATTGTAGTGAAAAATGTCTAGACTCTTAAATAACCCGAGGTTATTCTCTAGATTCATCATTTCTATCGATTACTTATGCTTTTGTCTTTCGGAAAGCAAAGTTTTTAGCATTGAATATCACTCTTTTTTTTACCCTCTTGACCTGCATTCTCGAGTATTACATACAGTTCTACTCTTCAGCTCACCAAGTCCTTCCTAACTAATTTTGAGACTCAGAAACAAGATCTAAAAGTTATGCATGCAAAAACACTTGAAGTGTTTGAAATCAAGACTCTTTAGTGACGTAAGAGGCTGAATAAGCGATTAAAACAATTCAAAATTCTACATTCGTGTGTTGTCAGTAAGTAAGGATAACTCTTCAGAAAATCTAGATAATACTTGAAGCGGGGCCTACAAGGTCATGAAAAGGTTTGTCTGTTCTAGATAAGTTACTATTTTCGCAACTCCTTTCGGAAGACATGATTATAGGCATGTTTTTAGTTGTGTAAAAATGCAACATTAATTTCGTTTTACAACAGAAATAAGCCTGCAAAAAGGAGCCATGAACAACGACAACGTTTTTTGACCATTGCATTAACACTGGCGAAGCATTGGGCACACTTTGATTATTTGAAAACGTTTTACTATCGTCTTGGTAATTGAATTAAGGCAATTAGAAGGTCTTCATCAAGAGGGATTGTCTTTAATAGCTAACAAAAACCTCTGTCAACAAGACGTACACATATACGACTTATACACCCTCGTAGTTTCATCGTCTAGGACTTTTAGCTCGAGGGTGAGTTAATAGACATGAAGTTAACGGTGAGAAAGATACATCTTGGAGTAGAAGCATAGCTATTGTGCAGGAATTGAATAAATGACTAGAGAAATACGTAGAACAAAGCTGGGTTGAGATGTGTCATAGAAGAAGTAACAAGACAGCAATTGTGTCATCCCATAGAAGTGGAATAAGCTACTTGAATGATATAATAATAATAATAATACTAAAGTGCAAATATAATAATAATAATAATTTATTACTTGTATGAAGGCGCAAATTCGCATTTGGATATGATCAAATGCGCCTAAAATATTACATTCTATTGAAATAATAAAATAAATTAATTAATAAAATATGTTAATATGTAACTTTGTAAATAAAAACTTAGTTACATACAGCTGAGGTATCCTATATAATATAAAAATGTCATTAAAATCTAATATAAATATGTACATAAATAAACCATATATCAATAAATGATATAAAGTATAAGCACGGAAAAAGGACTCTGTTATCAATTAAAGTCTTTATTGACCTTATTGACGTCACATCAAAACTTACCGCCAATTGGCTGGCTGCCAGTCCGATAAAAAAAAACTGCAGTACACCGCAATATTACAACACCCCTTCACCAGTATTTCATCACAAAACATTTGATCTATTATGTTTGAAAGGATGAATATCAATGTGTAACTAACTATCCACACTCCATTCATAGAAAATCCGGCCTATATTCTTACGGGATCTCATTCGTTTAAATTTGTACGCCTCTTAACCTCTTAAAAAACCATCTATAAAATCATCTGATAATACAATTTTTGGCGCCTCATCTTTTTTCGATAAACTAGTTTTTGTTTGTTCAACGGATTAAAAGAGGTGATAATAGTTTTCTCATGTGGTTAACTGTTTGCAACACTAGTTACTTCACAACAGTAGGTTTTCTGGTAGGAATCTCGGGTATTTTCTTAAAAACAGATGGCAGTTTTTGGATCACTGTAAGTACTTGAAAATAAATATATCAAGCTGCACCTTTATTCAATAAAGAAAAAAGAATTTCTAGTTCTCTTCTATTCTTTCAGGGTTTTTTTCTGTTTTTTTTCGGTTTTACTCCCTCCAAAAACATTCAGCGCTCATAATTTCGAATTATGTGAGGGCCACAAGTTTATTATTGTTTTTACACTATTTCGTGTAATACCCTCGGTAAATAAAGACGTTATTATTATTATTATTATTATTATTATTATTATTATTATTATTATTATTATTATTATTATTATTATTATTATTATTATTATACAATTGGTTTCAGTGGCTTAAAAATCCCTCCATGGAAATAGACTTCTTTCACGTGACCACAAAGCAGCTCAATTTGGAAGACGTGCTGCACGTTACCTATCATTTTATAAAAGTTTCAAATTATAAAGAAACTAGTTGTGCAAAGAACTTTTCTCTTATCAACGTTTCTCGTTGATCGAGAACGAAAGATACGATTTGTGCCTTAGGGAATGATATATCTGACTGAAACGGGAGACTCGCTCAACGGGCGAACCATTATTATATCAATGGCTTTCTATAACCCTTAATGCCAATTCAATCGTTAAGTTAGACATGTCTTGTCATAGATTGGCCTTACGCTAGAGAATATTATTTCAAAATCATAAGAACTACAGTGTTCAAGAAATAACCAAATTTTCTGCAAACAAGGGGGGTGGGTGGGAAATCGAATGGCAAGAAGTTTCTGCACAGCGTACCCTGTTATAAGCTGAAGACCTATGGTGGACGAGCCTTCTCTGTTGTGGGTCCTGAACTTTGGAACAAGATCCCAGTAGACATTAAAAGAATAAAAAACATTGAAACATTTTTAAAAAGTATCAAAACCTTATACTTTTTCGTGATGCATTTGAAAAGATCTGAAAATATGAACCATTTTATACTGCATACAGCGCCATTGAACTGCTGGAAATGGCGCTATATAAATATATATTATTATTATTATTATTACTATTATTATTATTATTATTATTATTATTACGAATTCTGCTATCGAAGCTAACATGCTAACTCTAGTTCATACTAACTCTACAGAAGTGACAGATCTCGCTACCAAAACAACGTGAGATTGACTTGTTATTGCACCATAAACAGATAGTTATCGAATAAAATAAGTAATAAAAACAATATAGGCAATTGTAAACTACTTAATTGAGGGTAAAATGTTACCAAGATTCTCAAGGGAAACCACTAAAAGAGTATTAATTACAAAATCGATGCACTCGACTTTTAAGTTCACAATTTAACCACGATAACCACACAGAATGTTTATCCCTGAGACCGGCAAATACCATGATGTGCATACAAGGAATGTCACTATAACTGTACGGAATCTTAACAAACTGAAGGGCTAATTAAACGCAAATTTTCTACAAAGGCTGACAACTGAATGAGAGGGAAAAAAAGCAAAGTACTGTTGCTGGACGCGATGTTGTCATATGTGAGTAGAGTTGCTCATAGGTTCTCTCCTGTGCTTCGAGGGTTTTTCTCCGGGTCCCATGGTTTTCCTCCGTCCGCAAAAATCAACTTCTAAATTCCAATTGGAATCCAGTGGAAGAGCCATTCTTTGAAATCCACTGTTAATTCCGATTTAATATTAATTATTTATTTCTTAAGTACTTTAACTAGTCCTCTCATAAACGACTCGAAAGATTTCATATTTGACAGTTTTCGATAGCCGTTTTCCGGTCAGTAATCCCATCAAGTGTCGTTTTCTCACTAGTTCTGATAAGTTATCACGACAAGGGTGGTACGTTATCGAGAAAGGCATCCAACTACTGAAGCAAATCCCTTTTCGTGACATTCTCGTGTTATTTCGCTAGGTTTTTCGTTATCTTTTTAGCATCATTATTATTTGAGGGTTAAAGGGTAGATATCATAGCTGTTTTGTCACTGAGACCACTTGGTTTGGATATCCTATAAAATTGTAGGGATTTTTTGTGTGTTTTATTTTCAGGGTTTTTATCCGGGTTCTCCAGTTTTTCACTCTCTCCACGCAAAACCTAATACGGTCACTCCAACTCGATCTGTGAGTTAATTAGCCATGCGCTTACTTTGATCAGCCCAGAGAGCGTTTGAAGGTTCGATGAATTTGGAGGTTTGAAGAACGAACGAACAACGAACGACGAGCGACAAGGGATTAGGAAAAAAAAAAAACTCACAAAAAATCTCATCAAAATATGACACTGCAAGAGATTGCATGTCGGATACTCTCTTACGGAAGGAAGCAAAGAAATGAATTACCAGATTTTATCAAATCAATTTCGATTAAATCTAATTAAGAGCTGAAACAAGAACTGTTTGTCGGGCAAACAGACGACTGGCGGGTCATGCAGTCCTCTCAGTTGCGAGGATAGGTTACAAATACAGGCGAAAAGGAGGGATGCAGACGACGATCCTGTCTAGCCTGACCTCTCGATAGTAAAAGAGATGAGACGACGACGAGCGACAAGGAACGAAGCCGAATATTAGTGGGATTTTTCAGAAAATATCAGAGAAAAAGTCTAAATTTGATAAATACCCTGAAACAACCTATTGGCTGATCTAAGTCAGGGCACGGCTAACTCACAGATCGAATTGGAATTTAGTGGGTTAGGTTTTGTGGAGGAAGGAAAATCGGAGTACCCGGAGAAAAACCCTCGAAACAAGAAAGAGACCCAACGAATTCTACTGTGATGGAATGCCAGGGATTACAGACAGAAAGAATGAGAAGAGCGAGCGGCTTGGCATGTTTTTCTAGCCTAACCCCTTAGCGGTAGAAAAGACAGGGTCGAGATACGAGATACTTGGCATGTACACGAAGCTATTTTGTACAACTCCGCCAGCTAAAGAGTAACGGAACCAATTACGGCTTTAATACTCGAGGTCTAATAGCAATGATAAGCCGCCAATTATAAGGTGCGGGTTAAGATTAGCTATTAAAAACATTTATTAGTACAAGAAAAAGTTAAGTTACACCATGCAGAAGGATGTTTTTGATTTGTACGATGAAGGCTCGTACGAACCCTTGGCACGATTCAACATGGGCTGATAAGTTACACCAGACATAAGTTACACCAGACATATGTTTTTTGATTTGTACGGTGAAGGCTCGTACGAACCCTTGGCACGATTCAACATCGGCTGATAAAGTTACACCAGAAATACATGTTTTTTGATTTGTACGATGAAGGCTCGTACGAATCCTTGGCACGATTCAACATCGGCTGAAAACCCAATCAAAACAAAGCAGCCTTGATCTTTCTATCTGTGCCACAAGACAAAATAAATGCTGAGAGATAATAGAAAATATTCTTATGTTGATAACCGGAGAAAATCATTTTCACTTTGTCACTAAAACTTCCATAGGCAGCAGAGATGGTGGTTTGACATGTACTGTCCTATTATCAGTTGCTATCGGTTAACCTAGAAGGAACATTCTAACTCATGCATTGGCACATGAAACAAGGCATTTTTACCTACCTAAAGTGTCTTACATCACAACATGATTATATTTATGGATTCAAGGGGTACCCGAAAAGCCGCCAAGAATCTTTATTAAGTCATCAGCTCCTACCGCTCAAGTATTTGAATCTCAGCACTCCTATATATGTTTCTAAGTAGTTTTACTAGGGCGCAGTCAGTCGCTATCTTAGGGCCAGGCACACCTTCGAATAACTAATAATTTGCAGTAAAGCCTTACAGATACTAGTATACAAATGTTACAAAAGTTAGGAAGAGCAACTCCTTTTACTAGGGCGTTGTCCGTCGCTACCTTAGGACCAGGCAATTAAATTTATTTAATTAATGTTATGAGTTCAGCGAGGAGATGGCGGAGTTATTAATTTTATCTGAAGTGATGCTCAGCTCTATTTATTAATCAGTAATAACCAGGTGATCTGACTAGGCGCGCAAAGCATGATTTCCTGATCTGAAAAAGAATCAATCCCATCATCCACCGCATGCTCATTTCACTTGAGTTTCATGGCGGCCATCTTGAAAATAAGCTAAATATGAGCGACTTTCTCGCCAATAAATATTTTCTTGTCGAAACCGAGACGCTCTAAATAACAGATAAAACGATTTTCTTAAGGTTTAAGGCATTCTCGAGATTGCCAAGGACCAAAGAGCAGCGTAAGGAATTTCATTAAAAGCCGGCCACCGGTGAACTTCGTTGTATACTGCAGTTCCTATCTGAACCGCCTACTTTTGCCATTCCACGTCCCAATTGTACCTATTAATGAAGGTTTTTTCTCTTGATAGATTTTCTCTGCTTACTTAAAATCTTGATGAAATCCCTGACCCATTTGTCGTATCAGGTTTTTTCACCTCATTGAAAATAATTACAGCAGAGCGCAAACAGGTTGAGCATTGAAAAAACTCCGACCTCGACCACCGTGAGAATTTTTTTAAATGTTTTAAAATAGTCCAAGCGTTGTCAACAAGAAGAATAAAAGTCAAGGCCTTCTACTTATACTAGGGCAGAAAGCCAAAAACTGATATGTACCAAACACGACGGCCTAGTTTAGTACTGTGAGCAGTTGTTGAGAGCCAATACTTCAAATGCCCTTTATCTGATCCCTTTGACCAAATCAAAAATAGATTGTCATTTAAAGAACGTAATTAGTTTTATTAATAAAAGATGAACAACAATGACCCATTTCAAAACTCATTGATAGCTTGTTTCGTCGCCCCACGGAATTCGAGTAAGTTTGAATATTCACCGAGGAGCTTATGGTGGGTTGAAGTCTATCCCGAATTTCCCTAAAATTGAGGATGGTGCTACTACTACTGCTGCTGCTGATGATTCTGCTGCTGCTGCTGCTGCTGATGATGATGATGATGTGCATACTAGTGGTTGATGAAAGCAATACACCCCTTGCAAGACGTCGGAATGCAACTCAATTTGGAACATGGACAAAACAATAGGTTTCAAATTCTCAGAAGATTGAGATTCTTTTGTCTTGTCCTCCAAATTGAGCTGATTTGACGTCACGTGCAAGGGGTATATAGTGTCAACATGTATATAAGGTCATTGCGCCAAAAGTGACACTGATATATAATTCATTTTCTTTCGCATCTAGGATACCAGTATATTCCCAAAAGACAAGACACAGCCATGAAGTTGATGAAATACTTCCTGGATCGAGATCCCCAAAGACTGACCAAAAGAGCCGCGAGTGATGGCATATTCTATGATGTGGGTTTCGTACTCGATTCTTCTGGTTCTGTCGGATCAAAAGAGTTCAAAAACGCAATCCTTGCTTTGCAGACTCTGATAACTCGAGCCAAGGATGACACCCTTTACGCGGGCATCGCCTTCTCCACGACCGCAAACGTAACATTCAACTTTACGAACCCTCTAAAGGCCATGAAAAAACTGGGGAAAACCGTGTATGTCCCTGGTAAGACAAACACGCAGGAAGCGCTCGACAAGTGCCGTAGAGAACTTTTTCTCAAAAAAGAAAGCGGATATCGAAGGTTGAGTTACAAAAGACTCCTCGTTGTGACAGACGGACAATCCAATATTGAGAAACAAAAGACTTTATATAACGCTTTTCGTCTCAAGAATATGGGGATAGAGATCTTTGTGGTTGCGATTGGGAGTTACCTTAAGGGGATAGCAGAGATAGTGGGTCTGGCTAGCTCCACTGATGCTCACTTGTACAGAGTACGCAACATGAGAGGTCTTCTGGAAATCATCCACCTTATTCCTCCGTGGCAATTCTTACGCGATCAGCAGAAAACATGGCTCGAGAATATGTTTGAAGACATGGATGACGGTTCCAAGTACATAACAAAACGCAACCGATAATCATCTCAAAACAGAGGGAATAAATAACACTATATATCAAGTAAAACTGAGATCAACACACCGAGCCTTGAAAAGACTCGGTCAATATTTGCATGTCTTGCTGTGGAAAATATTTATAGACAACTAGCATTCGCTGTTTACCTAGTTATCTCTGGCAGAAACTGTAAAAACATTGTTAAAGAAAAGGAAAGTGTACTCTCCCCTCTCAGTTAAACACACATACTGGAAAAACCTTGGCATAAGAAAGACCAGTAGTTAAAAACATTTTCCACTGAACAAAGCAACAACAACAAAATGGCGGGAAAACTTAGGAACACGTGACCTACGTCATCGTCATACACAGTTAAACACACAAACTGGAAAAACCTTTGCATCAAAAAGTCCAGTAGTTAAAAACATTTTCCACTGAACAAAGCAACAACAACAAAATGGCGGGAAAACTTAGGACCACGTGACCTACGTCATCGTCATACACAGTTAAACACAAAAACTTGAAAAACCTTTGCATCAAAAAGTCCAGTAGTTAAAAACATTTTCCACTGAACAAAGCAACAAGAACAAAATGGCGGGAAAACTTAGGACCACGTGACCTACGTCATCGTCATACACAAGGCCGGAAGTAAAAAGGTTGAACAGCTAGAAAAATTGAGCCTATCCCTAGTTAAGTATTCTAGAATAGAAGGAGAAATAATTGACAATAAATACAAATTAGAATAGAATGCACAAAGAAGAGAAAAACGGAATGCCAAGCAGACAAAGAAGGAGAAAATTCAGAATACGGATGAAGAGTGCACAGTGATTCCAATGTTGGTGAGAAAAGAGAGAAACACGAGGAAAAATATCCGATTCAAAATGACAGAAAGATTTGAAGGCTGAACAATCATTATATGTCAATATAGCCTGCTGCATGGAATAAATATAGAAATGTATCCATTGTGTTATCTACTCGCTTATGCTAACACAATTTGTAAATAGATGCTTTATAATAAACGCAGAAAAAAAATTCTAACTTTGTTCTTGACCTTACGTCCTTAGTTAGGGTATCGGTCACGGGATTTCGTGTCTTGGCAATATAACAATGATAAGACAAAGACAATGCAGTTATCATACCCCAAATAGATTTTAGAGTTTTGCTGCAAAGCGGCAACGCATGGTTTCTAACGAACAAGGAAAAAAAATTACGTTCGTTTTAAGGCCGTGTCACACGCTACGATTTCTCGTGCAACTTGTCTCGAAGGTTTGAAGAAGTGTTCATGGTTCAAGTGTCCTCACTGTAAAAGTGAAGTGGTTCTACTTCAAATCATTCATGCGGAACAAATATCGAATGAAGTATCATGAAGTATCGTTGAGCAGAATATCACAGATGTAATGTAGTAGTATTAGGGACGGATCCAGAACGACGACATAGTCTAGGTAAGTCATCAAAAATCCTGATCTGAATGATCTGACTTGTTCATTTGTACTTAGATTTATTTGGGGAGGGAGGGGGGTGCACCAATTGACACCCCACAGATCTGCCCCTGTATCTATAATGGCGCATGGTTAAAAGTGACGGTAAAAGGCACAGGACGAAATAGTGACGATATCTCGCACAAACAATTACAGCACACGAGATTACTGCCGTTTTGAATAGAATACCTCCATAACATCCCCACTGACACGTCACGGTACGAAATGTCTCTTACTAGTGGTGCATTGCTAAAAATGACGATACAAGGCACGGGACGAAATAGACGACATTCGCACAAACAATTACAGCACACGAGATTACTGCCCTTTTGAATAGAATATCTCCATAACTTATATTACTGTCACGGCACGGTACGAAATATTCGTAGTGATGCTTAGCTGAAAATGCGGTACAAAATAGACGATATCCGCGCAATATCTATAACATACTGTATCACCGTCACGGCACGGCACGGTACGCGACCATTAATCAGATATATCATGACCCTATAGTTTTGATATTAAATCTTTGGAAGCTTACCCGTTGACGACATTTGGAATCTTCTTTAAGAAGTAAGTTACCAAAGATCTTGGCCGCTTCATCTACTGCAAGTACATTTTGTTCAACCAGTCTGGTCATGTGAGGTAACAGCCTGTCCCAGAGAGGTGCCAAGGTGGGTTCAATAATGGATCTGTAAACACAAAGAAAAAGAATAAAAACATGTGATAATTGAGGAATAAGCCTCCGTGCATAATGCAGACGATGTGTCATTCCCTTGAGTGTTGTTTCTTTATTTACCAGGTGAGTAACGTTTGAAAAGAAACATTAATATGGATATGAATCAAACTTGAGTGGGTCAGCTCCACTATGACTTAGGTCAGACCACGTGTCATTCCCTTAAGTGTTGTTTCTTTGTCTTCCAGTAAGAATAGAATAGCAAAATTAACGTGGATGCAAAGTTCTCAAACATTTGTGAGTTTGCTGCACCATGACCTTGATCAGCTCAGAGGACATTTCACAATTTAATAAAACGGATGCTTGGTTTGGCTTACTTCCCCGATACCTTGATTTTCCTCTAAATATGTTCTAACAGTAATGTATTATTACTCACCTCAGTTGTTTTGGTGTTGAATATGTTTCTTCAGATAACAATACTTGATCTTGGATGAGGCAGCCAGAGGGTGACGCCCTGACGAGTAGTGGTATCTGTTCTAATACTATCATACTAATAGTACTAGGGTCATATGTATCAAGGGTATTGCCATCCTTCTCGGCAGACCTACAAGAAACACCTGTTAATAAGATAATACCCTGACGAGTTGTGGTATCTGTTCTAATACTATCATACTAATAGTACTAGGGTCATATGTATCAAGGGTATTGCCATCCCTCTTGGCAGACCTACAAGAAACACCTGTTAATAAGATGATACCCTGACGAGTAGTGGTACCTTTTTTAATACTATCATACTTATAGTACTAGGGTCATATGTATCAAGGGTATTGCCATCACTCTCGGCAGACCTACAAGAAACATAAATTACATGTATAGACCCCTTGAAGCATGTCGGAATGCAGCTCAATTTGGAGGACAAAACAATAGGTTCCAATTCTGAGGAGATTGAAATTATTTTGCTTTGTCCTCCAAGTTGAGCTGTTTTGACGTCACTTGCCCTAAGCATTCTAAGCATTCTCTGTAAGAAATATCTAATAAGTAATCCACATACCTTATAATATCTTCTTCCATTGCCTGGCTACACTGAGGTGCTCGGTATAATGTATCTGGACTGAATGAGACCTCAATATCAGCATCTACCACTTGTAGTAGTGTTAACAACACCTGTATAGTAACAGATGGCTGCTTGCTCACAGCATCTATACTACCCTTGGGAACGCTCTCAGCAGGAACAATGTCCCCCTTGCCTTGGTCTTCCTGGTGTTTGCTCATTTGTTTTACTTCTGAATCCTTTTTTTCTTGTACCTTGGTGTTTTGGTCAGTATTAATGCTGTCTATAGAATTTTCGTCATCTTCGTCAGTAATTTTCTTACTAAAATTTCTCTCAGATCTAACATCATGGGCTCCCTGTGTTGAGCCAGATTGTTCAAAGTTGTCAGTAAGTGAAGGTTTTCTAGTTACGTCATCATGGGCTCCCTGTGTTTTAGTCTCCCTCTCCTCATGGGATACCTGTGGTACAGATTCTTTTGGCTTGCTGTTGAGAGAGGGTCTTTTCATCTCATCTTTACCATACGCCTTCTGTAGTAAGTCTTCTGGCTTCTCAGTCAGTGAGGATTTTCTTGTTACACCCTCACTATGGGTTTCCTGTGTTTTTAGGTTTTTCGTTTCTCCTTCATCTGGTAGACTTATATCACTACAACTACTAACCCCCAAACTAAGACTCAGAGATCCCTCACTGAGGTCAGGCTGATTGTCTTCATTGTCTTCTACATCACCCTCATTCTTAGATGCATCCAAAAGCACTCTGTCTGTCTGTCCATTACCTTGACCAGGATCATTACTAACAGGTCGTAGATCATTTAGATCAAGAGGTGAAGGAGATGTATATTCATCACTGGATGTTAGTTGAGGATCCTGAGTTGGTTTCTCTTTCTTGGAAGGTACATGTTTGACTGGTTTTTTTCTTGCTGTTAGTTCAAGGGGTTTCTCGGGAGGATCTCTTGCATATGGGGATGTTGATGGTGAATGGATGCTCCCGTTAAATTCTGACTGTGCTGCCAGTGACTGGGAATGAAATAAAGAACATGAGCAAAATTGGTCATTCATCTATTCAATAATTATTCAGATTTTAAAAATTATTAACTATTTTGAATCACAGAATCTCTGAAAAAAAGTGTCAAATTAACACAGTCCAGTGGTCATGAAACTGGTCTAAGCCTTTTACCTAACCCCATTGCACACAAGTTTCTGCTAAAAGTTTCTCGTCTGTATAACAGGCTAGGGCTGTAATCTCAGGGCTTTCAGAATAATCCAACAGCTGCCAGAGCTCCAGTATTTGCTAAGCTTGGAAGTTAACCCCTGGCTACTTTATCTTTTCCTAAAAAAATTTTTGGGTCACAGCCAGCTACTGTACTTCAGACTTCAACCACCTACTCCAAAACTTTCTGAAAGTCCTGGATCTCAAAAGAAGATCGCCACAGCAGGACAACATGTTGTGATTGTCCCTTTATTAGACACCAAGAGTCTCACAATCTACTCTATTTGCATTTATTAAGGGGGGGGGGGGCAATTATTTTAATTTCATGAATGATATTATATTATATTATATTATATTTATACAAGACAAGTGCAATTGGATATACCATGTTTTGTTCTCTGTCATTGGGTGACCTTTGCTGTTGTGTTGGTTGTCTTACTGAACCATCTACTTCAGCATAGCTCGTAGAATAAGACATGCCAGCTTCTGGGTTGAGTGGAGCACCTAAGAATAACAGAAAATATACTTAGAATGTTTTTGAGTGTTTGGGATATTTCCTATCTCACTCACACCTAACATATTGACATTGAAAAGCCATTATTAACAGCCACCTCCCCACAATGACCACCTCTACCCCAAGGCCTGGGAATATTGTCCCAGTTACTAATGATTTCATATATTATAACTTACTGAAACCTCTCCACAATGGCCACCTCTCTACAATGGCCACCTCTACCCCAAGGCCTGGGAATATTGTCCCAGTTACCAATGATTTCATACATATATTATAACTGAAACCTATGACCAACTCTCTACAATGGCTACAAAATTTTGTCCCAACAGTGGCAGTCGTATAGAGGTTTGACTGTATAGATCTACAAGTGCAAATCCCTTAAGCCTGGTTTTCACATATGATAGAATCAGAGTCAGAATTGGAGCTAGAAGCAGTTCATGCAAAAGGAAACCCTCTGATGTTTCTAATTCTGATGCACTTCTGACTCTAATTTCCACTCAGTTTTCTGATATTCACTTCATCATAAGTTGCTTCGTACTCCAATCCCAACACCGGTTCCATTACAAAGATTTACTGTTATTTGACCATCATATAATTTCATATTACTGTACCTTGTCCTGGCATTGCTGGTCTTATATTCTCATTATAGACCAATCTACCAGGTGTCTGGTACATCATTGGTGACCCAACATAACCTGGGTGTCTTGGTTGTGGTCCCCTCTCGTACCCATGATTCATGTAGGACATATCAATTGACTGATTAAACCCATTCCTCGGATCTAGAGGACCACTGTGACCAGGATGATAAGGTGTAGAAAACCTCAAAAAATCCCTAGGCTGTTGATTCACATGACCATGGGAAGTCCTCAGGGAAGACACTTGCCCAAAATGATAATAATCAAAACTGGGGTCCCTGTGGTAGGGATCCCAGTCCATGGTTTTGTATCTTGTAGAGTCTATATAGTCTTGGGTAGAGGTCTGATCATAGTAGCTAGATCGGTCTTGAGGTCTTGTTTGTTGACTGTCATATAAGGATGAGTCTTCTTGCTGGTAAAGAGAAGATTGTTCTGGGGATATAAACCTGACATGGTTTGATCCACGTAGGCCAGCTGGTCCTGGTCCTATCCCCCTGCCATAATCTCTTGGCTGAACATGGTCTTGTGGTGGAGTTATGCCTGCAGGTCTTTTGACTTGAGATCCTGAGGCCTTATCGAAAACAGATAAAAACATTGTATAAACTTATACAAGGACCTATGAGCCATGAGGCATGAGGAGAATAGGCAAAAAATAACATAAACTTGTACAATAGTTGTTGAGAATTATTAATTATAAAAGGGATCAGCGAAGTGGAAAATAAGAGTGGGATGAAATGACTGACACAGTGAAAGCTGGGATAGAATTACAGTAATATAAAAATGCAGCCATGTGTATGCAAAGTGGAAGCTGAAAATGCATTTTTCTCATGATCCACCTCACTTGTGTTGACAAGGGCTTCATAAACAATAATTGGCACTCACAATCACTCACAATACAATGCTTGGGACCAAAGCAGTTATGTGGGTCCCAAGATCCAAATCTAAAAATCCTAATTGCAATCCTTGGATAGGTAGGAAAGATTAGAAAGGTGAATTATAATATAAATCATTCTTGAATAAATAAATCTATAAGCCCTACAATACCTGATATTGAAGACCATTTCTTTCTTGTTGCATGAGGTGCCTGTGGTGTTTCAGCTCGTCAAGCCATCTTGGGTACATTTTGTTAATATAACTATTATATTGATCCTACGAAAAAATTGTATCGTTTTATGTGACTACTGTATCTCAAGATGTGCATCATACTTTGTTATATAAAAATCTTTCAGTTTTTTGAATTATCATAAAATACAATAATAATAATAACCTACATTCTTGTACTCATCTTAAAGAATCTAGATGCGTTTACATACAAAATTTGAATTAACAACAGTCTGTCTGATAATAATATAATATATAAATTATGATATATGATAGGAAATTGAATTAAAAATGTTATGTTATGTTTATGGTGATATACACTGTACACTAAGCAATAATTTTTTATTATTTTTTCTTGCAATTGGTATTCAAAAAGCAAATTGTAGTGGTATAAATACTAGTGGTTAACTAGTTTGAACTGCAGGAAAAACAAAAAATGTTACTTTTAGTTGGAACAATCCCCACAATAGACCTTTTAGGTTTGCGCAAATAATGTTTTTCCATATGCCATGTGTCATTCCCTTGACAATAAGATTCTTTGTTTGAATTGTATCCATATTCATGTGTCTTCTCATGTGCAACCGTTAAACAAAGAAATCGTATCCTAGGGAATGATGCATGGTCTGAAATAGGAAAGCTTTAGAAAAGATGTTTCAGCATCATCAAGTAGTTAACATTAGTTCTAGCTTCTTACCCGTAGGTCTTTCAACTTGTGTGTCTTGGCATCTAATTGTGACACCTGCTGCTCAATTCGTTTAAAATCCTCCATTAAACTTTTATTCCTCTCCTTACTATTATTCTCTTGTTCACATATATGCTTCCAATATGATTCCAGCCTGCCCGCATCTGTTCCATTCCTAGAATAAATAATGAGAAATAAGGCATGGTGAATATTGTATTGTACATTGGAATTTCCAAGGTAGTGGAGAGTCTGGCAATACTACTTTGAATACAGGAAGTTTTGAAAAAATACCATCACTATAACCCCATCCCCCTTCCCATGTCCCTAGGGGCATTTGCATTTCCACACTGTTAGACCATGTAATGGAAAATAAAATTTCCAAGGGGTGGGAGAGTATGAGGGTCACAATCTATAAGGATGAAGGATGGATATTTCCTGAAAGTAATATTTATGAATTAGTTCCATGTTTACAGTAGGAATCAAAAAAACATGGGCACCCAGAAATAGTTTAGAAATTGTTTATGGTTCGTTGAACAATCTGAAAAGATTCTCTAACTACGCGAAGTTTATCTAACTACAAAACAGTCGGATTTCTGGTAGTAAGAAAGTTGTTTCAGATTGTTCAACAAACAATACTCAATTTCTGAAATATTTCTGGGTGCCCACGGTTTTGCGATTCGCACTGTAACATATTTTACTAGCTAGAATTTTAAGAATTTTATGTATTTATGAATTTTAAAATTAAAGGCAGTGCAACGCTTTGGTTTTGGTCTGACACAGTAAATAAGTTTACCTGTAAATTGACTTAAAATTAGAGTTGAGTTTTCTGTCTAAAGGCATCTGGGATCTTGTACCTCTGGTACCAGCATTCCTTAAAAAAAAATTGTTTAATGCCTTGGTTTGAAAAAACATTTTTGATGTCAGTATTAGTCTCAGAAATGCCAATGGTGGTCTGTCGAACCAAAACAAATGTGCATTCTTTTACAAATTCTTTATCTATTTTTTGTGTACTCAACATTTGTCGCATGTCAACTTTATGCACTTATCATTTGCTTCCGCATAGGTTGACCCCCAGGACAAAAAGGAATACCAAAACTGTACCATTCCCTTCACATTCCCGGGGGTTTCCTGGGGGTGTCCCTGGGGTTAACCCACGGGGAAGCAAATGATAAGTGCATTACACCTGCCATATTTTTGAGCTGCAGGCAAAAACCCGTCCGTTACTCGAGCACAGAGCAAAATAAAGATATAAATTTGTCTCCGTTTTAAAAATAAAATAATAAGCATGGATCTCTATATGCTATGTATCGGAAATGTCCTTTTGGTAAAATTATAAGAAATTTATAAGCTTAAATCTTAAAACAAATCAATTGATTTATTTAATAAATAAGTCTTAACCTTAACTGTTTTAACAAGTTAAATATTAGATATAAGCTTAAGGCCTGTAGAATCAAAACTACCAACGTATGTACGCGAGGTACAAATATATAAAGTTGTAGGATACTTTAAAATCGAATTATATTCATACATATCTTAAAAGTAAAATATATACTTAAATAAAAACCATAAAGCAAGCCAACAAATTATGTAAGAATTTGTCTTGGTTTCCTTGGCCACGAACCGGTGTCATATGATCAAGGGATCTTTATTTAGTTATTTCTGATGTTAACAGTTTAAAAATCACACACAGCACAAGTGAGGCATTAACAGAGCTAAAACAGTATAGTTGTTGGTAAAATACCTTGAATAAGTGGGTGTTTTTCCTCTATTACTGTTCGAGTTCATCCAAACTTCGCTTCTTCTTTCCGCCATTTTTTGACTCTTGAAAACATGCACCATATTTGGAGATACTCGCTCCAGGCTTACTCGGAATAAGGAAAATGTTAGGGAGGGGTGGGGTGGGTCCTCAGTACATCTGTTACCTTCACCGGGGCATTTAATCATCCATTCTCTTTTTCCTTTCCTTCCTTCTTTCCCTCTATTCTCATTCTTTCTCCTTTTTTCTTTCCTTGATCATCATCAGTTCTTTTTCTCTCTCTCTCTTTTTTCTTTTTTCTTTCTCTCTCTCTTTCTTTCTTTTCTTCCTTCCTTTATTTCTTTTTCTTTCTTCTATTTTGTCATTTGGAAAAAACAGCAACTTGACAACACTGTTTTATAAACTGTATTTATTTATGAAACATTTTCATTTCAAGAAATTCAAAGATGAAAGAAAATAGTTTATCACAAATTTAACAGATTTTGCATTCCATTCCATATAAGCTCCGCTAGCTTGATTCGATATTTTTGATTTCCATACTTCATAACTGGAGTTTCTTCTTCTTCTCGAATTTCTTCGCTTAAAGAAACTCCAGATTTTAATGGTAATGGTTTGTGTTTCTGAGGCGTAGAAGTATAGATTTCATTCTCCATCTCATCATGAATTTCTTCGCTTAGAGAGACTTCAGATTCCAATGGCTGTGGTTCGGGCTGAGGTGTAAAAGTAAAGATTTCATTCTCCATTTCATCATCAATTTCTTCGCTCAGAGAAACTTCAGATTCCAGTAGCTGTGGTTTGTGTTTTTGAGGCGTAGAAGTATAGATTTCATTTTCCATCTCATCATGAATTTCTTCTCTCAGAGAAACTTCAGATTCCAGTGGCGATGGTTCGGGCTGAGGCGTAAAAGCAAAGATTTCATTCTCCATTTCATCATCAATTTCTTCGCTTAGAGAGACTTCAGATTCCAATGGCTGTGGTTCTGGCTGAGGTGTAAAAGTAAAGATTTCATTCTCCATTTCTTCCTCCCAGTTGCGCTTTTGTTCACTGCGCAGAGCAAGCAACTCACCACGGATATCACACAACCCACGTTTTGCTTCTTCAAGCTCACTTTCATATTGCGCAATAATCTCCTTGTATTTCTGTTCTGTCTCTTCCTGGAAGTTCGCAGAATTGCACACTTCATCTCTCCATTTCATCAACTGTGAGTTTACTTCACGGGCGTCTTTTAGTTTTTCATGGAGTTCTTCTATCGTCCTGTCACTCTCTTTACTAAGATTCTCATTTTGTTCTCTTTCTTTAGATAGCAGGATTTTAAACCATTCTTCCTGATTTTCTGCTTCTTCTACTATGCTTTCTTTCAAATCACACAGTTCGTGAAAGCTTTTTTCGAGCTCAGCGACTCTGTCTTCAAGGAAGAAAGAGTTTTGACGCTCTTGTGAGAGTTTTTCCGAGATAACCTCTAAAGATAACGAGTGTTCGCATTCCCTAATGTTGCTCGGATCTTCCAGTTTATTGAGGATGGCATCACTTAAAGAACTTCGGGACAACTCTAGGGCTTGTTCATGCACTGCTCTATTCATTTGTTTTAGGAATTCTTCACGGAGTTCATCTTGTCGTTTCGCTTCTTCATGCTCGGCATCAACTATTTCTTCAAAAATTTCTTCATCAAGAGAGCTTTGTGAAAACTGCAATGCCTCTTCTTGCAACGCTTCATCACCTTCTTCAAGCAATTCTTCACCATGGGAACCCTGGGAAGACTGCAAATCGCGTTCCCGTAATGCTTGTTTATACTCTTCCATTTCCTTTTCTAATGCACATGTTCTCTGTTGAAAGGAATTCAAGGCATTCTGCAATTCCTCTATCTTAGAAGTTGAATCCTCCGCCGTTGCCTCAGCATTTTTTCTTAGGTTTACCTCGTTCATGTACTTCTCCGTCAGCTCGATCACTTTTTTCTCGTTGATGTCCACAGCGGTTTGCAGCTCCACAATTCTATTTTGAACACTTTCTTTGTATTTGTTCATCATTTCATCGCGAGCAAGGTCATTTAAATCTGTAATGATCTCCATAATATCCCTTAGTTCATATTTAACAATCAAGCTGGCTGCACTAAGTAATTACCGCCAAAACCAAGGCTTTTCTTCCTTCATTCGCAGCTCGCGTAGTTTGTAGTAAACAGACATGCCGCGCGCGCGCTTTACAAATGACAACAGAAAACATTCGATATCAAGGCATTCCAAGCGCGTGCTAATACGAGTTGTCGTTACGCGAGACGACGGAAAAACCACAGGGAGCCCAATTTAGATAAAAGTAAAAGGTGAAAATAAAATCGGAAAAAAATCGCGTTTAATTATTTTTTTTAATTCCAGGTCAAGATAATGTCCTCTATAATACGAACGAGCAAACAAATCCGTAAAAAATGCACCAGAACATTTTTTTTCGCGCGCGCCTTTGTTTTGCAAGGAGGTAGAGGTTCCAATAGAGGTTTCTCATGGCAGCCACGTTTAAAGGCAGGAGGGTACGATGCAATATTTTGGCATAACAAGAGAATTTATTTTCCAAAGAAGAAAATTGCTATTGTTTTGCCCTCTAACATAGCTGTCGTTCTATAGTTTGTACAGCGATTTTGCTAAAAAAATTAAAACAACATTAAATTCAGTTTTCAATGTTTTATTTACTCTATACATAGTTAATATTAACTATGCTCTATACATTCACGTAATATTTCTAAAATGTTATGGTACGCACAACCTGCGTCGTATGGCATTTTATAAATCTTTCACTCATAGTATCAGTTTTCTACAAAGCGTTCTGTTTGTTATGAATCTGTAATATCTGAGAGCATAAAATCCTTCTGCATTTAGAAACCTCAGCGTAGCTAATATTCATCTTTTCATACTATTTCTTAGATAATATATATATTTTTAAAAACGTCTGATCATGATGCAAGGTTTTGCAACAATAGTGGAACTTTATTTGTATATATTCATCTATTCGTCGGATGGAATTTCTACGTGCAATTGTTCCTTTGTGATCACTAGTGGGCATCTTCCACTTTTTGCTTCCATTCTTTCGAACACGTTGGCTGGAAAAGCCTCCCAGACCAGCATAGAACACTTAAACATTAATCCCATTTCACTACCCAATGGTTGATAGAATGTAGATCTTGATTCCGAGCTTCGCCTCCTGCTTCTTGTAGGCTCTTTTATGGCCATCTTGTGGGATATCTCGTCAGGAACTTCTCTGAGTCTTTCAGGGGTAAGTGGGCAGACCACAGGGTTGCTTGTTCCAAATCCTTCAGCCCGAACACTTTTTCCAGTACTGATTACGAAGCACTGTTCTGTTCCACAAGGGCCTGGACCAACACAGTAAGAAAGCGTACGAACTTCTCCAAAGGGATGAAACCACGTTAAAAGCCTTAGATCCTCGGAGCTGAAGATTAGAATGTATCCTCCAGCTGTTCCCAGCCAGATTGTGTCTAACACAGGAAGAATGCACACAATACAGGTATCACTCTCATGTAGAGAAGAGCTGTTGCTGATAGCCTGGATGAGAGGAGCGCAATCCAAAGAGGACAGAGTCTGCCTCTTTTCCACACACCATTTTGTTAACACAGATCTACAAGTGCTCCATACACTTTGTTTCTCAAATGATGATGTCAGATTGGAGACTTGAGTCTGAGGTTTCAGTTCCATCCCCAAGGGACCCCCATACCACATTGATTCCATGTCAAACGCTTCCATCACGTCATTCGTCGTGAAGTACGTAGATATGTACTTGCTGGATGAAATCCAGAGTTTCTTATCTGTGGCTACCATGGAGAGAACACAATGTCGTTCAACTTTGATCATACGGTCGTTGCGTTTCCTCTCATGCTTCTTGAAGTCTTTCTTGCAAATGCACCGAACATAACCTTCGTTCATCCCTACGTAAACGTAGGATTCGTCAGAGGCAATACATGTGACCTGTTCGTTCAACTGAATGCTCCACTCAAGCTTGTGGCGAGGTGATGTGGAATAAGCATTGAGAATATTCACTGCTAAACCTCTGAAGGCAATTAGCATGAGCTCACCGACATGATGCAAGGCCTGGACTTGGAGCGAACAAGGTTGGTCTTGATAACTGCCTACAGTGAAAGTATGCTTCAAATTCAAGTTCTTGCAGTCGAATATCAGAATCTTGTTCGATAAATGATCATAACACCCAAGCCATAACTCCTTGGTGTCGGGTACAACACACGCATGACGCACCGACTGTGCAGACGGAATGGGTTGTTTACCAAGAAGCGCTTGGAAGGGAGGCATTCGTACTTGCTGGGCAATTTGTTCAGCCCTTGGTCTCCTGGTTGGTTTGCTCACCCACGACTGACGCATTAGCTCCGTCAGGCTTGGAAACCCATAGTTCGTTAATGGCGAGTCTCTCCATTTAGGTCTGTCTCCTCTTGTGACAGCTGCATTCACAGAAGCCTCGGAGTCAATCTCCATAAAAGGTTGTTTTCGGAGTACCATCTGATACAACAGAATTGCATAGGAGTAAACATCTACTTGCATAGTGTATCCTTCTTTTCTTAGGTCAAGCATTTCTGGTGCTTTGGTACCAAGCGAGCCTTTGCAAGAAATCAGTCCAGTGGACGTCGCAAAGTTAGCAGTTCCAAAGTCGATCAACTTAACATGAAGATCATCTCGTTCATCTAAAGACCAAACGAGAACGTTCTCAGGCTTCAAATCTCGGTAGATGACACCCAATGAGTGTAAGTATGAGATGGCATCTGCGACCTGGTACGCAACTCGGAACAACACCACTCTGTGTATGACCAATGAGCTAAACAGACACTCTTGTAGACTACCTTTCTCAGCAAGTTCCAGAACCAGGCATAAAGGCCTAAGGCATACGCCAACAATACTGATAAGGTATGGGTGCTGTCTGACTCGGCGGAGCACATTCAACTCTTTTCTTGCTTCAAAGTAATGCTTCAATGGATCTGTGTCATCATCGTGGGTGAAGAATTTGATAGCGACCAACTGGTTGCGGCATTTTCCTCGAACCACCGTTCCAAAACCACCTTTTCCTAATATACTAGACTCGCTTTCGTTATAGATGATTTCTCCTTCGGACAGTAGTAACTCGGGATCGACATCCTGGAGCATTATATCTGGGCATACAAGATGGAGGTTGAGATCCCATCCGCTGTGATTTGGACATTGGATGTTGTCCGACTTGGAGCTCTGTATTTGGCACTCGTATAAAGAGAAATCATTGGGTTTAAGGCCTAGTCTTTCACAGATTACACATGGTATGAACTGCATCACTTTTGGTCTAGTCCCGTCACTAACAGTAAGATCTGGATACCATTCCCGAGTCAGGGTATCTATGTGGTCCACGATGTAGTTCAGCACCCTTCTGCCCACGCGGCTTGGACTGACTTCAGTTTCAATCAATACACGGCCTTCTTCCTTGGGATCAGGTTTCGTTGATATAGTAAAGAAGAGCTTTGGGTGATTTAGACATATTCCCGTACGCCAGCAATGAAGGAATTTCTTGTCTACAAGAGTTCGCAGATCGGTAGGTACATGCGGTAGCTGATCAAAACGAAATTCACTGTGTAATGGACACGTATCGCTGTGCTCAAGCTCTTGAAAGAAACGGGAGCCTCTTGATTGTCTCTTTATGTTATGGTCTTTCTTAACAGTTAGCTCGTCTTTCTTGGAGTTGACCGGTTGAGGCAATTTGAAAGCAGCTTCTTCTTCCTTGTCAAAAGAAGATACTAGATCTTCAGGATATTCACTTTTCTCCTCAACCAGATCCACTCGACCATCGACATCATTTGAAGATGGCATCACGATGTTATCGCTAGCTTGCGTGTCGTATTCAGTTTGCTGGTTCGCTGGATACGTTCGAGTTTCATCAGTTTCTTTATTGTCTTCAATTTTCAGATACTGCTCAATGGTCGGCAACAGTGGATTTGTTGATGTGATATCATCTTTTGAAACGTCGAAAGAACGTTTTTGGTGATTCTCCTCTTGGCATAACGGTTGGGTTTTGATAGGTAATGAGATTCTAGTCGTATCATTGTTGACTGCTTCACTGTCTTGTTCGAGACCTGTCGATGAATGTATGTGATTGGTTAGAACTCCATTCGCAGCAACCTGACCATTAACCGCGTCAGTCTGGACACTTGACTGATACACTTGTTTTAAAGGATCTGAAGAGATGCTACCATGCAAGGAGTCAAACGATCCAGCCTGGCCATCAGCGTCTGGCAACGAATTCGCATCGTACGAATGATTTGACTGAGGCTCTTTTTTGAAGCCACTTGATGACTGACTTGAAAGACTTGAACTAGACAATGAGCTTTGAGTAGGCGGAATATTACGCGACTGATGTGGATCCTCTGATGTCTCACTCGCGAGGCTGTTGTCATCAAATGACCCTATCCCGCCATTCATGCCAGTCAAAGACCTCTCTCCAGAAGAAGGACTTGATTGTACCCCTGGTTCACTATCGCTTCTGTCTTCAAAAGAACCATCAGAAAAGGCTATTGGAAGGGAATTCGATTTCGAAGGATGAGCGGGTACAATACGACTAGCGCTTTTGAAAGCAGCCTCGTTGAAACTTTGAGAAAAAGGATCTTGCGAGTTCTTGTCTGATCGTTTAGTTTTCTTGCGATGTGCACTTCCTTTTACCACGTTCCGACCATAAACTGCATCCTTATACCGGATGACTCTCGGAATATAGTGACCACTCTGTGAGCCGTAGCCGTAGCTAGAAGAATCATCTTCATCCGTGCTGTAGTCAACATCAGAATCACTCCTGCTCCCCGATGCAGCATTTCCAAACCATTGTCCGTTAATCCAGACTCCACTGTGCTGCTCCTCGCTATCTCCATTGATGTATACACCATGCAACGCAAACTCGCTATCAACCTCATCCAAAATGTCTTCTTCATCATCACTGTTAGGAACGCCTTCCTCAGATACGGGCGTGGTCAACAAATCACCCTCCTTTGTTATAAGGGGACACTTGCAGCAAATTTTATCTACGAGAAAAGGACTGAAATTCTCGTATTCTGTGGGACTGCCAGGCCCTAGCTCATGTGAACATCCAGAAGTTAGCATATCTTCTGTGTAATACAGAAATCTTGCTATAAATCTGTCCCAAAATCCATAAGGAATGAAGAGAAGGGAATGTTTACGCTTGATAGTAACAAATGGAAGAGAGATGTTCACTGTTTTCTCGGGTTTTTCTTCAGGGAGTTTTGATGGGACAAGAAGCCGGTCCTCATCCAGTGAGCATGCAATCTGGAAGCGGTTTAATAAGCGCACGAATTGCTTATAGTTGTCATAAGGGAACCGTTCATCTTTGAAGATGAATTGAAATTTGTCGCGGTGAAGTATACCGTTTTCAATGTGAGGATTGGCCTCTTTGAGTGTAACAACACGTGCCATGAGATCACAAAGCCAGGAAGGATCGAGAAAGTAAAATTCTTGAAGGTCTTGGTTAGGGTCATTATAATGCATAATAATACCTGGAAGGAAGAAAAAAGAACATCAGTATACATAAACTTTTATCTCACACCATAGAAAATACACCCAATCAGAAAGCAGGAAAGCCGTTGTATATTCGTCGGTATTTTACTCTTCCTTCCCATCATGCATTGCGCGTTGAATCTACGCATTTGTATTTTCTATGGAGTGGGATAAAATGGTTATACAATGGTTTCTCGAGGCATACCGTCTAAAGGCTCGTGTATATACTAGAAACTACAAGTGACTCGTGGGATATTCCACGGTATGCCACTCGAAACCATTGTATAACTAGTATATATTTCACAAACATGTACGAAGCTCTTCCGTGAGGTTTGCACCACACGAACAACCACTACATTCTATATTTACAACATACAACACTCAACTCACATGCTGATTTGTTTTCGGAGGGAGGAAAAAAGGAGAACCCCGAGAAAATTCCTCATAATGCAAGGGAGAGAACAACACATCAAACAAACTCAACTCACATATGATCCAACCCGAGCCGGAGCTCGATCCCGGACCACAGCGGTGAAAGGCGAGCGGTAAACCACTACGCCACCCACATCAGTATATCGAAACTCAAGGATTATGGAATCAAAGAGATTCACCTACCTCTCTCGTGTAAGAAGTTTGTAACATCTTTGATATCGTTAGGATCCTCAACGTCATCAGAGTCTCTTCTGACTGTGTCTGAGACAAGAGCCTCAAAGTCTGCTCGATGAATGATGGGTAACTTTTTTGATAACTTTAGTTCCTCTTTCTTGTTTTGGATGAGCTCTTCCACCAGAAAATAACTGTGAGGTATTAGCTCTCCCATCACAGAAACCTGAAATAAAACAATTGAGAAAGCCATCGTGAGTATTTGCAGTAAAACAGGCAAAATCCTATGACCAACTGACTGAGTCGGTCATCTGTCAATCCGTCAGTCCATCCTCACGTTTATCTTTCTGATTGTCCGACCATCCGTTCGCTCACCACCCAGTCTTTCATGCATCCACCCAAACACTCCCGACACTCATTCGCCCACTCACCCGCTACTCAACTTATACATCCATATACCCACACATCTATATATCCATCCATCCATCTACCCACCTTTTCCACTCGGCGTCACCCATTTATCCATCCATCGATCATTCCACCTATCCATCTATGCGCCCACACATCCATTCATCCATCCATCTACCCATCGTTCGCACTCGGCGTCACTCATTTATCCATCCATCGATCATTCCACCTAACCATCTATCCGCCCACACATCCATTCATCCATCCATCTACACGCGATCGATGGATTTATGAATAGATGGTTGGGTGGATGGGTGCTTGTTGTTACAATGATCATACACGTTACTTACAGTATGAGGCCCATTTGTTTTCAACATTGAACAAGCTGCATCGTAAACAGTGATCCTTAAGTCCTCGATACCTGGAAAGGGCAATAGCAATAAGCGAAGGTTTATTTAAGTGTCTAGTCGATCTAGCGCTTTTCGCACTATTTGGGGAAACTTTTTCACTCACACACACTACCACTACATTCAATATACTATGCACACAATGTTCAACTCACATGTTGATTATTATGGAGGGGGAAAACCGGAGAACCCGGACAAAACTCTTGTAGCACAGGAGAGAACAACACATCAAACAAACTCAGTTCACATATGGTGTCCGCAGGGCTCTGGCCAGTGACCCGAACCTTTGGAACCACAGTGGTGAAAGTGTACGCCGTCCATGCTACCCACGACTGCAGTGTTGGTGCTTTCTCTGCAGTTGTTGTAATGGTAGTGGTCGTTGCTTTTAGGAAGTATTGGTGGTGGAATTAATGTCGTAGTAAGAAAAAATAAAGACTATTTTCCGCAACACTGATACCTTCTCTTGAATCCAGTGCACAGCTAACTTCTTTAATGGCCTTAAAATCAATACTCGTGTACTTCTGCTGGCTTTGCAGTTGTTCCAACAACCCGTGCATCTTACTGACATAACCCTCATCATACTTTACTTTATCCTTGCGGATCTTATCCAAATGGGTTCCCACGATGATAAACGATGAGCATCGAGGAGCCCGAGCGGATATGGTATCCAGCCAGCCTTCCAGCTTGGCTATACCCTCCTCGCCTTCTTCTAGATTCCACACAAGAATGTAAAGTGATAGAGTAGACAAGAAGCACTGGTGAGTTGCATAATAGTCCTCTTGACCACCAAAATCCCAGACTTTGAAGACGTATTCTTTGTGGAAAATATCCTTCCTCAGACGAAATTCTTCCATTGAAATTCCTGGGAAATAATTATCCTCATTAACTAGACAGTAAGAACAATTGAATTGCGTCGTTTTTACACGAAATTGTGGATATATACATGTGACGAAAATAACAATTGTAATATATAATATAATAAATACATAAAAATATAATACGAATATCTGCATGTGTCATTATGTGAAAGATAAAAATGAGTTCAATGTTTATAAAAAATGTCGAATTGCGAATTGAATAAAACTGTTCTTATAACGTTTATGCCTTGGTATTAAAAATATTTTGGGGGTGACGCAATGCACTGTATTCAACTCAAATTGCTTAACAAGAAAAAAAGACCAGATCCATGTCGTCTAATGATTAAAATGATAATGATGGCAGTAGCAGTGGTAATAGTGATGGCGATGGCGATGATGATGGCGATGATGATGACAATAATGATCGTGATATTGAAATGATGATAATGAGCTATGACAACAAGGTTGATGATGCCAGGGAAGATGGTGATAATCATGATAATGATGCTGATGATAATAGTGTAACAATAATGACACTGATGCCTCAAGCATGATTAAACTAAGAGCAATCCGCTTAACCAAGACAAGTTCCAAGATTCTTTTTTCCTCAGTGCAAGTAAACAACATCTTCAAATGTTATCGTTGCCCTCAGGAGAAGACAATAAAATCAACCCCTGAGCTGATCAAAGTTACAGCACTGCCAACTCATAGATCGAGTAGGAATTTAACATGTTAGGTGTTGTGGAGGGAGGAAAACCGGTGAACCCAGAGAAAAACCCTCGACTCAAAACCTCTGCTCCAAGTGTTGCCGAGTCCAGGAATCGTCCTCGAGACCCCAGAGGTGATTATGAGTACTGTCCCCCTTGTACATACAACCGTAGTTAATATTAGCTATGATATAACATCCCAAACATCTTACCATTTGTACAGCTGTTAAGGTTATAATTGTAGTCAAGCATCAACCGATGCATTAGGGTGGTTTTCCCCTGAGCAGCCCGACCAACCAGCATCAATTTCATAGAATAATAGCCTTTGGATGAGCGTAGTTTGGCGCGTAAATACATGATGGTCTTGGTGCCGTTCTTCTTGATCTCATCTGGAGGATCAGTTACCTTCCAGTCAAAAAAAAAAAAAAAATGAAAAAATAAAAAAGGGGTTCGTTTCACCATTGGTACTGAAGGCGAATTTGATTAACTATATACACGCATCAAGAGTTCCGCGCTACTGCTCTAAGCGCATGCTCTGGGGATTAAAAAGTGGGATAACATTTTGTAAAGTATGCAATTTTTCGGTATATTTGATTCAGAATTCGTATAACGGTACGCGATCTTGAATATTTAGTGAAAATTGTGCTTGACAAGAAAAATAAAACTAAAATATAGCATATAGCATATAGCATCCCCTGAGCATGCGCTTAGAGCAGTAGCGCGGAACTCTTGATATGTGTATTAACGCTTCATGATTGGCAGGCGGTTGAGTATTACTAATTCCGGGCGGTTGCGTTGTTTTTGGCCAACAGCACGAAACGGCCGTTACTGGAATAAGTACAAATCGGTTATTCAAAGCCTTGGAGGAAACACAAGATAAGTAAACAAGTTTAACGTTCATTTGATTCAAGTAATCCCAAGAAAAACTATAAAAATCCAACTACTTTTATGTGTCCTATTAGTAGGGTGGTTTAATGATTTTTTTGTGCACTTTTGAGTACAAGCACCAAACTTGGCACAGATGTTCCTTGGGTCATGCCAAACAGATTCAGAAGGGGTGCCAAAAAATCGGACACTCAGGGGGGAGGGGAGGGGCAATTTTGTCAAAGCACCATAATCCCTCAAGACAAAAGGAAAAAGAGACAGGAAAATATTTATCTTGCTAAGTAAAGTTAGTTTAGGACATTTTAACAAGATATTGGTTAATTTCATGATACTTTATGCGAGAAGAGAGGGGTATGGGCACCAACCAAGCAAGTACTAATAGGGGGAGGGGGCGGATGGAATATACTTATTTTTGAATAAACCCTTATAAAACTATTTTGCAAAATTTCTAGAGTTAATTAATACCCTCCCGATTGAATGTCGAGCTTATCATGAAAATATCGAAAAGTTCGGAAAAGTTCTCTTAATTTGTGATTTTCACGCGAAACCACTAAGCCGTTGTGCAGTTATGTCAAATAGCAGAATTATAGAGATAACTGGTAAAATTTTGAACTGCCAATCAAACCAGTATATGTTCAAATATTATTTACAATACGAAAATGGTAGAAAATATTTTTGAATATCAAGAGGAGTCACGGTTTGGCAAGTAGGGAATCAGTATAGTTGCGAGACATTGTTCAAGTTCTTCTTGATAAGGATCATTCTATCAGTAAATTAGGCTATACATTAGAGTCATATCTTGATCAACGTAACTCAATTTACTTAATCAGGCTCTCAAAAATAGCCAAGATCCGGTCACATTGATTCAGTTCTAAACTAAATGCTTTTGGCTCTTACGTAAAAGTCCTAAACAATATAATTCAAGCAATATACTCCTAAGTGTCGGAATTCTGGCAAACTTCAGTACGGTTGCAAAGCTCTGTGCAGGGAATGTTTGCCTTTAAGCATTCGCAACGGATAGCTGGAACATCCACTCTTGCATCCGCACTTCAGCAATTCACTGCAGGCTTTAGACGCTTCTGGGATCGAGTCTTGTCCAAACTGGCTGCCAGCGGTTGTTTCTCATCTCCCATGCAGCCGAACCCGTTGGGTGCAGGAATCCTCTGCTGGTTTTCTAAAGTCATCTAGATGGTCGTCTGGTACACGCTGCTCTGTTATAGTGATGTAGAAGAGCGTCCTGAAAAAGCGAGGGGGAAAAGGAACCAGATGATAGAGACTAGGAAAAGCTGTGTAGAAACCTGGCTATAAAGAATTCATACTCTATATCAAACTCAAACATACCTGCGTTGGTGGAATACTTTAATTACATCATATTTATATTATTTAATGCATACTATTATACCATATATACATCATATATATATTTTCTTATTATTATTGTAAATAGTGTTAGTTTATTAGTCTATAGTTTACATTAATTTAGTTAAATTGTAATTAGTATTGTAAAGCATAGAGACGTTGTATTATGCTTAATAAATTATTATTATTATTATTATTATTATTTAAAGTTACCACCCTTTTTGGTGAAGCTCTCTCTTCGTGTGGCGTTAACCCTTGCGTTCAGAACTATTTTTTCATAAATAACAACAAATCACTCAATGACCAGTAAATGCAACAGAGTAGGTATGTAAAGCGATGTACTTAAGCTTCATTCCAAGCGCCCCACACAGACGTCCCCCTCTTCTTTCGAAGGACGATGTGGTATCGCAGCCGGTGATGGCATAGAATAGTGGAAGCGTCATCCCTTCTCTAGGTCCCAAGGCTTCGCAAAGTGGTGTTGATCATCAGAAAATGTTTTTCCGTGCCAAAGGCGATCAACAATCTCGGGTTAAGGCCGGGTTATCAAAAGACAGACTGTACACCGTAATAGAGTGTATCTGTACACCGTATCCGAGCCTAGCAGAAACATCACACCTTTCTTCAAATAAGGATAAAACAGCTTACAAGGCTTTCTAAATCGAAGTCGGAATAAATTGCGAAGTGTTTAATAGCAATCGGTCATTCAAAAGTCCCTGCTTTCATCCAGCTTGCTACACGTCGTGTTCCCGCCAAAATCTCAAGGGAGCTCTTCTCCAACTCTTCGATATCTCAACTCGAATGTTAACAAGCACAACATTCAATCGTTAGAGTATTATTTAAATAGACATGTTGCAAAATAGTCTTATAAGGGTTTATTTAAAAATAAGTATATCCCACCTGCCTCCTCCCCCTACTGGCTTGGTTGACGCCCATACTCCTCCCTTTCCCCGATAAAATACCATGAAATTAACCAATATCTTGTTAAAATGTTTTAAACTAACTTTACTAAGCAAAATAAATATTTTCCTGTCTCTTTTTCCTTTTGTCTTGAGGGATTATGGTGCTTTGACAAAATTGCCCCTCCCCTCCCCCCTGAGTGTCCGATTTTTTGGCACCCCTTCTGAATCTGTTTGTCATGACCCAAGGAACATTCGTGCCAAGTTTGGTGCTTGTACTCAAAAGTGCACAAAACGGCCCTTTTTTGTCGCTAAGCCACCCTACTATATTGCCTTTGCTACAGCATCACCTAACTTACGTATTACGTCATCCTTGAAGCTAAATTACCGCGTTTTCGATCACAGGAAAGGTCAAAGTCAAGTATTCATTCATCGATATTTGTGTCGGACATAAATCATCAATGACTAAATACTTGACTTTGAGCTTTTCTTTGACCGAAGTTCATCTCACGTGGTAATTTAGCTTCAAAGATGACGTGTATTTTTTTGCCTTGCCAAATTCACGTTGATAAAAAAATTGTATGAACATTTCTCAAATCACGGACGAAAGGGTAATAACTCTACGAAATCTTCCTAAAATGTATGCAAATTAAACAGAATATTCATGATATACCTTGACTGCCTGTTATTCTGTCATTTGTTGTTGTTCTTAAACGATTTAGAATTCCAAATATCTCGCTAGAACGATCACAACTGACCTTAAAACCCCAACCGAAAAAGCTTCTTCTCTCCCGGCGTTTAATTTTGTCATGATTAACCTGCCGGAGTTTATTCATCACGAGGGGATACGGTCGTATCAATTTACCGTCACCAGACCTTAGTGAGAACTGTAAGTTTAAACTCTTTAAACTCTTCTAAATTCTTTGAAAACATGCTGAAAGGCACACATGCGCAAACGTTTTTCTCTAGTGCCACGCCCATGCTAAAGAGGTCCATATGACAAGAAATTACAAAATTACCAAAATATATGCTATTTCAAAATGAAAAGAATAACGAAAAGTTGAGTCAACTTATTCTGATGATAACTAGCGGTAAGCTAGTGTGGGCTGCGTCGGTGTTTCTAATGAAACAGTATGGATAAAAAGTTAAATTTTACACCGTAAAAAATAAGCGAGATCACTTACTGACGTTTCGGACGCTAGTCCTTCGTCGGAGTAAAAGAGAGAGAATGAGAGACCAAATTTAAAGGGGGACTAGTACGAAAATCGTTCAAAATTTAATTCGGCTGAAACTTTCCTAGAATAATCTCTAAGGGTCTAATAAACATTGTTTAAAGTTTTTTCTTGATATTCCGAAGGGAAGTATTATATTTTTACTAATCTTTAACGGAGTCAGTGACGTCATTTACTCAACACCATACATCGCTCCATACATTTCCCTTTATTTTGTGATCAAAATATTCGCTCGTTTCATACTCAATACTGAAAAAAAGAGACTTAAAAATCAATTGTAATCACAACAAATGTCAGTAAAGTCCGTCAGTCGACCTTTGGGCTTCATAGAAATAAAATAAATCAAGAAGTTATTTACAAAGAAATGTATGGAGCGGTGTTTAGTGTTGAGTAAATGACGTCACTGACTCCGTTAAAGATTCGTAAAAATATAATACTTCCCTTCGGAATATCAAGAAAAAACTTTAACCAGTGTTTATTAGACCCTTAGAGATTATTCTAGGAAAGTTTCAGCCGAATTAAATTTTGAGCGATTTTCGTACTAGTCCCCCTTTAACTTTTTATCACAACTGTTTTCGTTATTCTTTTAATTTTAAAACTCTATACCCAAAAAAAAAACATATTTATAATACTACTTCTGTTCACATTTCCATGGGAAATAATCCTATGAAAAGCTTACAGCATCACAAAGTTGGCTAACAAGTACAACTTTGCACAACACATAACGAGTATCATTCAATTCCATCCAGCTCACCTGATCAAGGTTGTCCAGCTTCAATGAAAAAATTTCAGTCAACCGACCCATTTCTTTCGGTAGTTCTCTCAGATTTCTATTCCCAGACAAGTCTAGCAGGCCAAGCGTTAAAATCTCACAAACACATGCAGGAACATCATAGAAGCTATTCCTTGCAATAGACAGAGTTTTGAGTTTCGCTCTACCCATATTCTTTGGTAAAGAGTCCAAGAGATTATCACTAAGATCAAGAGTGTTCAGAGATGGTGACCAGTCGCACTTCTTTGGAAGCTCTGTCAACTTGTTGCATGACAGGTTCAAAGTTCTTAAACAATTCATTTTTAGCAGACCACTTGGTATTCGTGTAAGTTGGTTGTTTTGGAGATCAAGCCTACAAAGTTTGTGCAAGTCTATGACATTACCGGGAATAGTTGTCAGCATATTGTAGAGTAAAAACAGTTTTTCAGCCCATCTAATATCTTTGAACCATGAATGATCAATCTCGTGTAAACCCAGTTTTCTCCAGTCGATTTGTCTGGTGTTCTTGTCACAGTTGGTGCAGAGAAGGAGAATTCTTGTAGCATTTTTGTGTTTCTTGTGAATTGCAATCTTGATAGGGACAGCAACATTAAATATTTCTTTGTCCTTCAAGTAGCTCCTACAAAAGAAACAATATCTAATTTTCAGTTTTTCCTCTATCAATAACTGCATGTGAAGAAATAGCAAACGCACAGACGTGCTGTGATGTGCAGTTATAAATGCCACGAGGATCATGATCAGAACACGAGAAGCTTCTCAACACTTCTTGGGTGTTCTGACAATCCCTAAGTGCTTTATAGCTGCACACAGCACAGCAAGCAAGTTTTTATTTATTTTATAAAATACAAATGCACATGCATGCTGTGCGTATGTGCATGCTGCGGGGAAGCTGTACAAGTGCAGTATCTTGGGGTGAATCAGGATGGAAGCCATTTAAATGCTTTACTTACCTGATGTCATTAATATGGGAGTGACACGCCTTTGAGTGGGGAAGCTGTACAAGTGCAGTATCTTTTTCCTGCTGTGTTTGATGTAGACCTAACAGATACCTCAGCATCTCAACATGGCCTTCGTGTGCACCATAACAAACTAACAACACAGATAATGCCTGTAATGTATAAACAACTAATATGAACAGGTTTGTCACTTCACCGCAGTGCTTGCATCATTTTATGGTAACTTACTATACTAGACACTAGAGAAAAACGTTTGCGCATGCGTGCCTTTCAGCACGCTTTCCAAGAATTTACAAGAGTTTTAGTGAGAAAATAAATGCTTGTTTTCTCCAAGTATACAAAAAAGTTCATGGGTATACTTTTATGGGAACAAGATACTGTATTAATAAAGACAATAAGAAAGAATTAACCTTAAGTTTCAAGAACTGACTTTAAGTTTTGGCATTTTGTAAAGACTATTCTTCAGATTTGCATATTTCTACAATAGCACGAAGATGCTTTTGACTAACTTGTATGTGGACTTAGAGCATGCGCAGATGTTTTTCACATGTGTCACTATACTATGTATAATTAGGGATTCAAGAGAGGTTTAATGGTAATGTCCTCACCTCAAACCTTTGGGGTTTTGGGTTGGATTCCTTGACTTCATAAATTATATGTGAGTAAGTTTGTTGGGTCTCTCCCTTGAGGTTAACCTTTTTTCCAGGTTGTGTGTTATTTTTTCTTTCGTCAACATTTCAAGTTCCAATGTGGAAGAGCTGGGGGCCGTGCCAGGAATATTTTAGGGATCTAGCTTTACATTTTCCGATGAAAGCGAAGTAAGGTCATTTCTTGGTTAACTATTGTTTTGGTTGGAAAGTTTGTCTTGGTTCAGCAGTTCTTTGATGTCTCAGCCTTCCCACTTGTCATTTTGATTTGCCACCCACAATACACCCTGACTTAGACCATGGACCCAGAGGTTGTTACAGGATTTGATTAAATTGATGCTTGCATAATTATTATAATATGTTAAAACCTCTTTTTAAAACAAACAAAAATAATAAATGTTTTTTACAAGGGTAACACTTAATAGCCAGTGGCTAACAAATCTCTGGCCCTCGTTCCATGATCGAATAGGAATAGTCCATTTTCGAGATGCGCGAGCGCTTTCAAAAATATCGCAGGCGCAGACATAATCTCGAGGCATTTTCGGGCAGAGTCAATAGTGCATGTGATCTTGCCCGAAAATGCCTCTTTTTCATGTCTGCGCCTGCGATATTTTTGTAAGCACTTGCACATCTCGAAAATGGACTATTTAGAAGTTGATTTTTGTGAATGACAATGGCAGTAAATACCTGTACATAGTTGAATTTTAATGTAATCTGAATGCAGTCCTTGAGTTTAAGCGTCTCCTTCTCATCAGCCAAGATAATATAATTGATTGCATTAACATTCGCTCTTTGACAGGCGATTTCAAGAGCTTCTTGGAGACATGTTGGAGAGATATCGTCTGGTTTGAGGTTTCTTACGGTTTCTCTTAACCTTGGGTCATTGTCTTTGGCCATCTTTTTGATTTCTGTAGAGCATTAAAGAAGATTATTTGTCATGTTTATTCCTAGTTAATTTTTTATACTTTCTTAAATGCCCTTCATACGGCAAAAATAATCAGAATTAGAAAATATAATCCCATCATTTTATCATATGACCACATATAAAAAATCGATTTCAAAGCGTTTTTAATAAATGCAAATCAAAATCGGCAGCGAGTCCGAACGGCGAGTCCAATCGGGAAATTATTACACTTTTCGGAAAAGCGTACTTTTTTTGCTGACGCCATTTTCCCCAAAGGTTTTTTTTAGAATCACGCATACAGTGAAATACGGTCATATGATAAAATCCATTATCATGTAAAAGACAAGAGCAAAATCATATGTTTTCCTGACTATAATCTTCTTACAACAAGCAGCATTAATCTTCAAGTTACATTTAAAAGGAAATCCTATTTCTACTGACAGCTGAGTAAGCATTGAAGAGAGCTAGGGCAAATCTTATCTTGGTCAATGTAAATGTTATTCCCTACTGTCACTTTTCAAACGACAGTTGGAGAATGGAATAATACTCAAGGGCATGACACATTATACTCTTCAAATAGTCCCTTTCACAGTTTCCTGCCCCCTCTTGAAAGGTAGCCATGCCTTTGCATTGAAGTGAGATGAACGGTGAGCATGCAATGATTGAGACCTTTTTTAACACAATTATTCACGTGTCTATCATTGCAAGCTCACTGTTTGTCTCACTTTGATGCAAAGGACGCAACAAGGATGCAACAAGGAAGCAACAAGGAAGCAACAAGGACGCAACAAGGACGCAACAAGGATGCAACAAGGATGCAACAAGGACGCAACAAGGACGCAACAAGGACGCAACAAGGACGCAACAAGGACGCAACAAGGACGCAACAAGGACGCAACAAGGACGCAACAAGGACGCAACAAGGACGCAACAAGGACGCAACAAGGACGCAACAAGGACGCAACAAGGACGCAACAAGGACGCAACAAGGACGCAACAAGGACGCAACAAGGACGCAACAAGGACGCAACAAGGACGCAACAAGGACGCAACAAGGACGCAACAAGGATGCAACAAGGACACAACAAGGACGCAACAAGGACACAACAAGGACATGCATTACCACAATAAAATCCATTCAATGAATTGTTTTAGCTAAGCAAATAATACTACAATTTGCCAAAAAGAACATTTAACATCATATTATTACCTGCACTTTTAAGAAGCTTTGCAGTATGTCTACATCTGTGAATGACAGCAGTCTCATAAGGAGTTTTTCTAAACTCATCCTGACTCTCAATATTCGCCCCATGTTTGATTAATTCCTTGACACATTCCTCATTGTCCATTGATGCGGCCATATGAAGGCAAGTATAGAATCCATTAGCTGTAGTATTAGGATTTGCTCCATACAACAGCAGCAATCGAACCACGGATACATGTCCTCCGTGCGTTGCTTCATGGAGAGGTGTGTAACCAAGGAAGCCGACTCGTTCTTCTAACTGATTCGCACTGCTCAAGGATTCTCTTAGAAACTTTGTAATTTCCTTCACTGCTCCTCGGCTACAGAGGTTGTGTAAATAACCAGTGTTTGAATTCTTTGTTACACTCATGATTCTGCAGAAAAGTAAAACAGAAAATATAAAATGAATAAATTACTAGCCCACTTCAAGTAATTCAGTTTTCAAGCATTCTTAAAAATTATAATCTCAAATAAGCCACTTAAAAGAGACTTTTTAATTAACAAAAACCCTTGAGTGTCAATCCATTACTAAAAGCCAATTTAACAATGTCTGACTTGCATATAGATGTAGAAATAGATGGAATAAGGAACCTTTCAGGGCATTTGACGGATTTTTCATGTCAACCTCTTCATTTTTGTTGTAAATTGATTTCAATAATTTTTGCACCTGCACAAGTTAAAGAACTCTTTCAAAACCCAAAAACCTTTGAATAATGTAAATTTAAAAAAAAATGAAAATTCTCTAAATGGCTTCTTCATGCAATCTTTGATTCTCTGTTGTTTTCATAAACTGTGTTTTACAATATTGTCTAAATTATCTGCTAGGATTAGAAACCCATTCAAATGCCACATAGGACATTTTTGTGTAAACATTTCAACAGCTTCTTAGTAAAATACTTTCCTAGATAAAAATTCAACTAATAAATCTTCCTTTGCTTAGCTTGGGTTCAAAATAACAGTATTTATTTTCACATCTTGTTTTCAATTTTTTTTTTTTTTTTTTTTTTTAATTTCATAAAGGAATTGGGTTAATAAAGCACTCAATTGGCTTCCAATTCCACCTTCTTTCAACTCCATATTTCAACTATCACATTTTAGTGGCTTTTTTGGTTTTCATGCATGCCCTGCAGAAATATGAACTACTGAATGGCTTGTCCTTGGTTTATTTAAAGAAATCCTAAACAGCATTATGTTTATAACAATCAACTTTTTTCTGTTTAATAGTTCCCAAAGAAATTTCTTATTTACAACACCTGCTACCAGTATATGTTTTGTTGTTGTATTTGCATATCATTGTTATTTTTTTAGGAAAAATAATTTCCAATTTAATTCATCTCCAAATGCTAATGCACTGTTTGTATACATTTTTCACGAGCGTAAAATATAAGTTATTTTAATTACTTTTCTATTTATTTCCTGCATATAGACACTTAAAAGCTATATACATGCAAACTCATCTTTTTTTAAATTAATTTTAATATGGGAAATCATGAACACCTAAAATATTTGCTTTACAGCTAATTTTTGGCATGCATGCACTTTATGAGTCATATCGCTATACTCACATTTTTGTGTAATTTTAAGAATCATCAACACTATTGGCTAATCTCAGGTCATATCCACTTTTGATTATTATATTATTATAGTTTTTATTTCAATGCAATAAAATATGGCTCCTGGCTTCAATGGACATTCTCATCATACAGTAATAGATTCATGCATTCTGATGTTTTTATGATAAAATTTTGAATGGAATTTCAAGACTTGATTGGCTTCCTAGTTCATTCTCACCATACAGTGATATCATACTCATGCATTCTCATGTTTGTATGATAAAATTTTGAATGGAATTTCAACACTTGATTGGCTTCCCAGTTCATTCTCATCATACAGTGATATCCTACTCATGCATTCTAATCTTTGTATGATGAAATTTTTAAATGGAATTTCAACACTTGATTGGCTTCCCAGTTCATTCTCATCATACAGTGATATCATACTCATGCATTCTAATCTTTGTATGATAAAATTTTTAAATGGAATTTCAACACTTGATTGGCTTCCTAGTTCATTCTCACCATACAGTGATATCATACTCATGCATTCTAATCTTTGTATGATAAAATTTTGGATGGAATTTCAACACTTGATTGGCTTCCCAGTTCATTCTCATCATACAGTGATATCATACTCATGCATTCTAATCTTTGTATGATAAAATTTTGAATGGAATTTCAACACTTGATTGGCTTCCCAGTTCATTCTCATCATACAGTGATATCATACTCATGCATTCTAATCTTTGTATGATAAAATTTTTAAATGGAATTTCAACACTTGATTGGCTTCCTAGTTCATTCTCACCATACAGTGATATCATACTCATGCATTCTAATCTTTGTATGATAAAATTTTGGATGGAATTTCAACACTTGATTGGCTTCCCAGTTCATTCTCATCATACAGTGATATCATACTCATGCATTCTAATCTTTGTATGATAAAATTTTGAATGGAATTTCAACACTTGATTGGCTTCCTAGTTCATTCTCATCATACAGTGATATCATACTCATGCATTCTAATCTTTGTATGATAAAATTTTTAAATGGAATTTCAACACTTGATTGGCTTCCTAGTTCATTCTCACCATACAGTGATATCATACTCATGCATTCTAATCTTTGTATGATAAAATTTTGGATGGAATTTCAACACTTGATTGGCTTCCCAGTTCATTCTCATCATACAGTGATATCATACTCATGCATTCTAATCTTTGTATGATAAAATTTTGAATGGAATTTCAACACTTGATTGGCTTCCTAGTTCATTCTCATCATACACTGATATCATACTCATGCATTCTCATGTTTATATTTCGATTTTAAAATACATAAAGACCTAACTGCCTTTTCTAGATCATTCTCTTGTTCTATGGACAAGTCTTTCATTTTTCATTGAACTGATTGCAGGCTGACGTTGGTCACAAAACAAGAGTTAATGAAGCCATGACACTTAATGCAGAGTAGTTAAAAATATTTCTAGATTATCAAGTCAGATAAAAAGCACATAGCATCGATTAGTTTTGAGTCCAGGCAAGAATGCTCTGTTGAACAGCAACCCTAATGAATAAATACTTACTTTGTAAATACAAGAGTATTAAGAATCTTCCTAAGCAAATAAGCCATAGGAAAAGCGCCACTCAAAAACCAAAAATATCGATAATTCAACTCGAATAATTTAGAATTAACATCATTAAAGGGATTTCGATTCTTAAGAAACGTAGAAACCGGATTTCAGGACCTTGGAATGGTATTTTACTCGAGATATTTTTGCATGGTAAACGTAATAATCTGTGGTTCAAATAGCTTAAAAAGGAGAACACGGCACCCTAAAGACTCGCTGAGAGCTAATTACACTCTCGTCTAGCCTGCAATAAGCTTAGAGAAGAATGTCTCCTGTTTAGTTCATGTGGGAGAGAAGATACGACATACAGGAATACGGGGAAACAACTTACCAAAATCCTTGCTCACTTGCAGGCAGAGTTACGTGTTTATTAGTCACCAACGTTTTGATTCTTCTGATCTTTGAACTCCATAACTTGTGCAATTTTGGTCAGCAAGAAGGAAATAATATCCTCATTGCTTCACATTTGATAGTCTATTCCACAAAACACTTTCGCATTTTGGATTTTCGGTCTCAAACGCGGAGTCAAGACACTAGATTACGTTCATGGCTGAAGTCAACGCGATAGTGTAATTATCCTTGGGGAGGGGAGGGTACAAAAATATACCCAAACCTCTGAATTGAATAATTTATATTTCAATTCATTCTCCTATTCACTTATCCAACATATCCTGTTTAAGTTTTCTTTTCATATAACACTATTAGTTTTTCTGTCTTCATTTTTAAATGAAATTCCAGCAAAGGTTTTCAACGCTTATCCCTCCCCTCCCTCGTATATTACTTTTTGTAATATTTCGTAGAAATCACGTGAGACACTGCAACCGGAAGTTATTCGTGGAAACTTCGGAAGTCAAATTGTCCTTGTTTTTATGCTGCGCAAGTGAGAATTCAAGTACATTTTGTAGGATCGCCGGAAAAGGGATTTTGAGATTACGTCACGAGAGAATTAAGAAAAAATTCGTGGAAATCTTGCGGAAACCGTGAGTCTGAGCAAGTGAAGACGAGGTAGTGAGCACAATTCATCATGGGTTCTCTTATCTTCATTGGGTTTCATCTTTTACTTGTCCTCTACATGGTCAATGCAAGAATCCAGTTCAAAGAAGCAGAGCCTTGTGATTCTACCAAATGTAGGCCTCCGAACTGTCGCTGTAGTGATAATTTTGATCCTCCTGGTGGTCTTCGTCGCAGCGATACGCCCCAAATTATCATGATCACTTTTGATGATGATATAAATGTATTGAATTACAAGCAGTATCTTGAAGCTTTTGAAGGGTTAAAAAACCCCAATGGTTGTCCAGGTGTTGGGACGTTTTTCATCTGTCACAACTACACGAATTATTTTCTCGCTGAGACGATGTATTCCAAGGGACACGAACTGGCAGACCACACAGTTACTCATCAGGAACCCACAGGGTACTGGATACATGGAAGTTATGAGATGTGGAAGGATGAAATCAATGGTGAGAGAGAAATTCTGCACAGGTCAGTATTGATTAATTAGGCAGTAAATAGAAAGTGCAGTAAAGAAAGCGGAAATCAATACGAGGTGCATACAAGCTGTGTCATGTACGTCTCAGCTGCTTGCGCTCTGCGGGAGGTGGGCGTCAATTAGCTGTTAAGCTAGGGTCGTGTTGTTTGTCAAGATAGCGTCAACAGAAACCGAAAAAGAGGGGTCTATCATTATTATGACTGCTCCTTTAAATTTTCCCTGCTTTCTATCTTTTTTTTGTTGATGTTCGTTCTTTCAGCTTATTTATTCATTCTTTCTTTGTTTCATTCGTTTGTTCTGCCATCCTTTTTTGCACCACAAAGATGCTTTTTTCTTTTTTTTTTTTTTGCTAGTCTTACTGATTCCCGTTGAAATACACATTTGTCTGTGCTTACTTACTTTTTTTTTCTAGCTAAATTTTTTAGCCAATTAGATGTGCAACTGACAAAAATGATTGATCTAGGAATCACATATTACCCAAAGTGGGAATTAAAAGCCTAGTGATTTTTTGTTCCTCCCCTAGGTTCGCTGGTGTTGGCCTCGACGCTGTCAAAGGCTTTCGAGCACCTTTCCTGGCCATTGCAGAAAACCTCTACAAAACACTTCACCTAAACAACTTTACATATGACCTGTCATGGCCGACTGGACAGTACTACAACCCACCCATGTACCCATATACACTGGATTACAAGTCTACACAAGACTGCAATGTAGGAAAGTGCCCTGTCAATTCCTATCCAGGACTGTGGGTTGTTCCTAACGTAGATATGATGAATGCTGATGGTTCGGTGTGTGGATCAATGATGGACGCCTGTGCACCAGCAGCAAATGGTAGCCAATGGTATGACATCCTTGTACGGAACTTTGACTACCATTATAAAAGCAATCGCGCACCGTTCGGCATGCACGCTCACTCGGCTTGGTTCTCGCAAGCCACGGGACATATGGACGCCATGAAGAAGTTCCTAAACTATGCCAGCAGCAAGGATGGTGTCTGGATTCTAACGGTGTCTCAAGTCATTGAATGGATGAAATCTCCCAAGAACATCCCAGATGCCAAGAAGTTTGCACCCTGGGGATGTCCAACTCGCCCTGCACCACGCTGCAGTCAGCCAAACAGTTGTCACTATACCAAACCTCGAGATTTCTACATGCCAACCTGCACGGAGTGCCCACCACACTTCCCTTCTCCTACCGACCCAGATGGCAATTAAACAACACTGATTCTTTGAGCAAGTCTTTTCTCGCTTACAACAATTTTATTAGCATTTGGCATAGCATTAAAAATGATCTAGATTAACAGGGACCGCGGAGGCGAGGCTTAGCCCCCCGCCCCCCCCCCCCCCCCCAACATTCTTAGCAAAACAGATTTTCTGTTACGAGTTACCTAATGCTTTGACATAAGTTTAATGCAATAAATATGTTGCAATTGCCCCTAAAAACACTGGAAATCGTATTTCAGAGAGCCTCAATCTCAAAAGTTTTTGGGGGTGGGGGCATTCCCCCGGACCCCCCAGTTTAAGAACCCCCCTCCCCCCCAAAAAAAGGAAAAAGAACTACGCTCCGCGTTCCCTGGGTTAAACTAGTTTGCTGCCTTTGTTTTCTTTTATGAAGCATTTGATTTATTGCGAGTTGAAGCACTTTTCTTTATAGAAGGAATAGCTTTACTAAATGTAAAACACAAAACATGATACAAAAATAAATAGCTTTTTTATACGTAGAAATTCTGAAAAATCATATTCTTTCATTTGTAGTTCTTCAATTGATTCTTATATTAATCAAAAATGTACATATTTATATTTACACAAATGTGAATACTACCCCCCCCCCCTCCCCCCTACAGATTACACCCAGGGATGATAGATAGATCGACTTACTGGGCACGTGACTATTTCAATAGAGCTTTTTTAAGCGTGACGTCATTCGTATGGTTCAAAACAAAAAGCAGTTCTGTAAAGATTTTTCTTACTATTTCTTTGTTACGGGATTTGTTGTCCAAAGTTCTAATTGCTTCAGGTGGAGGTTAAATCATTGAGAACGTTTTTCGCTCTATTTTAGCGTAATTTGTGAGCAGTTGGGCCCGGAAATACGTCACAACTTCACAGCTCTATACTGATGGATGATGTGTGGTTATCATTCGCCATGTGGGATGACATGCAAATGTTCTTATTCGCCATATTGGATGACAAATCAGTGCCATCATAATCCACTATCCTCCATTATGAATGACAAAGTCACCAATAAAATAGATGAAATAGTTGATCAAGAAAATCAAACAATTTTGATAACACATTCCAATATGGACGAACGTGGTGACGTCACGTGATTCATGGATCTTATCAAATAGCGAAGCGCACAGTTACTATTAATAGGCCAAAACTCAGACAAACAAACCAAAACCGAATCTCGAGGGATTCGTTAATAGTCATTTTCTTTTGGAATAAATTATAAACTCAGACAACCTGATTTTCGACTTCCCACAAGTCGGCCTACCTCTCTTGTCTTCCGAGGAGTTTTTGATTTCGAGCAACGAGGTCCAGTAGAGATACTGGGCGGCGGTTTTTGCGAAAGTCTATGACGTCATCTGTGCGCTTCGCTATTAGTCTTGATTTACTTATTACTAATAGTATTAATAATTATTATAATATTTATTAGATATATTACTTAGCTCTCTTCTATGATACCAGACGGATTTCCATAAAACTACGAATCTGTGTTGCCCAATACAGGCTGCAGTAAGAACTCTTTGATATCTTCTCTTCTTTACAGTCGCGTCAACGATTTAGATATTTATATATAGTATAGATATCATACTTTTTGTTCATTTACGCCAATAGTTTATTAGCTTCTTCCATGATTCGTAACCGAGGTCCAAGAGGTATCCCCAGGCTCTGTAGCCTTTCTTCACTGAGGTATGGCAGCTCTAGTATTCCTATCTGTTCTGCTCCAAAATTAGGCGCGAATCTCTGATAAAACGATAAAAAAATATTTTTTTTAATTATTATTTTTTTTCTAAATTGTGATGCTGGTGATGATGTGATGCTGGTGATGATGTTGGTTGTGGTGGTATGTGATCATCACCATGGTGACATCACATCAATACAATGAGGAATATATGATGTTAACGAAGTCATGACTACAGCAAGGTGTGATAATGATGTCATGATTATGCATGTCATAATGATGGTTGTTTATCATGATGATGATGTTGATGATAATAAGGATGATTACACGGATTATTATAGCTGTGAACATGACAGACCGCAGGGAATTATCATTATTCTTACCTCGTATCCAAGCTTCTTTAAGAAAATCACTAGTAGAGGGGGTTCTTCGCCAAATATTCTTAAAACAAATGACAGATAAGAGTTATTTTTTTATCGGTATCCTGTTCGGCATCCTACTCTGTTCTCTTTATACTACATAGTGTTACCTATCCTCCTCACGCCTCGTGGCACACAGGGCCTTATACTACATAAATATACTCAGAATTAAGCTTCGCTGAATGCTTACTGCTGATTGGCTAAAGCTGGAATGCTTTGTTTCCATTCCCTCTTATGATTGGTTGTCTTTGGTTACCCGCCGTACCTGTAATACTTACTTTCTTAACTTATTGACTCTCTTCAAATTAACAGCATATTGAGCAGATTGTCCAACTCCACCAGCTTTCTTCGTCTGGTTTTCCTCTTGCCAAGTTTTTAACCTATTAATTTCTTTTCTCATGACTTCAAGATCTTCACTTAATGCAGCCTGGGATCGCAGCTCAGATGATAAATGAGCTACACTTCTGGCTAAGGTTACAACATGGGATTCCAGTCGACCAAACCTCTTATTAACAGCTCTGCGAATAAACCAAATGGTTTGGTCAGGATTGGAATACTGAAGCACTGGGGCATAGCGAGATCTTGATCATAGGGGAGGCAATGTCATTTTCCGTCCATATCCACAGGAATCCCGCATGAATTAATGAAATTTCGGTGCAGATCAACCCACCCCCGCTACGAAACTGCTCAAGCAACTGATACAATGAAAGTGCAATATAAAGGGTAGAGTACTTACTTGATATCCTTTGATCGTTGTTTGCTGAATGCAACGATGCCAGCTAGATGAGAATCAAAATTTGATATATTTAAAAAATATCAGTTTAATATTCTATGATTAATTTTTGTTTCATTGATGAAAAATCTTAGCAAGCAACGATAAGATGTTGATGATGATGATGAGGAAGAGGATGTCGATACGAAAAATTTTATGACGACAAAAGATACTAATGATTGATTTGACGATGATGATTACTATGATGATGAAAAAATGACGGTGATGATGATGATAAACGTGACAACGTTTAAGATGATGACGGTAGGAATGATCATGATGACGATGATGATGCTGATTACATTTATTATGATGACGATGATGACAATTTGAAAACCACCAACCTCTCAAATCATCAGTTTTCTCATTCCCAGCACTTTTGTCTTTCCCTTTGAGTTTCTTGTTAGAATCATGAACACCTTCGTCCAACAATGAAAGCACATCGGTGTACATGGATTCCAATGACTCGATCTGAGAAAAGAATCATACTAAATCAAGACTCTATAAGCCAGTTCACAGTCAGTTAAGAATCGTTTTCAGTGCGCGTGCGATTTCATCCCAAATTTCTAACCTTCTTTTGTTTAATTAAAAAAAAAGGTTTAAAATCGCATACGCACTGAAAACGATTCTTAACTGACTGTGAACTTGCTTACATATCCTCTGGCATCGTTTTTATCAGTTGAAACAGTCACATTCTCATAATGCTTCACCGTGCACTAGATTTGTAGCATTCTATCAGAGGTATCACGCAACATCATGCCAGCAGCCATGTTGTACAGTAAAGTAAAAGAGAATTCAATGCCTTTTTAGACTACAGGGTTCCCTGGAAAAATAAAATTCCCTGACTTTTCCCTGACCAAAAAACATTTTTTCACTGACCCCAAAGCTGTACACTTATTTCATGAAAAGTATATTTATATGGTAGTTCATCCAAAGGAAGCCCAACTAAGAATTCCAAAGGTGACTATTACTATTTTCACAATCTTGAACCCTTGTGTATGCCATTCACAAAGCTGTCATCTCACACAATCGTAAAAAGCCTCGCTATTTTCGAAAATTCAGAAGAAGGAAAAAGTGGATAAGTAAGAACAAGAGTGTCACTTGTATTTACCTGTGATTTTATTGATTCTAAGTCGTTCGTACTTTTTGCCTTCCCATGACCTACAAGGTAAAGAAGAAGCTGTATTACTCCAAGCAGTTGCACAGTGAAAAAATAAATAAAATTCGCACTCTGAAAAATTGATGAGATTGATCAAAAATATGATGAGCATGGTTGAAATTTGTGTTTATCCATTGTCAAGAAAACTATAAATGGACTCCTCTCACGTGACGGCAAAGCAGCTCATTTTGGAGGACAAAACAAAAGAATTTCAATCTCCTGAGAATTGGAACATATTGTTTTGTCCTCCAAATTGAACTGCATTCCGACGTGCTGCAAAGGGTCTATATTTCCATAGTCATTCAATAAGTAGTTAGTTAGCGCTCTATGAGGTTTTTAGTGAACACTGGTCGCGAATGTTCCCTGGTACCTTAAACGAAACGTTCTCATAAGAGCAATACCTTCCCAGTTAAAATTCAGTTATTTTACTTACCAGAAAGATTACTAGTTCCTGTTTTTCCTCTCCCCCTCTTCTTAGGAGTCGATGTGCCACTGTGTCGAGGAGACTTGCGACTTGCTTTGAGTTTCTTATAATAGTTTCTAACGGGCGTGATCATGCCAGATGAATCAGACGAGGTATTTATCACTAGTGATGCTATAGACGAACCGGGTGATAGTTCTGGTAACATAGGTGTTTCAGCAGGGGATATAGTCCCTGATGAAGTTGTAGTAGTATCCCGGTAACCAATTTCGTTTTCAAGCCTACTAGCAACTTGTTGTAGGAATTCAGAATGTGACGACGATCTTTCTCTAAGAGGTGGAGTTCTTTCACTTCTATTGTCTCTCTCGGAGTAGAAGCTTCGAGCTCTACTGTTACTTTGCGAGTGATAGCTTGGTTGTGTCGGCTTTGGTAGTTCTGTTGAAGATGTGGTGGTTCTTGTCATGGATAATCCAGGTCCTTTCGTGACAGATATTTTTCGTTGTCTATCTGTGCTTCTATCCTGAGATGCTTGGATTAGACGTGCATTTTGTGCCCTCCTGAGCGCAGGTGGAGTTGAGAGCTTTGTATGTCGCCTGTAGTATGAACAGGATTATATTAAAACCACATTAAGATATTTCTTTTACGGAGCAGGCGTATAGCTCAGTTGGTTAGTGCGCGGCCTTCGGAGCTAGAGGTCCATGGTTCGATCCTCAGGATCTCCACGTCTGTTTCGACTTCTCTCTAATCCGTGTAGCTTCAGCTTTGAATACTCTTAAAACAGAGCACTGATGGAGAGAGAGGGGGTAAAGTGCACACCTTCAGCTCCCTGGAAGACCAGCTACTAGCTGAACTTGAGCAACACTGACGCATCAAAGGGCGCATCAAAGTACACGACACGGTCACTTTACAAAATGAAATTCCGATCAAGCGCGAAAGTTCTCTGATCATTCAATCGGCAATAACCTTAGGACACGGTGGGGTGACATGTATACATAGGGTGAATATCATCCAAATCTGATACTCAACTGTTGTTATCTATATTCAATAAAATGACTTACGGTTTTGTTTTGCCAGTAAAACTGTCTTTTCTTTCATTTCTGGATGGAATGTTTCGCATTTTGTCTGATGGATGGCTGGGCTGGAATAGAATGAGACACATGACATGAGCCGGGAAGGAATGTTGTGACAAGAGGTAAGAAAATCAAAACCATAGAATTAATGGCGACAAGAAGTGCGGCCGGAAATGCTACGTAAGTTAATCCTGACACTGATGTACTAATATACCCCTTGCACGTGACGTCAAAGAAGCTCGATAGCCAATGTGCACAAACTCGAATTTCTAGCACAAAGCATGATGGGAAACCGAGTCCTTACACTTTTTTGGCTCCTCTAAAAAATCATCTGACAATTTTCCCTTCGACATTTTCTATGGAAATGTAAGTATTTCAACAGACAAAAATAACAGAGTAATTTTTTTCTGATATTTCCTTTGATTTCCCTGTTTCATTTTTGCAGAGCTCGATTTCCCAGAGTGCTTTGTGAGCTTTGATGCACATTGTCTATTTTCCTGAGAATTGGAACCTATTGTTTTCTTCTCCAAATTGAGCTGTTGACGACGTGTTGCAAGGGGTTTATATCACCATCTTTGACATAATTTTTATCATGTGGTGTAGCTATAATCAATACTAACCATGTAACCAATAGCATCGAGTTCCCTGATTGTTTCAATCCTTCTCTGTTCTTCATCATCATAATCATCCTCATCTTCATCAAAGCCTTCTGCAGCATCATCCAGTAGTGACCTCAATCTCTCTTCCACATCAAAACGACTTTCTGTCTTGCTATCAGGTGTTCGTCGCGGTGGAATCACAAATTCATCCTCAGTATCCTAAATAACGTAATCAACACTAAGTTAATACCACAATTGCATTTTAAATCTAGGTTTGGGGAACACTACAAGTCATTGGGACACTAGCTTGCTGCGATTGAGCAAATTTAGTATGAGTGTGAAAAGTCACGGCACGGTTACGGCGCGGCGCGGACACAACCCCGAATGTCGAATGTTTTCATACATAGCACGACACTGACAAGGTCACGGCAAGGGGCGGTGCGTGCCGTGCTTTTTTTCATACGAAAACTGCCTACAAATGGTACACGCGTCTAATAAAAGAACCGAAAAGAGCGGGAAAAGTGGATTGCCTCAATCGGAAGACCAATTTTTTCGGAACTTTCCAACCGGAATTTCCGGTTTTTCCCTGTAAATGGTAAGCACCCCTGATCTCGCTACGAACTATAGCATACCTACAAACCATAGTACGCCTACAAACAATAGTATAGAAAAGTTACCTCTTCAAAGCTCTGTCCTCCAGGATTTGGAGTGCACAATAGCGACCTTAGTCTATCCTCAACAGAAGGAGAAATAAGATCCGAATCTTCTTGATCCTGAAACAAATCCACAAGACAAGTTACCAACCATTCGAATAAAAAAGAACGTTTTAAAGCAGAAAGCATGATTTTTTTTTTGCCAAAAAAAAAAAACACATTGAAGATCTTAAATGTATTATAGGAATTATTCCACTTGTGTTAGCAATCAGTAAAAATGTCAATCAACTTTTTATTTTATAGAGGGTGACACATGACAGTCTCAACTGATAAACTTGTGGCCCTCTGTCTCTGAATGAGACGGGACCGCCATCTTACGTAGTCATCTGATCCAAGACAAAGGTCTAACCATTTGCAGATATTTTTAGAGCAAAAGCAGCCTCTTCTACTCAGATATTTTAAGACTCTGAATCTTGGTCCGGCCGCGGGGATTTGAACCCACGACCTCCTGCACAACAGACCTGTGCACAACCGAGGCAGCCGGAAGGGGGTGTCAATTAGAACCCACAAAAAGACGAATGGGAACCAAATCTGACCAGACAAATGCAGAGATCCACTGGCTGGTAATTATAGTACAATGCCGGCATAAATAAAGACAAAGAAATGGGTATAAACCTGTATGATCTGTGGTGGTGATGAGATGTTTTTCCTGTGCTCAGCTCCACTCTGGTAGACTGCCTTTCTGTCGAGCTTTGTGGTGGACTGCAACATAATGCAGGAAGTTAACGTTCAGTAAAAAAGATTACACAAAAGATTAGTGTTGTGCAGGCTGCTGCTGCTGTTGTTAATATTGCCATTGTTGCTGCGATTGTTGCCATCAGTTACTGATGTTTGTCATGATATTTCTACTACTGTTGTTGACGCTTTTGGATTGCTGATGTTGATATTCCTGTTGCTGTTGTTTTGATGCTACTGTCGTTGTAGTAGCTGCTGTTGTTGCAGTTGCTGCTGCCATTGTTGTTGCTGCTGCTGTTGCTTTTGCTGCTGTTGTTGCTGTTGTTGTAGTTAATGTTGCTGCTGACGTTGTTGCTGTTGTTGTAGTAGCTGCTGCTGTTGCTTTTGCTGCTGTTGTTGCTGTTGTTGTAGTTGCTGCTACTGTTGCTTTTGCTGCTGTTGTTGCTGTTGTTGTAGTTAATGTTGCTGCTGACGTTGTTGCTGTTGCTGCTGTTGTTGTAGTTAATGTTGCTGCTAACGTTGTTGTTGTTGCTGTTGTTGCTGCTGTTGCGGTTGCTGTTATTGTTGTTGTTGTTGTAGTTGCTGCTGCTGCCGTTTTTGTTGCCATTAGTGTTTCTGTTACTTCTAGTATTAATTCATAATCTTATTTCTAGATATAACAAGACAATCTTACCACAATGACATCAGTAGGATGTACAGTTCTAGTTGGTTGTAATGAAACATCTGGATCAATCATCATTCCTGGCATCTCTAAACCCCCTTGTGGAACACTAATCCTAGTAGGAGAATGATCTTCTGAATGATAACCTGAACTATTACCATGGGGTTTCACCTCACTCTCCAACTCTAAATAAAAATTATCATACAAATACAACGACTAAGTAATCACTTAGTAAAAACGCGATTACATGGAGCAAATTTCCTCTGCAACTTGTCTCGAAATGGTGTTGCAACATAAGCTGCATGGAGCATTGTGGAGTGTAACCTACAGTGCAATTTTAAAAACGTTGCAAAACAAGTTGTAGTAATTGTTGCAAAAAGTAGAATTTGTTTCTACTCTTGGCAACGATTGCATCTCCATTGCACCATGAAAACCCACTTGCAACTTGTGTGACAACGCCATTGCGATGCGAGAGAAATTGTAGAGAAAATTGCTCTGTGCAATCGCAGCTTAAATCATTCTTGTTTGTGGTGAAGGTATGTACAATCTGCTTTATATCTAAAAAAACTGAGGTCTTTCTTTGATTACAGTGAGGACTCTCGAACCATGAACACTTGATATTTTTATATTTTTTATTTTATGAACTTTCTACTGCTTCAAACCTTCTGAAAATGAAGCACTGAACTCAAATAATCTTATTGTTCAAAATAAATTATATTTCCAATCGATTCACACAAGGGATAAAGGAGAAAAAAGTATGAAAAAACCTCAAAGTGTTCACGGTTCGAGTGTCCTGACTGTAAAACAATTTGGAATTTAGATTTTAGTGCAAATAGAAAAACGAGAAAACATAGAGCCAGATATACTTTATTATCAGAGGAGAAAAACAACATCCAACTCTATCTCGTTGCACTAAAAACAGGGGAAAACGGATGACAATGGCGAGAGCTGAGCAAAGCCTTTTTGAATGTACCTTTGAGTCCATTTGCCACATGCCCATTCATCATCTTGTATGACTTTAGATATTCATTCTCTTTGACTGAACCTGAAGAGGCTGGTCTTGCTAGTTCTGGAGTATCTGCTCGACTTCCCTAGAAGTTTTACCAATGTACTATTATTTTCTATGAATTTTTAATTCAATGATTGGTAGTCTATAAAGCTATGCATGACAAAGAAACAACACACAATACAATACCTCAAATCTTCTCCTTAGGTTTCCACACAAGGACAAAACAGAGTTAACATTTCCATCAATAAGATCTACAACAAAAGAATTCAGTTGAATGAATGAAACAGATTTTGTACAAGTTTCCTAAAAAGATATGTATAAATTATCTATCCAAGGAGGAATACAGCAGTTACAGTTGCTGATATTTTGCTGCAGTCTTGCTGCTTCCTGGACTTCAATTAATCAATCAATTTATTTTCAAATTAAATTAAATAATTACAGTTCTTGCACAACCTGCTGATAGCTTTGCTAATCTAGGCAGGTTGTATTCACATTCATTCCATTCCACTTCCATTCACAACTACTGTGTGCAGATTTTTTTATGGAGTAACCATTGACCCCTTCCTAGGCTATTCTTTTGAAAATTTAAATACTATTTAGCCAAACAGAGTGCCCATTATATAGTGACTATGTTATTATAATTTTTCAAAGACTCTTAAACTACTGTGTTTAAAATGGATATTAAATTATATGAGTTTTTAAAGAGTAGTTCAAACCCTGATAAAGCATTTTGTACTGGTGGAAAAAATATTGATACAAGATTTTTTGTATTGGATAGTTTGTCATTCCCCAAACTGCTTACCTCCAACATAAATCCCTTGTAAGTTGATACCTCTGTTGCCCATGAAGCTCATACACAACTGAAGGTTTTCTAACTTTTGTGCTCTTGTTATTGGTCGAGCATAAACTCCAGGAATCTTTTCTCCAGCTAGTTCATTGATAAAAGAAAAACATGTTAATCAGTACTACTTTCATTCACATATTTCCTTTGCTTACCTACTATTGCTAGTATTATTTTTTAGTTATAATGTCATCTACCGGTATGTTATAATCTTGTGAGACACTTTAAAAATGTCACATGTACATAATTTTAATGTGCAAATTTTCCTAACAACCTTTGCGTAGACAGCAATTGTTACCATGCAAGATTCTTAAACATCAATTGTTATTTTAGTCCATGACAACCACTTTTGTCCACATTACATTAAAAGGAATATTCCCTAGGGCCCTGTATACAGTTAATCCAAAACAAAAAAAGGTTTAAAGCAGGCTATGATCTCTAGCCAGAATGATGGATTAGTTCTTGAGGAGCTTCAAGTTTCAAGCTTGTAGCTTCAAGTACCATCATGAAAATCAAGCACTTGTACAAAATACCATCCTAAGATCACAAAGAAAGAAAGGTATTTACAAGATCTCCGTCGAGCCCATTTTAGCATTGTATCTATAGCATACTGCTGAAATACTCCACAATTCTTTCAACCAAGGATTAAACACAGCATTGAGGAGCGGTTAGGAAGTGAAGTATAATGTGTTTCTCATCCCTGATGTCTTTGTTATCATAGTTTGAGATTAGTGAATAGTCATGAGGCAGTGCTAAGCTACATCAAAACATGCTGTCATTTATGATGGTTTAATCAATTACAAGACAAAAGGTATGTTAATTGAGTAACAATTGAAGGGATTATCCTGTCAACGGCTCATGTTTGTCAGCTGTCAGCCCAGCAATCACTGAAAGAAATCTGGCTACAAAACACTGTCTTAACTAATGGAGGCCAGTGTTCAGTGCGAAGTGACCCAATGGAAACAATGCGAGAGCTATTGCTTTTAGCCAGTGTAGATGTTGAAAAACAAACAATTATGCATTGATTTGATTAAACGAAAAATAATTTATGCATAGCAAGAATCAAAATCTGCATGAAAAAAAGTAAAATTTGACATTCATGATTTTGAAAATGTTTTTAGAAAATGAAAATATTCAGTGCAATTGGTGATGATGTAAAGAATTGATGAACCCAAGTCGACCAATTTTCTTAAGTTCTTTTCATTAAATTCCTATCTCAATTTGTGATCAGGTATATAACAGAATGTCAGCTAGCTTACAAAAAACATATCAACTATATTGATAAATTGCGATACTAAAATAAGACAAAAGCAGTCAAGTTAGCTGGTTTAACAGTGCTGTGTAATGTACTTATTGTAATGTGTACATCAATGCACAAATAAGCCCACACAATGAAAGAATTCAATAATGATGTTTCAGTACATTAACAAAAGGATGTTTGTATTTCATCCTATTATTTATATGCAAACAGCTATCTAATATCTTAATCTTACTAATCAAATGGATTAGTGAGCACTATATTACATGATACAAGGAGAATGCTAAAATATTTGTTGAGCTTTCCCCTTTTGTGGACTTTTTTGTTATGGAAGCTTTTGGGAGAAAAGCAAAAATTCTTCAAAAAAGCTCTTCTTCTACTGGATTTCAGTTGGAATTTAGAAATGGATACAGGATTTTCTTCAGGGAGGGGTAGGGGTGCTGTGAACAAAGCCAATACATGGAGGGGTGCACTCCTTAGAATCAAAGGGAAAAAAATCATTATTTTCTATTGGTTATCTTCAAAGCAGTGGCAAAATTTTGACCCAGGGAGAGGTGCACACCCCCAACACCCTCCCCTGAATACGCCCCTGAATTCAGAAGCTGATTCTTGCAGAGGGAGGAAAACCAGAGAAAAACCCTCAAAGCACAGGAGAGAACCAACAAGCAAATATACTCATATACAGCACCAACCCCGGCAGGACTTGAATCAGGGTCACATTGGTGAGATGTGAGCACTTTCACTGATATACCACCTGCACTTGCCAAATAATAAATAACCATTTTATGTATAATGACTCAATATTATATAAAAGTTCCATGAACTACAAATTCATGGCACAAAGAAGTGTAATGAATCAAATCTCAGTCAGGATACCAGAATAAAAAAAGTGCCTGCTTCAACAGCCAATCAGAATGCACGATTTTTAGGATACCAGACAGGAAAAAAAATATGTTAATTCTAATTAAATTATTTATTGACTTGTATCTACCATTAGTACTGAAATAAAATCACTGTTTTCTGATTTCTTCTCAGCTATCATTGTCTTGAGTGTGATTTCTTTATCTACCAGTAATGTTTGAGAAGAAAGCATGAATAGAATACAACAAAGAATCTAATCCTCAAAGTAAGGCACAGTTTGAAATGAGGAAAACGTGATTCCAAAGATCTATTATCAAAAATTCACTTATAATATATATAGTATAGTATACACCTTATAGACCTTTTTTGCTTACAAGTGCGTAATGTTTTCCCATTTCAGACCACACGTCACTCCCAAGAGTCTCATTTTTTGTTTGACGGTTTTGCATGAGAAGACACATGAATATGTATATAACTCAAACAAAGAATCTTATTCTTGCTTTTTTCTATGACAGCCTTGCAATATTAGCCCAGACAACAGAATTATTACGCACTTTTATCAACATTAGAAGAATAATGAATATTTTATTGGTGTTGAAGAGTAATCGATTACGGCGTGTGTCGTTTAGCTATTATCATGCTGATCATGGCTTGAAGTCGACCCCTAAATAATATCCAAATGCCATTTCTAATTAGAGTCTCACGGTTTGTTGCAATGACCTTACTAAGATGCCTGGGGCTTATTTTAATAACAGACCAACAGACTGAATCACGGCAACACTAAGTAAACACTTTGTCTAATCAACTGCGACATGTAGATCTCTCTGGCTTCTAATAACTTCACTGCTTAGTGATATAAAGACTTTTTCAGACGTTCTACTTTAAGAACGTCTGTGTCTAACAGTTGTCTAATACTTTAACCAGATCGATACAGCTTCAACGTTGTATTATCATTGAGGCAATGTAAACTAACTAATCCTGAAGTTATCTTAGGAATAATGCGCGTATTAGAAGGAAAAAGAAGCGAGAGAGACAGTAAATATACAACAATGACAGGAAAAGGTGTTATTGACAGAAATGAAGTCGGGATTACGATGATGACATTTGCTAGCGTTATCACGGCTATCTTACTATAATTATAATTGCGAAATATTCTTAAGATGATCAAATTATTAACTAATTGTCAAGAATTTCGTACTTACAGAGTATTTCCAGCATATGGACCAGAGTAACTCCATCACCAACAGTTCTACGAATATCAGAAATAGCACGATAACGGCCTCTTCTCATCAACAAGTTGGCCCAGTTTGTAAACTCCTGTGGCGATTTTCAATATGAACAATATTTTGAAACTAGAAAACCACTTGAAATCATTAGTCGAATGGTTAGTTATTGATGATTATTCAAGGCGATAGTGAATAAGGTTTGTTTTAATGAGTAAAAAGTAAAGTCAAACAGTTGTTATATGCAGAGCGATTTACACGTTCTATACAACACACATCTGACAGTACTAACACTGTACCTAAATGTCCAACCACAAAACCTCTCTTGAAAAAAACATCTTTTCAAGTACTTACATCACACTCTTGTAAAGCCCATTCACCAGTCACAGAGACTTTTACTGGAGCATTTTTACTTGAGAGAAAATTGGCCGTAGCAAAGGAAGAATCTCTGTCCTTCTTTCTTGGAGAGTTGAATGCCTGTTTGCTGCCACCAAGCCACGTCTGTGCAACAACATGCCGGTTAGACTCTTTACCATTATAACTTGTATTTTGAGCTGAAGTAGCTGATCCAAGAGAGCTAGTAGGTTGAAGTTCAATATCGTTATCCCAGCTATGCTATGGAGCGGGAAAAAACAGTTAAAAAACCCGGCCACAAAATCAAACATGACTGCATTCCAAGACGCTTAAATAACGACTTATGGCATTCGTTGACTTACAACTGGTTGTCCACCGACTCCAATCCTTCCTTTTGGCTTTCTTGAATGCCCTATGCTATATTTTGCCTCTGCCATTTTTAGATGTTTGATAGAGAGGGCATTTTCTAGTGATTTTGTCCTTCTATCTCGGGATTTATCACTGACCTCTATATAGTTGTTGGGTAAAGTTTTAGTAGCGCGTTGTGATTTCTAACGTGACCTGTCAATTAATTGATCTTCTTCTCGCTGATTGGTTGATTGACAATACTCACTCTAGTCTTTATTTCTGTTAATCATTATTTTATTGAACTGATTAATATTCAATATATATTTTAGTTTTGATTTTTATTGTGCTTTTAAACGTGCTTTCAAGACGTAACAGGGCCTATATGTGGCATGGTATATCGTGCAACCCAAATCATAAACATAAATGACCCTTCAAGGTGATGCTATGATATGGTCTGACTGGGTCTCACATATCAACGAGAAAACACGCAAAAATACATCCAGCCAAGACTGATCATGACTTGGTAAAGACAAAACATAATGTCCCATGTCCAGGAAGATTTGAAAAAGGAGGACGGGGGACGGGGGACGGGGGCGGAGTGGTTGTTACCAAGAAAGCCAGGAGCTTCCTCTTCAGATTTAAGCGCGGTGCTCGCTCCGAGGCGGGGCACGTGGAAGTCTGCCTTAGCGTTTTCTGGGTAAAATGATTAACTAACGTTAACGACTTTTCTAACAGTTCTAATCTGAAAAAAACTGACTCTTCAGAAACTTGCTATTCCTGACAGCAGGTCAAATTAAGATTCCTACCTATAAAAGTTCATGAGCCGTCGCACATTCAATCCTCGGTTCAAATAGATGAGATGGTCAGAGAAGAGTTTAATTTCTAAAGCTTTAATCATTTTCCTGCAAAATACTGTCCGAGTTGAAATTGCATTGGTACCTTCAACAGATGCCTAGTTCGAGTGACCCTGAAACAGCTGGGTCAAAATGAAACGTGAAAATATTATGTAAAGAGCACCTCGGTTAGCCTCCTACGCTGACGCTCTGCATGCCCTAAGAACGTTTGTGAAGGAGGCTACACCTCGATAAGTAAGCAGGCAAAGCTGGCAAGCTAGGAAGGGGTGAGATTGGGATTTGTATGGGAAGCAACACATTTCCCAAAGATTCTAAAAAAAAATCAATTTATTTTATTCCTGATGTATTTTTTTTTTTTTTTTTTTTTTATTTATTCTTTTTTTTTTTTTTTTTTTTTACCGTTTTTCTCATACTCTACACATACAGAACTGACAGTAGGGTGGTCTTGGGTGATTTTGTTGAAGTACGCCGATTTAAAATTACAAATTACGCTAGCACCCTCCCCCCCCCCCCCTCCCCCCAAAAAAAAGAAAAGAAAAGAAAAGAAACAAAGAAAGAAAAGGAAAAAAACAAGAAAAAAAAAAATCGATCAGAATCGATACATCGTTCATCATTGCCGTGACTCGTAAACTAGTTAAACCTGGTCACTTGATCGTCTCGTGACGTGTTGTCAGCGGTCTATTTACCCGGGAAATTGTGCAATGTTATATTTACAGGTCTTTACAGCTCTTTGTCTGTAACGCTAACCATGTCGTCTCGCTTTTCCAAAACACCAGAAATCTACACAACTGTTCCTGCTCAACCTAAAGAAAAGAAAACAGGACAGCTAAGCCAGGAGCAGATACAGCAGTATTTTAACGAAGTAAGTGCAGGCATGCACGTATGTAGCTTTATAGATCGAACCGGTCAAGTAGAATCAGTGGCGGTATACTGCTCCTTGTCGTGCTTGGTACAATCCATGCAGTTATGCTTGTTCTCATTAATACTGCTCATAAATTTTTTTTTTCTCTTTTATTTGAAAATTACCTGCTACATCAATGTACAATTTTATAGAGCGATGAAGACTATATAGCGCGACTTGTTATAACGATCCTTCATGACCTATTATATATGGTCAAAACGGCGCAAGCGTACCCCCCTTGACCATTAATGAATTGATTATTCGAATATTGAGTTCATTATTCACTCTGACTCCAAACTTGAAAATAGATTATCTACTTCAGTTCTGATGCGATTCTTCAACAATTGCCATGCCAAGGTAGAAAAACTCCCCAGAAAGGCATCCCTTAGAATTTTAGTGTGAAATGAATGTGAAGTTTGTAGTCTTCCGATTTTTGAATGAAAGCTCAGAGTGAATAATCAACTCAATATTCGAATACTGAAATCATTAATGGAGCTTAGGGGGTACGCTTGAGACGTTTTGATTGTAAGGCTTTGTTCAGGGACCATTGGAGCATAGTTTTGAGTGGGGATGGACTAATCTGGGGGTTCTGGAGGAATGCCCACACCCCCTGAAAATTTTGAAAGTGAGGCTCTCTGAAATGCAATATCTTTCCACTGTTTTGAGGGTAAATGGCAACATATTTATTGCATTAAACTCATATCAAAACATTTTAGGCAACTCGTAACAGAAAATAAATTTTGGCTAAAAATGTGGAGGGGGGGTCTAAGCCCCCCTGCCGCTATGGCCCCTGTTGTTATTCATGTGCAAACCTGGATTGTCTGGCATTGGAAAACAAGGCAACTTGTGAAAAGCTTTTGTTAGTAAATATGAAATATCACTATTCAAATTCATAGCTCTGTTTATTGGGAGCAATTCTCTCCTTGTGCCCTCCCCTATTGCCCTACCCCCTCCCCCAGGACAAGGGCATGCTACATAAGCTATGTAATAAGCAAGCTTACCATTTCTTTTTGGACAATTATTCACATAAATATTTGGTTTACATATTTTTCAGGGATACGTTCTAGTCCCAAAATTTTTCACAGACGAAGAGCTACAGCCAGTGGTTGAAGCCATAAATGCACTTGTTGATGAAGTCGCAGAGAGACTTTATAAAGCTGGCAAAATAACAAGTAATGATTACTATTGGGATTCCTGTGGAATTACAAAATGTTGTTGAGGGGGTAGGGTGCTTGGGGAGTATGAATCTTATTCATTCTTTTTATATGTCAGATAAGCATGAAGATGCCTCATTTAGTGACAGATTGACACTGTTAGAGAAAGAGTTTCCTGGAGCAGCAATCCTTTGTCATAAGATTGGATTTATGCCAAAGGTAGGTGTTCTCTACTCCCCACAGAGAACAAATGGTTTTCTAATCTCCACTCTCCATCAGTTCATTGGTCAAACACAAAGCATTCAGTTGAGGCTGCAAGGTTCAAATTTGAATAATACTTTGAAACTACCTGAAGGCTTTGTCTGTGACCAGTGAACCAATTTATGGAGAATGGTGATAGGGACTTGGGAAAGCATTAGATATTGGTCTGCATTATGAGAGAAATGATTTACTTCTTTACGGTTGCAGGCATTTCAAGACTTGTGGTCCAATGAAAGATTATTGAATGTTGTTGAGCAAATGATTGGACCAGATATTTCTGGGCACCCTGTGTGGAACCTTAGAACAAAGGTATAATTTTGTCTGCACTATTTTTTATCTCTACAGCAGACATTGTTTTGTTTTTTATTTCTCCTTCACTACTTGTAGGGAGGTCATGGTCACCCTAGAAGACACTTAGGTACACTCCTGTTACAATCTGCAAACCCCAAAATTATATATTCAGATTGTTGTAGATGTTACATTTTCTTGCAGGTTCCAAAGAATGACCAAGTCACTGTTCCCTGGCATCAAGGCAAGTGTTGTGGCTATGGGCTACCTGTGGTTGGTGAACTCCCCCACCACCCCCTCCCCCAACTTTTTTCATTCAATTATTTTGTATTTTCAGATAATGCCTATATGTCTGATGAGGCTAATGAAACTCTTATGGCAACTGCTTGGATCCCATTTGTAGATGCATGCAAAGTGAATGGATGCATGGAGGTAGGCTGTAAAAAACAACAGTAACTGTCATAGAAAAGTATAGTTTGAGCAACTTTTTGTAATTTCTCAAGCATGAGTAAGACTTATAAAAAATACTCTCAAATAACTTTCAGAACACTGTAGAAATAGAGGCTTCAAGTCACACAGGGCATAATGTTTTCCATTTCAGACCACTAGTCATTTGAGTATTATTTTAACAAAGGGAAGTACGGGTACGTGGCATAGTGATGAGAGCACTTGCCTCTCACCAAGGCGACCCGAGTTCGAGCCTAGCTGGGCTGCGTGTTGTATTTGAGTAGAGTTGTTTGTTGGTTCTCTCCTGTGCTCCAAGAGTTTTTTCTGGGTTCTCCGGTTTTCCTCCCTCCGCAAAAATCAACTTCTAAATTCCAACTGGAATCCAGTGGAAGAAAAGCCATGCACTCTATGGAATCCACTATTAATCCCCCATTCTGTATTATTTATGGGTTCCCTGTTGAAAGGTTAGAACATTGAATCAAGTCCCTAGAAATGCCACTGCTAAATGACTTTTAGCTAGAATCAAAAGCTAATATTAATATTTATCTCTGTTTTTAAAGGTGGGAAAAGGAGGACACAAGAAAGGATTTTTAGCAAAGCATTATTGCTGTGCTGGTCCTACTCTTTATGTGGAGCTAAAAGAAGAAGACATGGTCAAAGATTTGGGTAAATTATCCTCCCGTTACTGCAATTTCTTCCCACATCTGGATAAACTTATCATTTAAAAACAAAAATATGTACTTGGACATTTTTTTTTTCATTCAAAGTGTTTAAAAGTAGTTATTCTTTATTAGATGTTGACATGGAAAAAGACATTGTTCTGTGCGAGGTTCCATTTGGTGGAGTACTCTTCATCAACAACATGGTTCCTCACAGAAGGTATGAGTGCGCAGAATAAACTAAATATCGTTAGAATATACAAAGGTTTTCTTTAGAAGTCTCAGCAGGGGCGTAGCCAGGGGAAGGACCCAGGGGACCTGCCCCACCCTCCATCCTCCATCCTGTTGGTGTTTTTAGTGAGATTAGATTATTGCGCGTGACAGAGTGTCGCAATTTTAAAGATGAGTAGTCACGTAATGAATTCACGCGACGTATGAAATACTTAGATTGCTGCTTATAAGTAGACCAAAGGTTCGCCAAAACGTCACTACATAATAGCATTGCGCGCCATTCAAAGTAGCGTCGCAAAGCTGTCCATACGTAGAAATTGGTTGCGCGGAACGATGAAAAAGCTTTATTATTGGTCGCACTTTACAGCGTTGCGCACTCAGCTGTGAAAGCGGGAACAGTTGAAGTAGCGCGTACTTTTGCACACGGTGGTCCACACTGTTCTCCAAGGTCTCACTTTATTCATTGTTCTTTGATTTTATTTTCTATAAGTTTGATGAATAACTCAAGCATAATCCGCTGGAGTGTGGATCTACGTTGGTGTGTCCCAGATAAGCCGAATGGGTATTATGATCTAAAGGTAAAGCCATCTCACGATCACCTCTTTAAAATTCATAATCAGTATCAAACTTCTTTGTTGACTTTCGCAAAGTGCCACTGTGCAACACTACTCTGGTGCGCGACGGTCGACCTCTCACGACTCCGTCGCGATCGCTCGCTAGCTTTGCTCAAACTAAAAACTCCCGCGTCAAACAAGACTGGTCGACTTGCTTGGTGCAAGTCTGACTTCATTGTTTCTGCCAAAAGCCGCTTGCATTCATTGCGCATTTGGTTTGCTATTGCGCAATTATTTCAGCGGTCTTTGATTCTTCGTTCATGTTTGTTAGTTTGTTTGTTAGTTTGTTTGTTAGTTTGTTTATTTGTTTGTGTGTTTGTTTTTTTCTTTCTTTCTTTGTTTCTTTGTTTGTGGACGTGTTTTATATTGTCTTGTTCTTATTTGATCTCATGTATGATGATAGTGCTATTTTGTCATATTAGGAAAGCGTTCTAATGCGCACGTCCAAAGATCCCAACCACAAGATTGACTGGGAGGAGTTTAACACAGACAGACATGCTCTGGAAGCTGGAAAGAAAGAAGGGGTAAAGTTGTAGTAGAATGCATATCATAATTTACCCTGTGCGCAAACACGAAAATGATCAGAAAACATGCATCACAAAAATGTTTTCGGAATTGCTCGTAGGCCAAGTGAGCGCAAGAGTATTCTATCATGTAGAAGTGCATGCGCAAATGTAACACATTCAGCGGAGTTTGTTGATACGAGGGTTTAACTCCGGGTTCTTTGGCTTTCCTCCCTTTGCAAAACCCAACACGTTAGATTCCAATTCAATCTATGAGTTAGGCTTGCCGTGATTTTGATCATGAGAGGTTATTTCACCGTTCGTCTCGTTTCAATGCAAAGGCACGGCTACCTTTCAAGATGGCGCAGGGATTGGTAAAGGGGGCAATTGGTCAAATTTTTGGACGTTTAAAAATAGTCGGGTACCGTGTAGCATTGCAACTGTTACTCCAAGATGAAAACCATGTCACAGCCTGGATACACTCATCAACCAATCAACTTGACGAGACGTAATCACGTGGTTTGTTAATGTCTTCTTTTGTGTATTGTATTTCAGGAAAAGGAAGATGATCTTGACCCAATCATCATTGGTCCCTGGATGGGGAGATGGGAGTTAGTTCATCACAATAAACACACTCAGAGATTCGTTGAAAACGAAAGCAAAATTAAATCAGCAATCAAGGATTGATAATGATAAATCCCAATAGAAAACAGGGACCGCACAAAGGGAGGGATAAGAGGACTGCACATTTTGCTAATATCCAAGCACTAAATGCTCAATTGTGGGAAAAAATTACGAATGAATTAATCGGCTCAACAAATTATATTTTAGAGAAGTGACATATACTTTATAATTTTTATTGAACTTTTTATTAAATTATGATAAAACTTAAAGTGGTGGTTGTAATTGCATTCAAAATGAGCATGCGCAACTTTTAATAGACCATTTTCGAAATGCGCGAGCGCTTTCAAAAACATCGCAGGCGCAGACATGAAAAAGAGGCATTTTCGGGCAATTATCACGCGCGCTATTGACTCTGCTCGAAAATGCCTCGAGATCATGTCTGCGCCTGCAATGTTTTTGAAAGCGCTCGCGTATCTCGAAAATGGTCTATTTAACAATTAGTCCTCGAGTCCGAATGGTCTACTAGTCAATAGCCCATGAGGCAGAAGGCCGAATGGGCTATTGACTCGTAGGCCATGAGGGCGAGAGGTCTAATTGTTTTAGTAAAAACCTACTAATCGGTCCAATAAAAGGGTGCAAAAAGTTTTGGATTTTGCTTTAAATATTTTTTTTGGGGTTTTCAAAACCGGCGCTTTTCGCTACTAGAGGTCTATCACTAATAGACCCCTAGTAGCTCAGCCAATCACGGGGCTCGATTGGTGATAGACCATTAGTAGGTTTTTTCTAATACATTTTGTTCTTTAGGAAGAATGTGCATGCGCATGCTGTGTCACCACAATGTCGTCCCCAGGCCTGCGTTTCTCTCGGTCAGCACCGAGTAACTTGTTCCTCGGTGATGACCAAGAGAAACGCTGACTCTGGGGACGAGATTGGTGTCACCATAATGGGACTGGGACTGAAATGGGATTAGGACCCCCCTTTAGGACCCTCTTTGTAGGCCCCTCAAGACGGCCCCTCAGTATGTGATTCATCAATTAGTTTTGGACTCCACTTTGCAGGGTTACTAACATTTTAAAGCATCTCATTTTCTAACCCATAACCTAGTCCAGTCCCGGACTCCCTTTATGTGCGACCTCAGCCTGTCGGAGCGGACAGAAAGGGAGTCCGGGACTGGACTAACCCATAACTCCGCCCTCCCCACCCCCTTCCCTTTCAATAATCATATCAGTTAACGGTCGCTTTGGCTTTTTGCAAAATTATAATTATTCTTTCAATCAATTTGAAATCAAAAATGGGACTACTTAATTATTAGTAAATCTTAAAATAGAAACATTATATTAATGATTAATCAGTCCCTTTTCATAACATATAAGGAGATTGCGCACGAACCACATACCACTGACCACAGGGAGCCCACAGCCAATGGCCGATCAGTGTTTAAAATATAATCTATATTTTTTTCTGTACACACAGAACGTTAGAAAATCTTTCTAAGCATCGGGATTTTAATTTTTAAAGTTTAAAAAAAAAAACATTTCAAGAATTTTTTTTAAAGCAATTTTATTTGAGGGGTCCGTTTTAAGTTTCATCCCTTGTCACTAAATTCTACACTAGGAACGTAAACAGCTGATAATATATTCAGAATTGAACTTTAAACAATCCGGAAACGTCGCCGAACTCGTGCAGCATGCAGAAGCACGAGCATTTACGCATGATAGATTGTATCCTGATACCATTGGATGTGGGCTTCCTGTGCACTGACCATCCATCTGTGGACTCAGTTCGACTCAGTTAGTAAAACGAAAACAAACATGGCGTCAAGAAGATATCAAATCCAAACGTGAATTATTCCCAAAAAAATACTCAACACATTCATGGGAAAAATAACTTGACGCCATGAGATCCTAAAAACCTCGCTTCTTAATTTGTGAAGGCTTCCACAATGGAAGGTAAGGAGTAGAATGGCAAACAATAGTCGTCTACAAACGACGTCATGTTTAATATCGAGAAATTACGTGTTTGTAATGTTTTAACAAGATGGATCATGGATCCTGTTCCTAATAAGAATTAACAAACTAACATTATATAGAGGGTTTACAGTTTCTATATCAAGTAATATTAGGTGTAGGGACTTCATATTGTTCTGTTAGCTATGATTTGTTTTCTATAAATAAGTTTGAGCTTATAATATAACCCATGCATAATCCTTGGTTAAACGTTACGTCATATTTCAATAAGCTTAAATTACACAGGTAATAGTGATGTGTATCCTTAATATTTATTCAATATATCAGTCAGGTTCATTGGATTTTAAAGGCTTGAAATTCTGATTATTATACTGTTTCCAGGACTGTTTAGTAGCTTGTCCTAACATGTCGTGATAATACTTACTAAACCCAAATCTGAAAAGGACCAATGGTTGGGACAGCTTCTAAATATGTTCAGTGCCTATGGGTAAATAATGATATTACTGTGGCCTACTGTGTTAGAGGAACAAAATATTCATCAGTAAAGTAAAGCAAAATGTTGAAATTTGACTTGGCACTAATGAAAGAAAGTGTACAAGGGGTTCTGGTAATGAGAAAGGATGATAGCGATGCACACAGTTAGTATTAATAGGCCAAAACTCAGACAAACAAACCAAAACTGAATCTTGAGGGATTTGTAAATAGTCATTTTCTTTTGTTGTGATTGCAAGAATGGTAAAAGAATAAATTATGAATTCAGACAAGCATGAATTCTGACGTCATCTATGCACTTTGCTATTGCGAGAAACCAACACATTTGTTTTTCATGTGTTTCAATAGGCTAAAAATAACATTCTGTTTCTTGTCTCTGATTTTATTGTTTTCTTGTGCAGATTTTATCATTGGTAGGGATGTGGTATTCAAAGAATATGAAACTCTTCAAGATCTCCTACAGTCATTACCACTCAAGGCCCAAATTGGCCCAAAGAGTATAGTTGGACAAGTACGTGGACTAAAAGAGCATGGCTTCCACCATTTATTCACTTCACTGAAAGAAAAAGCCCATGACAATCTAGGGAATGTGGACATTGAATATACCAGCTTTGATGTTTCTCATAATGTTGTGGCTCTGGGAAGTAATTTAGGAATGATCTTCTTCTTTGATCGTAATATTAAGAAGCTCACAAGATTTTCTAGTGATGTAAGTATAACTAGAATATGTATACACATATGTATATATCATCTATTAATGTAGAGGGGGTCAGCAAAATCACTAAGTCTTGTTGTCTTTTCAAAATATTATCCACCCCCCCCCCCTCTTTGTTGGAAAGAAATATCATGACCCTCCTATATTTCATCCAGTTTGTTACTAACCCCCTATAAAGCTGCCTAAAATTAGTAACAACCCCACTTTAGTTTCCGAAAATAACACCCCCCACCAATTTTGCCAACCCCCCATACACTAATAAATGAAAGCCCCCTAATATACAAAGTTTAACATGTATTAGTATGTATACTTTTTATATATTTTCAATATCTATCTAATAGTTCAATGCTTTATTCATCTTGTACATGTAGGCTGTTCATGAACCAGTAACATGCATCAAACTGTTACCTCTACAATGCTTCTTAGCAAGTGGTCATTCTAATGGTGCTATACTCATTTTCTCATACTACCTCTCATCCAAGGCAATACCTAAGGTAATATAATTGGACACTGTCAAATAAAAATAAATACACTGTAATATTGTATAGAGTGCATTCAGTAAAAGCGTGAAACACTAATTACTAAATTGTGCAAAAGTGCTAGTTGAACAAAAGAAAACAAAAGTATTAGCATAAAATAGTACAAAATAGTGTTACTAATGTTTCATGCTTTTACTGAATGCACTCTATTATGTAATTTATGTACTGTTTCCCAAATTCAGGAGAAATTAAGGTAGCAAACTTGAAATGACTCTGGTGTTAATTAATCAAGTTCAACTTGATTAAGTTTTTCTTGTAAACTCACAGTGAGAGTGTTGAATAAAATACAATCTTTTTTCCCATTCACAGTCAGAGTATTACCCTGTATCTGGTATCCATACCAGTGCAATAACCTGTGTTGAATGGAGTCCAGATGGAACTCTCTTGTATAGTGGAGATGAAGAGGGTAAAATAGCTCTCACCATTGTCAAGTCTCTTGGGGTAAGTTCACAGCAACTAGAGCTTATAATTTGTTTGAAGGCAATTTCTAAATAGCTTTTTAAAGGCAATTTCAAAATAGTTTTTTGTCCTGAATCCTTAATTTCCCTCTTACATACCCTTCGCTTTCAATATACCTTTTTACCAATATGGCAACCATGCATCTATTGATTCAAGTAAGACTTTATGGGATGCTGAAGGAGCAGCTATTGGAAAATTTATAGTATGCACAGCTGTCAGGGTGTCTTTTTATAAAATATAATGTTATCAATGAGTAACATATCTAAAAATCAATTGAGTTTGCACATTAAAAAAAAATATTTTCCATGATTTTGACTTTTTTCAAAAGCAAGTTAAAATCAAGCAAGTCCAAAACTGTTAGATTTTGAAAATATATGGACTGATTTCATAAAGTTATGGATTCTGTGGGTCTCTAGACAGATTTCATAATGTTATGGGTCTTTAGATTGGTTTTCATAACATTATGAACACTATGGTTCTCCTTGGATTTTCCAATAGTATAGCTTAAGAACATCAATACTAGCTCTTTTTGAGAGTGCAGAAATGCAAAAACAGAGTGTGCCTTGTTTGTCTAATAAGATATTGATATTCAATTGAAACAAACTCATTTTTCTTAACAATGTATGTTTTAAAGTATTAAATTTAAATGAATTATTTTCTTATTCAGAAGATGACACAAACAGCTCTCTTGTTCACTGAAAATGCATCTGTTGTCCAGATATCCTACTCTCATTCAAATCTTCTTGTATCAACAACTAAAAGAACTGTTCTGTGGAATTTCATGACTGAGAAACCAACTCAAGTTGGGCAAAAGGAAAGAAAAAGGTAAAGAATAATTACAATCTCTAAAATGGATTTGTCATTGTCGAAAAAAAAAGTTGTTATTTTTGCTTTAGAATTCTACATTTAGCTTACTGCAGATGAGATGTCAGTAGTCTCTTTTGCAGCCATCATCTGTGGAGGAGACTAAGCGGGGTGGAGTGGGGGAGGTTTTTGTTAGATACCTGTGAAACTTCCTATCATGCCCAGAATTTATTTAAAACTAGAGGAAATGTCGTCTTCCCCTGACTGAATTTTCCAGTTATCAACTTCAAATTCGCATCCTTTTATGATTGACTCATTTGTTATTTATGTATAGAAAGGAAATAAGTTAAAGTTATAGTGCTAAGAGAAACGAGGTTATTCCGGGCGAAAAACCCTTGGAAATATATTCGGAAAAATTAATTCCGACCTCGATAGGATTCGAACCCACGGCCTTCGGATTTGTACACCGACGCTCTACCAGCTGAGCTAAAGGTCGAACTGGGAGCAAACCGGGGTGAAATTAGATGTTAGGTTCGCGGTATTTGAAATGTAAAGATATGAATATGAGGACCGCGTAGCACTGTGAAATACATAGAAAGGAAATAAGTTAAAGTTATAGTGCTAAGAGAAACGAGGTTATTCCGGGCAAAAAACCCTTGGAAATAAATTCGTTATTTATGTATTTTATCTTTTCTTTTTCTTTTCATTAGCCCTGGAAATTATGGAGCATGTTTTTACCCACCAGCCAGGGTCGAAGTTGAGAAAGTAAAGAAACCATCTCTGACAATCTATGCATCAAGACCTGGTCTCAGGTTATGGACAGCTGATATTAATGGAAAAGTCTTAGCAACACTGATGTACAAAGGCTTGATGAATGGGAACCCCCCTGGAATACACACTCTTAGCCCCCTGCCATCCCCCTCCTTAGCAGATGCTACAAGAATTGAACCTGCTTCCACAGCACCACCTCAGTTCGGCAGGTTTGAGATCTTCCATGGACAGTTTGTCGTTACATGGGATTGTCATAGATTATGGGTACTAGACACTTCACCCTGTGCCTTAGTCTGTTACCACCACTGTTACCATGGCAACATTATGGATGTTAGTACTTCAGGGCATGAAATTTATGTTTTGCAACAGAAAGGTCCACGACTCATAACAAAGGTTTCCCTCATCCCAAGAATCCCAAATCCTCTTCTTCAAGTTTCAAAACTTCTTCAGTCAAGTAGACAGATGGATTCTTCACTCGTTGGTAATGATGTGGTCATGCAAACAAGTGATCCTAGTAGTATTTCTAAAGATGAAGACAGCAGTAGTAGTTCAAACCAGTCTGAGCAAATGGAAACACAAGACAAGACACTTGAAGAACCTCATGATCTTGCTGTATTGGCTTCCAAACTCCAAGATGTTGTTGATGAAGATTATGGAGACATTGTCTTTAAACCAAAACGTACAAGCAAGAAGAAACACAAAGGAATGAATGGTAATGTTATTCAATTATTATTATCATAATGATGATAGATTGAAATCATAAGTTATTTAGCTTGAACACAGAAGGTACAGTACTTAATCCTGATGTGCTACAAAAGTCTGGCAACCCTACCCACCCCTCCCCCAAAAAATACCAGTACAAAAGGTTGTGACTGAGCTACATCATACTTCAGGGGCGTATCCAGGGGGAGGGTCGTGAGGGTTTCAACCCCCCATGAGAATTTTGGTTAGCTGGTTGATAGCGAGAGAATGATGGCTAACTAGAATAGGCGTTACTTTCGCTTTCATTGCCATCATACAACCTAGACACGCCCTGGATACGCCCATAGTGTACTTAGCCCTCAGTATTAGAGCTGTTTTCGTATGAGTGAGAAACATACGGTACTGACTTACAGCGCGTACACGGTACGAAATGCATGCCGAAACACTAAAATGGCTTCCCGTTGTCTTCCAGTAATTCATCCTATCACAACACGTAGTTATGGCTGTGGTAAGATACGGTATGGCTACAGTATGACTACGAATTTGCCGTGTCAATCCCTTTTTTTTTTTTTTTTTTTTTACGAAAATTCAATTCAGTAGGAATTCCCAGTCATTTAGCTTCCCTTACTGAGATCCTTCACGGTGATGTCGAATTTACAAAATTGAGAATTTTTTTTTCTGTTTCAGATTCGTTCGTGGAACCAAACGAAAGCTTCTCAGAAAGAGAAGATGACAGCGCTGCAGATGAAAAGTCTGATATATCTTCCGAACTAGACTTTGGGGATCGCAGTGTATCTATCCATAACTCAAGCGATAATGATTCACCAAACGGCCCTCGTGTAACCCTCATTAATGTACGAGATGCATATCCAAACACTCCTTCTTCTACAGAACAATCATCATCTGTCGATCGGCTCGAACCACCTGCTAGTGATCTCCACGATATATCTAGTGAAAATGAACATTCGTCTAATTCAACGGGCTCAGCAGAAACGATTGAGAGAAGAGAATCATTGGATTCTTGTGTAGAAACTTTATCCCCCGTTAGAAAATTAAGCCAAGAAGATGTCACCTCTTGTAGTAAGGAAAATGTGACGGGAAAACCAAAGAAAGAAAGCCCAATGGGTCTTGACGAATACCAGAGTTTCCCCCAGATATATTCAACCACATCATTAAACCTTTCTGATCTCTCGTTCTCGGACAAATCACTCGACAGATCAACATCGGGTCGACGAAAGCCGTACAGTCAACGACCTGTTGATTCCAGTACGACTGTCCAAGATTCTGAGTCATTGAACTTGGAGAAAACAAGAGCAGATTCACAAGAAACTCCTCCATTATGTCTCGATGCAGATGGTGGTGAAGAGCTCTATGATGCTGTTTCTTGGACATCCTCTTCTCGGACGTTCAGCGATTTTGATGGCGCATCTCTGGACTATATTCGTAGTATTGAGAGAACCTACACATCACAGATGTCTGAGGATTCCAAAACAAGTGGTACTTCAGTCAATCAAAACCTTCATCTATTGGTTGACAGCTGGTCTGATATCAAAAGTCCATCTCCTGGATATGTTGTCTCGCTTGATGTGTCAGATTTGCACATATGGGTCGTTACTAACAATGAAAGTATTTTCTTTTGTCCGACTCACTTCGAGACTATTTCCTGGAGAAAAATCGAAGGTCAAGCCAAAACAATTGCTGTAAACAACGCTGGTGACGTCATATGGTGCATTGATGGAAGATACCGTGCTTATGCCCGTACTGGTATTCGGGATAGCAATCTGACTGGCTTAGATTGGATGCCAGTTGAGAATAATGTTCGGCATGTTGCGATTGAGGATACAGCTGTGTTAATGATACTGATGAATGGAGATGTGTTCATAAGGACTGACGTCTCAAAAGACAAGCCGGCTGGGAGATCAGGAAGAACTATCGCTGAAAGTACAAACTTTATGCAAGCGTCTTGTTTGGATGGTCTGGTTTGGTTTGTGGATAGTAAGAGCTCCATTCATGTCTACAAAGGTAATGACCAAAATAAAAGCTTAATCAAAAATTCCTAACTTGGAATGGGTCCGATACTATCTAATACCTTGTCTCCCATTTCAGTTCACATACAATTAAGTACATCTGCATTTCTAGTGGAGCACTACCCTACTCTAATCTTCCCTACCCCTATGCACCCCCCTTATTAGGCCCATTTCTGAAGGCTGTAAGTGAAAAAAATTTGAAATGTCTTTGAGACAGCTGACTGATTGAGGGATGGATCCAGGATTTTGTTCAGGGAAGGGTGCAGGGCAAACAGTCAGCCCAAGGAGGGATGCAACCCTCAGAATCAAAGAAAGAAAACATTTCGTATAGGTATCATCAAAATAGGGGGACAAAGTTTCTCCGAGGGGAGGGGGTGCACACGCTCTACACCCTCCCCTGGATCCGCCCCTGTGATTAGACTTACTCTAAGTCGACCTCTTTGAGACTCACAGAGTCATGAGCAAGTGGAAAAAAAGCACACGTCGAAGTCGGGAGAGGCCCAGGGCATTTGATCCTGGTTGGGCTACCTGTGCTTTATTCGGCGCGCGTTAACTAATACAGATACAAAGGCCTTTGCGAAAGTCTACTAACTGACATTTGTATTCCTATAAACCTATAAAACAGGATTACACCGAACCGATCCTCAAGATAAGGAGAATTGGCGCGTGATAAAAGGTAAGCACGAAGCTTATTATTTTTCTATGATAAAACAAGATGCAAGATAATGCATAAGATAATTATGAAAAATTGTTGTTCATCACATGTCAAGGGCAGATCCAGGGGTGGCGAAGGGGATGGCTAGCCCCCTCCTTTTGGGATGACAAAATATACGAGTGATAAAATACAGCTTTTTTTACAAAAAAAATGTACGTTTCTTATTGAAGTATATAACAATCGTGCAGCATTCGAAAGTGTCGCCAGACTCTATTACCAATAATAATAGGGTGACAGAGGTCCTCTCGCTCTGTGGTCAAGATGTGCCACGAATCCCACAACCGAGAAGCACTGGAGAGAAAAAGGAGCCTCTGGAACCCAGGGTATACTAATAGCGGCACAAAATATTTAACAATTATTCCCCGAAGTCAAAGTGAATATCGTCTCATAATCACTGGTCACTCGACCAATCACAGCGCTTGAAACTCTATATTCAAGTTTAAAAACGATACTAATGATATTTATTGATTGACGTTGTAGAGATTCCAACGAGATGGGCGTGTCTGAAGATCTATGGTTGGTCATGGATAGTAGACAACAAAGGATCACTATGGTTCACAGATAAAGTAACACATGAAAGTCCAATGGGATGTGAGTGGTATCAAGTCTCTCTTGGTCAATACTTGATGCAAGATAGAACCCTATTGGACACCCTGTGGTCTTGGGTGCGGCGAGGAGACGAAGCCAAACTGATAACAGCAAGTCCTAAAGCAGGGATATGGATATTGGGAAAGAATGGGTCCTTGAATTCTGCGCGCGGTCATCTTCTCGGTGGTCATTGGCAGTCTATTACACCAAATGGTACCGCTAAGTCAGTATTCTGGTCGTGTATCTCAGCCAGGGGATATTACTCTGAACAGGGTAATGGGAAGCTGTGGGCATTGCAACCAAGTGGCGACGTCATATGCTTCAAACCAGGCGGTAGAACAGTTGCTGTTGAGTCACCAAGCACTGTGCTTAAACTCGTTGCTGCTTCACATCGAACAGTGTGGGGAATCTCGCACAATTTCCGCGTCGTTCAGCGTCTTGGAGTCATGGAAGACCTTTGTCCTGAAGGCATGGACTGGAAGGTCGTCGAATTATCAAGTTTTCAAGTAGGTCGTGTTTGTCATATTAGTTCAGGAACACTGTGTACTTGGGCGGTTGATGAATCAGGATCAGTCTGGCTACGCATAGGAGACATAGAGAAGACAGACACTTCTGTATCACAAGTATGGTTACAAGTCGACGGAGAACCATCTATGGGCTGTCGCTTCGTTAAAGTAGCAGTCAGTCCTGATGACGCCATTGTATGGGCGTTAGATGACCGTTTTAATGTCTATGCCCGCAGAAATGTTGCTCCTAATTTCCAAGTTGGGACGTCCTGGGAGCTTGTGCCAGGAACGCCTGTTAAAGATATATGTATCAGTCTTGGTCACATGGTGTGGGCTGTGTGCGCGAATGGGGACATAGCTTGTCGATATGGAGTTACTGAAAGCTACCCACTTGGCAATTATTGGAAGAAAGTTCCCGGGAACTTCGAATTGATTTCTGTTACACCTGATGGAGAACTATGGGCCATCAATCTGAATGGTCAGCTGTTTCGCCGTAAAACGAAACATTTTTATGGTACCCAGTCTCCGTTCAAAGAGCGCACGTACAGCTCTCTTTTTAGCGGCGAAGAGGAATGGGAGATAATATAGAACGCTTTTCAAAGAAAATTCGCTACCAGTATGATAAACCGTTGGTTTCTAAAAGAGTTTATATTAGTTTCTGAAATATTTTGTATAAAGAAAATTAATTATGAAAACACTGCATGAAGCATGAACGCAAGCGCAAGCCGGCCAGTGCAAGAACAGCAAAATTTTCTGTTCTCTTGCGATTTTGTCACTTCTTTTCTTAGTGAGAACATGAACTAGCTTGTGGATTGGGTCACTAATTAACATTGAAAAATGTTGAAAAATATTTTTTTCTTAGGGGATTATTCATATTCCTCTGCGCACTGCATGGTACAGTATACATAGTTATAGATTCATATACTGCTAAATTTCATAGTAAGACATAGTAAAGAGATTTCGTATTGAGCATAGTAAATTGAAGTGACAAAATTCATACAACTAATTAATTCACAGATGTTGCATTTCGTAAGGATTATCGTAAGACTACATCCACAGGTTGCCCAAACTATCAATGTGTTCTATTATAAGATAACTTATATGTGCTTGGGATACCTGTGGTTTACTGTATCGGATCATTCAAAGTGGTCCCATATAGAGATGATTGAACACCATGGAAGTTGAGATAAAAAGTAGAACTTTGTTCAAACCTGTAAAAATGGAATTTCGAAGATGAAAAAAATAGTTTCCAAGAGTAGAACTCCTCGTTATAATCATACAAACAAATGGTATTTAGATAAAGTTTATTAAACAGAGATAATAAAAACTATGAATTAAAGATTAAAAGAAAAGAAGAATACTGAACAGAACTTACGATTTTCTCTTTCGGGATCTGGACGTTCATTTTCCAAAATGTTAAAACAAATACCATACCCTTCCCTGTGGAGGGAGACTACATACTCGCTGGGAAGCCATCCATACCCAAAAGACAACCAGAACCCGAGCCGCCGTATCAACTTACTAGCTAATCGAGCAAAGCATTGTTGATCAAAACCTGCACCCTTCACTCTTTTGAAAATCATTTCTGAACACAGGGCCGGCCATAACAAATCACAACGGACTGTGATTAGTTAGAAAATTTAATGCCGCTCAGCTAGAAGGTCATGAAAGCAATAAAGGAGACGATCCGCTTTTAATGTACGGATTATGCGAGCAGGATAATGTTCTAACCCAATGGAGAGACTAGCCGGTCCCTAGACCATATCTGCCACGCACTTCGATTTGAACAGAGTGAATGATTTAGCCCCCCTTTTTTCGATCTTTGATAATTTTTTCTTTGCTTTTTTCTCCCTCTCCCTCTCTTTATCTCTCTTTCTTTCATTCGTTCTCAACCTTTTTTTTTTTTTTTTTCTTGCTTCACAGGAAGTCAAAAAATATCAAAACACCGCACCAGTCTCCTCGCGTCAAAATCCTGCAGCGCGCATGACAAATCCAAGATGGCGGCAATAGAAGACATTAGAACGAGAGTTCGTCTTGGAGAACATGGGGTTATTAATGTAAGTAAGCCAAACAAGCATCTTTTACACATCCCTATACATCGCTTGTATGCTATTAGTTCACACTAGGTATATTTATTGTTATATTCAGACGCATAGCACGGATTTTCCTGGCAGTTACTCGGGATACGACGACACGTGGACCGAAGAAAAGTTTGAAGAAGTATGTTGTACACTTTCATTTATCGTCTTGTTTTGTACATAGTGCTTTATTAACTTCAAGAAATATTTTATATTTCCTTTAAAAGAAATCATTTAAGACTCTTCTTGTAAGAGAGATATTAAGGTGATTCTGTTATTAAGGAAAACAATTTTATATTTCTCCCATTTCAGAAATTTAAAGTTGATATCATTCAAATGACATCCAATGACATGGAGTTCGATATGATAGGCATCGATGCATCCATTGCAAATGCATTCAGAAGGATTCTGTTAGCTGAAGTAGGTACCTTACATGTGTTGAATCAGCTATTTTATTTCCAATGAATGTGGAGCACCCCAAAAAGTGTGTGTATGATGTGTGGGAGGAGGGAATAGACCTCTTCACCTTCGTTGTTTGCTGTGCCCATTTCAGACCATGTGATGCCACTCTTGGGTGTTGATTCTTTCATGTGTAAATATTTCAACAAAAGAATATTTCTCAAGGGAATGTCATGTGGACTGAAATGGGTAATTTGCATACGAAGGTAAAGAGGTCTATTGGGTTGGAAAACTGGAAAACATACTGTTCTTGGAAATTGGCAACAAGTCTCTGTGTGGGGGAGGAAGGGAGTGTTGGAGGCTATGAACAGCCCACCTTGTCCATCTCCCTTATCCTTTAGTTTGCATTCGTCTATTTATTTATCACTAGATACTACAGCTGTAACAACTACAGTCCACATACTGTAAGATACATGTGAATGTCAATACAATGCAGAAATAACAAAATTAGAAATTCTGTGTACAGTTGTAAAGTATGCAGGGATTGGCAGAATACAATAGAGGTGTTAGGAGAAGCAGAACACCAAGCCGAGTGCTTCTTATCAATTCTCAATTGATTTACAATCCCAAAATACTTTTAGCTTTTTACTGCAAACAGCATGGTGTGGGTACCTTGTTTTTTCTTTTATAAAATACTTAGCTGTCCTTCTCAGTACGGATAGAGAAATAGAAAACGTGTACCTACTACTGTATGTAGTTCCATAAAGCAGGTGCCTTAATCAGAAAGAGCAAGAGTTATGAGTGCGCAGTTGCTTTGTACAGCTAAATGTCAGGGCTGTAGTATTTGTAACACCGTGATTGAAAGTTAGATGTTAGATGTCTTAGTAATATAAACAAATTATTTAGACAGTCTGTGTAATTTGAAAGTAGTGGACTATTTAACAATTAGAAGACGAACTCGAGATTTCTATCGGCTGATAGTTGACGAGGGGCTCCGGCCCCGAGTCAACTATCAAAGCTGATAGAAATCGAGAGTGAGTCTTCTAATTGTTTTAGTAAAAATCTCAACTAAACTATACTATACTAAACTAAACTAAACTATCTATCGGCTGATAGATAGTGAGTACGTTAGCCAATCAGAATGCAGGATTTGCATTAGTATAGTAGTAGAATTTTACTAAATACATTTATTATACATTTAGGGTAGATATCCGTGAAATAAAGCCATGAATAAAAACCATATTAGTGAAGTGATACGATATCACTTCATGGTAAACTGTCCAATTAAATCTTGCAATATATTATAATATATAATCGACTCTAAATGTGTAATAAACAAATAAATTATTACATGTTAAGAGCTGATATCATTTTTATTCACTCCGTATCATATCACTCCCTCGCTCACAGACTCGCTTGTTCATGATATGATGGGAAACTTGTGAATAAAAATGATATCAGGCTCTTAACATGTGATAATCTCTATGTATCTGATAATCTAGTGGCATAGCGAATCAGAGTGCAGAATGGTAAGCCACCAGTTTGTTATGTATTATCCTCACTTGTCTTTGAGCATGGAACTACACAACATCATCGTAGAGTATATACTTTTGATGGTCTGTGACCCAAGCAACTCCAGACTAGCATGTATCTTTAATGTTTTTGCTGTCAAGCAAATTTACAATAATAGTCAACTGAGTTGGTAATTTTTGATTGATTGAACCAAAAAAAACACCCAGATGCCTGGAAGTTGTACAGCTTACAAAACCATAAAAAATAGCTTTAATGGGATCATGTGGTACCTCATTCACAAGATGTGAGATACCTGCTCATCCTACATAGCACATCTTAATACTACAACAATATATGTAAAGCTTGTAATAAAGCATCATAGTTAGGACACTCAAACTGTGAACAGTAGGACATTTTTCAGATATTTTTTCTGCATTCTTTTGTAACCAACCAATCAGTAAAAAAAGGCAAAAAGCTATAAAAATGTTTAAAGTAAAAAATAATTTCAAAATAGCATCCGACCCTTCAAACTGATCTAGCACATGATTGCTCGGTTACAAAAGTATGCAGAAAAAAATGACAAGAGTTCCTCACCGTAAAATCTTGCAAAGTCTATAACATATTTTTTATTGATTTCTAGGTTCCTACAATGGCTGTGGAAAAAGTGTTTATCTTTAATAATACTTCTATTATTCAAGATGAGGTAATTGCTTATCAATGATATTGTTATTATAATACTTACAGGATTTCATATGGCTGGAATTTTTTCAAGACCACCTAAGTCCTTGAAAAATTTGCATTTTTTCACTAACTCCTGAAAAACAATCAAAATTTTTTGTTAAATGTTATGAGTAATGTTTGTGTTATTTTCTCACAAACTTAATTTAATTACTACTCTTGAGTTTCCTGGGGTGTTTACCAAGGTACTAAAAAGTTCAGGAAATTTGGGTTGGGAGGTAAATGATAAACGTTATTTTCGCTCAGCAACTGGAAGATTCCCAAAATTATCGCATCATCTCAAAAGGTAGTTTTATTCCCATTCGAAATTTCCAAATGGATGGTTTGGGTACCATTTACAAATTCCATTCAGTTTCATACCTGTTCCAGACCAGTTTGAACAGAACCATATGTACTATACTGGGACTTTCGTTGTAAATGAAAACTTGAATCCCAAACAGGATTTTTCCATTTGAGATATTTGCTTTCCATCTGAAAGTTTTAAAAACCGGTTTTCCCCAATGAATTCCCGGAGTTTTTTTTAATTTGTAAATACCCCTGGGGATTTTTTTATTTCCCAGTAAGAGCATATTACTTGTACATGGCTTCTCCTCAGACATTTCCGTTTGGAAATTTCATTAACCCTCATTGAGAATGACATACATTTTCAAGAAAAGCACTTCTAAGACTTCAGCATCAGATTAAGATAGGGATTTTTTGATTTTATTTTGATTTTATTTTTTTCCTTGTTTGTAACAGGTCTTAGCTCATAGATTGGGGCTTATTCCCATCTTTGCTGATCCAAGAGAATTCTCATTTCATAAAGAAGGTATTCATTAGTCATTGTTACAAGGCTGAAACTAATGTTTTTGATAGGCAGTTTATTTGTCAGTTCAGAGGAATATTTGAACTGTCAAACTAAAATGTGGCTGGTCAAATGTCCAGAGAATGAGAATCATTTACCAGTCAAGTGGTCATTTTACCAGACATAACTTATTACATCTCTAACAAATGCATTGCCGATTTTGACATCAAACCAATATTATAATGAATAAGAAAATAAACCATCCAATATTTATAACTTTTTGCAATGAAGAGCCACCAATAAGGGTTTATATCGGCAGCTAGTTGGGAGAAAATGTATCCCATATTGGCAGTAGTCCCAAAGCGACAAAGGCCAATACGGAATATATTTTCTTCCAATGCCGTCAATATGACCTGTATTGGCAGCTCAAAATCGCAATAAGTTTTGTATTGCAATTATTTTTCTCATCGGCAATTCTGAGCCAACAATACGGGTTTATGTTTTGGCAGCTCCGATCAAACTTATAGGAGAATCTGATACATATAATGGTAATTTTTTTTTTTTTTGATATTGCTGTTGTTCAAGGTCTAGGCACTTCTGTTCTCTTTCACTGAAGTCGATACAATGTTCACTGACGGCTTACTTGCAGCATTTTATTTGCAATATGCAAGCTCTAGTCATAAAGCCATATGAAACCAACTCCCCCCCCCCCCCATGCAAACCACAACCAATAGTTGTTCATGAACCCCCTAACAGTTAATGAAAGGAATCCATACATGAATTTTTGAAAATGACAAATGACTTTAACAAAAAACTTATTTAGCGTCATTTGCTATCAATTCTTTTGTTCAGTTCATTAGCACCAATTGTCTTACTATTCACATGAGGAAATACAAATTTGAATAAGAACGGAAGAAGGCATTTTGGTAGCAGTAGTAGAATGACGTCATCATGCCAAAAGCATATTATGCCAGCTCCCCCTTCCTGGTAATAAATGACCACATCCTAACTCATTGCTCATAACCCAGTGCTTTCCCTCTTCATGATAAACAATAATTCTCATATGAACTTTAATCCTCATCCTCTTCTTCCATACAGTATCCCCATCATCGTCATTATTACCCTAATTGATCATCTTCCTCATCATCATCCCCCTTGATTATGGCATGCTGCAGTGTTAGAATTTCAAATTTTTAATTACAAGATATACTTGTCTTGTGCACTGATCAGCTACAAGATAAATGGATTGAACGCAAACGCAAAGACTATATATAATTTTTTTTTTGCGTATTATCATCATTTTCTAAAAAGAGAACTAGCGGTAGCTAGAAAATGTGAGTTCAATTTCTTTTCACTCAATATTTGTAATTTTCAACTCGCATTTAACCAGTTATCTTGTGGGAATTTCAAACCCTGGTGCTGGATCCTTGTTTTTGTGGTGTTGCTTATTGGTTGTATTGGAGTACATGTAAAAGCGTAGTATTAATTAAGTCACTTCTTTCATATCATTTATGTTAGGATACACTTAATTTGGAGCCCAGCTCTGTTGTGCTTACCACTTCCATAGATAATGTCATTGATAAAGCCTACGTAAATAGATAAAATTATCAACCCCCACATCATCCTCATAATCATCCAGATTCTCTTCCTCATCATCACCACCACCATCATTATTATCCTCCTCCTCAACCTCCACCTACACCTTTAGCATTTAGCCAGGAAGCCTTAGTAGCTTGCCACAACATTTTCCATTACTTCAAATAATGAAAATATAATTTATACTAATAATTTTATTTATTTTTTGTTCTTACCAAACACTCTTTACTAGTTGGCATTTTTCCAGGAATATCTTAAATAAAAATTATCCATGGGTTTTGTAATTTATTTTATTTTTTCATGTTTCAGGGGATGAAAACCCAAAGGATGATTCAACTTTAATATTTGAATTAAAAGTCAAATGTACAAAAAATAAAAACGCACCAAAAGATGCAACAGATCCAGATGAATTATACATCAATTCAAAAGGTGGGAGAAAAACATTTATCGGAGCATATAGTGTTATCATAAACAAATTTACGAGAGGTTGAAACAGGTTTTGACATATGTTTGACAGTCTCCAAGCTACTGTATTTTTCTTGGAAAAAATTCTGAGCTCCTGCAGGGATCTGAACCCACATTTTAAATGTTTTATTATTTTGACCAGAAAACTACTGGTCATCAGCAAAATGAATGAATGACCATGGATTTCTGGTCAAAATATTAAAACTTGTTTCAACTTCTCAATATTTTGTTTATCAAAAAGGTTGAATGTTTTTGACTTGTTTACCATGTGGGTGTGAGATGTACATGTAACGTACTGTTTCAGTCTAAAGAGAAAACTACTAATTCCAGCCAATGGCAAAAAAACATTGGACCAGGAAGTAAACTAGTTTGAGCTGTTTCAGTGTATGAAGCAGAAATGATAGGAATGATAGGTTATACTCAGTCAGAAGTGACATTATGGACATTTTTATCAGTCTTCAAACCTTTAAATTTTATCAATACCCTGAAATAACCTCTGGGCTGATCTAAGTCAGGACATGGCTAACTCACAGATCAAACCCTAAAACAACCTCTGGGCTGTCAAAACATGGCTAACTCACAGATTGAACCCTGAAACAACCTCTGGGCTGATCAAAGTCAGGGCACGGCTAACTCACAGATCAAACCCTGAAATAACCTCTGGGCTGATCAAAGTCAGGGCACGGCTAACTCACAGATCAAACCCTGAAGCAACCTCTGGGCTGATCTAAGTCAAAACACTGGTAACTCACAGATCAAAACCTGAAACAACCTCTGTGCTGATCTAAGTCAAAACACTGCTAACTCACAGATTGAAGCCTGAAACAAACCTTTCATATCGATACCCTGAAACAGCCTCTGGGTTGATCTAGGTCAGGACATAGCTAACACACAGATCAAACCCTGAAACAACCTCTGGGCTGATCAAAGTCAAAACATGGCTAACTCACAGATTGAACCCTTAAACAACCTCTGGGCTGTTCAAAGTCAGGGCACGGCTAGCTCACAGATTGAAACCTGAAACAATTGTTACATATGGATACTCTGAAACAATCTCTGGGGGGATCAAAGTTAGCGCATAGCTAACTCACAATTTGTGGAATTGGAATTTAACATCCCAGTTGTTCATCTAAGTATATCTTTTTTTATTACACAGTGATCTAGTTTCTCATTCCTATCATTTATACCTCTGACACCAAAGCTTGTTAAGGATACTAATCTTTCATTGGTCTAACATCCAAATGGCCAATTAAGTATATATTTTATGCCTCTGACACCATCAAAGCTCAAATTAGTTTGCTTGCTAGTTTTCTTTGGTTGCCATTTTCCTTGTCATGCTGATCGAGACAATAGTTGTTACAGATTGATTGGCAGTAGACTACCTTCAATCAAGGAAGTTGTTAGAGTTAATGTATGGGAAATGTACTCAAACAAAATATTTCATTGATGATAGTTTACTACCATTTAACCTTCCTGTTCCAAGTTTTGTTTCAGTCAGCACGTAGCAATAAAAAAGTGGCAACTTTGTTTCCTCTATTTATGATAATAGACTTCTTCAGCTTTGACTTAATGTTTTCCCATTTCAGACAACTTGTCATTCCATAAAGTATCATTTCTTTGTTTTAACGGTTGCGCACAAGAAGACTGCACACAAGAAGACACATGAATATGGATACAACTCAAACAAAGATTCATATGAAGAATGACATGTGATCTGAAATGGGAAAACATTACATGTACGTCCATGCGGAAAAAGTCTATTGATGCTGATCATAGGATAGATTAGTCATTGCACAACTGTCCTGCAACTCGTATTATAAAAATTCTAAAAGTTCTCTATTTGTGATTATTGTCTTCTTATTTAGTTACAACAGAACACATGAAATGGATTCCCAGCGCACCTCAGGCTAAAATGGTAAGTCATTCATTTAAAGTATGATCTGATCTTAATTAAAAATCTGGCGTACTTTAGCTTTTATTTTCTGCAAGAAAAATATGAATGGTTTGGGAAGCGTTTCAAACACCAGAAATTCTTTCTATCCCAAATTTTTATCCTTGCATGAAAATGTATAATGTTTCATATCTTCCCATTCGTTTTCCATTCATTTTTTCAACGTTACTCGGTACTCAAATTCGCGTTCTTCTAACCATATCTGTCTTAACAGGGAGGGTGGTCTTAAGACCCGTTTACACTGACTCCAAATTGCCGTAAAAAATCGCCTCAAAAATCGCCATAGTCAAAAACGATAAAGAATTCACTTGTAAAGTCGTATTCAGGACACCAAGATTACCTGGGCAAATGACCCTTTAGAAGCATAAGACAAAAATATTATATTTTCAAAAATTGCCGTAGAAATCGCAGCAAAAGTCGTATCAAAAAACGCCAATGTAAACGCCATCAGTAGTTTCCAAAGTTATGACGAAATTAGATCCTCGACAATTTTCATTGCTCGCTTAGACGATTAGCAAGATTTCCTTCACAATTTTTTATCGGCAAGGTCTTCTTGCTCGTGTAGACGATGAACAAGTTTTCCTTGACAAGTTTCGATCAGTGAAGTAACAGGCTGGGAACTAATCCATTAATAATCAAATTTCATCATTGACAATTTTTCCTTGTCAAGGTAAAACTAGCATGATAGCTTTGCCTTGTCAAGGAAAAATTGTACATTTTACACCATCTACACGAGCATTATTTTTCCTTGTCAAGGAAAAATTGTACATTTTACACCATCTACACGAGCATTATTTTTCCTTGTCAAGGAAAAATTGTACATTTTACTCCATCTACACGAGCATTATTTTTCCTTGTCAAGGAAAAATTGTACATTTTACTCCATCTACACGAGCATTATTTTTCCTTGTCAAGGAAAAATTGTACATTTTACTCCATCTACACGAGCATTATTTTTCCTTGTCAAGGAAAAATTGTACATTTTACTCCATCTACACGAGCACTATTTTTCCTTGACAAGGAAAAATTGTACATTTTACTCCATCTACACGAGCATTATTTTTCCTTGACAAGGAAAATTTTACATTTTACTCCATCTACACGAGCATTATTTTTCCTTGACAAGGAAAATTTTACATTTTACTCCATCTACACGAGCATTATTTTTCCTTGACAAGGAAAAATTGCACGTGCCGTAGATACCACTTCACTGTGCTATCATCATGATTTTTGATATGCAAATTAATATTCTTAACTCGTTCAGCTGCATATTTTACAAACAAGCTATGATAATATTTACACAATTGTTAGAAGATCAAATGACTTTAAAAACGTATTCGAACTTATCTCCCTGTATATTTTTACATAATTCTATTTAACTAGAATTTTTCAGTGGGATCTATATTTACTTGATACTACTAACTGATCTTGACGAAAAAAATTAAACATTTAATACTTTTTAAAAATATTTTTCGATACAATCTGATTAATCAGGAGTTTGTGTTAGCAAGCTTTTTTTGCTGTGAGAAGAGAATTAACTGTGGTAAAAAAAGAGATCCACGTCATCACGTAAGCAACGTGTGAGTTTGCTGAGACTCGGATAATTGCTTGGAAAATCTCATGAAAGAACTTCCTTTTTTCCTGTAACGTATCGGGTTGTTTATTGGCTTGTTTTCACCATCATATGATGCAAAGGAACAAAAAGAAATGCAGAAATAGTCCGTAGAAATAAAATTAATATTCCGTGAAATTAGCTGAAGCAAATAAACGCTTCACTCACTGAGCGCTGAATCTTGATATTCACGATACAGTTATAAGAAGTAGGGCTACAAAATAATATAAAAAAAATACAAAAACGATGCTACTCTTGAGAGGACAAAAACTTCTCATTAAGTCCAAAATTATTTTATTGAAAAACTAAAATTTTATTCATTCTAATTGGTTAAGCAGCATTCAATTCTTTTTCGTAATGAATATTTCGTCTCTTCCAGTTGCCCTGCGGGTATATATTAATTCGTCGTTCAATTGGCAATCGTTAATTATTTAAAAAGATTACTGTGTCCACAGAACAATGGTAGAATATTCAAAAAGAATGGTCTGTGAACAAGGTCACAACACTGGGTTTTTTTTATTGTTTCTTCTGGATTTCTTCACAACTGTGGTCTGGGTCCGGCCAGTCCCATTGATGTCGATTATTGCTTCCCTCTCCTGGCACAACCATAAAATCAGTCCCATATTTACTCTTCAATACGTCTTTCCAGTTGTTTTGGACTGGTAGAGACAGTCCTTCGAATATTAGCTCTTTCAAAGGGTACGAACCTGTTGGAACAGACTCAACAACAAACATATCTATCATGAGTCCGTCATGCCAATGACACCCCATTTTCATACAATACTTGTAGCAGCTTTTATTATCTCGAAGTCTTGGATTCCAAGTCCTAATATACATCCCTATATCCTTGTATTTATGAGCATTGTATATTTCGGCTTTTGGCTTCAATTTAGGGTCTGATTCCGTATTCTGAAAGAACACATCTGCTGGTAAATCAGCGCTTCCAGTTCTAAAGAATTTTTCATACTCATCTAGTGGAATCTCAATATCCGCGTCAGAATCCCATGGAATAAACCCCTTATGTCTCGCAGCACCAAGAAGAGTAGCTGAAGTTATCCAGTATGTTATATTACGTTTCTTCGCAATATTATCAAACAATCCAAGCATTCTTGTGATGGCAAGTTGTGCTTGTCTAAGACTGTGTGATCCCAGACGCCTGACATCAACACAGTTGAAGAAACCACTGCTGTTACGGCTACACTGACCTCCAAGTTCGGTATATAGCGGAGGACACATCTCGCCATTTTTAAACTTCATGGAGCAAAAAGTCCTCTTCAAATTGTAATTCTCCTGTGTCGGTGAAGTTGGTATTGGCATTGTCGTTGGAGATTCAGTTGACTGGCTCCCTGTTCTCTGAACTGTTTTTATAACACGAGGTGTATCAGATACCAGTTTAAGTTCTTCGTATGGATTATTCGTCGTATACTCGGGAATAGACGCTCTAAAACTCCGACTACTATCTGAACCCATAAACACGATAACAAGAACAACACTAACCAGAGAAATACTCAGCAGAAATAACATTCGTAGCCTCATTGTTGCCTTTTTATCACTGACCCATCCGAGGAAGATAAATGTAATTTGACCCAAGTGGTTGATAAAGCTCGGAATGATTATTAGAAGGCAGAAGGATTGAATTCTTTTTCCGGTTGGCGGGTAAATCATTAACAAGGACAGGAAGAAGCTGTTCGCTGATTGGCTACGTTAAGCTCAGTAGGCCAATTATTGAGCAATATACAAACACTTTCTGGTTCATGGTTTTTACAGCTGAGTGTTGGAGGATTAATTATGGAGAATAGAAAAACAAATGCTTCGTGTGACACGTCAAAGGTTCCATTGAAAAATGTCATGATCAGGCAATTACATGAGGTAAGAAGCCGCTCGTTCATTGGCTATCTTAAGCTCGGTTGACCAATTATAGAACAATATAGAAACACTTTCTGAAAACCAATTTTCACAAATTATATGAATGACTAATGTCACACGTTTCTGGGTCCAAACAAATATTTTCATAATCATGGTCTTGTGTATTGTAAAAAAAATTAACCACCTCTGTTGTGCGCGCGAATTTATCAATAAAGGAGTAAAAAAAGTATAAAAGTTGAACCTAAAGTAGCGAAATATGATAAAGATTATAATAAACGTGGAATTATGCGAAAATGTGTTATGCACCCATGCACCGATAAATATTGTAGGAGCTTAGAGCTGAAAGGCATTCCTCTTTTATTAAAAACAGATTGAGTTTGAAGGTTGAGTTTATGATTTTGCTTATCAAAGTGATCCAATTTTCTTGTAAATATGAAAACGTCTAACCTATCTTACCAGGACTGTGACAGTATTCCTTCACTCTGATTAGACAATTAGCAATCTCCCACCCTTACTTCATGCACCCCCTTCAAATGATTGTTCATCATATAGCATGAATTCAGTACACTTAGTCATGACATGTAATGACAACAAGATTCAGTCACGCTATGAAAAGGACCGATTTCTGTGGTTTTCCAATACGCGAATCACCTGTCGCCGCGTTTCCTATCAAAAATCCAATGTTGAACTAGATTCGCAAAATCTACTACAGCAACGTTAGCCGAAAGTGTAAATCATTTCGGTTCTGTTCATTGAGTTTTTTTATTCAAAGCATTGAGAGTAAAGTCAACTCATCCACAGGGAAGACAGACTTGGAAGGCGTGAAACCAAGTCAAGTGTCATTTACACTTTCGGTTGACGTCGCCGTCGTAGATTTTGTAAATCAGAAGACCCCTTATGGCAACGATTGCAATTGCGACATTCTAAGAACAAGGGTGCATATGGTAACCGTGGTAACCTCAATACTTTTACAATAATATACATTTAAAACAAAGAAATCTTAATTACCAATCAAATTGAATTGAATTAGACTTTGTTCAGATAAAAGAACTGATTATGCAGACCTAATGTGTGTTCAACAGCTTCAGAGCTACCACAGAATGATAGAAAACAGAGCAGACCCTAGACTGTGAACCGTCCCTATTTTCCCTCCTAACTCAGTCGAGTCGGGTTTTTTCCTGCCTTGGACGCGCGGGTAGTGGGGGCGAGTTTGAAGCGGCACGCGGGGAGAGGAAAAGTAGGAAGAGCCCAAACAACATCTAGGGACATAAGCATATTTGTCAATATTTCTCTACACGCGGAACGACGAACGTCGAACGACTAAAGGAACTATAGTTACGCTTATTACATATGTAAAAATTCGACTAAAAAACAACAAAGACACAACAGGTATAAACATTTTTTTCTGGCATCCAAGATATATTTATAAAGAATAATTTAAAAAGATCCAGGTTCCTTTCGGTCGTGCAATCGCCGTTCAACACGTATCGTATTTTAGCGCAATAATGACCTTTTAACAAAATAGCGAGGAAGGTACGTTTGGAAAATGTCGTCGAAAAATCGATTATTATAATAATGATGATAATAATAATAACTTTATTTAAAGAGGTAAAACACGTAATTGTGTAAATACACTAAAAAAACTTGTGGTCCTCTATACAATAAAACTTTTAACTATACAATAAAACTATAAACTACACAATTAAACTATAAAATATTATGAATCGTAAAAAGATAAAATATAAAACACAAATATACTAATAATGTCAAGGAAAATGAAAAACTAAGGTTCGGTTTAGACGTCGAATCTGACATGCGCCGAATCCAATGCAAACGATCAAAACCTATTGTTTGATATTCGTTTGCATTAGACTCAGCACATGTGAAACCCGACGCCCAAACCGGGCCCAAGTTAACTATTATAAATACAAACTTTGAATAAAAATAGAAACTAAGGAATAAAATGAGGCAATGATGACTGCTCTTCATAAAACCTCTTCCACATCAAATTCTTAAAACTTTTAAGAGATGCTTGTTAATTTGTTTGATGCTTGTTAATATTAACCACATACATTGAGTAAAAACAAATAACAAGCTTGGGCCTCCTGTGGTGTATGTTAGCAGGTGGGATATTCTAGACCTGCTGCGGTCCCATGAGTGGAAATTAAACAATATATTGTAATGGCGGCGTTTATATAATATTTATGAAATACACGATATTACTACCGGGTTTCAAGTCGAGAGAGGCTGAGATCGAGCTATTTTTTTCCATACGGAAGTCGGTAGTATATACTCAAGAACACTATTGTACATACTTGTTTTAAAAGAAAACTAGACGCTCTAGGAGCGTATACTCGTGCCCATTGGTGAAAGGAGTAAGCTTTTGAGAACAAGGAGGTCTTAAAATATATAGCAGACTTAGAGAGAACTGATAAGCTAGGCCTCTGAGTACCTTTGAGTTCATTTGAAATTCATTTGAGTTCGGCAAAGTTTGGCATTTCTCTTTGAGTTCGTGGAACGACCCGTTCCGAAAACGCTCGACATCTTTTAGTGTGGGTCAACCACGAATGGCGTATGCATTTGTGTGTATTTTGAGCCTCCCCGAAGCAAAATAACTCGCCATCAGGGACCGCAGAGCAGGGGGGGCTGGGGGGCTATAGCCCCCCAATAATAGGAGCATGCCACCAAACTCCCTATATAGGTCTTCCAGTATTTGGTGGTCGTTAGCCCCCCCCCCCCCCCCCCCCCCACAATCAAAATTATGCTCCGCGGTCCCTGGCCATAATTATCTTCAATTCGATCACAACCTTCTACAAGTCCAAATCTGACAACGGCGTTGTGTCGCAATCACATCAACCTCGAGACTTGCACGTGGAATGCATCATTCAAGCACGTGGAATGCACATTCTCGACGTAGAAGATAGATCATAAAGCTCAAACCTAGACTCGGCCCGGCCTAGAGGCCTGGGCACGAGTAATGAGTGTGAATCATAAGAGAAGAGAAAGAAAGAAACATAAGTTGAGCATTGAGGGGATAAATAAGAAGATCCTTACCTATTCAGTTGTCTGAGGTACAGGAACCAAAAAACGTGCTTTATAAATAATGACAAGAGTATAATTCTGATGGGTTTTGTCTCATTAATATTTCAGTATGGACCACAAGACGTCAGACCAGTACATAATGATATCCTTATAGCTAAACTGCGACCCGGACAGGTGAGGGAGATTTTAATCACATGTTTATGCTTTGTCGTACTCAATGATTCAGCTGTCGAGATCCCTGTGGTTTTCGTCAAAAGAAATTCAAGTACTTCAAAAAAAGTTCTTCAAAAATAGATTTTTCATAAAGATGATTTTGTACTGACTAAGTCTTCGCAGCTGTTATCAGGGTTGGTCGTATTGATCTGGGTTTTACACTGATACCTTGGGCTACTAGGCAGACTGTTGCTTATTTTTTTTTTTGGGGGGGGGGGGGACGTTTGGCTAGTTACTAGTTACCCTCTATTAACTTTGATTAATTTTTATAAAAGCTACCATCAAAGATGTGCCCAGTATTGTTCAATCACCATAATCTTGTCTGAAAAGGTTCAATTTCTTCCAAAGGAACTTGATATCAGGATGCATGCTGTGAAGGGGATTGCTAAAGATCATGCAAAGTTCTCTCCTGTTGGTGAGTACCCCTCCCCACAACTCTTTCGATAGTGATCCTCCTCTACCTGTAGTGAGCTCCACTCTTTTAATTGTTCTTCCCCTTTCCCTAGTACTTCTCCCTTCCCCTTAGTTCTTTCCCTAAATGCTTCCCCTCTTCCCTTGGTGCTCCCCCTCTTCTGCCAGTGTTCTCCTTTTCTCCTACTGTTCACCTCTTCTGCCAGTGTCCCTCCTTTTCTCCTACTGTTCACTTCTTCTGCCAGTGTCCCTCCTTTTCTCCTACTGTTCACTTCTTCTGCTAGTGCACCCTTTTTTCTCCAGTGCTCTCCCTCCACTTGTTATACCAAATACTAAACCTTCTTGTCTGAACAGCTACAGCTTCGTATAGACTTCTACCAGAAATAGTAATCACAAAACCTTGTGAAGGTGATCTCGCAGACAAACTCGCCTCTTGCTTCTCGAAAGGGGTGATCAAGATAGCAAATGAAAATGGCAAGTAACAGTGTTACTATATTATATAGAAGGGTGTGTCACGGTAGCCATAATGTAGCGCAGGAGCAATACAATGTTTTTTGCTGGCAAAAGATTTCATTCCCAGAAACAGAAAATTTCATTGTTTTGGCAAGTGCCTGCCATGAAATACTTATATGAGTAAGCATTAGTGTTGTGTGCTGTTATGGTGCTGGTTAGACCCCTTGCAGCACGTCGGAATGCAGCTCAATTTGGAGGGCAAAACAATAGGTTCCAATTCTCAGGAAAATAAAATTCTTTTGTTTTGCCCTCCAAATTGAACAGCATTCCGACATGCTGCAAGGGGTCTATAGGGTTTTTCCGGTTTTCTTCTTCACAAAACCGACCCAAAGATGCCATCTTTGGTGTGACGTCTAAACAAAGCTAATAAGGGACGTCGTCGCCGTCGTAGATTTTACACATCTTATGGTCGCTAATCACGACCCTCTGGTTCTGAAACTGACTGAACAATCGTTGCCTTTTCGCTCGACGGAAAATAAATTAGGTCTTAATGGTTATCTACTGCTATGATACAGGAGTAAAAAGAGCGTATGTCGCTGATGCCAGACGGGATACATGCAGTAGAGAAGTATTGAGGCATGACGATCTTAAAGACAGAGTACGACTTTCCCGTATTCGGGATCATTTCATTTGTAAGTATAAAGTCATGATGGTAAAATTCAGTGGCCTTTCCAAAGTCGCGCGGAAAACTGGTAACCAGTAGGACGCGTGCTGAATCATGGGGCTGTTTTAAGGAATGCCATTTTTTCAATATGGCGGAAAGCTTAGCAAACTCTCTTGAAAAAGACTGAAAACCAAAAAAAATGTAACTCGATACAAAAACTAAAACGTAAAACGAGAAAGACAAAATTGCGTCCCCAAAAACAGCCACATGTTTCAGTGCGTGTTCTACTTGTTACCAGTTTTCCGCACAACCACAAGACGAAAATTGTATGTTTTTGGGCTCTAATATTTAATGTTGCCGTCTGTAACTCCCGATAAAGCATTGCTTATCATACATTTTTCCTTGAAATGAGAGGATGGGCGGCCGTGGTTATGGCACTTTCTGACTCACTAGAAGATGCTAGCTAACCATTCGTGATGAGCGCGGAGTGCGAGGTAGAGGAAATGCCGGGGATCGGCAAACTACAGACAAAGCTGCCTTAAGCGACCACTTTGGGAAATTGAAAAAGTGGTCATAACTAGAGCTGGCGCTAAGAAGAATAGGCTCTCATAAGCGGCAATGAAAACGGGGTTTCAAAATCGTGGTCGTAACTAGAGCTGTTTGCTTTCGAGAGGGGTCGCAAAGAGAGCTTTGACTGTACTAACTGTTAGTATTCTCCTTCCACAGTTTCAATAGAATCGACAGGAGCACTACGTCCCGATATTCTAATGTGTGAAGCAATCAAATTTCTAAAGGAAAAATGTCGGTTATTCCTGAATGAACTTGATTCAAGCATGGACAGCTAGCATCCACACAATAACCACATATAGTATCTAAAACCTTTACACAATGTAATATGTTGTATATATAGCATTGTCAAAAAAATGGCTAGAACTTTAACCTATATAGAGGCATGAATGCTGATGTGAAAAATATGGTAAATTTTGTACTGTCTCCTAAACTATATTTCAAAACCTCAATTGAAGCCCAAATTTCATTGGTACATTTCTTGTAGTCTCAGTAACTAAACGATAAGCAGTTAGGAAGAAATCTTTTGTCTTCCATTTTTTTTTTTTTTTTTTTTTTTTTTTTTTTTTTGAAAGAATATTTTATCTTGTGTTATATTAATAATCAATTAATAATAATTAATAATGTTTTTGAGCTTGCTTCAATTCCTCACAGCCGTGGAAAGGATCAGAGTTATCCTCCGGTATCCTATCATTGTCTCCTCCCAACTTCTTGTCGTAATCCCCGTACTTGTGTTTCAAAATTTCTCTCCAGTTTCCCGGCACAGGGAAACGAAATCCTTCAAACAACATTTCTTTTAGTGGGAAGACACTGTTCAAGTGATCGGGATCCATTGTGTCTTCAGCGATGAATATGTCAATCATAAGCCCATCTGCCCAATGACAACCATATTCCAGACAATACTTTGTACAGCTCTTTGTGTCTCTAAGTCTTGGGTTCCACAGTCGTCGATAAAGCCCGACCACTGGGTGTCTCAGAAGACGGTTTTCAGTCTCGTTCGTTGATCTTAGATAAGGATCTGTCTCCGAGTTCTGGAAAAATATTCCTTCGGGGAATTTGTTTTTGCAGCATTTGAAGAGCTTGACGTACTCATCCAATGGCATCGCAATGTCGGCATCTTCATCCCATGGTATGAAGCCTCGATGTCGTGCAGCACCTAACAACGTCCCGGATGTAATCCAATACTTAATACCATGTTTCCTAGCAACCAGGTCGAATACCTTGAGAAGTCTTGTGAGGACGAGTTGAGTACTTCGTAGTTCATTATATCCTTTTCTTCGGATATCAGGGCAGTCAAACCCTTCAGGTGCTGTATTGTCAATCTTGCAGTATCCTCCGAGATCCGTGTACAGAGTCGGGCACATTTTACCATACTCGAAAGGAATGTTACAAAAGCGTTTATTCTGTTCTTTGTTTTCTATATTACCGGTCTCCTGTAGCAATTCACTCGGTGATTTTCCTGGTTTACCTTTCCTCGTATTCAATTCTACGAATCGTGGTAGATGTTTCCTTTTTTCAAGGACTTCGCTGCTACGATCATTTCTTCCATCACTGCTTTCCCTACCCAGATGATTCTTCCCGTCGGTACCCTCATTGGGGTAATTTTCCTGGTAGTTTCTCCCTTCCCTCCCCTCGTGTGGATAACTTCTCCCCTCGTTTCTATATCTACTAGAGTGTTTTTTCTCTCGATTAACTATGTTAGGATTGGTTTTCAGGATTTCACCATTTTTGTTTTGAGGGTGTTGTTTGCCAGTTCCATCCTTCACTCGAGTACTTTTTGCCAACAGTTTCTCATCATGATCACCAATATCTACCACAGCGTGAACACTTTCTCCTGATACTAGAATCCCCTCCATCGTATCTTGATCAGCATCATTTTCCTGGCCAGTTTCCCCATAAGGTAATCGTAATGATCCTTGGCCTGTTGTCATAGTGTCCTGTTGAATACCAGTGCTTGGGTCTTCTTGATTACTTCTCTGTCCTCCAAATCGATGATATACATATAAACTACTGCCCATAAGAATGAACATCAGTATTGTTTTCTTGGAACAAGTTAGTGGTCTTGCCATTCTTTTCTCTGTGTCGTGAAAGCTGAAATCCAAAATAAGAATATCCATACACGATAGATTCGTTGACTAAAACTGTGTGTGGAAATATATAGGATCAGAAATAAAATTCCTTACTCTAGAGGTCCGAATTTACGGGGAAAATTATTCTCAAAATATTACTAAGAAGAGGTTAATACTGCACTACATTTAAATCTAATTTATAAAATATTCATAATCGCAGATAAACCTGAGGCATATTCTATGGGGAATTCTAAAATCTAAATTAGCTATTTCTTTTGGTGCAATTTATATAACCTCCAATAGATCTAGACTTTAGGCTCCCTTTAACAGTAGGACGTAGGTTTAACAGTAGAACGCCACCTGGGAGCCTTTACATGTAATACATTTAAATTCATTATATTCAGAAATGAAGCTCACGAACACGATATATAAAATCGTTAGTTTGTTTGAAATTTTCCTGTAGGCCTCGTGAAGATTTTAAAAGGGCTACTTAAATCCGATTTTTGCAATCACCAGGTGTGTTATGCACGGTTCATAAGTGCCGTGTTTTATAATCTAGTTTTTACTAGTGTGCTCAATGAATACTTAGTACCCGCCTTTTTCAGGTAATGTTACTGTACCTAAGTCGTGCACTTACCGTTAGCTAAGCGAATACCATTTATTATCGACTTCCCGCGTTGTGCTGGCTCACAGGCTGAAATAAACTTTGTTGGTGCTTCAAGATCTTAAATTCTATGAATGCGCTTAGATTGTTTAGGATCGAGTGTAGTCAGCGGGGAGCTGGTGTAGTACGAGTAATTACTTAATAATATTCATGAATGTACAGTCATACCACTTCATTCCAATCATGAAACACATCGCAGATCTCAGGTGTAAAAATCTCTTGATCGACACTTCCTTTCTCTTACTAAACAAACAACTCTGCAATATTTGGTGGAACCAGAATATATGACTCATTTAGTTGGGTCAACTGTTTGTCGACTGCTTGTAATAAAATGTTACGTGTCCACCTTTCATAACTGTTTATATGATCACAGGGAATGGCAGGTATATTACTTAATTCAGTGACTTTTGGAACATATAACTTCCTTCAATGTTTACCCAATCCGACAAAATTTGCATGCATCGCTAGTTTTCATTAATGGTGTTTAAAAATGCCAGTGAAAACCCGCCCTGCGCAATGCCTAACCACTAGTCCATACTGTGATATCCCGCAGTACTTTTAATTTCATGATTTTTCTGCATGGACAAAGTCATGATTTCAAAGATAAGAGTTCACTGAAATTAATTTAATCATTTAAGATATAATTTCTATGTACTCAGATGATGATCTTCATTATAAAAGGCTTTTTATGCAATTCCAATATTTGTTTTTATTCCACCTGAGATCACATTGACAAGGCTTGAAGGCAGTAACCAACTTTTTTTCAATTTCAGTTTATGATCAATGCAAAATAGCCAGTTCTTCTGATTTATGCGTCCCATCTACCAGTCACAACATCCCCACTTTTTCTTTCACAACAACCATATGGAATTCAAGTTTCGTGGCGACCATGGCAACGTTCATAACAGAAATTAAAATGTACCATTAAGTGTTACGATAAATATTATTACGCTCGCTGCAGTGGCCTCCTTTGTCATCAATATCTAATACCGGCTTCAAATAACCAAAAATAGATTGCTTTTAACTGCATTCTGTATGATTGATAAATATTTACTTGAAAATGGCGGCGCACGAGCAAGATTTATTATATCGACAACTGAATGTAGACGGTCACTCGCTAAATATTTCTAATGATAAAAGCTTTCGGCTTCTGGCATGCCTGAAGCCTTTGAAACTAATAAACTACGAGATCATTAGTCTTAAAAGCTTCAGACTGGAATAGGTAATGTGCATCAACGCTCCCAAAGCACTCTTGGAAACTGAGTCCTGCAAAAATGGAACAGGGAAATAAATGGGACTTTTAGAAAAAAGGGTAAGATTCTATTCCTCTCTCGAAAAGAGCAATTTGGGTTATGGAAACAAGTACTGAGTAAATTACCCCCAACTTCTTTTGGGACGGATAGAAAAAACGGAGCATGTGTCATAGCTCGGCCGCTCTTCCACAGGAAGCCCGAGCAACACGATTAACGATCAACAGTTTTTGGTGGTTTTTTATTATTATTATTATTTCCTTCAGTTTTAATCATTTTCACATCATGCAGTTGCGCGAGCTGTTTATTGCAATGGTAAGACGAACTTTTCTAGCACAAGGCTAAATAAAGTGTACCCTAATATACTGCGGATCAATAACTAACAGTTACTAGTTGGGACTACCCGGTGCGATAACATGATCGACAAGTTCGTAGTGAATAAAGCCCAGTTCAGACGTCGAACTTTTGTCGTGTCAAATCTGGCCTTTGAGGCCAGCGGCTAAGAAAACACCGAGAACCACTATATGAGACAACAGAACTTTTGCTTAGCGCCAGGAGACGACAGGTGCTAAGTTTGGTCTACATACTTCTATAAGTTTTGAGGAAAACGGGGCTTGATCTTAAAGGGTGAACGTTTGAACTGGGTTTAGGAAGGAAACCTTAGCTTCGTGTAAAAAGGTATTCATTTCGGACGTTTATATAGCCCTTCGTCGGAGTAAAAAATATTGCGATAAAGGAAGTGCAGGCTTTTATACTTTTACTTCGTGTTTATTTGTGCATATATTTTTTTTTATTTTATTTGTTTCGTGCTAATTCCTATTATTAACAGCTGCATTCGTTTAGACAGTGAAATAGTGATGTCTTACTTAGTTACCAGGGGAACAGGGGAGGGGATAAAAAAAGGAGGAGAAATATCACATAGCATTAGTGAAGAACTGGGGGGAAAACTGGGGAATGAACTTATCCTAATTCAAATGACTCCCCATCCCCCGGGGGGGGGGGGTACTCCCTATAATTGACTATACGGGGACGCTCCGACCGAAAGGGGCACGTTTTTCAGGCCGCAGGTATAGGAAAGGGGTGGGAATTTGTGAATTTTGGTATAAAAAGGGGCAGCTTTTCTTCAAAAGTATATGAAAGGGGTGCCTTTTCAGTCAAAACAGTATTTACAAGGGGTACCTTTTTGCTGAAATTTGGTATATCAAAGGGTAAGGGGTCGAGAGTCCGGGCGGAGCATCCCCGTATGAAACGACCCGAAGTACCCCCCCCCCCCCCCCGGCCCCATCCCCCCCTGATATTTTATGGTGATTAAAGTGACAAACAGAAGACTGATCAGTTGATCAGTTGCATTCCCAGTTGAATGAGGACCAAAGCCACAATGGATGGAACAATTAGAGATCCTGCCTGCGTGGTGGTTGGAGTGGCGGTTGGAGTGGTGGTTGGGGGCTGGATATACATATTGTAACCAATATTAGTATGTCCTCTTCCCCCTCCGGCTTTATCTGGGTGTTTGGTGAAATTAGTGTCGCTGATAGCATCTTCTTTGCCAATTGCCCAAGCCAGAAATATCGTCGTATTCTGACGTAAGAATTATATCAATGGTTAAATCAAAGAGATCAATCGGGACTCTTATATCTATGGGACCGCTATCATGCATGGCACGTTTCAATCCTCTTATCCTCTAAAATCTTTAATTCAGTCTAAAATTTCTCTCAAAACTATAATTTTTCTGGTTTAGTTCTTTGATTGACGGGCGTGGAAATGCTAGTTGGCAAACGAGACATCAAACTTCGGGGGTCGCACTTCAACGATTACCTGGTTGTAATAAAGATCAAAGTTAATATTCCCACCTTCAAGGATGCGTCTTGTCTGGTGTCTCCAGTGTCTGCCTTGCGGTTGAACTCGATCGTAGTTTTACCATTAGCTTCCACAGCACTGGTAAGTACCAGGTTTTGGGTGGTATCCAGTGTTGGTTTTACCTCTGAAGCAGACCAGTAGTCCTACGCACAACAAAAAAATTAAAAAATTAAAAAACATTTTTTTAATTTTTCAACGGTAACCACAGGTATCCCAAGCTGGGTTTCTGTGGTATCATATCAGACTTCAGTAAGGCAATGTATGGAGATCCTTAGAAGAAAAATAAAATTCAATAAATCATACAAATAAATGTTCTAACTTATGTCTCGAATTTTCATATGAGTCTCTGTGAAGTTCACACTTCAGCCCACTTGAACCCTCGATAAGGAATTAATTTCGTATTGTTTTGGTTGATTGCTATTGGTTGGTGAAACAATTGCGGCGACAGACGTTTGTTAACTTAACGGGGGAGGGTACAGTATCATGTTTGTCACGACGGTTGAAAGCCGTTGCAAGGCTGCTTGGTTTAGAGCATATGGGATTGGCAATGGCTTCGGAAAAAAGTGGCTTTTGAAACTGTTAGCGTTGAATTCCGAAAAGGAGATCAATTGTGTGGTTGTGTCAAATATCGGACTAAAGTTCTGTGAAGGAATTTTGGCTTGAAGTGTAATTTTGGCTGAATAGAAGCGAATTTTTTGACCCTTATCGAGGGTTCAAGTGTGCTACCTTCCCACGATACTCGCTCAATATTGATGTAAATGACCTGAAACTTTACAGAGACTCAAAGGAAAATTCGAGACATAAGTTGGAACATTTATTTGTATGATTTACTGAATTTTAATTTTTTTCTAAGGATCGCCAGCTTGGGATACCTGTGCGGTAACTATCTTACAGACTTCCAGGTGATCTGAGAAAAAATATTAGCCAATCAGAATCGAGAAAATTTGCAAAACTGAGGTGTCATCCTAAAAGCAAGAAGACTCCAGGAACGGTTTATTAATTATTTTATTTTACCACTAAATGACGAATATCTTACTAACTTTATACAAAATACAATCGTACTAACTTTTGTACAATTTACCTACTTAATTTGTTTATTCTGTTCTCAAAATTTAGCCAAACTTCTTTAAAAATAAAATACTTTAGATAGTTTTACTAAGATTTTGAGAACAGAAAAAACAAATCATTAAAATAAATTGTACGAAAGTTAGTACGGTCGTATGGCAAATGGAATGTATGCTAGCTTAGAGCGGTATATACACAACAGTACAGAGTTTTTAATCCTTCTTTCGTTTCATGTAGGCTTTTGAGCGACAACATTAATCTGAATTAGCTAGATCATGACGTGAAAAGGCTGCTCATTTTATGCGCCCTTTTGAACCTTAAATGGCTATAACGAAACTTTTCAGGTATTCATGCAGCTTAGTGAAAAACTACAAATGTGATTTAATAAAGCGGAACTTGGAGTAACAGTATTTTGAATATATATTTTCGATTTAGGCTGAATTATGCTCATTTTAGTTTTAGCTGTGAACTGCTTCTAACTGAGTAACATATACATTAACTAATGATTACCTAATGTAATAATATGTAATAATGAATAATAATAATAACGACCAGATAACTAGTTTATCTTTAGCGAATTTTCGCCGACGAGATTGCTCTTTTAGCCCACGGGTCTTTCCTAGCCAGTATATGTTAATAGTTTAATGACAGTATTTTGAATATATATTTTCGATTTAGGCTGAATTATGCTCATTTTAGTTTTAGCTGTGAACTGCTTCTAACTGAGTAACATATACATTAATTACCTAATGTAATAATATGTAATAATGAATAATAATAATAACGACCAGATAACTAGTTTATCTTTAGCGAATTTTCGCCGACGAGATTGCTCTTTTAGCCCACGGGTCTTTCCTAGCCAGTATATGTTAATAGTTTAATGAGAAGAAAACAGTCAAACGTAGTCGCATACCTTCAGATACTTCTCGCTATTACTCCTCACGCCTCCCAAAGCAATGTCGTAGTTTTTCATATCTTCTCCTCCTTCATTGGTGGTGAATGCAAGACCTACCCAACCAGTGGTTGTGGCGACGACTTTGAAATAGAATCTGTCTTCAGTTGTGTTGACATTCCAGTGCACATCAAAAACGTTTTCTTTTAAGGTCAAGCGATGAGAATACGAAATGCTTTCTGCACTGAAAACAAAGGCTGCTACGAGCAGAAAACTGGCAATAAACTTCATGGCAATCTGCGTTGAAAACTGCACGAAATATTTTGTTTTTGGAGCTTAGTAGATGAAGACAGTGTATTCAGTTCACACCCTATGCAAATCTGTTTAGCTGAAGAGCCAATTTTAGCCGCTAAATGACGTGTATTCTAGACAAATACTTCATGTGTAACAATAACACAGGTTCCCAAAGCACCATGGGTAAATATCAATCGTGGCTTAGGATAAATATAGAGCTACCTCAGACATCTGTGGCTGGGAACTGGACTGGTAAATATTTACTGGTTAAACAAGCTTAAGACACTGATTTGAACTACAAAGATTCGTGAATTTTGCTTTTTTCGAGAGTTCACGATAGACGTTATCTTTGTTGTGTTTTAAGGATGAGTTGTCAAGACGTTTATATTAGCTGCTTTGCCCATGTTTGGAAGCCAGTCATTTATATCGTTTCAGTATTAATATTGTTCAGCGATGGAGACACGATCCGAGACACGACACATTAAAGTACATTTGGCACCAGAATTTGACCGCAAATTTCGAAAAAAACATCTGTTTTTGCTAAGCTGTGTCATATTTGGCAAATTTGGTCGATGTCCGCCCGACTACATTTCATAGTCAGTTTATCTCGCTACATTTGACTAAACAAGCACTACGCGGAGGCAGGGGGTCTAAAGGTTGATTTACACGGTACAACTTTGGTATGCAATCTGCTTACGCCACCTTACAACACAGATTGCCTTGTGTAAATCAACTCGAAACTGTTGTGTACGACAAGAAAAATATTGTGGCAAGTTGTAGAGTTGATTTACACAAAGCAGTTCGTGTCGTAAGCAGATTGTATACGACAGTTTTAAGCAAAAATTGTACCGTGTAAGCTCCCCCTCCCCTCCAGTGATGACTATGGTCCGTTTGTCCGTGCTTGACAAATTGAACCCATTATTTGAATGACAATAATAAATAACACTCCAGCTGAATGTTCAGTGAGTGGAGCATCCACTTGATAACCACTCAAAGATACTTGGACGAGTCATGCAGGTATAAAAACGTACAAGATTTTTGCAAAAACAACATAACTGAATTTCAATTATTCAGCTATTTCAACTCAATGTTAATCCACCTTTCGTTTATTTGAATAGGCCTTTCTCAAGATACGGTAGGATGAACATGTATATATTCAAAGTATCGGTTTGAATATATATTATCGGGGATATAAATATCATGAATCTATATCTCACACTAGCTTAATTAATCTGTCATCACGTAATAAATATTTTTCAATGACTATTCAAACAATAAATCATTTGAGTATCAAAGATTACTATATCGTTCGGTGGAAAGCTAGGTTTAATTTAGGATTATCATAATTTAGCAAAACGGATTCATCGGAGGACATCGGGCGTGATCATGATTCGAACCTCCATCGTTCACTCTTCCGAAACCTTCGTCGGATCACGTTCTGCTACGAATCTTCCAGCGCTTATCAAAAGAGAAATCATTCGGCGGATTTAATGGCACCTTGGAGTTTTTAATTGTTTTATTGTCCAACAAGAAAAGGCTGTGTTGTTGTTGTTACAATTATGAAAGTCAATTACAGTATAATCAGATGAACTGTCATTCATTGTCAATCAGGTCAATGCTTACGTAATAAATGTTTGTGTAATCAATATGTTCGGCTTGTAATTTCTCGTCGAAACAATGTTTTCTTGACATTTTTATCGAAATATAATTAAATTAGCTACCTTATATTTGATTGATTTTAATTTAGTGAGTAGTTGTTTTCATTTTGATTGCTGTAAGCTTCTACGTCTGTTTTGGGGCTGATGACGGTGATGATGATGATGATGATGTCATTGCAGTGCATTGTGGGACTGTTTTAGTGGACGAAATAGACGCCATCTTGGAAACATGTCCACTAAGACAGTCCCACAATGCACTGCAATACCAACTCGACCCAGCTTTTTTCTCAACCTTGGAACGGGTAAAAAATAGGCAGTCAATGACTGCATGTGGGTACTGCTGTATTGCGAGACGTTAATTGTAAAAGTAGAAACGAAACTTTTGGTAAACAAAATACAGACAAATACAGAGAAAAACAGGAATTTGATAAGTAAAAAATTTTGCCGGGGAACGAGAACTAGATTATGCTCATTATGAACGCAATATAGCATCCCACACGGAAAACCAGCACTTCAAAATCGTTATATAAATATGGCATCATCGTATTATATATGTAGTAACGAAGCATTGAATTTCGTATTCGTTCACATGATTAGACCCGAAGAAGATCGGGAGATCTTCGGAAATGACCACTTACTTACTTACACACTCGATGACATAGTGGGTACCGTTTCTTTAGAAGCGCAGTACCCACAAAAATCGGGAAGAAATGAAGCTTATAACTTGGATTCAGTCACTAGGTTCTATGTTATGTGTTCCGCTGACTCGATCCCTCTCTTGGACCAACAACGGCTGATCAAGGATACTGATGACGTACTTTCAACAGCGATGTCTTCACTTTCCGCGTTGTCAAGGCAACCATTTGAAAAGTTCCTCAATAGACCTCATCGGCTTGGGTGTAATGTTGTCCCATTTCAGACCACGTGTCATTCCCCAGAGTATCATTTCATTGTTTAACGGTTGCGCATGAGAAGACACATGAATATGGATACGACTCAAACAAAGAGTCTCAAGAGAATGTCACACGTAGTCTGAAATGGGACAACGTTACCCCCAAGCCGATGAGGTCTATTACTGGACACTTGAAATGTGTTGTAGGAAGCATATTTATTGCCTTTGATTAGTTACAAATTAAAGTACAAATCTTTTCGTGTGTTTAAATAAAAATCAAACTGTAAAATCAAGCTATAAGATATTGTCCTTAAATGTACTGAAGCAATCTTTGGGTGGATTTGCATACGTATGTGTTTAAATAAAAATCAAACTGTAAAATCAAGCTATAAGATATTGTCCTTAAATGTACTGAAGCAATCTTTGGGTGGATTTGCATACGTATGTGTTTAAATAAAAATCAAACTGTAAAATCAAGCTATAAGATATTGTCCTTAAATGTACTGAAGCAATGTTTGAGTGGATTTGCATACGTATATTATGTTCTGTGTGCCTTTTAACATGTAATTAAAAAAATTAAAAAAGAAATAAAATCTCAAATAAATGAATAATCAAAATAGAAAGATACCAAGTTTTCAAAACGTGGAATCTCCTGCCCGCCAAAATTAGAAAGGAAACAAATTTTCCGAATTCAAAACGGCTTTGAAAAGCCACTTCAAATCCTTGTAATCAGTTCTTTTCGTTTCTCCTTTTCGTCTTGTGTTACTATTATTTGTATTTAATGTTGTTATATTGTTATTAGATTTAGTTATACAGGTCCCCATTTAAACCAGTTTTACTGAATTGGGCAACCTGTTTAAAAAAAAAAAAAATTGTTCAAGATATCTTCTGTTCATGTTAGTATAACACCAAGAAAGTGCTGGGTTGGAGAAGGACCACAACAAGTATTGAGGATATGATGTTAATTGCTACAGCACTGCTTGGTTTTGATGTAGTAGAAGGTACAGTACTGCCTACAGATGTTGGTGTTGTAGCTCCAGTACCACTTGGTTTTGATGAAGTAGAAGGTACAGTAGAAGGTGTTGTACTGGCTTCAAACTGTTCTCCAGTAAACATGTTGTAGGCAACTTTAGTGTAACCTTTATCAATATGCTTGACAAATGTAGTTGGATTTGTTGCATCAGTTATTGCAATTGCCCACATAAGCCACATTCTGGTGCCATTCTGTGTATAAGAAAAGTTGAAAGTTGAAAACCTCTGAATCATGCAAATTCCTCTACAGATCAAAAATTATTTCTAAATGAATTCTCATTATTTTTTTTACAAAAAAAAGGGCTGGTAAAAGAGATCTTACTGCAATTGCCCTATTTCATTATGACCTCACATCAATACACTTGTTGAAACGCTAAGGATCATGGTCGTGAGAGGGGACAAAACAGCAACAACACAAAGAACATTGATATAAAATTCGTTTTATAGAACAAAGAAAAGTGTTACCAGCCATCATATGCAATAAATATTATTTATTAAACTTCAATACACCTTATATTTGGAAACCAGACTATTCTGTTCCCCTCATAATAAAATAGGGAAATTCAACCAGATGATTGATAGCCTGGGAAGGGTATGTAGAAGTGTTATGGTCTTTGCACCACACAGTGGGTGGAGGACAAATGGAAAGATATATAGCACATATAATCAATGCTTAGGTATTATTAGAAATTTTCAATAATTTCAGAATTTCTCCATCTGCAAAAATTAATAATTTATTAGCATAGTGGTATTTTCAGGATTTGATCAGTGAGTTCGTTAACTGTGCAGCTCTGGCTTAGATCAGCTAGCCCTTAAGGGTTAATACAAATATAACATTCTTTGATATACTTACCTCAAATGGTACATCATTAGCATTATCGAATGTATTAGCATGACGGTTGAATTCAATAGAAGTGAATCCATCAGCTTCAGTAGCATTGGTCAGGACCAGGGACTGCAAGACACTGGGGTCAAGGTCAGGCTTCATCTGGGTGGAAGAGTAGTAGTCCTGTTTTGTATAAAATAATAGAAAACATGTCAGTTCTGGAATAAATAGAGTCTTCAAGTGCCGGTGAAGTCACTTTTCCATGAAACAACTTCTTGTGATGTGGATGCCATTGCTGCAAGTTACCACATTGGTTTAAAAGCTCATAGTTCTTAGACAAAACCACCTTTTTGTAAAATTCAAAGAAGGGTTTAATCAGGTTTTATATCATCATCTGAGTCAGTTTCTTTTGTTCACTGGTGGTATTTATCTTTCATATTCACCCAACTGCGGCTTATCCAGGTTGATATCTAGTTATCAACCCCATGCTAAGAAACTCCCCAATGATGATATAGGGTGGTATACCTTACCCTTGGTGGCTTTGATATATCTCATAGCCACCTCGGTAATGGTATTTATCCGGTAATCCAACACAATAAAAAATACAGCCAATCAGAAAGCAGGAAAGCTGTTGTATATTCGTCGGTATTTCACTATTTCTTCCCATCAAGCAATGCGCATTGATTCTGTGCATTTGTGTTTTCTATGGTGTGGGTTAACTAGTATTTATTTAACTCACTTGCTTCTTGAAACAACTCTTACCACTGAAAGATATAACTCTAACTACTATTATTTCAGGATCGAAAACTGGTCCGAATTCTGTTCTAATTTATTATATTCTGATATAAAATTTTCAAAATTCGCAACATATAAGTTATATTATTATACATTTTACTCACTATCTTGCTTCTGATTGGCCAAGAGCCCTCAGCCAATCCCTGATATCGTGTGAACTCGACATGATAAATGTATTATCTGTAGGTTTACATTTGTCATGTCGAGTTCAAAGGTCACAATGGAAATGGAAATACGTTTGTTATTTTTTTCGAAAGCAGAATTAAATCTCTCACGAGCGTTTCGCTTCCCATTTACCATATTTGCTATATGCCCGCGGTAAAAGCGGTACGCGGTAATTGCCATTAGTAGCTTTGTAATCACGCCGCCTCACTGCGAGCTACCATGTTGATGTAGAGTCGTTAGTGTTTTCATTGGAGGAATTTCAGGTTTACAAGTGAATTATTACTAAAAAAAGGAAGCGATCTCCCCTAAATGGATGCATACGTATTCTACGGACAACTCTTGAAATGTTGACTTAGTATTTGTGGCAATTTTAAGCTGTAGAGCTGCCCTTGGGATTTTCATTTTACACGCGAAGGAAGCAACATGGCGAGCGACTTGTACTCAGAGTTTACAAGGCAGAATTATGATACTTACGTCAACCACAATATGTGACAGCGTTAACTGCAGTCAAGCATATAGTGTATTATGTAAAGTGATTTAGAAAATAGCAATTAAACTAGCTTAATATTAAAGCGAAACAATAGATCTTGTGCAGTCATAAGATTTATTCTCGTATATTACAACAACAACATGAGCCATATGTACGTTGTTCGATCCACATGCCAAAAAAACTATGTCATACGATAAAGAAGAGTGTATAAGTTATAACACGTATAAAGTTAATTTAACTCACTTTTGATTCGATTTGAAACTTCGAACTGAAAAGGGAGGTTGATATTCGCTTTTAAAAGCTTAAGTTCTGAAACTCTTACCTTCAGGTACGATTCGTTGCCGTTTCTTACTCCTCCTAATGCAATGTCGTACTGGAGCATATGTCTTCCTTCTGGTTTTTTCGTCCAGCCCAAGGCCGCCCAACCAGTTGTCTTTGCAACGAATTTGATGTAAAATGTTTTATAGAGATTGGTAGTATTTACTGACCAGTACACATCAAATACGTTGGGCTTGAGTGTAAGGTGATATTCATACTCTCTGCTCTCCGTAGTGAGAAACAACACCGCTAAAATCGTCGAAATAACGAGGATCTTCATGATGGTGGTGAATCGAAAGCTGCTTTGATCGATGTCGCTTTGATCCAAAAGTAAACACTTCAACCACAGGGAGCCCACAGCCACTGGTAGAATGGAAATAAGAATAGAAATGCTGTGTCACGAGTTTACTTGCTATTTCAGGGGCGGATTTAGGGGGGGGGGGGCCGGGGGGGCCGCGGCCCCCTCTTTAGCTGCCGTTTTTTTTTTTTTTGCTTTTCTACTGCCTCATGCATTAAGGAAATTTATTTTATTTTTTAATTTGATCCTATCCGGCCCCCCCTTTTATAAATGTGTTAAAACTTGGTAATAATTTATGGAACAGTGTCAACATTGCAGTGCGCCACGTTTTTTTTTTTTTTTTTTTTTTGCTTCGGCGATTTTTTAGGTGTCTTATCAAAATGGCCATGCTACGCCCCTAATTTGATCCTGTCCGGCCCCCCCTTTTAAAAATTCCTGGATCCGCCCCTGTATTTTGTGCAACGTTACTGCTTCTCGGATTTTGATTCGTTGAATTCACATTTGTTCAGAATTTCTGGTAAAATTTGGGCCTAGAGCAAAGGATAAGGAAGTTGAAGATGGATGAGGTGACAGGAAGTCAATGCCACTTCAAACGACACAAGACTATACCTTTTATAATAAACAGCTATTGGATCAGTTTGAGCATACGGCGGCAGATAACACGGCCTTAGTCTTGATAATTTACAATATCATGCGAAAACCGGGTTCAATAATTGTTTTATTATCCATTTCGTACACTAAGAATAAAAATTTATTTCTGCTTTCGAAAAAATAGCAAAACCTACAGATAATACATTTATCATGTCCAGAGTTACACAATATCAGGGATTGGCTGAGGGCTCTTGACCAAACATAACTGAGATTTATTATTATTATATATACTGAGTAAAATGTAATATATAAAGTTTAGACACTGCCTAAAAGCGGAGCTCCCAGTTCAATTTCTCAAGCGTGACTATAAATCGAGTTTTAAATGCGTGACAAGTGCGTTACGAAACAGCGTGGCCACCTTTCCTTGTAATTTTACAAGAAGGGGAAATCTGAAAGAAAAATCGATATTCAAAGCCTGCTTCAAAGCATCAGAAGACTTAATCAATCCGAATTATATATCAATAAGTATATCCTGTATAGAAGAAAGGATTTCATACCTGATTTTATTAAGCAAATGTTGTATTTTGAGGTTGGAAAATGAACGGCTTTCATGAATGTCTTACGGCCAAATATTTCGAAAAATATAAAGTTTTTTTTCAATACTCACATTCAGTTGATGAACTTCATGTTCAAGAACAAGAGACAGATTTATTAGTGCAAAATAATAATTTTCTTTCATAGTTTGTGAATTTTCTTGGCATTTGAAAATGGCCTTCAGAATTTATTTTTTAGCTTATCAAGCTTATCATGTTCTTTGAAAAACATGTCCACAACACAAATAAGCTTATAAGCCGATTTTGGCGAGTTGTGTAACTAATATACACTCTCATAATGTACACCCTTTCCGAGAAAGTTTGTCACCCGTGAAAAGCACAGAAGCTAGTGGCGCAAAGGATCATGGATGAGTTCAAATAATTAATGTGGTGATTCGGAACGCCTTTTTGTTGTTTAATAATTCAAAATGGACATTTTTCAATAATATATTGACAAGTGTAGCAATGTGGCCATGAAATCCATGCGTTCTAATAAAGTATATATAGGTTACCCACAGTCCCATGCGCTACTAGTTTGTAGGCTTTTCACTTCACGGGTGACAAAGTTTCTCGGAAAGGGTGTATACGTCACAGTATTAACATATTGGAAGTATAAACCTTTTTATGTCCAAGATGTGTCACTCAAATCATATAGACATATTTAATTACCATTCAATCTATTCACTTCATATAGTATCAATACTGAAAATATTGAGGGTATATATGCATTTAAATCTTCTTTCGGTGAAGCCATGCCAAAAAATTCTTTTAAGACAGACACGACCTTTGTGATTTCGGTCGCAGATTAAAAGTACTTTTCGCTTTTCAAACCTAAGAAAATGTTTTTCTTTATCCGTCTTTGACTACATTATTGCTGTTGCTAGCAATGTTTTCTTTCATTTACAAGTTTTGCTTTTACATCAAGAGCGCGGGAACCCTGTGCTGGGGCACGCCGTACGTATGGACATCACGAGTTGCAGTGCCCGAGATCCCAAGATCCTTAGTTGCAGTTCCCGAGAATGGCCTTAGTTACAGTTTCCAAGATCCCGATATCCTGAGTTGCAGTTCTCGAGTTTCATTTTTAAATAGCCTATTTCCGAGTTCTCTCTTGACGGGAAGAGAACGAGGCTACGTGTGAACACAGGCAGCCCAAGCAGTGAACTTGAGGCCTAAAGTTTTTAAAAAACTACGTGAAATCGTAAAATCCAAAGTTTCAGTTTATATGATCTGTAGCCCAACAACGGTTTAAATTGTATTAAAATCGTTAACATATTAGTTCCCCTCCTCTATTTTAGGCAAACAACAATCTAAAAATCAAAGATACTCATGACGTACTGTCAACAGCTGTCTTGACTCTTTCTGCGTTGTCAAGGCAACCATTTGAAAAGGTCATCGACGACTGGACACTTGCAATTGGTTCAGTGTAGAAAGCTTATTTATTGTATTTGATTAGTTACAAATTAAAGTACAAATCTTTTCGTGTATCAAAATAATAATCAATATGTAAAATCGAGGCATAAAATGATATTCTCCTTACAGTGCGACTACTTAACCCAGTTGCAGTAGTAATATACACTTATACAGCGAGAACCTGGTATGAAAGAAAGGATGGGCCAGTAAACTTCATCCTGAGAGAAAACCTTCCAGATTGTATGCGATTTTTTATTTTGCCAAGTTTAAAGAAAATATATCTTTTAAAAGAGGGGGAGGGGGGAGAGGGGGGGGGGGGGGAGGGGGGAGAGTCTAAGTGGCACCGGTTATACCAGTCGCACTAAGTATACTAAAACAATCTTTGAGTGAATATGACTGAAGGTCTGCGTGCCTTAGTTTGTGTTGATTATTTATTGATTTTCATTAATTGGAATAAAATAGGAAATAAAATCTCAAATAAATGAATAATCAAAATAGAAAGATACCAAGTTGTTCAAGATATCTTCATGTTAGTATAACATCAAGAAAGTGCTGACTTGGAGAAGGACCACAACAAGTATTGAGGATATGTTGTTAATTGCTACAGATTGTGGTGTCGTAGCTCCAGTACCACTTGGTGTCGTACTAGCTTCAAACTGTTCTCCAGTGAACATGTTGTAGGCAACTTTAGTGTAACCCTTATCACTATGCTTGACAAATGTAGTTGGATTTGTTGCATCAGTAGGTGCAATTCCCCACATAAGCCACATTCTGGTGCCATTCTGTGTAAAAGAAACATAAAAAGGTGAAAAAACCCTGAATTAAACTTTTCTACTGTTCAAAATTTTTTTTTCAAATTTTCAAAGAAGACTTGTAAAAGAGATCTTGCTGCAATTCCACCAGATGAAATAGCCTGGGGGAGGGGAGGGTATGTAGGAGAATTATGGTTTTTGCACCACTGAGAGGCCAGGATGATAAAGAATTGGACAAATGGAAAGATATATGGGCCGTGTTAATAATGCACAGGTTTTATTAGAAATTATCAATAATATTCTCCCCCTACAAATCCTAACCAGCTGCCCTGACTTTGATCAGCACAGAGGTTATTGCAGAATTCAATCTGTGAGTTAGCCCTACCCTGACTTACATCAGACCAGGTTGTTTCAGGGTTTGATCTGTGAATTAGCCTTGCACTGACTTAGAGCAGCCCAGAGGTAGTTTCAGGGTTTGATCTGTGAGTTAGCCCTGCCCTGACTTAGAGAGCAGCCCAGAGGTTGTTTTAGGGTTTGATCTGTGAATTAGCCCTGCCCTGATTAGAGCAGCCCAGAGGTTGTTTCAGGGTTTGATCTGTGAGTCAGCCATGCCCTGACTTAGAGAGCAGCCCAGAGGTTGTTTTAGGGTTTGATCTGTGAATTAGCCCTGCCCTGACTTAGATCAGCCCAGAGGTTGTTTTAGCTCTAAGTATCAATATAATTTAATTATTTTATTCTTTTTTTTATTCCTTTTTTTGAAGGTTTAATTGCAAAGGATTAATTCATTCATAAGATTCTTTAATTTACTAACCTCAAATGGTACATCATTAGCATTATCTAATGTATTAGCATGACGGTTGAATTCAATAGTAGTGAATCCATCAGCTTCTGTAGCATTGGTCAGGACCAGGGACTGCAAGACACTGGGGTCAAGGTCAGGCTTCGTCTGGGTGGAAGAGTAGTAGTCCTGTTTTGTATAAAATAATAGAAAACATGTCAGTTCTGGAATAAATACAGTCCTCAAGTGTGACATCACAGGGCTCAAAACAACAGCCAGTCATACGCTGGTCAAGATGTCCAGCATATGATATTTTATTGTTATTTTCAAATATGACCGGTCAACATGTCTGTTCAAAACTGTATTTGACCAGTCAAGTACCAAATTTGGCTGGACATTTGCCTGCGTAGCGGCACATTTTGTTTTTGGGGGGGAGGGAGACTAGAGAGGAGGGAAAGTGAGGGAGCACCTGCAATGATGCTATTGTTTAAGCATTTTTACTCGTTCATTCTGAGTGTGGGAAATTCCTATTGGTTGAGAGGTGTCAATCATCACATGTCAATCTCTGAAATGACATACAACAGCACAGTAATAATTATCGACAAAGATTTTGAAGAGACTTTAAGAATTGCAGTACCTAGCTAGTCTAAAAGAATTAAAAGGCAAAAAATTTCAATCTAAAGAAAGAAAAATATCAAACAATACGTCAGTTATTTATTGGTAAAGATTTAGTGGCCATTTTACCGACTGGATACGGGAAAAGTTTGATCTTTGACCCTTGTCGAACAAGATTGTCAAGGCTTTGGATTTGTACTGACTGTAACGGCTTCAATAGAATCTTAGAAGCTCAATCCATTGGGTTATATTCATGCTCTCTGGCGGAGTAGCTAGAAAATCTCGATGAAAATGAAATAACAACTGGCAAACAATCAATTGTGCAACAGATCGCAGATATTTACAGGCTATCAAGAAATCATTCGCTATTTGGAGTTCAGTTATTCAATTACATTATTGGAAGGAGGAATATCATAACGAATAACGATTACTCTACTGATGAAATATGTTTGGGTAGCCGAGTTAGCTTCATAGTAGGACCAAGGATATCACTAATAATAATCGATTACTCAATGAAATATGTGTAGGTATAGTCCGGAGGTATAGCAGAGTCGAATTAGAAGAACGAGGAATATCATAATATAATGATGGATTACACTATGAAATATATGTTTGGGAAAACCTAAGCTGAGCCGTGATTGGTTAGCTTTCCGTGAAGACTATCGTGACTTTGATTGGATAGCAATGAGTAGGTGGTAAACGCTAAAACAATAGCACATTGCAGGCGCTCCCTCCCTCTCCCCTCCTACCCAGTTCTCCTCTCTCGCTCCCCACCCCCTCCCCAAAAAAAACAAAAATATGCGCCACTACAGGCTAGCTGGACATTGACCATTAACCGACCATTATTTTGAGCCCTGCATCACACAAAATATTTGCCATAATACAAAACAACTCCTGGTGATGAGATGCAATTATTATTACCCCATTGTTTTAAATACTTTCAAAGCTCATAATTCCTTTGTGAAATTCAAAGAAGGATTTAATCAGGAGTCACCTATCATTATAATAATTTTGTAATAATTTTGTATAATAATTCATGAACATGCCAATATGTAACAGACGTCACAACTCTATTAAAAAAAGCCAATAACTGCAGTCAAGCATAACAACCACACTCATGGCTCTCAAAATTGTATTTTGGAGTAAAAAAAACAAAGTTTCACCTTTAGTTTCGGAAAGATAGTTGGGTATTTGATTCTGCTCATTAGAATAAAACGTGATTAACCTTTGCTTTCAATTTTCTCAATCAATAAGGGTATTTTTGTCCGAGAAATAGTCTCTATACTAATCTATGAGCAAACACTTCGATAGTCTATCCTGCAGTACATGTAGTTTAGGTAAAAAGCTCATTTTTAGGCCCACTTTTCGGTGTTTGGATCTTACTGATAATGGAATATTCTCTCTTGTGCAGTATAGTATTAAGTTTATTGAGAGGCTTATTCTATTAACTAAATCTTAAAACAATGACGTGAACCATGCAATTAATGTTCCTTCCACAATGCAAGCTAACAAACTCATCATACGATAAAGAAGAGTGAAGAAAATAGCTCTAGTTATCAAAATTGTAAACTTAAATGATAAATAAGTAAACTAAGCTATATGAGTAGGCTAAAATATTGGGCTTAAAATAAAACTAGAAATGCCGTGTATAGCATAAGACCTTGTATAAGCTCAGTATAAGCTTACTACATGCATATCACTTTGAATTCGCTTCGAAGCTTGGAAAAGGGAGGTTGATATTCGCTTTTAAAAGTTTAAGTTCTGAAACTCTTACCTTCAGGTACGATTCGTTGCCGTTTCTTACTCCTCCTAATGCAATGTCGTACTGGAGCATATTTCTTCCTTCTGGTTTTTTCGTCCAGCCCAAGGCCGCCCAACCAGTTGTCTTTGCAACGAATTTGATGTAAAATGTTTTATGGAGATTGGTAGTATTTACTGACCAGTACACATCAAATACGTTGGGCTTGAGTGTAAGGTGATATTCATACTCTCTGCTCTCCGTAGTGAGAAACAACACCGCTAAAATCGTCAAAATAACGAGGATCTTCATGACGGTGGTGAATCGAAAGCCGCTTTTTCCTCCCAAGGTAAACATTAACTAGGTAATATATGCAAGTAGTTTACCATGACGTCATGCTCTGAATGCTTTCACCTTTATTTGTTTATTTATGAAAACCCAAATTATGACTTCAATCCACACTTGAACAACACTTGTTATTCATAAAAAAATACAAAGCAATAGCCATAATGATATAATTTTAATTTTTAAAGCAAGAAATATATTTTATCGAAAAGCATACCGAGACTTATATCGTTTCTCTCAGTACTTATGATTAACACCTGTCATTATTCGCTTGAGTGACGGAATAATTAGATAAGAGTCGTTGAACTTATATATGTTTTTCATGTTTTGCAATATTCTATCTCGCTTATTCTTGATTAAGGCCTTGTACGTGTTAAGAGCAAGGGCACCAGAGTCGCCTCCACGTTTGGGAGTAAAACTAACGCTTTATTTTGTTTTCAACGGTACGGCTGACCTTTAGTAGTGAATAAACATCTAGCTCCGACTTCAATCTCGTGATGTTTGTCTGTTTAATATTAAGAACCGATCGTGTGTCACTCGGAATTAATCGGTAAAGTACTTAACGGGGCCCCGAAAACGAAATCGGGAATCGAAAGCGATATTTCCATTGCTCAAAATTTGCTGTTTAGATAGTCTTCACAGCTGGAGCTCCTTGTATTGCGCCATCTTGAAAGGTAGCTGCAATGAAAGGATAGAGAGATATGAATAATTTTTCAAGGTGTTAAAAGAAAGTCTCTATCATTGCAAGCTCACCGTTCGTCTCGCTTCGATGCAAAGGTGCAGCTACCTTTCAAGATGGCGCAAAAAAAAACAAAAAAAAACAATTTCACACTTCAGACAATCGGAGTATGTTTCTAATGAATGAAACCTCGAAATTGAACCCGAATCGATCACAGCCAGCTCACTGGATCTCTGCTTCAGGACGACGGAGAATATTAATCTTTTTTATTTTCTATCACCTCCACTTCATTTCCCTTTTTACTGGGTTGCTATGGTAGCAAACCAGTCTTAAAATGAGATCCGTTTTTCCGTGGTCAGGTAGACCATAATTTCACACGTCATGATTGGTCGAGAACTTGTAAACAATATCCAATGTCCAATGAAGTTGCCACACCACATCGAGGACGATGTATTTATAGCTTTTAGTGTTGTGTCACTATAAATTTATTCGTTCAGGGTTCGTGAAGTACTATTTTGTCTGTAGGCACGTTGCGTACTTTTGTCTTTAGTTTTTTTAACGCTACGCTACGCTACGCTTAAACTACTTACAAACACACACGCCGTACGTGGTAGACACAAACTAAAAGATGTTATTGAGCGATTTTGGAACGGGTTGGTCCACATACTCAAAGAGAGAAGTCTGAGAATCTATGAGCTATCTTTGAGAATCTATGAGCAAACTACGGTATGAGAATCGTAGATCTAGACAAACTAGTCAAAATAGACTAAGATAATCTATAAACTACCTAGCTATGATCAAACTAGATCTTACCAGATCTCAGATACAAAAAAATATACTGAGACAAACTACAGAACGAGAGACAAACTACAAAACGAGTGACAAACAAAGCTTTGATGAAAGCTGACTCCAAGAACTTGTAGAAGTCAGACGAGCTGATAGTGATCTACAAGAAAGCGAACTGCCAAGACTTGTTGAATATTTCCATTTATGAAAATACAGAAAACAAAAACTGAGGGAAAAACAAATGACCAGTTAAACACATTTTGGCTAAGAGTATTTACATTGATAAAACGTTTGTTTTGCAGCGAACAGTTTCGATACTGAAATAGATATGTTTATTTCATCAGCTAGTCTTGAAAGGTACTCTAGTAGGTCAAGTAGAAATATAATATGCGTTGACAAGTCAGTAACGCAACACTAATGTCTTACTAGAATTTAAAATGTTTTTAATAAAGGGGGACTTTGAACCCAAAAGGAACACTTTGGTAAGAAATAATAGAGTATGAGGATTGGTGAGTGGGGGAGCTCTCGCACAGGCAACCCAGTGAACGCTCCAAGAGCGTCTAGTTTGTACAGTCAAACGAAAGGCGTCGCTATACTGATATATTCCAGTCATCTCAGGCATTTCAGGTTGGATTGGTCTGGGGGGGGGGGGGGGGGGGGTTGGAACAGTTGTCAGTTAAAATGTCGCTTATTTGTCAGTTGAATTTCAGGTATTTTTTCAGGTTGATAGTTAAATTTCAGGGCATTTGTCAGTTGTCAGTTACCCCCCATTCAGACCCTGGCAGAGGTTGTTAGCTACTTCCAATCAGAAAACAGGAAAAACAGGTTTGACCAGCTTATGAAATCAGTGGACACTCCCAGTAATGTAAGTAGCAATAGACTTGATTAGCTGGAATAAAAAGACTGGAATTTCCCTTGCAATGACACCGGTAGGTTCGCATTCTGCCCAGTTTTGCACTCGTTAGGATGTACTCAGCAGCGCCATTGGTTGAACACGTGACTCCTAGAATCTTTTTGTCCTGTTAATGGAATCACAAACTGGATATCAGAAAAGGCACTATTAATTGATTAATTCCGGCGCATACGAGATTTGCGTTTGCAGAATGCATGCTAAAGATGTTCAATATGTAAGGTCGGAGTAGAAGTTGGGGACACTTCCTTCTAAAATGTCCAACTGAAATTACTCAGTAGAAAGGAAAACTCTTATGAATAAGATTAACGATTTAGCACTGAAATTTCAAAGTAGAATGGTTAAATGAAGAGGATAAATTCGCCAATATTATAAACCGTGCCTGTTATGGATAGAAATAGTCATTGCGGACACCCAGTATCGAGCATTTCAACAGGTCTCTGAGGGGAGGGGGTATTTACCGGTACCCACCACCTAAATCAATAAAATCGGGGCCCTCTGATTTTGGACAACTGTTTTGACCTTGTCCCTAACTTACATTTTGTTCATACGTTGAAGCATCACAGTCTGCTGCTGGTCCTGGTGTCACTCCTCTGCTTATCACCTTCTTGTACTGACACATCGTCATGTTACCACTTCCTTGGAGACCAGCAGGTCCCGTAGCTCCTGGGGATCCAGCCACTCCAGGGGATCCAGCCACTCCAGGAGATCCAGCCACTCCAGGGGAACCATGAGGCCCTGGTGGACCCGGTGGTCCGCCTCTAGTCCCATTATTACTAGTTCTAACCTTGGATTCCAATTCGGAAACCTAGTGTAAAAACATAGGTGTATATATATAAGCCTATTCACAGTTTAAGAATCGTTATCAGTGCGCATGCGATTTTTTTCCGAATTTCTCACCTTCTTCTATTTAATTAAAAACAAAAGAAGGTTTAAACAAAGGAAGGTGAGAAATTCGGGATAAAATCGAATGCGCACTGATAACAAATTTTAAACTGTGAATTTGGCTTATTGAAATATTAGAATGTAGTTTCTGATCCGCAATGTTACCATGTGAAATCCGCACGTATCGTTTCCTTGAATGTCATTATTGTAGTCTTCGTTCACCAGAAACGCTTGATTAGACTTAAGATAATACTTAAATTTGAAGGCTGTAAAACAATGATATGCTAAATCCGGATAGGGTCCATTAACAAAGTTATCTTAATTATTTTGTTCTTGTTTTGACTTAAAAATAGAAGATATTTATACATGGGCGCGCGGAGATACGAATTTTATCTTCGAGTGTTGAAAAGATCTCTCACGAGTGATCGAGCCTAGCGAACGAGTGAGAGATTTTCAACACGAGAAGATAAAATTCGTATCTCCAAGTGCCCATGTAATATTATATTTATTATATAATTATCAATGAAAAAGAAAAGAAAGATTTTCCGAGCTTTTTTCTGCTATAAAAAGTATGTAATCATAGTGATAATATTTTCACATTTGAAAACACATGTGAAAATATCATATTTTTGAAATAGAGAAATAAAGGTATTTCATTGATAATCATATAATAATAATATTTATTATATACACTCCCTAATATTGCGCAGATACCGTCTTGTGTGCTTGCCTCTTGGTCACCGCATTATTCATTGTATTGTCGAGAACCGGAGACCAATAGGAACGTGGGCTCGGAAATCGAGAATGCCTAATCCTGTATCAATATCTATAATTTTATAATCCAACGATGAATTTTCTCGCGCTGTCATTGGTTCAAATGGATCACGTGCAGGACGGGTATCAGGCGATATCCCCCGTCCAAAGTGATATTCGTCCAGCAGAAGTCAAAAACGTAAAAAAAGAATAGAAAAAAACATGGAAAACAAAAAAACTCGGTTTTTAAAAACAAGTGAGAGTAAAATACAAAGACAGGTTGAGAACCCCTCCTGACTCACTGGAATATCGTCTGATAATGTCCTTGGATGAGAAATGGTCCTCAAATATCACATTTGCCTTCGCTTCTCGGCCAAATGTTCTTTTTTCGGACTATTTCTCATCCTCGGACATTATCAGCCGATATCCCAGCCGCCAGAAGAGGTTTATTTACTAAGTAATATCAGCTAATAAAAACTGCTCTTTCAAGACTGACTTTCAAGCTTTTAAAAGTATTGAAATAAAGCCTATTGTTATATAGCTAATCATTTTGACTATATAACGAGCATTCTCATTGGTTGATAGATGCTCACGTGATACAAGTTAAATCTAACTGTATCCCGACCGGGATACAAGTGCCCAGCGCACGGAATAAAAATTCAAATTATCTAAATTGACTTGTCTAAAATGATTAGCTATATAACAAAACGCTTAATGACTGATCCCTCGGGAAACCAGTTAGTTTTGTTTCCCTCGGAACCAGTCATTAAGTGTATAAGGTATTCATACCTAAAAATAGCGATCGCCCTGTTTTCCTTCGAGTCCTAATTAACCTTTTTTTCTTGAATACCAGTTGTCAGTCGCCTAGGCGCTTATTTAGTAAGTTTAAGCACACTAACTAGTACGTGTCTGAATGTAAATATTACCTTAGTAGACATGTTGTGAAGTGCTTGGTTTAGAATCTGGAGTTTAGTGCTGTTGTAAACTGGAAAAGAATTTCAAAATACCATTAGTCTAAAAAGAGCATGATATGATACTCATGAAGCTATTGCCCGGATGTAATGGATGTTTTATGTTCCCGCGATATTGTACGGCAGTCATTTGTTTTTACATGTGTAGTCAGTTTTTTCTATCGTATTGTAATCATGATTTATTTTCTGGTCAGATACGGGTTTTTAAATTTTACAAGTACAATAGTTGTCCTGTAACAACACATATATCCATTGATTATGTAAATACGAATGTAAATTTGCTTTTATTCCTATCTAAACGGAAATGAAAGCACATCGTTCAGCAGCTTGTTTGGTTTCACAACAACTCCACAATCAAACAAAGTACAGTAAGAAAAAAGTATGGCAGAGAAAGATCCCATTCGCCACAAATACAAACACTAGTATTGTTTTTATCGTTGACTTTAAACCCCTGGTAACGTTCTTCTTAATCTTGGGATACTTAGATGTCGGTTTTTGGATCAAACACTATCTAAACTAGAAAAACTGGTGAGGTATTGAAGCAAGTCTTTGTATAAGTTTAATTGAAACGGTTTACATACCGTAAGAGCTATAATCTCCTTCAGTTGAGCACTTACAAAACCCACTTGAAAATCCTACCATACCAAGAATGAGCAGGATAATAAACAACAGCGTTGTAAGCGACACTAACGTCATAACGTACAGTAACATAACATGCCGACAACTTCCTTTTAGGAAACAACAGCCTTTATCCTTGGAATTCGCCTCTGGATATCTTGTAACAAAACTTTTTTGTGCAGGGCTGTTTCTGAGTTTTTCATCTGTAGAATCGCCGGTAGAATTACTGGCAAGCTTTCTTTCGTCCAATTCTGAACAGAGTGAGACTTCAGAGGATTCTTGACGCTTTGATGGCGAGAGCTTTTCAATGATGGATGTCTTTCTTTTTGGCTCGACTTTTATTCTCGTCCTGACTATCTTAGATGCCATAACGGAATGGCACTGGCATTCAATTGTTATGCAACGAAAACCTGTAGAGACAAATACTTAGCTGGAGATGGACTACTGACTGTTACCAAGTTTACTGTCACTATTCTGGTTTTTTAATTATGTAATAAGATCTTCTGTCACCCTTTTCTTTGTACATTTACTTGACATGGTTATGTTGAAGGTTATTTAGTCTATAGTAGTCTTGCTCAAGACGTTTCAGAGTTTATTATCATTCCTCACTGAGTTCTCTTCCAATTTCCCCTTTCTCGAATTTTTCTCAAATATATAAATTCCAGACAGAAATTATGACAACGTTGTAATTAATCTTCATCATTTTTCAAGCATATAGTTTTTTTATCTTTGAAATTGACTGGAAAAGAGCCCAGTGACGTCATAATCCCAGACATTAAGTTATCCAAGGTTGCCCTTTGTTTTCGTAGATGTATTGTTGTCAGTACACTGACATACGACAAGGTTGTATATTTATTGGGTCATACGGAAGTCAGTGCTAAAGTCAACACATCTTTTTACACTTAATTGATAAGAGTAGTTTGTAGCCAACCAAGAGGAGTGTTTACGTCACGCGCGCGGTTTTATCGTGATACGCAAGGAATTATGGACCGGATTTTAACCGTGCACTGCTTGAGTGTCCACGAGTTCGCCATAGGGCACATTTGAATTGCATTGAGATTGTTTACTGTTTATGCTGAAGGTAAGCAAAAAGTAGTCACTCTTTCAAAAATAATATTAAGGATGGTATGGCTTCAATCTGAAAAGAATTTTATGAAAAATTAGTTGAAAAATCAAAAACGAAAAAACATATAACGATTCTTATCCTAGTACCATTGATACTAATTAATCAATTCGATAACAAATAATATATATTAATTAATATTGAAATAGAATAAAACAAGAATTTTAAAAAAATTGAAGCAAAAGATTTAAAAAAAAAAAAGATTGAGGAAAAAAAAAATTGAAAAAAGAAAAAGAGAGAAAAATTGAAAGAAAATAGTGCCCTCCACATACTTCAGAGACATCTGCAGAGCTTCTGCCCTTGAGTGAAGGAATTACGCAGGGTCATGTTCTAGCCCGGAGGTATTTTGGGAGAGAATAATCGGTCCCCAGACCATATCAGCTAGCCCCTTGCACAACCTTTTTTCTACCACGCACTGGCACATTAATCCTCCCTGCAAACTGCAAGAAGTAGTAGCAAAATACATTCTGTTCTCTCAGTATAATAATAAAATTACCATATTGAACACTAAAACTTTTAGGTCTGTTACTAATACTTTTGAACAAGCCCTCCCCCCCCCCCCCCTCCTATGTTTTTGGCCTTGCTACGGTTAATACGACTTCGTAATGTGAAGCAATTGTATATTTGTATATTTGTCGTTTATTTGGGTTATAGATGATGTACAATAGCACAACATTTGAATAAATAAATCTGTCCGTCTCTCTGTCTACTGAGGGGTTTCATGAAAAAAATATAGTGCATTTTGGCGGGGATCAATTAATCTTTGTGATGTTGCAATTCTCCAACCCCCCCATTAAGGCGATAAATAATGAACGGTCCCCAACAGATCTTCGCCTTCCATCGGACTAATTGTCTATGACCATATTTCTGATCTGTAAAATTTTTTTTAGAAGTTTAGAATGGTTTTGTAATCTTTTTCCTGTACGTATACGTACAAAAAAATTCCCTTCTTAAGGATACCTTATACTTACTAAACTTTCATTTTATAATTGAAATTGGATATATGGTATCAATAACACTGAAATTTGCAGGTTCCAACCGTCATTGTGACGATATAACGAGATGGAGATGTCTGGCGTATTTGAACATAATCATAGTCTATATTGATCTACAAAATTGTTCTATTCAAGTTTATAAATTGACGCTTTAAAAAGCACGTTTACTGACCTCCGTTGGTGCTTTTTGCGTAATTGGAAAGTAAACATTCTATCAATTGAGCAGGTTGCTTCAAATCCATTTTAGTCTATATATAAACTAGCTAATTAATACTTTTTCGATTAATGGCCCGATGGAGATTTTTTGAATTGTTGTTCTATTCTCCTTGCTTTGAATTCTATCAAGTGGGAGGAGTTGAAGCAATTAAAAGTAAATTTAATAAGTAGCTTGCGCCGAATTTTATCATTTTCATTCGTTTCCTTGGCGTAAGAAGTTCAAATAAGTAGCCATTGGCCATGGAATGGTTAGCTGTAGTACTGCTGTTGTGTGCTGCAGTACACTACATTACATGCTTTGTAGAGGATGATGCAGCCTACGGGCCTGTAAAGGGGCGGGCGTTCCTCCTATATTGAAAATAGGCTTACTTCTCGATGATGCACCTAACTAATAAAACTATATATGGCTGTATTTGTTTCTTTGTTTTTCTGTTTGTTCATCTGTTTGCTCTATCCTTCAAGATCACACAAAGGCAAACAGAGGCTGTCTACTAACTATGAAGTTCAAGAAAGGTAAAACAGTTTTTGACATGTTTATACTATTGGTTTTATAATCAAATTCATTCCGCGTTTTTGCAAACTGATTGTTTTATGCGTTTCAAGATCAGGTATTGAAAAAAATCCTTTCGTATGCAAGACCCCTTTTTTCAAAGAAACTCGCTTCTTACAAACAAGTGAGAGTTAAATACAAAGACTCGTTATGAAATCAACGCCAGAAAACACGAAAAAATCAACAAAATATGCTGCATGTAAATGTCTTTAATGGTAAGCATCCATGTTGTTTCGTAAACGAAATGTTTGGTTTGTTTTCCAAGTCGGGAGGGGGTCAGTGGATTTAGGGTGGGAACACATGAATTCTATAGACCGTTTAAAGGGGAATCAGATAGTTTATCTATCAAATTCGATCATTATTTTGTATGCAATTGTTAATGAGTTAAATTAGAGAGTGACTTTCAATAAGAATGGAAAGAGATCCCTGCAGGCGCCTCACAAGGAACCAACTTCGTACTAATGCTGACGATAAAGGAGTCACCAACACCTACTGACTAAGGAAATGTTTAGATGACACAACAATCGCTGAACCATATCCATAAGAATGAAATATGCAACGTTCAGAATGCTGTATCAGAATATTTCGACTAAACTTTCTTGCTCGAAAGCGAAGCTCAAGCAAGAAAACAAGGTAGATATTGAGCGAGTTTGACGTCCACCTAACGCATTAGTGCAAACGAAGTATTCAAAGTATAGCAGTGGGCGCAGTTCATCGGAATAGGCGGTAACAGTTAAGTAATTCAAAGCAAAAAATGGAGCTGTGCTTTCCTAGTTTGTTAATATGATGCTTTCTGGTAAAGGTTTAGTGAAAAGATCTGTTTTTCAATTTGGTTTCTTGGTATTTTATTTCTATATATTGCTATATTTTCTGTTTATATGGTACTGCGGCTTCTTGTCTACCCAAATGGGTGTGTCCCGTTTCCCACCCGAACGCGACAGTTAGTGTCCAATCTCCGCTCGTTTGAGACAAAGGCTATATATTAAAGACATACTAGTTATACAGTGGTTTCGAGGGAGAAACCTTTGTATGACCATTTTATCCCACACCATAGAAAATACAAATGCCTAGATTCAACGCGCAGTGCATGATGGGAAGGAAGATTGAAATACCGATGAATATATAACGGCTTTCCTGCTTTCTGATTGGCTGTATTTTCCATTTGAATTGGCTCGTTTTCTCTTGTTTTTGACACAGCTAAAACAGCAGCTTCAGGTTGTTCTTCTTTAATTGTCTCTGATTGAATATTAGTTTCACTTTTTGATTCTGCCACAATTTCTCTCTTGGCTTTATGCTTTCTTTTCATTTGTCAGCAACAAAGACTATTCAAGGGAACACCTCTTTTTCTACTTACTAGTTGAATAGCTTCTTCATCAATATGACTGCTGTTTTCCTTTCAAAAGATAAGTTAATACCAGTTATTTATTCGTCACCTTTGCGGTACACTGGACTCAATAATTCACCAAAAAGCCTCAACGCTTCGGTTTCAAAGATATCTGTTAATAAACAACTATTAATAAATCTTTATTTATAAAACTTATCTTTAAAATATTTACACAAATCGATAGTATTTTAAAAGCAATTCATATATTTACAAATAGTATTACAACTAATTCGTTACTAAATAGTAAGAATATATTTCATATCGTCCGGTAAGGTGTAAAACCAGCTTAAGAGAAACTTGATTTTGAACAATGATAATGTTTTCCCATTTCAGACCACATGTCATTCCGTAGAATGGACTAATATGGACACAACTCAAACAAAGAAATTAATCTCAAGAGAATAGCACGAGGTCTGAAAATCATAAGCTCCTAAGCTAGATGAGAAGTAAGGAACTAGGCCATGTGGGATATAGGTTCAGAGATAATAATATGCGTAATGGATAATGTGCGAGCCTTAATATTTTTCATATTCAGGCGCGCAACTTATCCATTACGCATTTTATTAGCTCCTAAGCTACTAGTGTAACTAGAGAAAATGCAATTTATTACAAGATCCAGATTGTCAATGAATGATATTTATATTTATGAGGTTGTTTTAAGAATTCATATATAAAATATTGATGTTCATAATAACCATCAATCACAAGTCGGGAGTTATGGCTTAATTGTTCATAATGATAACTAAAAAATATTTGACAGTATTTATATACACGGCTATTTACAATATTTTATTTGCTAAATCGTTTGCTAAATTCTAATTTTCCATGATGACATGATCATCATAGAAAACAAAAATTGTTTAATATTATAGATCCACCGCTGATTGAGTCCAGAATTATTTTTTTTCTAGCATTTGCGGTCGATCGGTTTTGCTATGGCAGTTTGGAAAAGCAAGCTTATTCCAAATCTCTTTTTTTTCTGGAAAACTTCAATTTCGCAGAGTGAATCTGCGCGTCTTAAGAATTTAGAAAGATATCAAACCTTTCTGCGTCTTACAAAATAAGATTTCCAAAATACGAACAGTGAGATTCATTGAACAGTCAGATGTGCGCATCGATGGCTGTGCGCTTGTCAAATTCTTAAATCTTAAGGTCCTGTTACTATTAGTTCTTAAATGTTTGCAGCGATTTGTCGGCATAAATAATGTTAATAATGAATACCATGAAATAGTTTTGTCATGAAAATAACAAAGTATTTCACAGGTCAAGATGTTATCGCTGTTGATAATTTCTGCGTCTGACTGCGTCATTGTTTTTTAACAAGTGATCGAGTAAAATTGTGTACCATAAATAATATGTTGTTCAGCGGTTATTTTTAGAAATGATCACTTCGTTTTGTTAAGTGCTTAGAGGGCACTCCCAGTAATGCATATAACAGTACATTTGACTATGCCCTCTATTGAAATGATTTGACAATCCTCTACACGAGCAGACATATCTTCGTTCATTCGGTCGTAATACGCTTTCAAGCATGGTCTCTTGAGCGTTATTGGTAGAGCAGACAGTCCCTATGATTCTGCGACCCTGGAAAAGAAGACATATCAAATATCAGAGAACTTGACTTGCATTAGTTTATTTTTTACAACCATCGCTTCCCATAGTTATATAAGGGGCTCTTCCGTTAGGTTCGCTTCACATGCACTATCACTAGCTACAATTACTATTTACTACACCAACTCACATGTTGAGTTTTACGGAGGGAGGAAAACTGGAGAACTCGGAGAAAAGCCCTCGTCTCAAGGAAGAAAACAAAATATCAAACAGAGACAGCGCCGTAGGAGGGCTTAATACCCATAATGTTTTATGTCATGCAGGGATATTTAGAATAGAAGAACCTGAAGCAGTAGTGAATATCAAACGTAATATTTATATGTGGAGGCGCGTGTGGTACAAAGTTCATATTGATGTTTGACTTACAGCTGGTTCATTAACCAATAAATTTTGATACGCACTATGTCCTGACGTAGTACCACTACTATCAGCTCTTTTGTAGACACACTGACTAAAGTTCCCTGCACCACGTGGTCCTGGGGATCCTGCAGGTCCTTGTGATCCTTGTGGTCCTTGGGATCCCCTTGGTCCGGTATTTCCTGTATTTCCTTGTGGACCAGTGACTCCTGTTGGTCCAGGTGGGCCCCTTGAGCCATTATATCCCCTGGGTCCCACGGGCCCTTGAGGACCGTCAGGGCCTTGATTTCCTTTTGGTCCTGGAGGACCAGGTGGGCCTTGGTCGCCAGTAGGACCTCTCGTACCATTGTATCCTCGAAGACCCATGGGCCCTTGAGGTCCATCAGGACCCCGAGTTCCATTTTCCCCTGGACGTCCATTCGGGCCAAGTGGTCCAGGGGGTCCTCTAGGGCCGTTTCTTCCAGTAGGCCCGGTAGGGCCCGGGATGAGACTTATATTTTGAACCTGAAATACAAATTCCCATAACAATAAGCAAGAGAGAATATACCTTTCCCGAATTCGCTTGACTCCTGGAGGGTGGGGGTGGGGGGTACTCCCTATAATTGACTATACGGGGATGCTCCGCCCGAAAGGGGTACGTTTCGAACCAATGGTTCCAAGTTGAGGATGGTCTATAGAATACAGTAAATGTATGTAATATATCAAGTCCAACCTCGACTTGTAACCGTGGTCAGTCAAGCGAATTCGGGAAATGTAATGGGTAATGATGCTAACAAATCAGTCAGTTTCCTAATGGAATGCATATCCTTATGCCGATCCGATCTAAATTACCTCAAAATTAAGTTTCGTTATCTCTTGAACTGAGCCATTGTGAGCTGCCCAAAGTTGTCTTAGAGATATTTCTATAGGATCAACCTGGAAATAGAAGGAAAAAACATTTTAAAAATTCTTCAAATTTCATTTATTTTTTTCGTTGAATTGCTTTATAGATTTTTGCCAAAAAAAAATATTAATGTGAATTTTTTTTCAGACCATCACAATTAACATGACAATAAAATTTAACAACCAGAAAAAGGAATCTTACGAAAGGTGTGTTGCTAGGGGTGATACCGCTGGTCATGTTGGTCGTGTTCAAGCTGCTCGGCGTTGTCGGTTTTGTCTTTTCTGTTGTCATGGATACAGGTATCTCAGTCGTCGGTTTGAGTTGTTGAAGTTCTTCTCTTGTTGTTTTGAGGAGAACCCACAGTCTTTGCAATTCTTCGTTTTGTTGTCTCTGAAAGTTAATAAAACAGTTATATATATTGAGTCTAGGCTGCCTGAGTAAGAGCATGCAGAACTGTAATCATACCATTGTGTTCGATATCTCTGACACATTTCGTTCCATCAGATCCATTTCTTTGACTTGTTTCTGAAGCTCTGATTGGCGAGGTACTAAAATATAATTAGGAACACGTTTAAAGGAATAAAGGTATAAAGGAACATGCATCCATACAAGGTCATGCGCGCATGCAGAAATGGGACAAATATGCTGCGCACACATTTTGAAGGCTCAAGTTGGGTACGACTCAGTGATAATAACATCTATTCGAGGTACAAGTAGTTGATCATATATTAAATGATCTCATGAACAAATGCGCAAGCGACGCGGCACGACCGTAAGCGAACATAGACCAACACAACTCCCAGGTTATCGATAACTGATTTCCCGGATGAACGAACATACACAAAAACAAGGTAGTTAGTACCATAGTTAATGAAATAAACATGAAATACAATCACGGTGGCTAGTACTAGTGAGACTACCTTGGGTATAATGTCAAAGAATCTTTTCTGGATAATTTTGATGTGCGGGAAGCCCGCGAGAGAAAGGTAATCCTAGAGCTTTTCCAGCACAGTCAAGGCTAAAGATCAAATGTTATGTATTCAGATGAGCGAATCTCTGGCATTTGAAAATAAACTCAAATGAGTTGATAAATAAATTTCCAGGACTGGACTATGGTTGACATTGACCTTGTCTCATTAGTCAGCAGTGACGTCTGAACACGAACAGACAGAGATAAAACATCTCTTTTGAAATAATTAACTCAGTATCAATTTTCAGCTTCAGTTTTTGCTTTTGAAGTGGGAAATCATCCGTATCGTGTTATTTCAGTCTTTTGCACGATAAAGATTTCTTCGAGTAGTGATTTCTGACTGACATCTTACTATGTGTACTTGGTATGGTGATAGTAAAGTCTTACTAAAGAAATAGACAACGCACGCCCGTGCTGTGTGCAGTAATAAAGCACGCGGGGACTGGCAAAACACGAGATAAATGTTAGGACAAGCATGACGCTTTGTGGAGCTGGTGCTTTTCAACCCTGTAACAGTCACCCCCTCTTAAAAATCCTGGATCCGCCCCTGACGGGCTGAGTAAAATCACTATAGCTAGATTACTGAATGTTATTCTCATTTGGTTTACTTTTGTCACGGGATAACCATTACGCATTTCCGAGTAATTTTTGTTTCACCACTCTATGTTCACCCTGGCCTTCAACCAGCCTGGAAACCTAACCTTGTGAAACAAAATACCTCCCAGTAATGCGCCTTCCTATCGTAGAGCGGTATTTTTTTTAATGATTCGAATGATCTTGTCTTTCTCTGACGCCAGCGCAGTCTTATAGAGAAATCAGATGTTTAATAATCGTCTTAAACGGAGTAATGAAATGAACATTAGGGAACTATTTCAATATGCTTATTAACATTCCTGGTATACGATAGATTATTGTTGGATGAAGATGTTGGTAAGGTCAGAATATCACCTGATTAAGCACGCATGACATTACTGGTATATCAGTACAGAGGGATGGATTGCAACGCGCATGTCCAATCTTGAAACCACTAAAGGTTGAAACATATGGAACTACAGACATTCAATTACGTGTGCCATATTGGACACTTTCCAATCAAACGCGCGAATCCGTAAAATTTGCTTTTGATGAAGTAGGTTTTGGTGGACGCTAATCAAGACGTTTAATCATGACATTCCATAGCCACGTGCACTTGACAACCTTTCCCCCCCGACAATCGTCATGGAAACACTTTGATTGACATCCACCAAAACCTATTTCTTGTCGCGACAGATAATTGTACGATTTCGCGCGCGTGATTGAGAAGCGCTGTAACAACTTATCTGATTCTCCGATTCCGTGACTTAAGAGCTTGTACATCAAGTTGAAACCTCCCTCGGGCAATTTCCTCGTAGATGCCCGGGTAACATACCTCGTCCTCGATAGGGAGTCATTTGTTCAGTTATTCGATTATTGCGAGTAAAAACGGTGACTAAAACTGGTTTCGAATTCCATGAAAGTTAAATCAGATGTGTGACGATAGTGAAATAAGATGGACTTTTAATCCGTGAATCTGGCCGGCATTATTGAATACTTATCGGAAATATCTCGAGGGCTTGTTACAACGATGTATAGCATGTCTATCATGCACGTATCGACGGGCGGAAACAGTAATGTTTATTCGACTCCACACAAAGTAAACAGTCTCACTGTTTGTTCAAGATATCCTGTACGCAGGCGTTTATTAGTCCAATAAATAATGGTTCATATGAAAGGTGCGTTTGTATTTTAATATCAGTCCAACCAAGCTGTCGACCATGGCAGCCATCTCCAGGGTTGTGAAAGTACACGCACAATATCTATCTACGCCATTAATGGAAAGCGCGGTATCCATGGGAAATAACAACATCGTGAGCTAGCTACTAAATAGAGCGCGAGGATGTATAAGCAAAAACAAAAACAAAAACAAAAACAAAAAAACAAATAAAAAAAAACTAAAGCACTAAAAAAAACTTGCAATTACATCTTTTACATTTAAATAATTTTCAATATCATGAAACAACTGTTGTCTGGTAAACTCCTTTCACTCTTTCTAGTGGTTAGAACTTGGGGCTATTCCGTGGGAGAGTTAAATTGCTTCTAGCCATTCCTACGGACACACACACCGTGCTATTTAAAGTTCTAGAAAAAAGAGCCGTGTCTCATCCAATCAAAATGGTTTACATCTGCGTTTATTATATTTCATATGGATTACAGAACCACCACAGTTAAACTGGTCAATAGGCACTTACAGTGTCTGGCAGCAGGCTTATAAACTTAACTAATATGAATGAGCGGTATGAGGTGAAGGTACAATTCTGAAGGACTCTGATTTCACCCTTGCACGTAGAAGCGAAATCTTAAGATATTTTAGCCTTGGAAGGTCATAGAGAACCAATACTGAAGTGCGCTCATCTTACCATACGACCTGTCTTTTAAGAGCATGATCACGATTTTATCTATCGTTGAGAATTAGTTATCATCTATATATAAGTTCCAAGAGCCGGGTGATCCGAATATTATGAATGATTGAAGAGGCCATCAATCAAAACATTGATCCAATTCTTACGGTGTTGTAGTGACTACACATGATACCGATTTAAAAAGTAATCCCCATATCGGCCTATACGGCATTGGATATATTACTCTTAATTCGCGAGAAAAGAAAACGTTCCAGCAAGGCCGAGCTCGAGTCACCGTCTGGCACAACGGACAGTTTTCTAAGAATCATATGAATTCCTAAACTTTTTTGGTGAAACATCTCCCGCAATGTAATAAACAGGAACTGACGCGAATCTTAAGTAAACACCAAAGATTTGAGTTTTCGTCATGAAACTTTAAATCAGGATGCGACGAACTACGGCGGGATTAACTAATCCACTTGTACTTTACTTTAGAATAAAATAAATAAATAACTAGACACGCCGCCTCCCTTCTGGCTGGCTTGAGTGGATCTCCTTTTCCCCTACGCACTTACAAAATAATAGTAATTGCGTAGAGATTTTTTCAAATAGTTGAAAGGATGGAAGAATGTTATAGGCGGTGATTTGACATACCTTGGTTACTTGTAGAACAGGCACATCCTGTTTTAGAACCAACCAATCCCACTAACATGAGAGCAGTCAGTAATAACCCTCCAATGGATATAAAACACACCACTGACATCATCAAACATATTTTCTTGTTCATTTGTACTTGTCGATCTCCATGGCCAGATTGGCTTTCGTCGTCTACCAACCCCCACCTACAATCACTACTCACAGGCGACTGGTTTCCACTTTTCTGTTGATTCGTGGGGACTGTAAATAGATCTGCCGTTGTAGTGGGCTGATGAGAAACATGGCCTCTGTCGTCTTCACGGATACATTCCAGAGTATCCTTCGTTTGGGAAAGTTCAATAAAAGCATTGGATAACGTAGTAGAACGGGTAGCCATTTGAATAGAATGTTGTGGTTGGAGTTCCTTGGAGCCCCGATTCTTTGAGCTGCTCATAGACTTGAATGAGATTGGTTCAACACGACCTCCAAACTGATTCAATTGACGAGGAGATCGACTCATGTCAGTAGATTCTAATGGACACGAAAAAACAGGTCCTTTGATTTTCTAGAATTGATCGAGGAAATATGCCACTGTAGTAAAAAGCCCCTCCGGAGGATAGCGCAGTAGTTGGGTGAACGGGCGGCAATCATGGATGAAGCATGGTCACTGATACGTAAGATTTGTTTACAAAAATCCGGAAATCCGTCACGTGATCCGGCAAGAAGGTTAACAGGTCCGTAAGATATCGGGTTTTTACACGACCTTCGCTCTCAACCATCTTGAACCAAAACTGCCCTCAAATGTCTATTTCAAATAAAAGTCTTTTCATGATATCTGTAGTCATGGAATAAAATGAATTGTTTTGGTAAATACGGGCCGTTTCAGGACAAACTATTTTTAGCCCACTTGACGATAGCCAGTCTGCTCTCCCGCGCCCGACATTGCGCGCGCCTATTGAGAGGTAAATATTAGAGCCAAGAGGCTAGAAAAATACACAATAATGTCTCAAAATTGTTACATACGGAGAAACCCTGTGCGTTTCTTTCATGAGTAATTCCACGACTTGCTAACTAGAATCAACCATTTACTGTGGTCAGTATTCAGAAATAAGGAATTTTAAGAGCAGTTTAAATTTTTTATCGGAGTTCCTTTTAATGGATTTTGACCAGCAAAACCACAAAGTGAAGGGGTTTTTGAAAATCGGTTCTAATCAATTGGCTTCTAAACTGCAACAGTTGATAAGACGTTTCTGAAATACCTGCGGTAAACATTCAAATTGTTTGGAAATTTTTCTGTTGGTGTGTACTTTTCCTCTAAACCACGCCATCACGAAGAGTCCTGCGTTCAAATCGTACCAAAAGTACTAAGAATACGATTAGATAGAGCAGATATCGAGTTTAGCAGTTCTCAACATCTTTATCAAGGTTTCTGTTTGGTAATACTGAGAAGGGAGTGTTTGAGACGCCCTCATGGCCTGTGTTATCGACCGTGGAATGGTAGAAAACAAGTCACGAAGTCACGAACAAAACCACAAAAGGCAAACCTGAATAGGAAAGTAAATTTTGTTTTGGTAAAGTACACAATAAAGCTCCGTGTTTAATCTTTGACAAAAGCTGGGAAAATTTCATAAATGTTACAAAGAAGAAGTAGAACATCAAATAAAGGCAGCATGTTCAAACATTTCGGTGTGTATCTGATGCACTGTCAAGATCATATATAAGATTTATTGTACACGGACTAGTTTTAGGTATACTTTACTCAGTTTATTAAACAAATCGTCCTTGTTTTACCATGGTAATGAGCATTTAATAGCCACTGGCTCTCGTTCCATGATCGAATTGGAATTAAGAAGTTGATTTTTGTGGAGGGAGGGAAACACAGAGCCCGGCGGGACTTGAACTCGGGTCGCCTTGGCGCTCTCACCGCTACGCCACCCGTTCTTCTCTTAGTTTAAACTTAGTTTAATTTTATGAACGATTTTCAGAGCAATGATGTAAAATTCAGAGGAAACTGGACGTTATTGGTTATTTTCATGTTCTCACTATATACAGCCTTGTGATCCAACCTCGATCCGACCGCGACTTCTCCTGCACTGATCGCGTTTTTTCTTGTTCAGGTATGTTGAGCGGCGGTAGGTTAGAACTGATCAGCAGGAACCCTTATCCCTCAGGCTTCATGCTGGCAAACGATTCACTTCGTAAAACTATACTCAGTGTATGTCCGTCGGTGATTTGAGACGGACTGCTCCAAACATTACTCTTGTTTTTTTCTCCTTTGCCTTGAAGACCAGACGGTCTGTTACATCACATATTTATGTCATGAAGAACATACTGGAATTATCTGTACAATAATTATTCAAATCATGAACATCAGTGACCGTAGTGTGACGCACTTGACTACTATACAAAACTAACTTATAACAAGAAGAGAAATGCCCAAACCAATACTGACAAATTCATGATCAGTTGGACATAATGAAGTCATTGTCGAAAAGGTTGTCCTTTGAAAAAAAAAAAGACTTAAAGACCAAGCGAAGTATCACGTGATGATTTGTTTATTTGTTTCAAACGATATAAATTCTGGTTTCAAACTCTATAATGAGTAACAATGAACAGAGAATAATAATTATGAACTCTACTTATACAATGATTGCTTGTATCGAGCATTTAGAGCGAGTGTATTAGGTATCACGTGACATTTCTTTTCGCCTAAATGTCTTTTATGGTGTACAACATTAATGACATTGACTGTATATAATACACAACTTAGTAATAAATGTTGAAGTAGATAGGCTATGGATGGTCAATGAAGAGTAGACGTTGCTGTAGGCTGAATGAACCAAGGCAAGTCAGTTATGGGACGTACAGCAAGATATAGCGAGTTAGCGGTGGCGCATGGCACAGACGATAAAAGTAGCAGACATTGGCGGGAAATAGAAGCTGTAATACTGATATGTAGGATTCTACAAGCAGCGACACATACCAAGTTATCTACACTTGATAGGTTAATTCATCTTTAAATAACTTAACGGTTTCAAGCATTTCCGATTGAACTGCCACATGTCGAGCAGCCTCGAGTCAAAACTCGCCAGTCGTTATGGCAACGAACTTCGTTTGAATCGTCATTACCCTTTTAATAACTAAAAACTTTTTAATAAAAAATATTCAGCTAAACTGAAAGAAATTATAGAGATACTGCCTGTTAGAGGGAGTTTGACCTTGTATGAGCAGGGAGCCAAGTGTATTTCCGTGGCCAGTTTTGGCGGGTTGATTTGACTCTTTGCATGTGGTATAGGTCATTCATTTCACTCTCAAACCACAAGTGATCCTTAATGTAAATAGACACGTCACCATGACAACAGCTCTCATGATATCTGGGTCCGGGGGGAGAAGAGGAGGTTATATATGCTTGGTCTTGGAAGTGTAAAATGTTTTAGAGGATAAATAAGTGTGACAACATGGTAACATATCTTTTTTTTAAGTGGCGCGTGGTAAATTTACTCCAATAAAACCTAATAATAATGTATTCACATCATCATATCTTAAACCCAACAAACGATACGCAGACAGCAAAGGAAACGACTGGGAAAACAACACTTTATTGGTTTACTCTTATTTGTTTACATAGCCACCATGTTGGCTGAATTTAACAAAATATTTTCCATTGAATTCTTTGTTAGCCCAATCCAACATGCTTGTTGTATTTTTATTCTCTCGAGAATGATGGCAAGCCTTTGTACAAAGGAATGTTTCATTTTTAGATATAATATGTATTTACACGTTATATACAGCTTGGTTATGATATCTAAATGAATATATCTGTCGTCTGTCACACGAATCTATACTGTGCGTAGGGAGGGCTACAAGGACTTAGTCCACAAGGGACTGGGTCTACTGAATAAGGCGTCAATCAAGGCGTTTCCATGACATTCTGCAGTCACGTGTCCTTGACTGACATCTTTGTGTTTTCCGACAACTTCATGGAAGCCTTGATCAACGTCCACCAAATCTTATCAGAGATCTTAAGCATCGACGACGAATTCGAACACACAACGACGACGAAGAAACAATGACGTCACGTTCAAAAAATCACGCAATAACGAGCCCAAATCTAGTCTGTATAATATATATATTTGGGATTGCAATAATAATAGGTTCTAAAAATAATAACTTTGTAAACTTAAAAAATAACTTGCGTACCTAAAACAATCCGACTTTCCATCGTTGTTGTCGTGTGTTTCGTCGTCGATTCTTTGAAGCTCCCTAGTTTGTCATGACGACGACGCACGCGTTATGGAAAACGACTTTAAACAAATTGGTCATGGATATAAAAGCCTAATGTGCATGAGCTCAACATCTTAGCACAAAGCATGATGGGAAAGTGAGTTCTTATGCTTTTTTGGCCCATCTGACAATTTTTCCTTCCACATTTTTTATGGAAATGAGTATTTTTTTTCTGATATTTCCTTTGATTTGCCTAACATGTTCCATTTTTACAGGACTCACTTTCCCAGAGTGCTTTGTGAACTTTGATGTACATTATGTATTGATATGACGTGCATGCTAGTTGATGATTCAGGATATCAAAGGACAGATCCAATAGTGTATATAGCAGTACATGGGAGTATTTGCCGTTAACGGCAGTACCTGTGATTTACCCGAACACTTGCATTTGTAAATCCTTATATTTGTAGCTGGTTGCAGTTCTGAACTAAGAATGCTTACTTTGGCATTGTTTGTTGAACACGTAGCTCCGAGTATACGTTTATCCTAAAATATAAAGGAAACCAATGAACGAATGTTGCCGGGAGAGGGGGTACTCCTAAACATTTAGTAGAGGGATGCTCGGCACAGACTCTCAATCAACCCCTTACCCTTTTATATACCAAATTTCGGCAAAAAAGGTACCCCTTTCATATACCTTTTGTTTTGTCCTCCAAATTCCTTTGACAACACATGCAAGAGGTCTTTATAGAAAATATAGTCGAAACTCTATTAAGACTTTGACAACCGGCCACTAAATACAGTTTGGTCGCTTAATATAACATAGGTGGCCGGTTAACTTAATTAGGTGGTGAATTAGCAGATATTTTACGGTATATTCCGCTTACCCTTGGCTCGCGAATGACAACGTCAGCTTGAGCGCGGTCACCAGGAGTAGTTCCCGCTCCCTTGACTACATGATACACACACGCAGTAAGGTTTCCTGATCCAGGTTTTCCTGGGACACCTTGAGTACCGTTATAACCTGGATGCCCTTGAGAACCCTGGACTCCCTTTACACCTGCTAGTCCCGGTGCACCATTTGTGCCTGAGGGACCCTGAGGCCCAGTAAGTCCACGAGTTCCTTTTGGTCCTTCGGGTCCCTGTGGTCCTTCGGGTCCTTGTGGTCCTTCGGGTCCCTGTGGTCCTTCGGGTCCCTGTGCCCCCCTGGGACCTGGTGGTCCTTGTTCCCCAGACACGGTCCGGTTCCTGCTGTTCACAAGAGATATCTAGAAGAAATATTTGTCATATAATTTAGTCACATCAAAATTATCATATAGCTTCTTGTAAATATTGTAGATTGTGTAGACACCTTTTGGTATCGTTTTACCTGTGTTTTTAGTTGAAGTATCGTTAATTTTTGATCCTCTATCGTCCCCTCTAACAGCTTCACTTTCTCTTCCATTCGTTTGACTGTAGCCAATACTGTTGTGAGTGACGATTTGATGCTGTGATTCTCCTCCGGTTTTGTCTTCTTCAACACAACACATCAAAACATTCATTTAGCCTCCTTTTTATTCACTATTTCCAAGGAAAAGGAATCGATGATTTATTGATAATTTATCTATTAAGGTAGTGCGATCATGTATTCTTTTGAACGCTCGACTTCAGCCCATGATGGGCGTGTCTGAAGACCTACGGTTGGTCATGGATAGTAGACAACAAAGGATCACTATGGTTCAAGATAAAGTAACACATGAAAGCCCACGATGTGCGCGCGCACAAAAACCACTGAATGAAATACAAAATTCTCAAATTTTGACCGGGACTCTATACTTTTTATAAGCTTAATTGAAAGAACTCCTAAAAATCTAAGTTATATCAAATTGTTTCAAAAATGAAATTTTTGACGTACTAGCCTGCGTGAAACCCCACTAAACTCTGGTTACCCAGAGTTTAGTCAGAGTTACCCAGAGTTTAGTCAGAGCTACCCAGAGTTTAGTCAGAGTTACCCAGAGTTTAGTCAGAGTTATCCAGAGTTTAGTCAGAGTTACCCAGAGTTTAGTCAGAGTTACCCAGAGTTTAGTCAGAGTTTAGTGAGAGCTATCCAGAGTTTAGTCAGAGTCACCCAGAGTGTAGTCAGAGTTACCCAGAGTTTAGTCTAGTTGCACGCAGGCCGCCGGCTTTAACGTACCAAAAAAAAAAAAAGATTTTCGTAGGAATTTTGGTTCGACTTTATGAGATTTTTGAGAGCACTGGCACTGGAAGAACGAAATAAGAAAAATCAAGGAATTTCTTTGTCTTTTATTCAAAGATATACGTGTGGTATATCGTAGAATGATTCACTAGCCGTCATTTTTACATGACATAGTCTACAACGAACTAATACTCTTATGGTTTGTAAATTTTTACTGATCACTTTCGCTTGCGCAATTTTTGCTGCAAACACTCGCGCTTAGCTATCAATTAATTAAGTGCTGATTATCTGAAAAGCGAGCTCAGAAAACCTTTTTTTTCTTTTCAAATTCAGAATCAGCATTATTAAAAACTGAAATTGTGGTTTAAAAACTGAGTTAAAAATAGCATCCAAACAAATTCGGCAGCCCCCATTTTTATTTTGTTTTATTATTCTTTTTCTCAAACAGAGCTATCTTTGTGCCAATTTTAAAGAAATTTCATCGAGTAAAAATTTCACGATTATCTTGCCTTAATAATAAACTAATACTGCTAATACAGCCAGCTCAACTTCCTTACCATCATTGTTCGTAGTTCTGTTACATTTCTATTCATCTCTTGTACTGTTTGCAGCAGTTGAGAATTACTTTGCATATTTTCGGCTGTGATCATCAAAGTACATTATTGTGCGTTAGTGAATTGTTCCTGTGCATGCGAGCAACAAGGCTCCTTTAGTGCATACACCTGTGCGCATGTGCAAGTCTTTAATCGTAACGCCTCGTTCTCACTTGCGACGCCATCCGACACAAGCTAGTGCATGTTCCGTGCTATGAAAAGAAGAGGCGCAAGCGCAAGAGAACGGAAAATTTTGTTTTTCTTGTTTTGACTACTGCGTCGACTAATTTCAATATATTAAAGTTTTCAAAGTACACTTCAATTCAATCTGCTGGATATCCTTACAGGAGACCCTACAGGATAAATTAGCAAGCCGTTTGTTTGAAATCCCGAGCACAGGGAGCCCAACCGATAAAAGTAAGAGGCGGAAATTAAATGACACAAAAATACCATTTTTGAAATTTTTGGGGGGCTTAAGGCCAAGAAAGTCCAGTCTTACTTAATAGCCAATGGCTAACAAACCTTTGGCCCTCGTTCAATTCCTCTGATCGCTCACACAGAAATAATGGTATGAAGAACTGGCACTATTTGAATTGGGCTCCTTATAATCCCAATATAGTAACACAAATGCTACTGACAAATAAATGGTTTAGATTACAACTGGATGTGTTTATAAGAACTTGCTGTTGTTTCTACTTATTCAATTAACCCTTTGATGACACAACTTCCTCCTTAAAACCTATTTACCTGTCAGCACAATTAACACATCTTCCGTTCAATATGAATATTATGTGCGCTATTTGTGGAATAAACCACCCAGAGAGGACAACATGACTTAGATATTACTAAATATCTCCCTAACCGCACTTGGTAAGTCCTGGTTCTATACGGGCACTGGGTTGCCTGTGGTTACATAGTTTTATTATTCAAAATGATTGATGAATTCTTAACATTCATTATGTCAAGCCATTGAAAGACACTTATCAGGCTGCAACGGAAATTATATAAAGTGTTTTCTCTTTGACGTACATATCTCGCCGAATAAGTCAAAGGTCCTCAAGAAGGTCAGTAAATAACTTCAAGTATAAATGGTCTGAACTCAAAGCTCTCTCAGAAACAAACAAATAAGTTTCTTGGGGATACTGATAATTCTACGTTGCATTTTCTTGAAAGGAGAAAACACGTCTACCAAACGTATGCTCTTAAAATTCAAAACATACTGCGGTCACGTCGGTGCATAAGACAAACCCTCTGTCACACCCATCGCTCTGCCCTGAGTAAAACAACAAGGCTTCACTCGTAAAATTTAATTAAATAATTTCTTCTTAGAAAGATATTTGAAAAGGTGCCAGTTGCTAAAAATAAGGATGGCAAGGCATCAAAATTGTGATATGGGTGCACACGATGTTTACTATATACTTCGACTACTCCAGAATGACATGCAACGAAAGACTTGTATTAGTAAGGAGGTCTAAACCCAAGTCTAAATCATCCAAGTAAAAACGCACATAAACTTTTCTTTTCTCTTTTAAGAAAAAGGTTTCTTTTGTGATTTTATCCCCACTGAATGAATGAATGAATGTAGATGCTTGGTGACCGATGCAATTGAACGAGTTTGTTTTCACTGCTATAGACGCCGTTCACCCCTTTGCAGGACAAACAAAAGAGTTTCGAACTCTGAGAATGGGAACCTATTGTTTTGCCCTCCAAATCGAGCTGCATTCCGACGTTCTGCAAGAGATCTATATGATAAGATATACAATTCTAACAAATTAAACTAGTAAGCCTTAGTAAGCAGGATGATGCATGCAAGGGGCACTGAAAATGCTATCATTTACTGCCGGGCTTCCTTGATACCTTTTCATTTTCATTTCAATAATATCTCAGCAGATAGATCATACACAAAGCTTATGAATTATATGTGGTAGAATTTTAGCTAGATAATCATAGAGGCGCAGCATCATTTCATACAATGTGCATAATACCAACCTTTTCTACTCTCGATTCTCTGACATCCACTTGGAACAATAACTCCTTTGATCATGAGCACATTAATAAACAGAGATACAAGAGATATGAAAATGAATATCGCGATCATAACAGATGACCAACATCTTTTGGATGAACTTTTACTCCTAGAATCATTTTGTTCTTTCTCCTGCTTCAGGCAGGGACCATCTTTAGGGGTATTGCTTGTGGAAGATTGGACGTTGTTCTTTTGGCTGTCAATTATATCACTTTTCCTACTCTCTGGCCTTTTTTCTTGATCCAAGTCATTTAGGTAGAGTTCTAAGGCACTCAAGTTGTCTTCTCCTAGATCTTGTAAGTCAATCTCTTTTGCCTTGCTTTTCTTCTCGTTATTCGTGACAAACGATTGCTGCAGAAAGTCAGGACTCCTCGCCATCTTGCTTCTGTACTGATCTTGTCCACTAGATTGCTCTTTATTTCGTGGACTTACCTTCTTATGAGACATGCTGAAACCTATAGATGTAACTGTCACTGGTATTTGACAGTCCTCTAGAGAATGGGTGCCTACTGCACGAATCGACATGTTTGTTTCGTGTTAGATGCTGTAGGTATCTATATAGATACCGGTTAGGAAACATAAGAATTGATGCTCGAGGAATGTATGAAGCTTAATAAGACGAATCTTCAATCAACAGCGGAATCAGGTGTTTTGGAGTGTTTCTTTTCAGACTCTGCGTGAGGTTCTCATATTTGGATGAAAATCAAAAAATGATGCAAGAGCATCTCCCTACGAGCTTCAAATGTTTAGTTGCCTGGGATCCACTGCGAAACCCACATTGCCAAACAGATATGTCTAGAAAACTCTAAAAAGTAACTTAACCCTGCAACACAAACACAAAAACCCTTGAACTCCTTCAAAAAAGGTCAAAACTACTAACTTACATTTTAAAAATGTAAATACTATTTGTCATTTCTTTATTGTTTAAAACAACTGTTGCTTCATCAAAATGATTCCAAATAGGTTTTCAAATTTCGCAGAAGAATTTTGAACGTTCCCGTCTTCAAAAATCAAAATTGTTTTTTTACGAAGATCAAAGAATTTTGTAGTTTTACAAATATATAAACTAACGATTGGTTGGTCCCTACAATCATATTTGTTTTTAATGGCTACAAAGAGTATGCCCTTTCCTAAACAAATTAAACTCTCATTGTTGATGTTGTTTTAAATGTTTGTCAGTAGATATTACTAAGGGTCAAAGCTACCCTTGTTATCTGTAAGACAACACCGTACAGTGTAACAAATAAAATGCATTCCTCATGTTATTCCTTCACTACTTTCTCCTTTCCCTTCATGTGAGGTCTTGAAGACACACCGTTAGCTATGTATGATTCTAGCTGTGATAATAATAAGCTTATTGCGAATCAAATCAGCTCCCGTAGTTTAAAGGTATTGACATACCGCAAGATATAGTTACGGGGATGTAATTGGTCTCTCGTGACTGACTTTAAAGTCGCGGCACCCTTGACCCACTCTGGTTTCGTTTTCCGTTTTCGCTCTTCGGATTTTCAACTCTACTTAAATACTGGGGTAAATTTTAAGAGGTCATGCCGTTGTTTTTGTGACAGGCTTGCAGCATGATGACGAGACGAACAAGTAATTTATCAAACTTTTTATCGAAGTGGTGTGGTTATCATAATTTTGAAATTGCACGTTAAAAATACGCACGCGTCAAGAACAATATTTCTTTGCGCAAGCCAAAACCAAACTATATTGAACAAACAATGCGATACGAATCCGCTCCTCCAGCCCTAAACCAGATATACATGCTAATAATGACTTTAATCCTTTACATACCAAAATGATACAATGGATACAACATTGAATAAGATTATCAAGCTATATAATCTATATGATAAAACTATATATAATGAGAAAATATATAGTGAACAATAACATAACTATATAACATATGTGTGAATATATAAAGTTAGAAAATTATTAAGTATTGTAAGTGTTTAAGATGTCATGACAATATTTGGCGAATATTTTCATAGTCATTTCATCATGCATCAGAAGTAGATATTTAAAAAGATCATAATTTTTAAATTGTCTTAGATCCGGGCAAATATCCCCCAGATCATCTAAAAAAGTAATTCTTAGATTTACAAATTTAACATGATTACAAATTAGTAAAAAATGATATTCATCACCGACATCTGTTGACGCACATAGGTTACATGTCCGATCATGATAGGCTGTTCTTGTATAGCGACCTGATTGATATGAATTACTCCGTCAACGCTTATCAACGGGCCGGATGTAAATTTCATTGGTTATGTACAACAACGCTTGGTAGCCGGTGATTGGCAAACTTAGTGTGCGCGCGATTTGCGTACAAAGCACGTAATAGTGATGAACACTAATGAATTTGAGGCCCTCATTCCATTATCGCGATCGATTTAGTCACGATCACCTATCGTCTGGTATTATTTACATCTAGCGTTTTCATTTCAAGTAATTACGAGTAAAGTAAAGTATGTACATCATAAGAACGTACAGTATTCGTCTAATGTATATACCAAACCCGTACTCTGTGCGCATACCGTTAAAAGATCAGTTCAGATTCCAGATCATACTCATTAGCATGAAGCTCCATGAGGATGCGCACTAAATGACCAAAAGGCTGTTGAGTTACGCATGCGCAATAACAGTAAAACAGTGTCCTGCGCATGCTCATTAGCATGATATGAGCATTACTATAAATGGACTACTGGATGTTACCGGTGTACTAGTCGCAATCTTAAACTGGCATAGTAGTTCACATTCTTCCTGTTTCATCGCTACGATGTGCGCGCTTTCTATTAATGTGTGCAATAATCATCAAACTATCGCCTGTATTCTATCTCAGATGTTTTCATTGCTTCAGGACTAACCGAAATAATATATCAGTTCAGGGGACACTCCCAGTAGTTAAGGTAACAGTACATTTGTTCAGTATTCGGGGTAAACTTGGATGACTGTCCCTTGCACACGCATCGGTAAACTCGCTCACCGGTGGGTTTTGTAAGCGCGTTGAAATTGTACTCTAGAGCAGCATTAGTTGAACATGTAGCACCGACGATTCTTTTACCCTGAAACAAATGAACGACATTAGTTTGGTACTAAAAGAAGAAAATTACATCATTGCTTCCTTGCACCGGTTGGTTCAATGGTTAGGTTTGATGTTAGCCTGCGTAGCGGCTCAAATTAGAGGGTGAGGTTTGGGGGGCCTGTGGGGCAGGGGGCGAGAGAAAATAGGAAAAGCAAATCCCCCAGTCCCCAATGCGCCGCTAAGCAGGCTAGAATGATGTTAGATTAGTTGGTAGGATGGATGGATAGGTGAGTGGATGTACGAACAGATGAGTGAGTAAAGTGAATGAGCTGACGGTTGAAAGTCGTATGGTCGATCGGTTTTAGTTATTTGGTAGATTGGTTTGTTTATTATATTGTACGAATAAATAGGTAAATAGGTAAATGAGATGGTCGGTTGGCTAGTCTTACGATCGATCGGTTGGTCGGTCTGTAGGTTGGTTATTAGTTCGACAGGTACTCACACTAGGTTCCATCAACACGAGGTCAGTTTCTGCCAGGCTATTGGCTGTTACCGGCGTGCTAGTCGCAATCTTAAACTGGCATAGGCTAAAGTTAGCTCCACCACTCGCTGCTCCACCACTAGAACCAGGAGGACCTTGAAGTCCCTGTAATCCCTGGAGCCCTTGTGTTCCATCGTCTCCTTTAGACCCTTGTGGTCCCTGAATTCCTTGAGGACCTTGTGGTCCCGGTGGACCTCGCAGCCCTTGAGGGCCAGTTGGACCTTCTTGCTTACTGACGTTGGATATCTTGAAGTAAAATTAAAAACACAGGTTGAATCTTATCAATCTACCTACTTACATGGAATATATTAGAATGTAAAAACCTGATGTTACGTACTATTACAAAAGTTCATCAAATCGTTATATCAGTTATCAGTTAAACTAGTTTTAATACAAGTCTTATTCTATTTCAAGTATTTTAGCGGAGGGATTACAAACTGTCAGTCCACTATTTCATCTTTTGCCACCCACAAGGAATCGTATCTTAAGAAAATAATAGGGGTCATTCATTCATAATACCAAGAATAAGAACTGAAGGTTTTAAAAGCGTTTTTGTTGATAGGAGCTTACTTAATTTTTGATAATTTTAGATAATGTATCATGTATCATGTATATATATATACACACACGGAATCCCTAAAACTTTGACACTTTTGCGATATATATACATATATATGAAGGATAGCGATTTCAGTCGTTTTTCAACAATTATTTGTTACCAAGTTGTTCTAGAATACCTAATGAGGCTTTTTAACATGTTTGCAGTTGATTTGCTTCTTGTTTGCTGTTTATTTTTCAACAAAAATAGCACTCAAACATATATGTATATATATCGCAAAAATGTCAAAGTTTTAGGGATTCGGTATATATAATTATTATTTTTCTTATCATACATATTATATATTTACTCATATCTACAGTAAACTGGACACCTCTTTAACTTGGACGTACAATGTTTTCTCATTTCAGATCAACCAAGGGACATATTTGCACTGTACGATAAAGGTTCATTCACTGTACGTAGCAAGAGTTGATTATTCATCAGGACTGCTTGCAGACATTCAGATATAGCATTTTGACCTAAGCTTTTTCCTCGTGCAAAATTTTACGGTCTTAGCCAAGCTACCATATCTTGATAACTTTGTTACGCCCTCATTGACTTACATTCAAATTGCTAGTTTCTGTTCCAGTAAGGTGATGGTTTTTTGCATCTCCTTCAACTTGTTGTCCATAATCTCACCAGCTGGTGCAGCATCTGCATGCGATATAATTATATCTATAATTAATTCAAAAAAATTTCCATTTCTCATTGGCCCACAACGTGTTGCAAATGACTCGTATTTCATATTGCTCCCATAATGCTTTGTACATTACAATGTGCATGATACCAACCTTTTCTACGCTCGATTCTCTGACATCACCTTGGGACGATAACGCCTTTGACCATGAGCACATTAATAAACAGAGATACAAGAGATACGACGATGAATATCCCGATCATAACAGATGAGCAACATCTTTTGGATGAACTTTTACTCCTAGAATCATTTTGTTCTTTCTCCTGCTTCAGGCAGGGACCATCTTTAGGGGTATTGCTTGTGGAAGATTGGACGTTGTTCTTTTGGCTGTCAATTATATCACTTTTTCTACTCTCTGGCCTTTTTTCTTGATCCAAGTCATTTAGGTAGAGTTCTAAGGCACTCAAGTTGTCTTCTCCTAGATCTTGTAAGTCAATCTCTTTTGCCTTGCTTTTCTTCTCGTTATTCGTGACAAAAGATTGCTGCAGAAAGTCAGGACTCCTCGCCATCTTGCTTCTGTACTGATCTTGTCCACTAGATTGCTCTTTATTTCGTGGACTTACCTTCTTATGAGACATGCTGAAACCTATCGATGTACCTGTTACTGGTATTTGTCAGTCCTCTAGAGAATGGGTGCCTACTGCACGAATCGACATGTTTGTCTCTTTGTTTCGTGGTTGATGCTGTAGGTATCTATATAGATACTGGTTAGGAAACATAAGAATTGATGCTAGAGGAATGTATGAAGCTTAATAAGACGAATCCTCAATCAACAGCGGAATCAGGTGTTTTGGAGTGTTTCTTTTCAGACTCTGCGTGAGGTTCTCATATTTGGATGAAAATCAAAAAGTGATGCAAGAGCATCTCCCCACAAGCTGTTTAGTTGCCTGGGATCCACTGCGAAACCCACATTGCCAACACAGATATGTCTAGAAAACTCCAAAAAGTAACTTAACCCTGCAACACAAACACAAAAACCCTTGAACTCCTTCAAAAAAGGTCAAAACTACTAACTTACATTTTAAAAATATAAATACTATTTGTCATTTCTTTATTGTTTACAACAACTGTTGCTTCATCAAAATGATTTTAAACGTTCCCGCCTTCAAAAATCAAAATTGAAACTAGTTTTTTTTTTTTTAAGAAGGTCAAAGAATTTTGTAGTTTTACAAATATATAAACTGACGATTGGTTGGTCCCTACAATCATATTTGTTTTTAATGGCTACAAAGAGTATGCCCTTTCCTAATCAAATTAAACTCTCATTGTTGATGTTGTTTTAAATGTTTGTCAGTAGATATTACTAAGGGTCAAAGCTACCCTTGTTATCTGTAAGACAACACCGTACAGTGTAACAAATAAAATGCATTCCTCATGTTATTCCTTTACTACTTTCTCCTTTCCCTTCATGTGAGGTCTTGAAGACACACCGTTAGCTATGTATGATTCTAGCTGTGATAATAATAAGCTTATTGCGAATCAAATCAGCTCCCGTAGTTTAAAGGTATTGACATACCGCAAGATATAGTTACGGAGATGTAATTGGTCTCTCGTGACTGACTTCAAAGTCGCGGTACACTTGACCCACTCTGGTTTCGTTTTACGTTTTCGCTCTTCGGATTTTCAACTCTACTTTTAAAACTACTGAGGTAAATGTTAAGAGGTCATGCCGTTGTTTTTGTGACAGGCTTGCAGCATGATGACGAGAAGAACAAGTAATTTATCCAACTTTTTATTGAAGTGGTGTGGTTATCATAAGTTTGAAATTGCACGTTAAAAATACGCACGCGTCAAGAACAATATTTCTTTGCGCAAGCCAGAAGAAACAAACTATATTGAACAAACAATGCGATACGAATCCGCCCCCTCCAGCCCTAAACCAGATATACATGCAGATATCAATTACTCCGTCAACGCTTATTAACCGACCGGATGTGAATTTCATTGGTCATGTACAACAACGCTTGGTAGCCGGTGATTGCAGTGGCAAACTTAGTGTGCGCGCGATTTGCGTACAAAGCACGTAATAGTGATGAACACTAATGAATTTGAGGCCCTCATTCCATTATCGCGATCGATTTAGTCACGATCACCTATCGTCTGGTATTATTTACATCTAGCGTTTTCATTTCAAGTAATTACGAGTAAAGTAAAGTATGTACATCATAAGAACGTACAGTATTCGTCTAATGTATATACCAAACCCGTACTCTGTGCGCATGCCGTTAAAAGATCAGTTCAGATTCCAGATCATACTCATTAGCATGAAGCTCCATGAGGATGCGCACTAAATGACCAAAAGGCTGTTGAGTTACGCATGCGCAATAACAGTAAAACAGTGTCCTGCGCATGCTCATTAGCATGATATGAGCATTACTATAAATGGACTACTGGATGTTACCGGTGTACTAGTCGCAATCTTAAACTGGCATATAGTACGATGTGCGCGCTTTCTATTAATGTGTTGCGTAACCCCTTCAATATCGTGCATGCAATAATCATCAAACTATCGTCTGTATTCTATCTCAGATGTTTTCATTCCTTCAGGACCAACCGAAATAATAGATCAGTTCAGGGGACACTCCCAGTAGTTAAGGTAACAGTACATTTGTTCAGTATTCGGGGTAAACTTGGATGACTGTCCCTTGCACACGCATCGGTAAACTCGCTCACCGGTGGGTTTTGTAACCGCGTTGAAATTGTACTCTAGAGCAGCATTAGTTGAACATGTAGCACCGACGATTCTTTTACCCTGAAACAAATCATCGACATTAATTTGGTACTAAAAGAAGAAAATGACATCATTGCTTCCTTGCACCGGTTGGTTCAATGGTTGGTTTGATTTTAGCCTGCGTAGCGGCTCAAATTAGAGGGTGAGGTTTGGGGGGCCTGTGGGGCAGGGGGCGAGAGAAAATAGGAAAAGGAAATCCCCCAGTCCCCAATGCGCCGCTAAGCAGGCTAGATTAATTTTAGATGAGTTGGTGGGATGGATGGATAGGTGAGTGGATGTACAAATAGATGAGTGAGTAAAGTGAATGAGCTGACGGTTGAAAGTCGTATGGTCGATCAGTTTTAGTTATTTGGTACATTGGTTTGTTTATTATATTGTACGAATAAATAGGTAAATAGGTAAATGAGCTGCTCGGTTGGTCGGTCTGTAGGTTGGTTATTAGTTCGACAGGTACTCACACTAGGTTCCATCAACACGAGGTCAGTTTCTGCCAGGCTATTGGCTGTTACCGGTGTACTAGTCGCAATCTTAAACTGGCATAGGCTAAAGTTAGCTCCACCACTCGCTGCTCCACCACTAGAACCAGGAGGACCTTGAAGTCCCTGTAATCCCTGGGGCCCTTGTGTTCCATCGTCTCCTTTAGACCCTTGTGGTCCCTGAATTCCTTGAGGACCTTGTGGTCCCGGTGGACCTCGCAGCCCTTGAGGGCCAGTTGGACCCTCTTGCTTACTGACGTTGGATATCTTGAAGTAAAATTAAAAACACAGGTTGAATCTTATCAATCTACCTACTTACATGGAATATATTAGAATGTAAAAACCTGATGTTACGTACTATTACAAAAGTTCATCAAATCGTTATATCAGTTATCAGTTAAACTAGTTTTAATACAAGTCTTATTCTAGTTCAAGTATTTTAGCGGAGGGATTACAAACTGTCAGTCCACTATTTCATCTTTTGCCACCCACAAGGAATCGTATCTTAAGAAAATAATAGGGGTCATTCATTCATAATACCAAGAATAAGAACTGAAGGTTTTAAAAGCGTTTTTGTTGATAGGAGCTTACTTAATTTTTGATAATTTTAGATAATGTATCATGTATCATGTATATATATATATATATTTAATAAAATTCTACTACTATACTATTGCAAATCCTGCATTCTGATTGGCTAACGTACTCACTATCTATCAGCCGATAGATAGTGGGTAGAGAAAGCCGGACTTGTTTTGAAAAAATGGCGGCTTTTCCTTCGCGCTTTTGTGAAGTTTAGTTTAGTTTAGTATAGTATAGTTTAGTTGAGATTTTTACTAAAACAATTAGAAGACTCACTCTCGATTTCTATCGGCTTTGATAGTTGACTCGGGGCCGGAGCCCCTCGTCAACTATCAGCCGATAGAAATCTCGAGTTCGTCTTCTAATTGTTAAATATATATATATATAATTATTATTTTTCTTATCATACATATTATATATTTACTCATATCTACAGGAAACTGGACACCTCTTTAACTTGGACGTACAAAATTTTCTCATTTCAGATCAACCAAGGGACATATTTGCAGCACGATAAAGGTTCATTCACTGTACGTAGCTCATGCAAGAGTTGATTATTCGTCAGGATTGCTTGCAGACATTCAGAGATAGCAGAGATAGCAGACAGAGATGCAAAATTACACAGTCTTTAAGTGCCCAAGATACCCTATCTTTGTGTCATGATAACTCTGTAACGCCCTCATTGACTTACATTCAAAATTGCTAGTTTCTGTTCCAGTAAGGTGATGGTTTTTTTCATCTCGGTCAACTTGTTGTCCATAGCCTCACCAGCTGGTACAGCACCTGCATGCGATATAATGATATTTATTATTTATTTTAAAAAAATTCCATTTCTCAATGGCCCACAACGTGTTGCAAATGACTCGTATTTCATATTGCTCCCATAATGCTTTTAGAGGAGAGTGCGAACACCGCCTGGAACAATCTAGTACTTAAGCCTTTTAAATTAACTATTAGAGATAGGAGTTATCAGGAAGGATTCGTGCAAAATACAATGAAAATGCTCTTATTTACTCGGGTTTGTTGTTATATGTCATTTTTCTTCATTTCAGTTCGAAGGTAGAAAGAAGTATCTCAGCAGATAGATCATACACAAGACACTTACATTATATGTGGTAGAATATTAGCTAGATAACTATAGAGGCGCAGCATCATTGCATAATACCAACCCTTTCTACTCTCACTTCTCTGACATCCACTTGGGACGATAACGCCTTTGACCATGAGCACATTAATAAACAGAGATACAAGAGATACGACGATGAATATCCCGATCATAACAGATGAGCAACATCTTTTTGATGAAGTTTTACTCCTAGAAAAGGTTTCTAAGTTTTGGCTGTCGAATATGTCACTCTTCAGTCTTCTCTCTGGCCTTCTTTCTTCATTCACGTCATGTAGATGGAGCTGCAAGGCACTCAAGTTGTCTTCTCCTAGACCTTGTAAGTCAATTTCTTTTGCCTTGCTTATCTTCAAGTTATCAGTGACTAACGATTGCTGCAGAAAGTCAGGTCTCCTCGCCATCTTGCTTCTGCACTGATCTTGTCTAGTTTGCTTTTTATCTCATGGGCTCACCTTCTTATAAGGGTCTATTGATCTAACTGTCACTGGGTTTTGTCAGCAGTCCTATCAGTAGTTAGTGGGTGTTTACCGCAGGAATCGACTGACATGTTTGTCTTTTTGTTTCAGGTTGACACTACGGTCCGATAGCAAATTTAGAGATGCTAGAGGAATCCGGTGAGCAGAGTTAGGAGTTTTGGAGGGTTTCTTTTCAGACTCGTGAGGTTCTCGGATAAAAATTTTATTTGGATACGAATTTCAGTTCAAAATATGCTGCAAGGGAAAGTCTCCACAAGCCTGCAATGTTTGATTTCCTGGGATCCAGAAGACTCTAAAAATGACTTAGCCGTGCAAGAAAAACACAAAAACCCTTTTAAAAAGATCAAAACTACTAACTTACATTGCAAATGAAAAAATACTATTTGTCATCTCTTCAATGTTTACACTGAACCGACTGTTGCTTCATCAAAATGATTCCAAATGGTTTTCAAATCTCGCAGAAGAAGCCTAAACGTTCTCGTTCTTCAAAATTGAAAATCGAGGCTGTTTAAATTAGGATTTGTTTTTCAAGATCAAAGAATTTTGCAGTTTAATAGAAATTTAAACTGACGATTATATGAGTTGATCCTTACAATCAGATTTGTTTTTAATGGCTACACAGACTATCCCCTTTTCTAAACAAATTAAAAACTCATTGTTGGCGTTCTTTTAAATGTTTGTCAGTAGTTATTACCAAGGGTCAAAATTACGCTTGTTATTTGTAAGACAACACCGCACAGTGTAACAAATAAAATACATTCCTCATGTTATTCCTTCACTTCTTTCTCCGATCCCTTCATGTGAGGTCTTGAAGACACACCGTTAGCTATGTACGATGCTATGATAATAAACAATAAAGGTATTGAGATTTAATTGGTCTCTCGTGACTGGCTTCTACGTCGCGGTACCCTTGACCCACTCTGGTTTCGTTTTTAACTCGTTGATACGCGAAGCGAAGAAACGAGTTATTGTGAGGGGTCTGAATATGCAAATGTGTCAATCACGAACTAGCTCGCTCACTATAGCGTTAGCAGATCGATATTAAACGTTAATCCATCGTCTTATGTCATCTGCTTACGAACGATACACGAAACTTCACGTGTGGCCCTCCTACGAATACAAAGCTCTTGTATGATAAAGAACGCACTAACTATTTGTATTAGGAATTAGAGCCTGTAACGCATATTCCTTTGTGCAAGACAAAAAAAAAACTTTATTACTGGGTTGCCATGGTGGCAAACCAGTCTCAAAATGAAGGCCGTTTTTCGTGCCCCGGGTAGACCATAATGTCTATTGTTACGTAACACGTCATTATTGGTCGAGAACTTGTAACCATAGCAAGAGTCTGTCCAATGAAGTTGTGCTGTGTCGACAATTTAATAGAATTTGCCACATGATATCGAGCACGAGGTATTTATAGCTTTCGGTGTTTTGTCGCCATTAATTCATTCGTTCATGGTTCTATTGGTCATGTAGACCAACGCTTGGTAGCCGGTGATTACAAACTTAGATGCGCGCGATCTGCGTACATATGCGCAGCTTTGTTTTACGAGGGTAGCACGTAATAGTGATGAACACTATTAAATTTATGGCCCTCATTCCATGATCGAATTGGAATTTAAAAGTTGAATTTTTGAGGAAAACCGGAGAACCCGGAGAAAAACCCTCGAATCACAGGAGAGAACCAACAAGCAACTCTATTTACATACGACACCGAGCCCGGCGGGACTCGAACTTTGCCCAAAAAGATAAACTTCAATCAGCTTCTAACACTTGTAAACATGGCCAATCACCAGCGACCCAAAGGCTATAAACATCTAAAGTTTTATTGTAATCAATTGTAGTGACAAGTATTTACAAACTGTAACAGAAAATGATTTGTGATCGCATTCTACCTGTGTATGTATGTCAAATAAATAGCGAATGATTAAGCTTCTTATCTATATATGGACTATTAAAGTATTAAGATCATGTCAACACGATCTAGTCACGATCACCTATCGTCTGGTATTATTTACATCTAGCATAAGAATGTACAGTATTCTTCCAATATATATATACCCAGCCCGTACTCTGTGCGCATGTCCTTTAAAAGATCAGTTCAGATCCCAGATCAAACACATTAGCATGAATTTAGAAAGTTCCATGAGCATGCGCACTAAATGACCAAGAGGCTGTTGAGTTACGCATGCGCAATAACAGTAAAACAGTGTCCTGCGCATACTCATTAGCATGATATGAGCATTACTATAAATGGATTTTCTATGGATACACACTTCCATAAATACATCATGTGAGCTTGCGCACTAGTATCAATAACCTGTTATTTGAAAATGCATAGGCTGAGAATACGCGCTTATATAACAAAATTATTGTGAGCTTGCGCACTATCATCGGTAAACTGTAATATGGAAATGCGCATCACTAACGAGCTTGCGCACCAAATTGTTTAACAGGTGTGTTTTGGAAGGGTCTGTTCGCCGTGCGTGCGCTAAGCGTGTATAATTTAAGGAACAAAAAACAGTTTTCCGTGTATTATACTCTGATAAAGACACGCGTCGTGGTTTCCTACGCTTCTCTCGTGTTCTCTCCACATCCCAAGTGTCTTTATCAGAGTATAATACACGGAAAACTGTTTTTCATTGCTTTTATAAAATAACTAACTTTTCGAGAGAGAGAAAAATGACGTGAGCATGTATTATGCTCTCATAAAACATGGCTTTTTGACCAATCAGAGCGCGCGTAATATCAAACTTATTTTATAAAAAAAAAAAAAATGAAAATAAATATACATAAATATTAGTATTTGTGAGTTCACATTCTTCCTGTTTCATATGCGCGCTTTCTATTAATGTGTTGCGTAACCCCTACAATATCGTTCATACAATAATCATTACAGTATCGTCTGTATTCTATATCAGATGTTTCCATTACTTCAGGACTAACCGAAATAATAGATCAGTTCAGGGGACACTCCCAGTAGTTAAGGTAACAGTACATTTGTCCAGTACTCGAGGTAAACTTGGATGACTGTCCCTTGCACACGCATCGGTAAACTCGCTCACCGGTGGGTTTTGTCAACGTGTTGAAATTGTACTCTAGAGCAGCATTAGTTGAACATGTAGCACCGACAATTCTTTTACCCTGAAACAAATCAACGACATCAATTTGGTAATAAAAGTAGGATCAAGAAAAAAATCACATCATTGCTTCCATGCGCTGGTTGATTCAATGGTTTGCCTTTGATGTTAGATGAGTTGGTAGGATGGATGGGCGGGTGTGTGGATGTACGGTTAGATACGTGAGTGAATGAGCTGACGGTTGAAAGTCGTATGGTCGATCGGTTTTAGTTATTTGGTGGATTGGTTTGTTTATTATATTGCTTGTTGAATTGGTTGGGTAGATGGGGGTGTACGAATAAATAGGTAAATAGGTAAAATGAGCTGCTCGGTAGGTGCATGGTCGTATGGTCGTATGGTCGATCGTTTTTGGTTGTTTGGTAGATTGGTTTGTTTATTGTTTGTTTGATGGGTTGGGTGGATAGATTGGTGGATGCGTGGGTGGGTGCACGAATAAATAGGTGAATAGGTAAAATAAGCTGGTTGGTGGGTTGGTCCTACGATCAGTCCGTTGGTCGGTCTGTAGGTTGGTTATTAGTTCGATAGGTACTCACACTAGGTTCCACCAACACGAGGTCAGTTTCTGCAAGGTTATTGGCTGTTACCGGTGTACTAGTCGCAATCTTAAACTGACATAAACTAAAGTTAGCTCCACCACTCGCTGCTTCACCACTAGGACCAGGAGGACCTTGTAGTCCCTGTAACCCCTGGGGCCCTTGTGTTCCACTGTCTCCTTTAGACCCTTGTGGTCCCTGAATTCCTTGAGGACCTTGTGGTCCCGGTGGACCTCGCAGCCCTTGAGGGCCAGTTGGACCTTCTTGCTTACTGACGTTGGATATCTTGAAGTAAAATTAAAAACACAGGTTGAATCTTATCAATCTACCTACTTACATGGAATATATTAGAATGTAAAAACCTAATGTTACGTACTATTACAAAAGTTCATCAAATCGTTATATCATCTGCCAAAACTAGTTTTGATATAGACCTCTTTACCTTGGGCGTGATGTTTTCCCATTTCAGACCACGTGTAATTCTCCTGAGAATAAGATTCTTTGTTTGAGTTGTATCCAAATACATGGGTCTTCTCATGCGCAACCGTTAAACAAAGAAATGATACTCTAGGAAATGACACGTGGTCTGAAATGGGAAAACATTGCGCCCAAGCTAAAAAGGTCTATTATATAAAAATGACTGAACTTGAAAATTGACAAAAAAATGCACGTTGTTCAAATATAGTCTCGGGATCAGATCCCATAGCTTTTGATCAGTTTCTTCGATTATATTAGAAACACAACATTTTTTTCATCTTTTAACGTACCTGATCGGTAAGAGAAGTGTTGATGTACATAATAGTATCGTGCAGTGTCTGGTCTGTGGATCTCATTTCAAATGTCGTCATGTTCAGCTACAAAAGGATAACATTCTTATAAGCCCGAAGTAAAAATGACAATTTTATAGACATAAGATTCTTTATTTCATGATTTTGCTGATTTGAGACCATTTACTGAATCCTTTACAGAATGCAAGGAAAGAGAGGAGAGTTTTTTGATGTTTTTTTGCGCTGTTTTTTTTTGTTTTTTGTTTTTGATAGCAAACCAATTATTCAGTGAATGACTAACAAACTTGCGTTCCGACCGAAATGGGACCAAAAATTTTTTTACCTTGTTTTTGAGACTGATGATATCTTTAGTTGCTTGAACACAGCAATCCTTTGCTGACGTGTCGTTGAAAGCCATTTGATTTAGTCCTACCTGAAGATTGGATAGAAAACAAGATTATTATTTCTCATCTCGGTATCCACTTCTTTCTATAAACATACACTATATTCTGACAGTCACTGACAATCACGAGACTTCACATGTAACATTGCTCCTGCATGTTATATAAATAGCAACATAATAGATACAACAATTTTTCTACCTGTTGTTTCAGGGTGTGATACTCTTTTTCCAGTTTGTCATACTTTTCCTGCAAAGACTGTGCCTGCAAGCAAAACAAAGGTCAGAATAAAATAATCACATCTGAAGCAATCCAGCATATAACCTTTCAGTGTTCATGCCTGCGTATCCTACACCTGCATGGTAAAATCGAACATATTTGCAGCAAGAGAAATGTTCATTCACTGTACGTATCTCATGCAAGGGTTGATTATTCGTCAGGATTGCTTGCAGACATTCAGAGATAGCATTGCGACGTAAGCTTTTTACGTATGCAAAATTACACTGTCTTTAAGTGGCTAAGATACCCTATCTATATGTCATGATAACTCTGTAACGCCCTCATTGACTCACATTCAAAGTTGCTAGTTTCTGTTCCAGTAAGGTGATGGTTTTTTTCATCTCGTTCAACTTGTGGTCCATAGTCTCACCAGCTGTCTGTTTATTGGTTTCTGGTGCAGCACCTGCGTGCGATATAATGATATTTATCCCACACCATAGAAAATACAGCCAAACAGAAAGCAGGAAAGCCGTTGTATATTCGTCGGTATTTCACACTACCTGCCCATCATGCACTGCGCGTTGGATCCACGCATTTGTATTTTCTATGGTGTGGGATAAAATGGTTATACGATGATTTCTCGTGGCATACCGTGGATACTAGATTCGAAACTACAAGTGACTGGTGGGATATTCCACGGTATGCCACTCGAAACCATTGTATAACTAGTATATATTAAACATCAAATTCAAAAATCGTAGAGTGACGAGTGAAGAGTGACAAAATGCTTGAATATGCATGATATTATCTTCATTAACTGTTTACATACTCAGAAAACCCTTCGGTCTTAGCTTTTGATTTAACCTTTTTTGAACACGCCACTGAAAGATATTTGAATTTCGTGTATACATATCTCGCCTATGATTGGCTGTGACATTCAACCAATCCTCGATAGCCTGTAAACTTGTATAAAACATGTGTATCAGGGTAAAAAATATCCATGACTCCACCCAACCAGAAGTGTTTATAGATCATATAGACCCCTTGCAGCACTTTGGAATGCAGCCTAGCTCCAATTCTCAGGAGTTTGACTGAAATTCTGTTGTTTTGTCCTCCAAATTGAGCTGCTTCGACGTCACGTACAAGGGGTCTATATATAAAGGTTCAAACTATTGAAAGAATGATAATATAATTGATAAAAATTATTCACTGATGTATATGAATGTCGTGACTTCTTGTCCACAGCTAATTAAGACTTAGAGTAAGATTCTTATTAAATCCATAAATCCCTTAATGCTTTCCTGTGTTATCACGACTAAATCTTTGACAAATATGTACCCAACCATAAGATCAACTAAATGGAATTCAGGGGGGTGAAGGAGTTAGGAAAATGATAAAAATAAGAGACTAGCAAAGACTATTGAAGGGGTGGATCATGAAAAAGATATTGCCTCGTGGGGAGAGGGGATCAATTAATTTTTAACTAATCTTTTAATCCCTCTCCCCCCCCCCCCCCCCCCCCCCCCCACTGCCCAGGTGACAAATAATGACCTGTTGGATCATATCCAAATGCTTCTAAAAGGTGATATAATGTAACGAAATGTGAAATTACGCTCAGTTAATTCCTAGATCAATCAATACGCCTCCTTTCATCTTCTGAGGTGATAATCATATTCTATGACGCTTTGAAGTTGAAGAACCAATTAAGTCTAAGATACATGGCCTTGATTGGATAAAACATGATGACGACACTTTTCAGACTTTTCTTCGCTGAGTGTTGGATCTTTCATCGTTCTAATAATTGCGTTTTGGTTTCTTGTGTCATTAATCTTAGTCAAATAAAAATACCCAGCATTTTTCATTTGACGAATAATTTCTTAAACATGGAATAAGAATAATAGAATAACTTTATTTACACATGAGAAAAAATGATGAGCAAAACAAGCTCGTTACAAAAATTACATCATTGTAATTTCTGCGATTCTCAATATTCTGCGAACTCAGACATTTCAAAGGCTTGTTGTGAAATTGTTTTTTCGCTCAATCAAAATCAAATCAAAACTTATCAGTCGGTACCTTTTATATTTTTGACTGGCGGCAGCGAAAAACCAAATTCCAACGGGAAACTCGCAACTACCGAGTTCGCAGAATATTGAGAATCGCAGCCGGTAAGCGAGTTGCAAACGCTCCAGCATGAGTTCCTTTCAGTATATGATAGCCAGTAATTAAGGGGTTACACTAGGACCTCAAGTAATCTAATTATCAAATTAATTAAAATCAATTAAAATATCCTTTTGCGTTTAGTGGTTTCTTGAAAGATTCCATATTTCTAAATACCTCGATACTAAACTACACCGCAGTGTTTCTTAACCAACATCCGTAAGTGCTTGGTCCAAAACGACCTGAAGCGGACAAATACTTGATGTGTTGAAATGATTGGAGTTTTGGAGTGATTTTCTTTCAAAACAAACGGTATAAGAGGAGGCAAGAGAAACTAGCTAACTCCATCGGGAATAAAAACTTCACGTTAAAGCTGATGCTAAGGCCGGGCATGGATTAAAACTGTACGTCATTCAGGATTTTTTTTCTTTGTCAGTAGTTTTCGAAATTATAGTAGTTTTCAAAGCTTTCACCGACTGGAAAAATTTTCGGACTACTAGTTAGCGACTAGAGTTGTTCAGCCTATTGAAATGATTACTGGTAGTAATGAGGATAGAGGTAAGCAAACTAGGTTTCTTGGTTTGTGCAATAACTTGGCGCTCACTTGCCTTGACCTTCTTCTATCTTATGCAGTCGTTATTTGATGATTAAGCCACACTCAGGCTTAGCCTCAAATGAATGTCAAGAATAAAAGAAGCGAAAATACTCACATACCTTCAATCCTCTCGTTACAGCAATGTCCTCTCACTTTTCCAAATATCAAAAGCATCGTAAGAAGTAGCGAACCTATCGATAAAAGGCATACAAAACTGAACATTGCCATGAATTGGCATCTCATTCGCTGGACCTCATTCTTAGAACCCTTTAAGCTTCTCCTGGATGTCCATCCGCCTTGTCGAACGCCTTGAGATATTTTGGGACGTGGTTGAAGATCTGCAGTGTAATGCGTGTTGTTTAATAGAACAGATTGCTGTGTTCCTTCTGTAGAATTGTCTTTATTTTTCACTGTGCCTAAAGGTTCGTTCAAGCGATCAAACACAGGACTGACGATGAGAGAACGGGGTGTCTTGTATGAAACAAAGTTAGGATTTTTTTCATTAGTGTTTGACGGTAAAACTTTACTGCCAATTGACTTCTTTTTCATTTTAAAGTCCTTTCCTACGGTTCGGTTGTCCGCCATCTTTTTCACTTCTGTTCTGTTACAAGACCTTGTCATCCACGGCTGTGTGCAGTGTCTTGGATACAATGCAGTTTATCCTCACAATCCGTATACAAATTGAAGGGCCTATCAATCGTGCAGGGCGGCAACTGCTCCTAAAATCTATTTACCAAGACATCTATTGTGTTATCCAGTTGCTAATAGTTGCAAGTGCTGCCGACATTTCAATAATGAACGCGGAAACAACAACATTCGAAGCTAGTAATGAGTTAAGGTTATACGAATCACGTTACCCAAGAAGGACTGACGATAACTCTAAGTGTCAGTGGTTATATATGATCTACTGATTGATTTCATACCTCATCCCTTAAAAAGGGTCTACATCCTTGGTTTCAAGTGACTACCCTCAAATGCATTATTATCCATGATTAGGACTAAAGTGCCTTTGGATGGGGTGTTCTAATGGCCGCACCAATGTTATCAGGGGGAGGGCTCCTATTTTAGTCACTATTACAAACAAATCCCACATCTATTGGTTTGCTTGACTGTTGCCAACAAACAAGCAATGATACTTCACTTGTATTGCCAAAGATGCATCAATTGCTACGATTGATACTGATGCCATAACCTACGAAAATCTTCTTTTTTCCGTTCGTTAATAAAGTGGTCATATTATTAGAAAATGTCAATCTCTATAGAACAGGTAACATCATCAGCTTCTCAAGAACTGGAGAATGTTATACAGCTAAGCTGACCACCGTAGTGGCTTCTAGGTGTTCAACAGATTAGCCACCTCACAAGACCATTTTTGCACAAGGGTCAAAACTAAAGAAGTCTAAAGAAACTAAGCAGAACTCGTAAATGAATAACCTTCTTTGAGGATCACCATTCAACAAAGATTAACAGCAACTGACGCTTGGAGAATCATGCACCATTAACAAGTATATGAAGGAATATTGAAAGTTTTAATGGCAAGCATGCGAACTATGTAGTTGCGAGTTCCCGCCGTTGGAATTTGGTTTTTCACTGTCGCCAGTTAAAAATGAAAAGGTACCGACTGATTACTTTTATTTGACGGCAGCGAAAAAAACAAATTTCAACGTGCAGCTCGCAGTTACCGAGTTCGCATGTTTTATGAAAACAGCAGATAAGTGGAATGATATTGCACTTTGGAGCAAGATTATTAAAAGTAAACTTGGTCCTCATCTTGGTAAATCCGTTCTTAATTACATTCCATCACGTTTACTAATTGTATAAGTAACACTGATTATCCATCATCATTAATTCACCAGATTAAAAACGTTCCTTGGTAAAACTATGAGAAGTCAGGGTCGTGTACCTTTATCATCTTTGGTCAGGTTTTGTAGTTCTATCAAGTCGTACATAAGGTTTGGTTTTCAAAGTAAGTCTAACAAAACAAGCCACTTACTTTAATTATTTGTTGATTTAGATAATGTAAACGTATTTTAATGTTTGATGGAACCGTCTGGGAAGATCAGTTAATACATGAATTAATCACATTAACCGATAAATTGGGACAAACTTGTCGACGTACATGTGTATTTGTACGTCAACAGCTCATCGTGGATTTGGTTTGATTGATTTATTAGCCTACACTCAGCTGATGGTTTCTGATTGTTATGCAGTAATGTAATGAATCCCGAAAAAATACGCTACAGTAATAAGTTTTGACAAGGCCATATTTTTAATCTATGTTTTTAAGGCCTACTCATGAAATGTATCGTCAATCAATCAGAACAAAACTTTTGAAAACTATTTTTGCGGCTTCCTCTGTTGTTGTATTCGTAGCTTTGTTTGTTTGTGTTACAATTAGGGAAATGTACCGCGTAGGCTGGGCAGGGGGAAGGAAGTGGGAGGTTGACAAGGAAAGAGCCAAGGGAAGGAGGGTTGAGAAAGTTAATCTGCAAAGAAATTCATTGATTACAGTCAAACCTCTACACCACGGCCACCGTCTGTACAAACGTTTTTGGCCATTGTAGAGAGATGGCCGTTGTGGAGAGGTTACATTATATGTATGAACTCATTTGTAACTGGGACAATATTCCCTGGCCGTTGGGTACTGAAACGATCGTTAGTGGAGGTTCGACTTTATTTATTGTTTATATAAACTTTATTTCTCCTATTAATTGCAATAGTGATCGAAGAGATAGCAACGAGGATTCAGTTGCATCTGATGCCTTTTTGTTGGTTCACAACGCACCCCAAAAGAGAACAAGGAAGAGATCTTAGGAGTGCAAAGTTGTCACAAAGTATTGCAATCATCACTATTTGATGATGAAGACCTCGTCATATCATCACAGTCTCCCTGGGAGAGCACGCTACAGTGCAGTTGATATAGGATCAATCATTGACTGATTATCTATCCGACCCTGTCTAAGACTCAACAGCCCGGCTGGTTGCAAAAAGACCATTTTCAATGCCAAACAATCATTTTTATGCCTTCCAATCTTGACCATCACTTCAGGGGACACAACCTCAATAAATAATCCGAACAGATAACAGTTGAATACGACTTGTGTTGATAATCTAGTTTGGTTTTGCAAGAGGAAGTTCTTTGTGTTTCTCAGACGCAGCTCGGTTCGAAAGGTTAGACAATGTCGGAAAGTGCACGGATTATTAGCGAAAAATATCCAGACGATTTAAAGGACATGAGCGAAATTATCCATGCAAAAAATGTTCACGTACCAGAATACTAGGATTTGCTGTCAACACTTGGAAGGAAATCTTGACAGTGAATTAATTATATCTGGTGGAAATACGTAAATCAGGAAAGTATTTTTATCACATCTAATTTGGGGCAAAGTATGGCGATGTAGGAATGGTCTCGGGCAGTTTATACAATGTCTGCACGCTGTTCACCCGAGTAAATAATCAGATTTTCTTGTTCAGATCCTATCGAGAATCGAGCTCAAACAATGCTTTCGACTAAAATTTAAGAGATTCATAGGTTGGACAAATGATATTTTATAATCAATCCCTCTATAGGAACAGCTATTAGCGAACAATAAGAGAAAAAGTTCATAGTTCAGAAATGAAGGACCATCCCCTGCCCCTTTCCTGCCCCGCCGCCAACGTGTCCTTATCTTGATGACTGAATAAAACCATGCTTGTGCACACGCACATGCTTTGTTTTGTTTACGCACATGAAATTGATGATATTGTGACCTTTAACACGCATACCTCTACACGCATGCGCACAACATGCATATCGTGTCACTTTGAAAATGAGCCCACATGCTCAAGGGACAGAGGTTTTATTGTCGTGACTAAATGAAATCATGCTTGTGTACATGCAACATGATGTTTCGTTTTGTTTACGCACATCAAACTGATGATACCTTTGGGACGTAAACCTCTTTACGCATGCGCATAAGTAGAATAAATTCTACTTGGGAAACGAGCCCACATTCTCAAGGGACAGTGGTCTTAGTCTTATAGCAACTGCTTTAAAAATGTTGCATGTATTTATGCATTTGGTTTTTTATGTGTTTTAAGTATCTGTCGTACATGTGGTGCACGTAAAATTCAAAAGGTCATAACTCGCTCAAATTCAACTACAAAGACTTGAAACCTTCCCAAAAGATGAAATAGAAGGAAAAGAACTGTTATGTATAGACCTTATGCAAAACCCATAAATGAGGAATACAATACTAGTACTGTTTTCCACTCAGGAGCTGATCAGCTGCTAAAGTCATAACAACCAGCATTCGAAAGCATATGCTAAGATTAGTATTTAAGCAAAATTTGAGTACTCTAGCATAAATATTAGGGACGTTACAGCAATTTAAGATTAGAAGGATTTGTATGTAAAACACAGCAATGGCACTGCAAACAATTATCATTATTCTTTGAAACTGTGCACAGTTACTAATTCACTGATGGTATTTCATGAGAAGACAAAATATTTCATCAATTCAAAATATTTCAAAAATATTTCATTAAGCTTTTCCTTTATGCAAATTAGGAGCGACCGATATTGCATAAGGTCTATGATTCAAGTGTTTTTTTATTACATTATTAGTATTTTTTATATAAATAGAAGCATTCTCATACATAGCTTGGGCTAACTGTGATTTTGTTTTCCATGAAATTTTTATTGACTTGCACTGACTTCCACCTGCTAACTTGTCCATTTTTACTTTCTTTCATTCTTTTTTTCCTTTCTTTCTAAACCGGGCACAAGATCACCACATATTCAAACCCTAACCTATTCTACACCACAATCAATCATTTATTGACAGATTCGCTATTTTCCCGGAAGCCCATTAATGTTTCCTCTTTCCCGCCATTTTTCTTTCTTGTTTTTGCAAATCCGAGGATTTTAGCGCATGTCAGGAATGCAGGAGTGGTTGAGGGTGTATGGAATATGTCTGGGGTCTATCAAATTAACAGCCCTATTAACACAGATATTTCCTGAGGGGCCCTTTGTATTCTCCAGTCTAGTTCTCCAATAGCGTGCTGATATGCTAACTCTTTGTATCAGTGACTTCTTGGTGTGAGAGTGCAGCTACCTTTAAAGTTGGAATTTCTTCCAATTTTTTTCCAATGCATACAATAGAGAATCGTAACATATTCCTTTCAGGACAGCCACGTGTTAATGAAAGATCTGTCTGACGATTTTCTCTTACGCAATAATGACATTTTCTTCTCTCGTCTGCTCTTGTCTACTGAATTAACTTCTTGTTTTTCTTCTGGCCTCACCACGCCTGGAATGCAGAGAGTATCAAGGTTTGATCAAAAAGAAAACGGTTCTCGAATACTCTGTATAAATGCATTAGGATATTGGGAGATAAGAGACCAAAGGACTTAGCAACCGCTCCCAAAGGCCGGCCGCATGAACCAGACTTTTTTTCACCAAATTATAATTTCAAATAAGGGTTCATGAATACAAAACTATCACCCAGCAACAATCCTCTGCAGGAGAGCATTCCTTGGTGAACTGAACAAAAATGTCATCACTTACTCGGTCAATATTTACTAACTTACACCTTATTAATTTGCAACGTTTACTATATTTATTTGCAAATCATTCACACTTAACTTCCCATCCGTAACCAGTGACCTAATAGGTAGAATATAGAAGCTCAATGTGTACATTATTTTACAAATGCATTCAGAAATCCACTATAAATGTACTAATTACCATCAAATCTTTTTTTGCCACCCATAAAGGCCTCAAATTGGACTAAAATTGATCTTGAGATTGTGCAGCTGATAACAAGCAAGTAAATGGTAGTTTGCCTCCTTAGTTCGAGATAAGATAACAGATGTAGCGGCTTCAAAGATTTAATACGTTCCTGAGGTCAGAGGTCTGGCTTTTTTTCATATGAGATTCGCTATCACTACGTAATTTAATACTTCTAGCTCCAGGCTGTCAGTGCAGTACAGGAATACAGCACGACAAAATTATACCCTTCACCGCCTTGCTGCAGTTTTCCAATCCTTTCGTTCGTACTTTAGAGTGTTTGGACGCACCATTACTGACAAAACGATGCAAGAAAGCATTGAAGAAGTCACATCTCAAGTTATTCCACGAAGACCGATCTTAGGACGTCGAGTGACTTGCCAGTATTACAGTCCTGCCTTGGTTCTTTCTAGAAACGATGGTAAGTTCTGAATGGTACTCACTGAACCATTACTTTAGAAACTCTAGTATACCTAAAGCGTAATATTATGACTCAAATAGGCTCGTATAGGATATGTTTTGGTTAGTAAACAGGTAAGCTTTGCCGTTCTCGACATTTTAAAGAATAGGAAGGATGTGGGCGATAGATACGCTTTTCTCCTCGCTTCAGCTCATTGGTTTCTTCCCGATTACGATTATCCAACTTTCTCACTGATTTTAAATATTAAGGAAATTGTTCCCAACCAGTTTCGTTTAGCTTTTCTTGCTACCTTTCTTCTTGATGTTAGAAAATATTTAATATTATTCTTATTATTTGTTGTGAGTTTGTTTTTGGCGACAACATAACTGTTTGATGAACCTTCAAAAGCGCATCTTTTTTCTCATTAGACATCCACCTTGTCTGACCCCAAGCTAAAAAAACTTTCTCTGTTCACTGATTGCGAAGTGATATGTGTTTTAATATTCTGGAATATACAACTTGATATATCCATCAGTGGAAAAAAGTTGAACGACGTTGTGCAGACAACGAGGTCAAGAAACATATTTCTCTGCCTGTACTAGTGACTGATTTTTTCCTGTCTTGATTAATAAATTCTATGGGTTAAGGTTTGGAAGTACATAGTGTATACGTGATGAAAATGAAAATTATAGAGTCCCGGTAGAGTAAAGCGCGACGTCTCGCGGGCGTCTCAGTGTCGATCGTACAATAAATTCGCTTACTCTACGATTTCCTTGTGATGCTTCAGAGGTTCATATTTTCAAAACCAAGGAAGTTTAATGATTACGTAAAAACGGGCTTTTGAATATTTTAGAGTTAGGCTGGGGTTTCCCCGCTGATTAATATCTAGTAATTGCTAGTAAATATTGACCATGTATGCGCTGTTGAATACCCTTCCGGTGACATACATGACTGGTCAGTAATCCAGTAATGTTCCATTCAAGTTTAAAACTTTGTACCTTTTTCTCTGCGTACAATGAACAGCATTAACAGGATCAATCAACTGTTATCTTATCAAGATATCTTATTATAGTTCATATCCATCATCCCTGTTCAGATAATTTCATTTACCAATGGTTTCATGAAATCATACTTGAAAATGAGCCATGTGCAAAATTTAAGATAACATGACACACAAACTTAGCCTGACCACTAACTCGTATACTAAGTATAGTAGACAAGACTGTGTTATTTAACATTCTTCAAGCTATTCTCCACTGATAGTTGGGTGGAACAAAGGGTCCTGTCTGACTTCTAAACTGTCATTATTCTTAGCATTGTGTTTCTAATACTCGTTAATGTGCAATACACAGCTCTGTCGGTTCCGCTGCATCCGGAAACTAAAGTAGTACAGCAATTTAAGCCTGCACAATTTCTCCTTCTGGTCTAAATATCTCAGTGGGTTTGAGAGATGGAGAAATTCCACACAAGTCAAACAACTTAAGTGCCCTATATCTGCGGTTTTTAAGAAATTGTGCGACAAAAACGAGCTTTTGTGTGATTACCTTCCATAAATTCTAAAATATTGCCATACCCTTGAGACATCGGCAGGAGTTAAGGTATCGGATGACGGCAATTAAGGCCATTTTTTCCCCAAATATTCTAGCCCGAAGCATCAGGAAAGAGACAAGTCTCCCCTAGAGCTAGGGCCTTTGAGTTTCGTAAATGCATCATCTGAGTTTGTTCAGTGTTTTTTTTTTCTCTCTTCCCATTCTTTTCTTTATCTGCTCTTCCTCCCTTCCATTCCTTCAGTCAAGTAATTCAAGTATCTCATTTTGAACTTTACATTTTTTTGATAAGATTTGTGGGAGAGGGAGAAAGTCGTTTTTGATCCCAGAATCCTTGTTTTGTCTTAAGTAGATGACATCTGTCGGTTGTATTGTCAACATTTATTCTATTTATCCTCTTTGGGTCTAAAGTGACCGACGGTTCATTTCATCTTTTGCCGCAGTTCGGAACAAGGTTATTTTAATACATGCAGAACTGCATTCTCATCAATAAGAATATATATTTAGCAGATTTTTACCTTTACAAGGGTTGGTTTTATGTACGAAAATATGCCTCTTTTTTCAGAGAAAAGACTACAAGTTGTACAAGAATTGTTGCAAACAGAAGAAAGATATATTTCCTGTCTTCGCACCCTGAAGTCGGTGAGTACGAAAACATTACAAATTCTCTGCACGAACCAAGTGAATCCAGAGACTTGAATTTCACTTTTTTCCACTTTTTTAGGTGTTTGAAGATAAACTCTACTCAACTTTGATCATCCCAATTAAAGATATAGAGTAAGGAAAACTTCATTTATTTCCTGATATACAAAAAGTCTTTATCGTGGTTTACTATATCATTGACCATACCATGCATCTACCATCATTTCATGGTCTACCATTGATCAGTTTACATTATAACTTTACATGCCTAACCATTACCTACCACCAGTGAACATAGTTTACCACCAATGACTATAGTTTACCATTACAAACCATGGCTTACAATCAGCAACCATTGCCTGCTATCAGTGACTAACTTTTACCATTATCTATTTTACCATTTTATTGATTATAATTTAATATTGCCTTATCTTAACAGTAGATCAGTTCCCACGCACCAGGGTATCTGACCACTAAGGGTTCTCTTGTCTAAATACACTCTACCACCCATTAGAAAGGGGTAGATTTTATTTCTTATGACGTATTTAAATCTTTTCCTTTAGGACCATATTTCCTGTTGAGTTGAAGGAGATCAGAGACATTCACGAGTGTCTGTACGATATTTTAAAGAAGAGAGTACTACAATGGAATGATCGAAGTACCGTGGGAGATATTTTTGTCAACTTTGTATCTGATAACAATCAGGTTAGTCAACCAATTTAACAATCACTGACCTGACCAATACTTGCAAAAGAAGAGTCAGCCGTTTAGAAATATTTCAATGCTTGATTTGTTTTATTTACAGTTATCAGATCTCCTTGGGATTTATTCTACATACTCGAACAATTTCCCAAAAGCCATTCGTACAATCAACAGATGCGTCAAAAACTGTTGTGGATTCGAGGACTTCTTGCAGGTAGCCCGAGTAAATGTATTTAAACTTAGTGTCCCAAAACAAGTGGCCCGAGTAAATTCATTAATAAAAGGCACCCATGAAAACCACCCTATTCATGATCATGACTGACTACCAGCATAATCTCTAAGATACTATTGAGTGACACAGATGATAAATATGTTATAGAAATTCAAAGTTAACTTTGATTGTTTACAGACGCCATCGACAAGTCTCACCTGCAAAGGGTTAGACCTTCAGGCGTTACTACTAAATCCAATACAGAGGCTACCGAGATATCTTCTCTTGTTCAAGGTAAATAAAAACTCAAGTTCAGAATCCTGTTGCGCAACGCGTTTTATTCTGCACGTTTACTGTGAAACTCTCCGGACTCTATTCTGCTCATAAATGTAAACTTAACAGTCTGTTTTTTTTAACTTCTGCATGTGGTCATTGCAAAGCAACAAAACCCATGCTGATCCGAATTGACAGGCTTCGTGCGAAATGTCTCGTAATTTATTTTGCCACAAGTTTAAGTGAAATTTACACTCAGTACAGAAAAGTGCTTTGTTTTAATAGTTCATGAAGATCAACTTTGCTTTTACTATGAATATAAATTGTAGGAAATGTCTTGACTAGAACTACGTGTTGCAAAGTGTGTGCCATATAATGACGTTGCGTATACGACATCTTTGATATATAGCTTTCTTTCCATCCAGATGCTAAAAATAATCCTTAATTTCGGTGTAAAAAAACGACAATCTTCTGTGTATTTTCTTGTAGCAATTGATCAAGTTTACCGATGTCAATCATCCTGATCGTGTCCATGTGGAGCAGGCCCTGGTGACTTTGTCCGATACTGTCACTATCCTCAACAACTCCATTCAAAGCTCTCTTAAAGTTGCCAATGGATTGACAAGCAGAAAAAGGTAAGCATCAGCGGTCAGCGGTAGAAGCAGCCAAGTGAGACGCCATAGGCATTTAGTCATTCCCGCTTTAGTGTGAAAATCAAATTTTACAAAATTTATTTTCTCTTGGCGAGCAATTACAGAGTCGCAATGAACTGACTTGGACATGCAGTTATTGATTTATGGGATCTAAGCAAGCTGATTGAAGTAGTTCCAATTTGCTTGCTATGAGTTGTAGCAGGCCCTGGGTTAATCACAATAACAGAATGCAGAATAACTGTTGGAAATTTTGTGTTATTTCAGAACGACGCGGCGTCCGTTGAACTGTCAGAAAGAGTCCATCAAGATCTGTCACAGGTAAGATACGAGCTGCACTCAAGTGTAACAAATGGAAAAACCAATAAAGACATCTTGATTTTGTTTACACCATGTGTATCGCTTCTAGGATGATGTAAACCCGGGATGTAAAATTGATAATAATGATAACGTATCCATTTTTTTTTACGATCAGGGTATCAGAACAACACGTCCTTAATTTGCCACGAGATTCAAAAGTCAAATTGGATGAAAGCAGTAGTAGTTGCGCATCTACTCCACAATCTGCGCGACCAGCATCTGTGTGCTCATCTATATCATCAGGATACGCAAGCGATGAAGGAGATAGTTCCCCTTTGAACACCTGCACAAACAACGAATCGACTTGCTGTGAAAGAAATGCCGAGTTTGCACGTCTAGTTCAAGAGGTCAGACAGCAATCTGCACTTGAACACTTAGCGCAACAAAAGTTTGACTTTTCCGTTTCCTGCATCTCACCTACACTACGAAGGCTGCAGATTTTGAGACTTCAAGACGTCAAGAATAAAAAGGATTGTCCTGTGACCCCAAGGAGAAAATGCGCAGTAGCATTCAGGGGTGACGAGACTATGGACTTTGCGCCTAGACGAAAAGAGACGTCTTCACTTGAAGATAAAGAGAACAACATTGACTTAAACAACAACAACAACAACCACAACAACAAACCACAATGTGATGAACTAAAAACAGTCTGCGGTTCAACGGATGTTGACCAGGATACGCAACAAACATACGGAGAACAACTTCTCAATAACCCTCTTTTGAACATTCGACCCAGAGTACACCGTTCCTACTCTGAAGCAGTGCCAATCGACCTCCAGATTGCAGAATTTGCTTCTTGTGACTCGCAAAAGGATTGTGAACTATTGACACCCGAGGTAACTCCTTGTAGCATCAGAAGCAGCAAGCTATCGAGATTTCAAAGATTTAGTAAGAATCGACGCTCGTGGGCTCCCGGGAGCTCATTCTCGACGCAATATTCAGACAATGCTTTTTCCAGATGGGGGAACCGTAGCTCGTTCAGGAGGAGCTTAGGTGGTGATATGTTTGAGGAGGATTCGTTGAGCGTCGTGTCGGACTTGTCTACCATGTCTGGGGAATCTTCAGTGTCGGGTATGTCGACCGCATCAGTACCGGTTTATGGAAGACACGGATCAAAGAAAAGATATCATAAACTGAGGGATCTATTCAAGCAGTTTAGAACAAAACAGAGAGGGTAAGTCATATTAAAGTCTTTACTCACTATGCCACACTACTCTCCCATCTGCAAACCCCTCCCAACACAAAACCCTAAATTATCTGCACCCCTCCACACCTACGCCCTTCCATCTTTTCATCCTACTACTGACTGCATCAGTTTACGAAACCTCTTTCAAAGCCCTAGAAATATTTTTCAATACCATTTCCAGTTATTTTTAGGTCACAGTTAGGAGGAGTAGTAGGACCAGATGGAGGAGGATGGTCTATTAAGCAAGGTGATTAAATAAAAACTTGACCATTATTTTCCTTTTATGCTACAGGTCTTCGTACCAAAACACGATGCCAACAATTCCTCAAAATGATGTCATCAAAATCGAAAGGCCTTTGGTAATACCCCGGATGATGATTTCTACCGTTTAGGACTGGGGATGACACAATTGACTGACATTCACAATAGTAAACAGTACCAACCATTACTTATTGAAAATAACATTATAATCTTTATTTAATCTGAAAGTCTAAGACTTCGTAAATTTAATGTTTTAGTAACTCAGTTTATACAAGACTTTTTTGCATAGCAAATTATTTGTTATAACATTTTTGATGATACTTTGTAGCCAATCAAATTTAATACTGTAACTCTGTACACCTATCATCTGTAGAACTATGTATACAGCTTGTAATATATACACGAATATAAATAAACCCAAATATATTCCTTTAAAACATATCAATAATAATGATTGATTCAGTACGATAATGGATATTTTGATTATATATATATGTGTAGACCTCTTGCACTTGACGTCACAGCAGCTCAATTTGGAGGACAAAAAAAATTTTCTCCTAAGAATTGGAACCCATTGCTGTGCCCTCCAAATTGAGCTGCATTCCGACATGCTGCAAGTGGTCTATAGTATGTGTGATGAAAAAATCTTAAGATTGTAGAAGGAAATCCCAAATCATATTACATAATGCATAATAATATTTATCTTTGCTTATTAATGGTTATATTCTTTAACAACGATTCTTTAAAAATTTTAGTGAGATAAAAAATCAAATTCAGAGTTGGATTTTTGAAAATAATAAGATAGATGATAGGTCGATACTTCAAATTCTTAACTGAATCCATACCTCCCCCTCAGTTTATCATAACCCCTTGAAAATTTCATAACCCCTTCGAGGGTAGAGATAAACTACACAAGATGCCCTCCTCAAACCCTTCCTTTCCATTGGTGATTGCAATCCCCCTCTGTGCGGGAGGTATGGATATTTCTGGAGCTATAAGATGAATGGGTTACATGACAGACCAGCTTGTCATACAGTAGACACATTATAATTATACACTAGATAGTAAATCGTCGCTGCCTTTTCTTTTCAAACTTCGGCTTCTTGTTAAGATTTTAGATGACTTTTTTGCTTGTAAAGCATCTTCTAAGCTTGATATGCTCTTCCTGAAATCAAAACGATAATACAAAAGCTAAGAAAATAACACGAATTTTGTTTGGGAAAAAAAACTATGAATATACATGTATCAGTGATTACGTTCACATATATGTTTCTTTGTTAAGATTTTTCGATCACTGGCATGGCGGTTCCCAAACCGAAAAGCAATGTGGGTGGGGTGGGTTGGAGTGGGAGAGTCTTTGAGGTGACCAAGACTACCAGCATAGTTCTGATGATATGACGATAACAATTTTCAAAATTCTTACCTTTTTTTCTTGGTGAAGATATGTTTGACCACATCCTTGAATTTCTTTTTACCCTGCGCTCCTTCGCGTAGTTTATCAAGTTCTTCTTCACTTTTTAACTTTCTTTGGTTTTCTCCAAAACCAGACGCAATCATTTCTTCGAAATCCATTCTCTCTTCAAGCGAGAGTTGCTTGAATTTTTCCATATTTTGTAAAGTCTTATCAGTAAGAGGTACTCTTTTTACCATATTTTTGTTCAAAGTATTAGCAGGTGAATTATCTGGGGTACCAGACACCCCAGAATCGATCAAACTATCCTTAGACTTGTCTAAGCTTCCTCTACTCGTTGACGGCGATCCCAACATATGATCACTAGAAGCGTTACTCAGTTTTCTGTGGAGATACTGTTGTCTAACTCCTTCAGAAGATGATCTTTTTTGTAACCTAGGGCGTTCCCTATGAACCCAAATGTTCTCCGGTGCATCACATTCTGATTCTCTGCTCGTGTTTCTTGAAGATGTGAGCAAATTATTATCTGACTGTGACTTATCTTCAGCATTAGCTCCCTTCTCCTCTGTACTTGCCTCTCTCAATGGCAAGGCAACAGATACAGGTCTTACTTGTTGAATTGCATGCTTTCTTCGAATATTTCTATGGGTCATGTAGGGACTACCTTCTTCAGGGAAATTCGGTAACACCAGCTCCTCCGTTTCGTTTATCGTTGTAACATCCCGCGTGACGTTTTCCGAATCATTCGACTTGTCCATTTCCGGTCCAGAAATATCATCTGCAGAGAAAGCTGGAGACGGGAGAGGGCTTGTAGGAAAAACGTCACTGTTTTCTCCACTAACAAGTGGATTACACGCCACAATTCTTTGAGATTCATCCGATATTTTTGTATTTTCTAATGAAAGAGAAGGAGATATTGTAGGTGAGGCACTCTCACTGTATGGAAATCTTTCAGACGAGTTGTCCAGTTCTCTTGGGCTTCCTAAGTCTCTTCCAAGTTCAGGTAATGTGCTGGTGCTTCCAGACTTTCCTTCGAATGAGCGTCGCCATTTCTTTGATCTTCTTTGCCAAGAACGCTTGACGGACTCTGCTGCTATTCGAAACTTGCTTTGGCTGAAAAAAGATGTACAAACAATGAAAACGTGTATATATGCAATAATTGAAACTGGTCCAGCTTGTGTGATATATAAAGTAAGAATAAAATGGAGGAAAAGTTTTTACCCGGCAGCCTTGTCGCTTCCTTCTCCTTCCTCTATGATGGCGTTAAATTCCTTGGAATGGTCAGCATCGTAAAACCGATCCAAATCCCCGGTGCTCACTGGACGAGATTTCTTGTCCCCAGACTTCACTCGTTTGAAAACACTGTGCTGTGATTCGGGGCCTGGTGAAACCCTAAAAAATACAATGGTTTTACTATGATTAGTATCTCAGTTCGTCAGCCTTCGTGGTGTTAGTTCGTTTTAGAAATGAAAATATTTCTCAAATTTTTGGTTGACAAGCATCTCAAAGACGGTTAAAAATCATAAAGACTTGGCCGCTATTGTGTGGAAGAAATGGCAAAAGTGAAGTGACGTCACAGTAGGCAAGAAATAGCTGAGTGACTTTACCTGGAATCTTGTGTCGAGCTTGAAGCCAAAGGAGGAGAAGTGGAACTGTTTGGTGGCGAATCAGCTGATGTGGGGCTTGTTGGGGATTTAGGATTACCATCTGTTGCACTCTTGCCTTGACTGGATCTGATCAACAAATAAAGAACAAATAAGCATATCGAGCAACATAAGGCAACCCAGAAAAGCATAACGAGATGTGCTTACCTGCTACTGTCATTATCCTCCTTTGTGATCTTAAGTTCTTTTAATCCTGGTCTTTTTCTTAATGATCTAGAAAAGATAAAAAGATAAAATAAGTCAGTTGATGATGAAAATCAACAAAAGTGCACACTGCGCAACAAGCACCAAAACTGATCAATGGTTAGACAGTGAGGTAGCGAGGGGGACGCAAAGGTCGCCCCCCCACCCCCCTCCTTAAAATTTTTGGGTCGAGCATTTTTTTGTTTGATGGATGATGGTAATGCAGACGTGCTGCAAGGGGTGCATTGATCCCATGTACATGTCTTTATTTCATGGATAAACTAATAGATAATGTTGTTTTCTCGTATTCTTACCTTCGTTTAGTGGATTTTCTACTTATGGAAACGTTGACTATTTTACAGGAACTCTGTATCGAGTCGTTCAGAATATTTATCATATTTTTCATCTTCTCCAGAGCATTTTCGAGATGAAAGCTGTCAGGGTGGGAAGACTCGGTGGATTTGAATAATTGCTGCAGAAAAAGATAAACAGCTAATTTAAAAAGTAGTTAATAAATGTAGATAATGGTGGTAATGGCGGTGGTGTTGAGGATGGTGATGACGATAGGGATCGATGGTAAGCACATCCATGTATGTATGTATGTATGTATGTATGTATGTATGTATGTATGTATGTATGTATGTATGTACGTACGTACGTACGTACGTATGTATGTATGTATGTATGTATGTATGTATGTATGTATGTATGTATGTATGTATGTATGTATGTATGTATGTATGTATGTATGTATGTATGTATGTATGTATGTATGTATGTATGTATGTATGTATGTATGTATGTATGATGGTGGTGGTGCTGATCATATTGATGATACTGATGATGATGATGACGGTGGTAATGGTGGCGGTGATGGTGGCAAAGTAATAGTCTTGTAAAGAACAATTGTTAACGATTTTGAACCAGAGCTAAACCATGCATCCTTACCCTAAGAAGGAGGACGTATCTTGGTAACCGTTGTATAGGAGTGAGCAGATAAGCTCCTAGATCCAGTCCCTCGCAATCTGGATCTGTGGAACAGGCCTGAAGAAAGCGCTTGAACTTTTGTGAGCTTCTAGAAGACTTGTTAATGATAGCCATGGCTTTGGGAAAGTTGTTAACGTAATCAGAATAGATTTTAAGAACATCAATCTGGAAGTTAATGAATAGGAAAATCAATGATACATTAGAAAAGATAGACATGTAGAACTTGACTGATTAACCCAAATATCCCTGCCACCAAATAATCAATAAAATAATAATTATAAATATAATTAATAAGATAGACACGTACTGGAACTAAATTAACCGAATTATCCCCGAAGCGTGACAAAATATTTCAACTATTATTAGGTGATATTTATTAGCATTATTCTGATTTCTGTCTACGCACGATTTCAACCGCAATCCTGACGTCACGCTTTTGAAAAAAAATCATCGATCTTCTTAAGTGTTATTTCCACCCACTACTGACCACTTCTCCTGTCTGCAACTCGCCCACTCATTAAGATATATATTATAATAAGCTATGTTATATATGTTATCTATGCCTGTGATATTTTGGATAGCTCTGTTATCATGTTTTTAGCCTGGTCATAAGATAACAAGTAGTGTTACAGATATATAAATAAGATCTTCAATCGGTTGTTTTATCAACATGTCTGTATCAACTTCCTCAGTATTATCTCTTCGAGGCCAATGCAGTGAGAAACTTCGAGAAATCTGTCTTCGATAAACATGATAGTCGTGCATATGCCAAGGTCTTGTCGTGATAAGATTGACTCAGTAAACAGGAAGCTACAACTCTAGATTTTCATGTCACTTCATGGCGGCATTTTGAATGAATTTTACAAAAATGTCTTTGTCATGTCCACCAACATGGCGGCATTTTTTGATACTTCGATTCGTCCCCGACCAGGCTTGAATATTAATGTCTGCACCCTAACAATGATAGCTTGACTTGACTAGCTAGATAGTACTTACATGATAGGAACTACTAAGCTTGGTGAAGATGTCACCCACGATGCCATATTGTTTCCAGTTTTCGATTCTTTCTTCAAGCTCCTTCATGAAGTGTGTGTGACTTGCACGAATTTGTCCAAGTTCATTTGGAAATATTATGCTGAAGTCAAAACAAAATAATATTACCATACGATAAGATTAGCATGTATGGCACTCTGATAAGCTAGTTATGAGCTCTGATTGTCAGAAGCACCCCTTGCAGCACGTCCGATCCTTAATTTAGAGGATAAAAAAACCTATTGTTTTGTCCTCCAAATTGAGCTGCATTCCGACGTGCTGCAAGGCGGGTCTATAATGTTATTTTCTTTTTCATAAAAAAAGGTTTTCCGTGCAACTACACATAGCGTAACATAGAAAACTGGGCTGGGTGCGGGAAGGATTGCAAAAAAAAAAACAAAAAAACCTCCAGCTTAGGTGCATAACCCAAGTCCATAAATAACTTATTTCATATCATGATATCATATGATTATTCTTTACTAATCGAATGGTACTCACTCTATTTCTTTCGGTGTTAGAAAATTTCCTTCTCTCATTGGATCTTCAAATGTCTATAAAAAAAAAATTCATAGCATCATTTCTGGTTAGTAAAAATCTCGATAAAATGATTAACGTCAACACTATCATTTGTGGAATCTCATAGTCTGTGCTTCCGTTAGTATAATCTAATATAATGGTGGATAACAAACAAGTCAACATCACGGAGGCTACTCAGTGTTTGTCTTACGTTTTTTAAGGTGTTCAAACACGCTAGATATTTCTTCTCTGTTTCTAGGATTTCATTGGTGATTTGAAAACGCTTTTCTGAAATAAAAAAAACACCCAGTTAATTTTACAAGTGATATTGATTGTAGCTAAGCTTATTATTGATATCCTAGCTAAGTGTATCCTGGTCCAACAAAAGGAAAATAACATCTTTGCTTTTTGTTGTTGTTCTTGTTGTTCTACTAAATCACATTCCTTCCATATAAAAATTTCTACACTTGCAATAGCTCCCTTCGTGTCCACCTACCATCTTTCTTAGTCTTCACCGTAGGAGGATGACATGCACACGTTATCCGTCGTTCTCTACCTCGAAATGAAGGCTCTGCAAAGGCGGGTAAAACTAGATTTGCCAACATCTCATGCTTTGCCTTGGTTTGTATATTATTCAGGTGAAATTCTAAAGAAAGTGAAACAAAAATCTTAATGAGTCATCAATGAAACATTTAGAATATTCCTACTTGGGTTTTACACTCGATAGCCAAACGAATAATGATGGGGGAATCGTTTGTGCACCTCATGAAACTATAGTCTTAATGTTCGAGACAAACACGAATAAGAAGAAATGATTTTAGAAGAACGCCACGCCCATGTAACAGGTTTTGCAGGTGAAACTAACAAACTCTACTGCTGGGTCAGTAATGATTTCTAGTACTGATTCAAACCTTTGCTTTTGATCTCTTGAATTGCATATCTTAACAACTTCTTCGGAAGATAACTTAATCAGTTCATTTCCGAAACATTATCCAATTGTCTTGTCCTGTTCCTTCCGCAAGACCGCAGTCTAATTATCTTATCTCATTCGCCATCAATTGATCGGTTTTTCGCACGAAAACGTACCGAAAATCAATAAATATTACGTTGTTATCAACAAATATGTATTATTAATTGCTGTGACATTTGAACATACCGTCAGTACGAGTCCCGACATATCAGTAATGAGCTTAAGCTAATTGAAAGAAATTTCACATTTATTTAGCATCGATAATTAAGAATAAGGTTTCCTTGTTTGGTTCCCACCATTGTTTGTATTTTGTGGTTTTCGGGTCAATTATAATCGTCAGAAACTGTACAAAATGATCTGTTATTTGTCACTCGAATCTTGTTCAATAGCTTCAAATCACTGCCTCTTTACATCGGGATCACGGTCTAATGCCCGCAAGCATATCCGCATGAAACAATTGCATCCTGTATCATAAAGCGCATTTAGTTCACTGAGGGTGGTCCATACTTCCCACCAATAAATTATCACGGCTCAAACCCGGTGTGATGGCTATTAGGTAGAATTTTACCACGCTTGATCAGTGTAGTGATGCAATGATGTCAGCGATTCTGACTTCAAGTACTTTATGCTCACACTGTGACGTCATTAAAACTTCCCGACACTCAGACCAAACAACAAGTACAAAGTTGTTTTCTCAACTTGTTGTACATCCTAAGGTTTTGTGCTTCTCAGTATTATCTACAGTATATGATTAGCAAACACTAACTAACTACTGATCTTGAGTGCAACAGGTCATAATCAGTCTTGATTCAAAGCGACAGGTTTTTTTTCCAATTCCGTTAAAAAGAGACACCGGAAGAAAATAATCTAGTTTGAAAAACTAGACATAATTGGTCCTTCAAGAGCAAACAAATTATTAGACTGAGATTGTGTGTAGATATGTAAGCATTTATATCAATAACAACCTTTTTCAGTCACTTTTAAAAAGATGTTGCAGATCTTAATCATTATTTTGGTACTCACCAGCGTTACAAAACCCTCGGGAGCCTCTTCGTTTTAACCCCACAGGATAAGCTGGCGTTAGAGTATTTCTTCTTCTGGCTAGTGATGTGAGAGCCGGTACCTGATAAGATAGGAAATGAATCTATATGAAGTGTTATCGGAGATATATTTTTACCTCTCATTTATATCAACTCTTAAGTAGTGTGAGAGCGGTCAGTTGTGTAACATCGCTATTAAAGGAGTAAAGACGGGACTTTACCAAGATAAAAATACAAAGACATGACCATCAGACCAAAAAATTATGGTTTCATAAGAAACTGAAACCTAAATTCCCACACTCAGCTCAAGAGTTATATTTTTAGTACTCTCTTGACTTCCTCTTTACAACGTAACTACGAATAGACAGCAGCCAAGCAGGCATCCAAAGCCGTTGGAAATGTAAAACCATACCCTGGCCTTGAGGTTGCCACTGCGTGATTCAAACTATGAAGTTCATCCTTGAAAAATTTAAAGATCGTCATAAAAAAAAAAAGCGCAAATTTAGAAAACTACAGGGTCGCACAAAATAGCCTACACATACATTAACTTAAAATGAAAATTTTTGGGAGAAGATAATAGTAACTATCTTCAGAAGACTTATCCTTGTAGCTTACAAAATAAATGTGTACCTCACAATTCAACTACAGTTGCATAGGATTCATGACACCCCGCTGAGTGTAGTACTAAAATCGATAGCAGGGAATCATAAGAGTAGGTCAATAACTATTGGTATTAAAACCCATGTAGAGTAGGATAATCTAAATATAGTGTCATATACAGTGTGATTAATTATCCATAGAGCTCACAGTACTCAGTTTATGTTCAAATGATGGTTGTGTAATTACTACACTTGATCGATCTCATTGCTTTGTCGCGTGACTACAACACTCACTTCATGTGGAAAATCGCTTATGGTTCATGATCATCAAGCTCGACAAACTGAATACTAATTAATGCAAAATAAAGTTTTTAGAGACCCTAGTGTCGCTGAGGAAACTCTTATTTCAACTGAGATTATGACATATCAGTAGTCACGATCAGATCTGAATCTTATTCACGACTCTATCTTTCAACCACGGAATTTCCAACTCCACAAAACCCCTAAATCCGCATGTTTAGTCAAAGTTGTACAATTTAGCGACAATCCATCATCGCTCAGCTCATTTACATGTTCAATCTTTTACTGTTTATTTCAAACCTAACCTTAAATCCAGGACACTAGAACAATAATCTCAACGGAAACAGACTGTTTATTCTGTTAATGCTACTGAAAACCTTGAAAGCTTGCCATTTTAAAACAATTACAGTTGAGCAAACGCTGAACATCTTGGCAGCAAATGTGATAAGATTCGTGAATATTGCCATGTTCTGATGCAAATCAAATGTGTATTTCTCAGAGTTGCCCTCATTTAGTGTACTATCACTATCCGAACAGGAAATATACAATCATTAGGAATTATCTGATTGAATTGGTCGTTAGTGAACAAGCTATACAAGACCAACATTAGCGAACAGTAAAGTTCAATCACACTTCAAATAAACTTCTTTCGAGACTAACTTTACCACATGTTGTAACTCAAAAAGACCAGTAAAAGAACATCCACACCTAGGCTTTTGTATCCTAAATTTAGCTTTAAAAATAGTCTAAACGATCATTTATTTCTACTGCTGTTTATAGTTTAACCCACCGTGAAAAAGTAAACTAGTTCCAAGTTCCCTACGATTGTGTCAAGCATTTTGCCTTTGGCTTTGGCCTTTCTCTTCCATCTAAGCCGACCATAGTTGAGATCTACCTCTTCTCTCACCACTGCAGTTACCATTGCCATTGAGTCCGTTTATTCTTGACTCAAGGTGTCAATATTCTTGTATAATCCATTACTTTTGACTCGCTTAGTGTGCTGCCTACAGCCATATTGTCCTTGCTTCTGTTCTACGTAGTTCAAAGGTGATTGATTTGTTTGAAAGGACTTGAATGCCAAGATAACCCACGAGCAATCATTGGTCCATGCCAACAAAAGCCGGCATGTTAAGAATGTAAACGGGGATGATTTGGAAAGTAAAAAATAATCCTTGTCTACCGTTAGAAGGATATCACAATACCTGTAAGTGAATTTTGCGATTATTCGTAATCCAGAAAACTATTGTTTGCCCCGATGAAATCGAAACCTCTTTTCTACCTTGATAACTTGGAAGTGTATATTTAACTCCTATATTTATTTTCAATAATACAATACTCAAGTACCTAAGAGAGTCAGTGTAATATATTTTATTTTATTAGCGCTAATGTATTTTTGACATTTTAAGTAGTTTCCTAATAAAAAAAGTTCCAAAAAGGAAAATTATTTTATTTTTTTGAGAGAAAACCATAAGATTGCAACAGTCTTTAATGATGTTTCAAGATATCAAAAGCCAAGTTTTATTGATGAATTTTGCTAAAGTCTGGCTAATAATTTAATAATAATTTAATATAATTTGCCACTATAATTAGGACCATGTCACTCTACTGATCAGCTTACGTCTTGAAGACAATATATATTTTATTGGAATATCATTATTATTAATAATTACTATAAACTATCTGAAAACTGGTATGCTATGAAGCAAGCACGCTGGGATTGTACAATGGGCTAATTGAACTTTCAATGAACTACAGGAGAGCAAGCATTCGGTTTTGATTAACATGTTGAGTGGCGAGAGCAGTTTTAATTAATCAATACTGATCACGTAGCTCGCGTCCAAGACGTGATGACCCACACATCGGGGAAAAAAATAGGACTGACTCGACTTCGTCGAGATTTAATACTGTCTAAATGGGTCTAGTTGTGATTCTTTGCACTGTTTTGTTTGACGGTTTTTTATGCTTGTTGATCAGGAGGCTGGCGCCCGTCTTCGCGTGATATCATAACAAACAGCAGGAAAATATGAGCCCTTTAAGCTATTCTACAGTCATTTAGGTCAGCGGTATTCACCAGGAATAATCTTCAGTTATACCACTAATCAACTGAGATCTAAATAAATTTAACTTCGAAGGTCTTTTCGGAGTGAATAAGGCTACTAAGGAGGTGTGTTGTCGCAGGCAATTTTTAATAACTTTCCTAGGTGGGGTTGGTAAACACCTATTGACAAGAGATGTGCACAAGTACAGGAAAGCAGAGTGTCTCAGTTCATAATTGGATTCAAATGATGATCGTTAATTGACTTAGAGTTGACATTTCTTAGTAAAACTCTAAATCTTTTTGCCATTTCAATAAAAAATTCCATCGTAATAATGTAAGATTTCACTCTGGGCTTACAGATTCTCACACACTTCACCAAAGTATTAAATTAACTATTAGCTACTCTGAGTTTGGATTTTAGGGTTATCCAGTATGAAGAAACTCATTTGCTCAAATCATTATCGTTTGTCCTAGCTTCTAGAGATCACATTTGCTAACAGATAATATCATCATCAGTTATTCACTTTCGCTAACTTCTGTCAGCATTTTGTATCTGATCCACTGGTAAATTGTGGAAGGTAAAAATCAGGAAGCGTTTGGGCTTCTATCAAAATTATAAACTGAATCACTGCTATGGACTGAGCGTCCTTCGAGCTATGCCTGGTGCGATGCGCTTGCGTTTAAAAGACGTTTTCTCGTGATCTAGAACATAGTTGTTATCAGAAGATTCGCCATGTCAGGTACTAACATACTAACCTTCAGTTTTGAGAAAAGCTGGCCCATATCATTTGTACCAATTCAATATACATAAATGCATGTATATGCGTATTAAGCTAAGTAAAGTGTTTCACACATCTGTGTTTACTAATGTAGTAACTTACCAGCTCATTAGTAGAACAAAGGAATGAATGTAGGCGTCATACTGTCAATTTGACCAAAAGGCACCGCTTCTTATACAACCAAAGGAAAACTAAAGAAATGTGTTTCACTGTCAAACCACAAGAATGTTCACTCCTCTTTGAATGATGTACGAGCAATTGAGCGTGTAGCTACAAGACTGATACACCCTTCCAAGGAGAGAGTATTTATGATACTCACAAGTGCCTTTCAGTATAAACTACTTGTTTGTTGTTAAGTGCTCTTTTGATTACAATGTAATTAAGTTGTGACGTCGAAGGCATGCTTACACGCACACACGCTAGTTTGTTCATCATAATAAAATGAAAATCTAAGCCGTACAGATGTGCGTCGATTTGCAATTGGCTGCGTCAGTACCCATGTTGATGCATTGAACTCTTAAAAAGTATATTGTATACGACATTTTCAAAGAATAAATGCGATCAGCTATCGAATCACTAAGCAACGAGTAACTCCATACAAAAGAATTGGTCTTGAAATAAACATCTGTATCTTGATACTACACGAGAATGTCTAGTCTTGTAAGTGGGGTAACCTGTTACAGTACTTAACTAATCCAGGGAGTTTCGAGGAGCGGGTAAACATGGGATAATACCGGATATATCCTAATAACCCCACCGACCTGTACCTTGAATGTAACTTTGAAGCAAGGCCTGTAATGGTTATCTACATCTTCGGTGTGAAAACTATATAGAACAACTTACTGGTCGATGAACGATAACTTGAATTGCGTTCACAAATATACTTTTTAAAGAATATACTTATTTGACAAATCTTATATGTATAAAAATATATATATATATCCATGTCAAGGTTTGGATTTCATAAAAACGCTAATGCAGAATACTATAGTTTACTTGACTGGTTTATGAAGTAAACTGATGTGAAAAACCATATCGGATCACGATGTTAAGGTTTCATGTAATCCATACTAACTTGAGATTATTTTCTTGTATTTTGACAATATTTCCTTCTTTATTTCAGGAAATTGTTGTGTTTTTTTTTATTAGTAGTTGACACTTTCTTAACACGAACCGAACAAATGCAAAGATGGATTATCTAACCATCTGTAGTAGGTGTTAAAAACTACGCCGGAGACAACTCAATTAGGCCAGGATTATTACTCCGCGCCCGGTTCTCCTTCTACTTCGACATTAACCCAAAATGTAACAAGATCTACATCGTGTTACTGAGACTAGTTTTTACATTCCTTCTAGCAATTTTCGACTTACTTTTTGTTGTCCATTGTTTTCGATCATTTCCATTATCAAAGTCACGATAATCCATGTAAAGTTTACGGCACAAAAGAACACTGCCTTAACGTTGAACTCCATTTTTGAGTTTGGAGTTGTTGTGGAGTAAGAGTCAAAAGGCTTGCATGTTTATCTTAACTCCAAGGAAACAAAGCTCCAAATCAACAAACAGAAGTCAGCAAACCCTTTGTAGAGCCGAAAGTCATTCGTTATTATCACTAATGCAAGGCAAACAAAGGCAAACAATGCCTAAAGAGAGAAGAGGATTTAACTATTGTTTTTAATTGGAGGTTTTGTTATCCGTGCGTGAATAATTACTCTTACAAAACACACGCACTCACTAACCGACTGAGATTCATAGATATATGTTAGTTTTTATATCGGAAGGAATTCATAACAACTTTTAAGATTAATCTTCTAAGAGACGCACATTGTGTAGACCAAAGGAACTAATACGGCCGCGCGCGCCAAGTTCGCGGTAGTAGAATTATTAATTAGACCTCACATGGGTATATGGCCAAAGCACGGGGTCAATAATAGACAACCATTTACAAGAAGGATTCAATAGGAATCATGCCAAAACATTGGTATAATGGAGTTTGTGTTATAATGCTGTTTTGAGTAAACATGACTGTAAACTACGTCGACTTTTTGAGAATAATAAGTTATGAATTCAAATTTAAAACGACGTGATTGAGAAAGAAAACTCTAGAGGACACTGGTCACAAAAAGTCCAGGCGATTAAAAATCCGCGTAAAGGATTATTGGCAAGAGTCTAAAGCCACTGCAAGGCTACCACAGGGAGCCCAAGTGTGCTCTTTCGTGCAGTAAATTACATTAATTAAACTGATGTTTGTGGTTAACAATAAATTGCATTTTTTCGAATATTTTTATTCATCTACGTTTCTACGCTAGGACCGAGTTTTACCTCAATCGGAGCCATTTTAGGAAAAATAGCAAGGGAGGATTATCGGCTATTCCAGTCAGCCAGTAAATTCTTCGAAAAAATGTGATATTTACTTGCACAAAAACCAAGCTCGGGCTCCCTGTGAGGTTACTAGGGGACTCATTTAGATTTCTGTACTAAGCCGTAAAGGCAGGGAGAGTTCGTAAAATATAACAGTCTTCATCTTCCCTCATGAAACTAACTGATGCACCATATTCTAGCTTCCCGGCTAATTGGATGAGCAGTAATCTCAAGTCGTGATTGGCTAACAGAATGTCCTTAGTCATATTTTGCCGCATGCCGTGATTTGTGCGCACTTCACTAATTACTTGTTGAAATCTACTATAGGTGGGGCAGGCCTCTGCCTTCTGTACCATTGCAAAGTAAGACAGTTTACTTATATTTCCTCTAGCTTGGTCTTGTTTGTCCCTTGCTTTGCGATCGCAGTTCGTTCGAACCCAGGTCTTCGCTTGTTGAATTTGGCGAATAAAAACCCTAGATTTATTTCCATGGTTCTCTCAGTTTTTATCATAGATTTCATTATTATTATTATTATTATTATTATTTATATCATCATCATCATCATTATTATTATTATTATTATTATTATTATTATTATTATTATTATTATTATTATTATGGATTCTAGATTTTTGCCTGATATTAGCCAACCGGTTTATTCGAAGGAATACTTAGTCAAAGCAATGAGCGAAATCTAGATGTGTACGAACGTGTTTTATATAACGGATTCACCTGCCGGAAACTAACCACGTTACTTGAAGAAGAACAGTTTTTAAGCACTATGAATATAGTTATACTATAACTCTTACATAACGTGACAAGACAACCAACCCTTTACTCACAGTACTGACTCATTTAGTAAGTTAGAATCAATAAAAACACGCAACTATTGCTCCTGATTGATAGTTCGTTGTTTGTTTGCGACCAACGAAGCTTGTATCACACGAGAACGTCCAATATACGAAAATTTCGCATCATCCAAGCGCGTGTTCAGTTTGGTTGCAATATCCGGGAGCAAAACCAATATATAGCTTTGTAGAAAATCCGAAACGAAGGGGATTATTTAATTAATTAAAAATCTATGTCGAGACATTTATTTTTTTTATAACCGATGCAGGAAAAAATGAAATCTGACTATTCATGATAAGGTTAATTAGCGACGATGCAAATAAGTAGAGGCACACTTCAGCTCACTTAAAATGCGTGAGCCATAAAATACTTTGGAACATTTTGTCACGAATAATGTAAACCAAGGTACAAGAAAGAAATGGCTTGAATTTGCTATCCGCGGTTAGCCTTACACTATGGCTACTCCAATTCGAAAACCTTGGAATGACTCGACAATAGATAATAAACGCAACGGCCCATGTTTTGATACTGAAGGTATATTGTTTTATACAAATCACTGGCTTGTTGCGAAATAAGTGATATTGATACTTATATACTTTAAGCTGTATTCTATCATGATACTCTCGAGTTTAGTAGCATTATTTAAAGGTGAAGTATCGCTGATAACAACCCTTGAACTGAAATGATCAATGCTTTAAATATCCATCGGAAGCTCAATCCTAGTGTCGTAAAAATGTATGCACTGAAAGGAGCTTCTTTGTGCGTTTACCAAGAAATTGGGATTATTACTCAACTTATATCATATATCTACTCGACTATTATCATTAATTTAGTTTTGAGCGTAGATAACCCTTACCTCACTGCCTCTTCTTCCCATCCGTCGAGGCAAAGCTGAAACGGAGCTGCGTCTGTGTGCATGCATTTGCATTTGGACTTGCGATGAGCGACGGCCCATTCGAAAAGCAGGAGCCGAGATTTTACGAGTGACGGAAGGAAGATCAGCTTGCTGTGGAAAAAGCAAGGGAAAAACAAAACTTTAAATGATTATCCAAAGATATGGAGCTACATGGCACACTATCGACTGAAAAAAAGCTTGAATTATAGATTTATAGTTTGTGCAGCTTCACCAAGGCCAATCAGACCTTGTATTTGTTTTTAGATTGTTTGTTTAGGGGTGGCACCTGAAAACTGCCTTTCTGTCGCTACCTCTTTCAAAGTAAAGACACTCCTTTATTTCATGTTATGATTATGAAGAAGTATGCTAGACAACCTGTTTATAATGTGTCTGATTTAGCCTGCTCTATGTGTTATACATCAATAATATACATAAAATTACGAGGATTAAGGCAGACTTAAATGAGCCTTCCTGTTGGATTCAGTGTATGTTTTTTAAGTCATGACGACTTAAACTAATGTAGTAAAGCAATATATTATTAGGATATTTTGAAAAAAAGGCCTTCATTACTGGAAGGAGCAGTTGATGATAGCTAACTTCGTTATTGGATGATAATAACGATCGAGTAATTGCTCTTGAAAACTAAAGATTTGTTGACAGTTTGTAATCCATACGATCAGGCTGGATACAATGGATGGCCAGCAAAGTACACATCAATCGGTTTGGATGAACGTAACACCTCTTTGAAAGGATTTCGTGTACAATTTATGACAGAAAAGATCGAAAATACTAAAGTATTATGTAAGCTCGCATTGATCCTGCCTCGCTAGGTCTCAGCTCAACCGACCAACATGCACAAAGGTATGAATTTATTGCGGAAAAACCGAACTACTCTTACGTTGTTTATGAGTTGCTGTTCTAATCCTTAGGACTTAACTTCAACACTTATTAGTTGACCCAGGGAGATGGTTGAACACTCAATGTTTAATATACCAGTCTAGAATACTGAGGTAGTGTTGCAAAGCGGCTTGTGCTGGCAAACTAAATATTTGCAGTATCTAGACAAAGAGTAAACTCAATGATCTATGGTCTCACCTCATCATCGTCCATAATGGTACAATAGGTTGTAGAAAGCCGTCTACACACCATAGGTGTCAAAAGTCATATATACAATCACTTCAACAGTTGATCACAAGACATCAAGTTGTTGTAATCATGCACTCATCTTGTTATTCTATTTTCAACATCATTAGCATCCCACAGCGCAATCCATTAGTGGTTTCATGGACCAATAATAATTTACAATGCTAATTTATGGAACTATTAGCATCTGAAGAAGTCCAATATTCAATGTTTGGGTTTATTCACCAGCCAAAACGTCAGGAAAAAAAAAAGGTTAAACAGTGTCCCTGTATTTGTAGACAACTCAATGTCATTTTTAAATTATTCAAGAAGATATTTATGAATTCAGTTAAAATGCGACTTGGAATTAAATAATTTTATTGAGCAATGAACGTGGCAGGCTTGAGAAGTCACACTGAATGTGTGATATCAAAAACACAGCAAAATACTGATAGGTTAACAAAATGTCACATTAAGTTGGATATTTTTGATATTTTTGCGGTCATAGAGATAAGATGAAAATATTCAAAATTTAAAAAAAAATTCAATTGAAAAAAAACTACAAAAAAGATAATACGTGATAATTGCAGTATAAATGACGACATGCTCACGTACGAGTACTCAGAAGCCGAGATGCCCACACGAAGAGGTCAAGTGTCCCACTTCTCCTAATCGTGACCTTGTGAGATACTAATATAAATGATGACTACTCAACTGTCAACAGGTCATGCACAGTATTAAAAACCTATTGCTAGATACCTAAGCCTGCTACACTGGAACTATTTTTGAAGTCTGTAACCCTTGCAGCAATGCTAGGGCCTCGTCTAGAAGGAGGAAAGTGATTTCGCCTTTGTAAAACGATCGACTTGACTACTAATACCGTCAGTTAGTTAGCAGCCCATTTTAGCTAACAGCCTACGCCATGATTATAGCAATGTAGTCAGTTCTCCACAATTCATTCGCTTGCCTGAAAACTTCTACAGCTAGTTGTAGATACTGCTGCAAGATAGTTACCTAGATGGTCACCGACAAGGTCAAGTATTCATACATGGCTTCTTATCATCTGTTTTAACTTACAAACTTTAATAACAAACTTTAACAAACTTTCTCTCGATAAACGGTTTTCAAGTGCTTGCAAGATATTTAGAGATAAATATGGAACAATAATAGCTTTATGACTGAACTGTGAAAAGGTGCTTCAAGCTGTCTAACAACACTTGATAGAACGTCGTCTTGAAAGGATTATTTAATTAACTCTCCAAATTTCTCTACAGTTTCACGTTTGAACCAGTAATTTAAAGAACAGTTCACTTGCCCAATGTGTACAATAGTATGTAAATGATTAACACTTACTATAGAATAAAGGACTAGTGTAATACTTGTTATTTAGATTAATGAATTCTCTTCAAATTAAAGTAACAGAAGAAGGTGATTATTAGTTACTTGCCGTTTTCGAAGATCCTTTATGACAGCTCATGCCTATTGTACGAAAACGTTCCTAATCCGATTGAACTACAGACGCTAAGATAAACGAACTTCACGGTGAACTCTTTTTAAAACTCGTTTTTAGCATTATTTCCAGCTAATTTTGTTTTTTAGCTGCTTTAGGGATACATAAGTGCATATCCCTAGAAAAACCGATTGGGACAACCCAGGAATCTAGCTAAATGAGGATTTAGGAAGAGTCTTCCTATTGGTTGGAGTTCGTTGATGTATTTGTTCAAGCTTTTGATTTTTTTAAATTTGTTGAAGTAAGTCATAGCCTTTTATCAACACCACATAAGTGCACCTATACAATCCGACCACTCAGTATGTGTAAAAGTTAACCGACCTACATTGATCGATCTTTTTTGTATGTTTATGACAAAAGAAACTCTGTAATCCGACCCATACCTATATATACCGACCAATTCCCTAGTCAGTGTTCAAGCAACATCATCTTCCAAAAAAGAACAAAAATGCACAACGTGCACAGAAATAGAAAACTAGAAAAAAAAATTCGTGGAGAAAAATGCCTTAATTTTATACATGACTGAGACTCACCTAATGCAAATGATTACATATCTTTGCGCTTACAAATTATACACACTTTTTGTATAATTGATATAGTGATCGTAAAAGATAAGTGTGGAAAACATCTGTTGCAGTTAGCTATTTTGCCAAGAAAGGTTAGACAAGATCAAGAAGGCCGCACGGCAACTAGAGCAGTAAATATGCGAGGTGCTTGTCAAAGGTTTGGTATGCGTCCTGACAGGATACTTATTCTATACAATTAACACAATTCTTTTCCTTATGTAAACCTCATAAAAGATCATTAATTGGTCTCGAAACAAAACAAATGTTTGCAGAAGAAAGTGTTCTTTCCTTTACACGCATTGTCATCGATGTATAGCCTTTTTGACGAACAGGAGAACAAAGTATTCCTGCCTTCCAAAAACTGATTCATGAGGGAATAACAACATAAAAATCTGCAACAGGCAAACACAAAGCAATACCACCTATTGCACTTCGGTTCGTTCAGTTACATAACAACCTTCGTATACCTCTAGATATTTGAAAGATGGGAATATCATAATATAGCCATACTGCAGACTGATATAGGGTTAGGCATTCATCATATGATAAAGTTCCTCAGTTTGAGCTCCTAAGTTGCAAGAGAAGATGATTTTACTGTTCCCTCAAAACATATATGTCTCTATCTTTTTCAGTAGTTTAAAACTGTTCTGCTATGTATACCTTCTGTGTTTTCCATTTCTGAGCTAGCTGACCTCTGATCAATATTTCAATCATGGGTTATATCCGTTGCATGATATAGGAATACCAGATGTACTCACCGATTTGCTGTCCTCCATGCCGTCTTTAGGGTCGCTATCACTGCTAGCACTCAAACACTTGCTGTCGCTGTGTTTGCCTTCTCTTGACGACAAGCTCTCATTCGAAGACTTTTGTAAGCGAGCCTAACAAACAAAGTCAAAATCATTGGTCAAAGATAGTGAGTGGGGTTTTCAAAGTTGTTAATGGTCTTGTCTAATTTCAGTCTTCACTGAGCCACTTAACAAAGTGATAGAGATTTGCCAACCCTTGTGTGAGAAACCATGCAACTTATTCTTTCGTTTTATCGATTATGAACTTTGTTTGTCGAAGAGTTACGTTAAGGTTGAAGAGTACCTAGAAGTTCACAGACTTACTGCATAGAGAACATGATTTAATACAGTTATTCTAAATCGGCTACCAATAAGTTTTTTTGTTTTTTAACAGTGACAATTATAGTTACTCAGTAGTTAAATACACTTGAAATCCTGGAATTGAGTTGATAACATAACCTGTCATAGCTTGCAATATGGCAACACAATGAACTTCATTACAAATCACTGCACTTAGAAACACCATTTCTGTTAGTTTTATGACCAATATAGGAATCTCACAGGATCTCACAGGAACGCTATAATTCTACCCTAGCCCATCTAACGCACCTGGCATAATGACTCCAAAATCGGCAAGGTTTGAAGTATTTTTAAACTTACAAGTCAGACTTTCATCAAAATTTGTCAACACAAAATAACACTCCAACTCAAGATGGAGCCTTCAGAACGACGACCACTGAAAAAGGCTATTTCATTAACCTTGCCCCTGGATCATAGGTCAGTGGAAGCGATTCTACCGGCTCCTACCTAACACCTACCATCTACCATCCGATTGAAAGCAGAGACTGACCGAGTAACCGCGAACGTGTGTTCACTTACCTTAACATTCACCGTGTACGAAGAGCTTCCATTCCCTGTTACCGATAGTTATAGTTAACCAATAAAATATGTGTTTTTATACTCTTAGATTCTCGGAATTCCTTTCCTGGTTGTATTTTTTTAGTGTAGTTTTTCGTCACGAGAAGTTGCCGATTGTTGATTGAAAACCAATCTTCTTGTTCTTCTAGTCTGCTAACTTGTTTACACAGTAAAACACAAGTACCTCTGATCAAGAGGGGGTTGTTGTTTCTTCTTAATGATAGAGAAACGATTGAATTTTGATGATAAATTCGACGTATTCCTTTCCCACGGTGTATAAAGGCATTCCATTGAATGCTGCTCAGTCTTACTCTTCTTATCCTTGCGTTGTGTTATTTTAAGTAATAATATACCTTTGTTGAGAGGTGCTCTACTGAATTGGCCTTTTAATACGACGTGTGTCAACACTATAAGGTCAGTACTTCCTTGCTATCCAGTCTAATATTTTGAAAAAAATAATCTTTTCTTTCATATTTTTTCGTTTGCCAATAAAAGTATTTTACAAAAGCAATTATTTAGAAACTGGCATTAAGGTTGATCAAGTTTTTATTGACAAACAATTACGATATAATTATGGGTATCATTCACCAGTTTACTTTATATGTAATGTTTTCTAATCACTTCCATCACCATGTACCTGACAGCAGTCCGGTACGTGCGCCAAATTACCAAACATGACCACACCACATCGTAACTAGAAACATTTCTTAATACAAATTGTCATAAATATGATGTTTCTGCCGGCATTTCTACGATTCAGGCTCGAATCCTAGGACATTATTGGGGATATTGAAGAATGAGTGGCCACAACCGAAATTTGTTCGTCCACGGATCACTCAAATTACTCACCTTTTAAGATCATATCTTTTCAATATCCACATCATGTTCATTTATTTTTGGACGCTTTGTTACATATTACCTACCTTCTGCTTCGATTCATCGGGTTCTTATTTATGGAAAATGCCTGCTTTTCATACTGGCATTGTCGCTTCACAGTGTAAGTTGTTTGTTCTTCATCAAATACGTCCAAGTATACACACTAAATTTGTCACCTCATTATCACCAAGGCCAATTCATTTCCGTTTTTAATGAGCTGTTTGCCCAACATATAAAAGAACAAACACAAAGCAAACTGCAAAAGATTTGGTAGTCAAGTACTTTTATCACAGCCAATTGCTATATCTGTTGTATTGGCTTTAGAATTGAGCCTTTATTTGCGCTAAGAGTTGTTTATAGAAACTTCACTCGGTCTTCACCAATAAGATCGGGTTTGATTCTTGATGTACTTAGCAGTGTCTCACAAAAACCAATCAGTCTGCCCAGATGTTCCTATGTCTTTGTCGCGTTCGTTTTATATCGAAAAAGGCTGAAAAACCTCTGTTAATTTATGCTCATGTTTATGACTAGATTAATGAAGATAACAAAATTGTTCTCAAGAAAGAACTAATTCAAAATAATTGGTTTAAATGAAGTGAATTCTAAAGCTCGTTAACTTCTTGTCAATCATCACGAAGAATCAAGTACTAACCTCTTTTCCTTTATCGAAGCCCAGGTTGTACATATCCAATCGCTGTTTTTCATCTTTCTTCGACCATTCCTCCTCCTTCTTTGATTTATCATAATCTACGTTATCATTCTCATCCAACATGATGTTCCATCTTCTTCGGAATACCCACAGTAAATCGGTAGGATCGGTATAAGAACGCTGACGAAACTCACTAGAAATACAAGTTGTCGCTCGAACAATCCTCATTCCGTCTGGGTCAAATAGTACTGGTGATTCTGTAGTTTGGGTTCTAGACCTGATGACGTAAGCATTACGAGATTAAGACCTACGATTGGATCTACCGTACTAAAAAATATCATGGGTTCATTTCTTTCGTTAATAGGTCGTCAAATGTATTCATGAAACCGCAGAATTGAAAGAATGACTTCTTGACGTTCAAGCGCCGGAAACAAGGCTTTAGAGTCTTCCAATCAAAAGCTTTTTTTAGAGAAGACAACTTGAAAAAAAATGATAAATGATCAATTCTTAAGTGTTTATTCTATGCTCCTTATTTTCTTTCTAAATGTTTGCCATTTACTAAGATTTTTTACCATTACAACCCCAACCTACCAGTCGAGAGTCAATATCTAAAATTATGTATTTTAACTTACCCTAAATGTTCATTCGCCTTAAGTAAGATAAATTATAAATGATCAATTCTTAAGTGTTTATTCTATGATCCTCATCAGTTTCTTTCAAAATATTTGCCATTTTCTAAAACTTTTTACCATTACAACCCCAACCTACCAGTCGAGAGTCAACATCTAAAATTATGTATTTTAACTTACCCTAAATGTCCATTCGCCTATAGTTTTTATTGGAAAAGATTCGTCGAGTTTAGAGAATCGCACGTACTGAAACGTCTAGCATGTAAGTATAGTGCCTTTGTCAAGAGAAGCTATAACTGAAGCGTCATTCAAACTGTAACACGGATATATACCACACATGACGTCATGATGTTAGCAACATAACAACTAATAAACAACAATAATTGATGATCCATAATGTTCGCAGGATCACTCTGAACACCGAGAACACTCCGGATAAGAATTCCTTGATGTAATTCATTCTGGCTCAATGTTATACAAAGCAAATAATAGGTATGACTAGCTGTGAGCATCAGAAAAAGCCGCCGGCGTTATTCCGCGAAGTTGTTTAATTACCCGATCGTCATGCTACGGTTAAGGTCAATTTCATGATGGTGCTAATCTGAATCAAGATCTGGAAAGAACTAAAGAATCAAGTGCTAATAGCAGTGTATCCTTATCTGTGTTTACCATATCAATAATCATCACAGATCAAAGATATCTGAATCAGTACCGTACCATCGAGCAGTAAACCTTTACAATCTCAGTTCCAATCACCTAGTCTATGCTAAAAACCAATAACTATTTTCATGTTTCAATACATGTAAAAACATTTCTTTAGATGAAAAATAATAATTCTTCATACATGACCCTACGTACTATGTCTTACATAACTGATCTGTATATTGGCACCGAAGGTCGGTTAACGGTACAAGGATTTTCTAAGTTATTTTCTCGACATCTTTTGTGTTTCGGTCAATAATTAATAGGTGTCAATCCGTAATAACACTTGATTACCGTTCAAACTAATTGCTTGTCCAAGACACGTAACGTTAGTTTTAAACATGCTCTAATAAGATGCTAACTGACGCATTTACTGTGGTCCAGTTAATTTCATATCAATATAAATTTAAGGCGGTCATTTTCGATCAGTTTTCCGCTTTATCAACAAACCACGAACAACTCATTTCCAACGCATCATCAACTTTGGATGTCAGTGTCAAATTTACTTGAGTAACAGCTTCATAAGAGTCTCAGAAGTCTCACCTTAACCTTCTCTTTCCTATTCCCTCATATTCTTTTTTGAGGTTCTTCAAGCCCATGTCCAACTGAACAAGTTTCTTCGCCCTAGCTATGATAATCCTCAGCTATTCTTTCTGATTCCTTTCTAGTGCCTGGACTAGCACAACAGTGATTATCTAGAGATTGACCAGATTAGCATTGGCATCTACTGGCATGGCTATTGTTGAAAGGGATTAGTTGAGCAGTGACCTGTTCGAAACCGTTCCTCCAAGGCCACGGGGAGGGACTAGTCAGCTAGTCAGATTATAGATCTTGAAACGCGATGATTTTTTGTTGGATCAACACTAGCTCTACACTTTAATACTGTCACCTTTCAAGAAGTTCATGACAACTTGTACTTTTCAACTTGAAAGATGACGCGAAATGAACTCAACCACAAAGGAAACACTGTTTGTTTAAACAAGATCGGTTATACAAACTATTTGAAAAATCCCTAAATATGCTGTATATCCTCGAGCTCATACATTACCCATCCTCCCCTGAACGAGCTAAACATATTACTTTTTACTGTCCATGCTTCATACGATTAATTACAAAGTATAAAGGTGGCTCCTGGGCACAAATGTAATTTTAAATCGGCAAATAATAATACTCGTGGCCTTAGCTGTATCGATCATCAAATTTTAATATTCGATGTTGGACTACAATGAAAGTATGCAAATTTAATAGGCGTTATCATAGTAACGATTAAAGATATATCCAAGAAATTTAATTTTCCAAAATATTTCGAAATAAGTGAGTATAATCATGCAATTCTAGACAGCAGAGAACTGTGAAAGGGACTCTTAATCACTCAATAGGTGGACGTCATGTTTATAAACATTGTCATTGTGATGTTGATGTGCCAAACATTTTAACAATAGGCTTTGTCACTTTTCTTCAGTTGGATTGTCCAATAGATTTCTGCATGGTTGGCAATTTAAATAACAATCAACCAAAACAGTTTTCGTCATCGTACGCTCGCCTCACACATACAGCAATACAGCAAAAATGGTTGGTGAAGGTTTTTTTGCTTGTTGCATGTTGCTTGTTGCATGTTGCATGTTGCATACCAAGCCCAAAATGTACTATGGGTGATGTGAATCCAAAGAGCGAAAGGTCAGAACAATATGAAATTTTCCCATACTTTGTCGGCAGGTTTTCCCAGCGTGCTTTCTTCTGTGCTGATATTATATACATATGAACATGTTCCATTTCAAGCTTGGTAACCAACATGCAACATGCAACATGCAACATGCGGCATGCAACATGCAACATGCAGCATGCAACATGCAAACCTTTTTTTTTAAATAGCTGTATACTTTTTTCAATAATTTAGTCACCAAAAACCTACAAAGCTGCGATCGCTGAGGTTGAAACATGCATTTAATTGATGTACTACACATAATCCTTGCTGGTCTTAGCTTTCTAGCTTTTCTGGTGAGTAACTTTAATTATTCGCATACTTCTACGCACGGGCTTTTCGATGCGAAGCTGGCTGGTTTTACCAAATAAGGCGTGTAAAAGCTCGTTTGGCAGCAAAAAGCCCGTGCATCGGTAGTATGTAAGTACATTAAATGTGCATGAACGTGAGGCTAAGGATTTCATTTCACATAAAAGAATAACTATAAATAGAGGCCTATAAAGCTATTTTAAAAAAAACAACGTTGGATACTTAATACTGAATAGCGTGTTCCTGAAGACCGAAATGCATTGTTGCTCTTGTGTGTTTTGAAGTCCATGTAAGCGTCGCCTACAAATGGATTGCCAGACAAAATCAAACCATTCTTTAAATATTTGCCTTCTTGTTTTAGCTAGACAACTAGGGACAAAAGGAATGACCGACCACGATCAACAATGCATGCGCAATAGACCCCTTGTAGCACTTCGGAATGCAGCTCAATTTGGAGGGCAATACAATAAGTTCCATTTCTTAGGAGATTGAAATTCTTTTGTTTTGCCCTCCAAATTAAGCTGCATTCCGACGTGTTGCAAGGGGTCTATTCTGTCTTGACATACGCTGTTTAGTATGCAATATTCAGTGTTCATTAATCAACGTTTTTTTGAAAGAGCTATACATCATGCACTGAATTAACAACACTGTCACTTGTGCTGACTTGGACGGCCTTCATAAACGGTATGTGAAAATCATTCCATTCTTAACTTCATTGATACCTAAGGAGATTATATATCTATTGCAATCGAATAGGCCCGCAGGCTATGTGTCCCAGCCACACATTCTTATTAAAGTTTTGAGTTTTGAAAAAAATCCAAATATTTCGAATTACATCAAGAAATGCTAAAACTCAGCAACAGTACTAACTTCTTTCTGAATATGACAATGATTTTTCAGCAGAGCTAATTCTTTTGGGATTTGTGTCACGTGATTAGATTCTGCAAAGGGCCTATTGGCACCAACTTGAAACATGAACGACTAAAAAGACATGCGCAGTAATCTTTATGAAAATCATACCGCTGACCCACCTGACCATGCAGCGGGCTGAAACACTTGAATGCATATGGCACGTTTTGACCACAGAAAGAAAACAATTAAAGCTAGAAACTCATTAAAACTCTATTATGTAAAGAAAGGTAATTATGTTTGAAGATAACACGATACACAATCATCTTGGTGGGGGTTAAGAAAATACCGACTAGGGTGGTCATACAAGAACTTTTGTTCCAATAGAGCTAGAAGACTAAACGTCGAACATCAGGGACCGTTGGTTTCCGTTCTAGTGGCAGGTCTGTCATTGAAGTAAAGTTTATACAAATATTTATCGTGATACATTTACATTCTACAGCTATTTTGTTTAATACTCTTAACGGTTCTTAATTCCAGTGTCATACCTCAAGTATAGCAAGTTTATATTTTTGTTTAGTTGAAATGCACGCGTGGGTTAATCAATTTAAGAACTCAGGGTGATATTAAAGAGCTTCCCGCATCCATCCATATCCCAAGCACGTAATAACACGATCAGATTTACTCCTTCCTTCAATCATTTTTTTCCTAGACATTGTTTTAAGCTGTTTTGAGATCCTTCTTGCTACAATCTTTTCCTCTTTTTTCGTTATATGTTCTTGTTCAGCCCTTTTTTTCTTATGCCTTTGGCTCCGATATTCCGAAGCTCATTACGTACAAGTGCAGCAAAACATAATGCATGTGCGTGATGGAATCTAACCTGGATACTACTTCATGAGGTCTGGCACGCAGATTTCCACTGAGAATTAGACAATTACGTCTGTATTCATACAAACATACAAGTATATAATCGCATTGAAAAAGTCACTGAGCGTACGAACAGCAGGTAACCGGTTGCTATATCATTGTCTCATTCTCCATGGACCAACCGTGAAGGTATGCCGATATCGTTCATAACAACTTAATATTTAACCACTGTTTAATAACATCACACTAATGTGTTAATTAATAGTAATTAATAATTTCTTCGTGTGAGGGATTTGAAAGTCAAAACAGACTCTTGTTTTGAAGGTCCTCCATTCTAGCCTTCCATGCCCCATGCTCCGGGGGACGGGGGGACTCCCAGATATAGAGGGATGGGAATGCTTGTCAGAAATTTTGAAAATTACCCCTAAAAGGTACCAACATTCTCTTTCTCGTGGGCATCAAAATGGCAAGTTTCACCCCTAAGTTGTACCAAATGAGGCTAAATTTACAGCATTTTAATTATTTTTTCGTTTGAACACCCTAAAAGGTACCAAATAACGAAAATTAACCCATAAAAGGTACGACGAGCATCCCCGTCCCTTTCACATCGGAGTACCCCCCTGGTCTTCTATGCATATCTATAAGTTTACCTAATCGATTGACAACTGATTCTCCAATGACAATTCCAGACTGAGCTCTGAATATAGAGAGCTATATGTTCTAGATAGGACACATTAGTATACAATAGGATTTGAGTAAGTTTCAGATGACTTTTGTCATGAAACATTAGCCAGAATATGTGGAAATTTGGAAGCACTCATAAATAGCCAAATTGTTATGAAAATCCTACTCGAGCTAATAAATTTAGTAACATGCAAATTTTCTGCATTCACACCAACAGATTTACTGATTATATACAAAGAAAGTTCAATAAAGACCTATCTATCAAATAAGTGAACAAAATATTGTGCGAAAAATTAAACCCAGTATTGAACATATTGTATCGCTTTTTTGGATCATCAGTCAGAGATGTTTAATACAGTCATGATCGGTTAGATGGTGTTCAAGTTTTGATGACTTTTCCTCTTCTCAGCTTTTTTTTTCGAATTTAATCAGGAAAAAGCTAAGAGTCGGGAGGTATAACTACTAAACTTTCAGGCACTTTATTAAGAGTTAAACACTGCTATAATTGCTTTTAAGGACAGTATCGGGTTTGATTATTCGGCATTGAAAAGGGGTTGCTGAAAGAAGCTGGTCACTTGGCTGTAATCAGTATTTTCTCGATATCATTCATGCATTAAATCGGACCTGATATGGACTTTTATTTGACTTTCAAGTACTGTACTTAAATCGTAAGTAAGAGTCACTTACAATCAACACTAAGGTCTAAACATTAGATGGCTTAAACTCTTTCTCGGTGTCTTTGCATGGAATGAGACTGAAAAATACTTATTTGCTGCCCGTCTTAAGTTACGTAAGTCTCACTTTCCACTTTATTCAGAGAACCGACGTTTTAGATCTGAATAAAATATATTGCATAACATGTCTACCTATTTGCTTCTTGACACTTTCGGTGCCAATGTCTGTTCTTGAGTCAACAGTGCAATTATAGCTAATCAAACTCTACTCTAAACCTTGTACAAGGTACTCAACTATTGTACAATCAACATGACAAGCCTCTTTAGTGCATTTCTTGCGTTCTTTTGATGGTTTGGGTGGATTTTGGAAGAGTATAAAGTTATCTTTGCGGTGAACAAGCTGATATTTAGGTAAACAAGTTAATTCACCAGGGGAGATATATTTGTACAATCAGCAAGCAAAAGTGCACTTGAAAATCTGAGCAAGTAGATCGATATGGCGGCAAACAAGAGTGAATGTAAAGCTAAAAAAAAAAAAACCTTTTTCTCGTGCGATAGGAAGTGTTTTGATCGGTTATTATTTTGAAATAATACCTATAATTGCGACTCTTTTTTTTCCATTTTGATAATTTTTTTAACAGAATCAGAAGGCGCTAAATATGCCAATAACTAGCCATTTGAATATCAGACTGATTTAGCTTACATTTTCAACTCTATGCTAATGCGTCATGTTGAGAAAAAGAATACTAATTGTCATAACGCTTCAAAAACCGAATATGAAATGAAAATTATAATTTCGATCGACAATTTTTTCATCAGTATTGTTTGCTCACAGTAAACAAACCCTCCATGTTCATTCTTGAGCCATGAACGTTATTCTGTCGAGTTATTTACGATTAGACAGAATATATCGATGGTTGTATCGATAAGTAAATCGATATAAGGGTTTACAATAAATACCTTGTAGACATAGATTCTTGCTCGTCATTCCTAGCTGTTTCCTCCATTGCTTTTTGCCACTTCTCTAATCCACTTCCAAAGTGCGAATTAATTCTTTCTTTTAAGATATCGCGAATTTGAGATTCTTCTTCTTCTTCATCCGCCTCAGTAATTGTTTCGATATGTTTCAGTCCGCTCTTAGTGTTCATCAAACTCAGTGTTCAAGTTGACACGCTAGCTCAATAACTTTATTCACGAAAATAGTGACTGCCGTTCGTGCCCTGATAAGACCAGCACGCTGTAAGTGAAACCATCGATAACTATCAATACATAAACAAAGCCATAGAAAATCATTTAGATACGATAAGATAACAATGACACTAACATATAATACAAAAATCATAATATAACTTACCAAAGTGGTTATCAAATCGACAAGTCAGAGGTCTCGTACGCGTAAGCTTTACGTCTTGATCATCTCGACAATTCTAGTCTCAACTAGTTATCTGCTCTTCGACCTAACCAGTGCTAGGCAGTAATAAGCCGTAGAATGTCTAGCAGTGGATTAACAAAATAGGAAGTAAATACTAGCAATTATGAAGAAGTCCGCTGACATCACGAAGAAAGTTAGAACTACCATACTTCAAATTTATAGAAACACAGATGGATCTACGACACTATCATCTCTCCCATGCAATATAGCCGAAGTTTATAAAAGCTGATCAATATGGTTTATGTTAAGTACTCAAGTAAAACCACTCATCCATGAGGGCCATTCAACCACTGATCACGCTAGCCAAGTACCTTATAATGCATTTTACCATAAGATCTACCGAATCAGTAACGCAAATTCATTGCCTGATCATGATTAACGTGACAAGAGAATAATGTGCGATAAGGGAATGGAATTGTATTTATCTTAGGTTGTTGGCGGGAAATAATTGGGAACTGAATGGAACTGTAATTATGTGGATGGATATCAAGAGTCGTCAGGTGATACTAATATCCGAGAAACAATTGAAGACAGTAATTAATTAAAGTTACAATTTGCGTGAGTCAGTCTGTACGTAAATCGCTCTGATTCGTCTGTCATTTTGAATAAACGAAAGAGAGAGAGAGAGAGAGAGAGAAAGAAAGAGAAAGAGAGTGAGAGGGAAAGCAAGAGAGAAAGAAAGAAAGAAAGCCAAAATCATTTAGTAACACTTCTAGGATTTTTTTGATTGTTAGTGCTTGTAATCATGATTATTTATTTTCTCTAAAGAACTTTGTTTCTGTGCACCGTCAAAAGTGTTTCGCTTTTGCATCGACATAATATTTTTCATTTTCCAGAGCAAGAAAAACGCCATAAGTTTATGAATAAATAAATAAGATTTTTGTACAGTATAATATACTCCTAATAACTAAAACTGGTTATGTTAAATTATAATAATTCAGTTCGACGCTTAAAGCTTAGTTTTTCATCGCTTAGTTAAACTTAGTAGAAACAATATATGTGGGGTTCCTGTGGTTTCAAAATGCTATTTTTGGGAACCCTGTGGTACGTATTTATTTTTGTGTAAATTATTATCAAAAACCCAACATTTTCGTATATTTATTATCAATGATGATTTAGAACAATAAAATCAGTTATAAATCAGTCAATATATAGCAGTAACAATAATTAAGACATCGAAATAATGAATATTATCAGTTAAACCATGGATGATAATTTAATTCGATTTTAATTTTAATAAAAGAATTTAATACCTGCTTGCCGTAGATGATTTCGAAAACACAGAATATTCAATGTAAAAAGTCAAAGTTCGCGTAAAAAAGTAATCTTAAGGGAAAAAAAGGATAAAAAAAAATTTCCGACGAGGATGGGATTCGAACCCACGCGGGCAGAGCCCATTGGATTAGCAGTCCAACGCCTTAACCACTCGGCCACCTCGTCACCTGATGTCTAGAGAGTGAAATATATTTTATTAAACATAACAACCTCCTCATACTTTGCTTTACGGCAATTTCCTTATCAATACAAAATCTTCAGTTTAATAATTTTTTTCGTTGGCAAAACGTTATATAAATTTTTGAAGATATTTTTAACATGTAAGTTTTTCATTCATACGATTATGTTAAAATAAGTTCAACGATACCATTTGTATATTTTAAACTTAATACTAGACTTCGAATTATGAAAACAGTTTTATTGAAAAGTTCTTTAAGACACCAAAGGTTTAAAGATAACAAGTTTTTATGCGAAAAAACGAGGCAAAACTGAAAAACAACGCTCATGATCCAAGGTGAAGGACAAACGCTTTGATAAAAACACTCGTAAACAGGTGTACATGTTATGGAAAATAAACGTATGGTGTTCGATTCGTATGATTCATCAAAGTCAGTGACGTCGGAAATTAAAGAACTCAAAGGTGGGGGGGGGGGGGGGGGGGGGGTTGTTTTTACCAACTGGCATGTAGGCCACTTGCAGGCTCTGTCTGTCTGTCTGTATATCGGTATGTCTGTCTGTCCGGTAACCAAAGGATTTTGTAGGGGGTACAGTGCCCCCTTCCCCCGCCGTACCTCGAGCTTCCCCGCCCCTGATTTAAGTCGTTAAAATTTTACACCAGATCTAATAAGCTAATATAAGCAATATGAATATTGAACACTGTAAGCAAATCAACAATTTTTTTTTAAACGGGACTTAATTTATAATATCAACATTTTTACATTTGAGGCGCATATTCCATATGTTCATATCCGCCTTAAACTATAACACTATTTTCACAAAAACTCTATAATCTAAGGCTGGCCTTACACGGCCGTACCGGAAAAATTTTATTCATTAAAAATGTTTCACGTTTCGGTTGGTGTTCCGTTTACATGCTACTGTGAGTATCTGGACAAGCCCAACTTGGGAGTCCCAGCCGTGCAAATGAAAGAGAAGGTTCCGTTTAAATCTTTATGTACTGGTCACATTTTTGAACGGTACCTAGTAAGGCAAGCGTAACTTAACAATGAAGATCAGTGAATAAAGCACATATAGTATTAAAAATTATTTAAAAGGCTAATGAAATTAAAATATACTCAATAACGAGTCACTAATAATATAATCAATATGAATATTTCAAAGAATAGATAATTACTGACTTTGAAAAGCTAATTTACAGTGCGAATCGAAAAACCGTGGGCACCCAGAAATAATTCAGAAATAATTCAGAAATAGTTTATTCTTAGTTGAACAATTTAGAAACGACTCTCTAAACTACAAGACGTTTATCTGTGATTAGAAATCCGTCAGTCGAACGTCTTCCAGTTAGAAAGTTGTTTCAGATTGCTCCGCAACGAACAATATTTTGCGCTGTGAAAAAATTTATAGAGCTGGTCTAACTTTTGATTTTGAGAACACTGAAATCGCGGCAAGTGAAAGTAACTATCATAGGAGGCTTTTCTTGGAAGCGTGGTACTCAGTACAAGATGGCAACGCTGGGAAAAACGCATTCCAAATGTTTACCGCGCGATAGAACTGAACACTTGCACGAGAACGCGCTCTCTTATATATATATTTGAATATATCCACGTTTTTTTTTTACTGAAATAACTGATCTGAGGAGTTCATTTATTTATTTTTTATTTATCTGAGGAGTTATCCACAATTTTGAGGCCGCTGATGGAAATGCCCCATCAGTTATCGTTTCTAGTCATTATTCGAATCGTTTTACTCAATCCAAAAAGTCTTGCTGTTATATGCTGCAGCTCAGTGGGCAGTTAACGGTTTTGGAAAAATAATTGCTAAAGTTTCATACAGAGTTTGTGATTGATTTAGCTCATTAAATGCAGCATTCATAACGGGTGGTGAACAAAAAGACCTATAAATGCAACAATAGATAATGCATTTGTCACTCAAATCTTTATACGGCCGCGCAAATAACAAATTTGTATCCATTATTGTTTATCTAGTTCATCATGAAAGGTTTTTGTAGGCTTTTATTGTCAGCTGTAGTCATAGCTTTCTTTTCATTTCAACAAGTACCCCAGAATTGTCAAGCTTTTATTCTTGGTTATCCGCCTCCAGTCACACCCAAGCCACGACTGTCAAATTCCGCTTCCAACGACTTATTTAAACGAGTAAGTAAAACAACTAAAAATATAACCAAGCTTTAATACTTCAATGAATTGTTTGTTAAGCTAAAGCTTAAATCTAAGTAGTTGCTGTATCAGCTGTTTTTCTTTATTTAAAAAAAAGGACAGTTTTAGAAAGATTTTTCTCCGATATTTAATTCAGCCTCTAAAACTTCAGTCCTACACGTACGTCCAACGCGATTTGTTGTTTTTGTTGCAGCTAAAACAAAATAACGTAATACCAAGATATTTGGGTTGGACGCATTATTTCGGTATTTTCGGCTTGATATTAACCCGAATACGCTCATTCTCGTTATTAATAACGTTTATTTGTTTTACGTAAAGCTGCCGGCGGGCACAGGCTTTTGTTGCAGCTAGCAAGCAATCATGCTTTTCATATTTTTTTTCTTTTTATGTGTAAGCCATAAAGAACTATTGTTTACAGTGTATCAAAAGCTATGGATATGAAATTTTGTGACAGTAATGTCACTTAGAAACACTACCAGAATAATCGTCAAAACCTTGTTATGTTGGTTAGTTTGTAGGCAGAACCAAAAAAGATGTTTGTCAACATGCCAGAAGACTTGGATGCTTAGAAACAAACACTGAAAGGCAAATCTGAACAACTTGGCTGCCAAGCAAATGACAACCCAAAAACTTAACCGTGTTGGTGAATATTGTGCTATGGCTATGATTCTTTTTAAATAAACTTCATATACTTGTTGCAAGAAGAACTGAAGGAGATGTGACGGTTGTTTTACAACTATTGAACACTCAGGCATATTGTTGACTTCTTGTAACTTGTCCGACTTACAAATGAATTAATAAAGAAACACTGTTATGTTCTACTTCTAAGATCAACATTGATGCTACTTTAGTTCATTTTCTTATATGTTATTTTGAAAGTGAACCCATTGCCAGCTCAAACGTTAACAGTATCACATAGAAGCAGCCTTTTGCAAAGTACTTCGTCTCCGTATTAGTTAACGCTTGCTGTATAAAACGCAGGCAACCCAACCCGAATCACAAGCGCTGGACGAAGGACGTTTCTAACTTGTTTCCCGCCAATTTTAGCCATCCAAAAATGGGTCGCTGAATTATGTTCGCGATCTTGATCAACGTACGGTGATTTAGTGCGCGCTACAGGAAAACACGTCATTATTGGCGCGAAACGTAAATGAAAAACGTGAAATAGAGAATAGACTGACACACTATTTTCCTAATTCAGGTTGTTATTTTTCTTATATTTTGTCAACTAGTGAGAAATCAGGCTGAGTAAGTTTTTTTACAAGCCAAAAACAATTGTTTTTGATATGGTATTCTTATTTTGATTGCTTTTTAATTAGTGAACTATTGACCCTGGAAGGACTTATTTTCACATTTGAAACGTGAATAATAGAATATCGTACTAATTAACACTATCATATATTCCCAATGACCCTTAGAACATCTTTTGTACATGTTTGGTTAAAGCTTTATACTTTTCACATAAGAACCTGTCTCCATTTGTCAGGCTGATGTGGTTCTTGCATATTGGCTGCCTAAATTTCAATCTGGTTGTTCTGTCTAAATCCACTGGTTCTTTTATGCGGGGTTTTCCTGTATTTGAAAGTTACCTTGACACTTAACGTGACTTCCTTTACTCCGAAGCCTATTAGCCCTCCTTCGATGTTCTAGAACGGGGTTAACCAATCTGCACTAGTACCGTACTAGAATTCGAACATGCAGAAATTTTGAGAAGGCTTCGTATGCAAATTGCCCATTTCAGACCACATGACATTCCCTCGAGAAATGTTCTTTTATTAAAATATTTAAACATGAAAGAATCAACTCCTAAGAGTGGTATCACATGACATGGTCTGAAATGGGCACAACCAGACAAACAACGAAGCTTCAAAGGTACGGTCTACACATGAAAGGCATAACACACATTGAGGGGTCCACTGCAGCCCACGCTCTGATCTGAACACTGATGAGTGATACTAATTATTTCACAGTTCCACTGTAGGAAGATTAGATTTGCTACTGAGTCAAATTTGCGCCGGTGGAATTAATGCTGCCATGTGATGGTCGTGATGAGGTACATTAAAGTCTTAGTGAATTACCGACGATAGCGATGAGATCGATCTAGAATAAATGAAACTAAAATACATGACTCTATGAACCAGCTGCATGTAGAAATACTTCTTGAAGTCAGATTTTCATATTGAAAAAATATCTGCATCGTAGAATTTCGATCTTCAATGGAAAACATCAATCGCTTATTGTAAAGGTTCCCTTGCTGAGCTGGTATGGTAAGTAAAATGTATATGAAAGATGTCTGAAGAACTTAACAAATTAAGCATACTTATACTCATATTGGCGACTCAAAATCGCATGCAATAAGTTATATATTGGTGGCTAGTTGGGAGAAAATATATTCCGTATTAGCCGTAGTCGCGAAACGGATTTCTTCCCACGCCGTCAATATAACCCGTATTTGCGGCTCAAAATCGCAATAACTTTTTTATCCAGATTCTCCTATCGCGCGGTAATTCTGAGCCGATATATATAATACGAGTTTATATTGGTGACTCTCCCGATCAAACTTATAGGAGAATCGACAGCATGGGTTTTTTCTATAAATCTATCTTATGCACCTGTCTCACTATTGCCAACGGGCATTGTTTGTGCGCATCTCTTTTCGTGGTGTGACAACGCGCGCGCGTGACTGTTTTTCAAGATCAAACTCCGTCACGCTCGTTGCGAAAACGATTTCGATCGGCTGTATATCTTGAAAACAACAACAGTGACCCCCATTTTTATTTAAGTATTTTATAAAAAATTACATAAGCTGTCAGTGTTCCAATTTGAGCACGAAATAAATTGAAGCATTTGAATTTCGAATTTTCTAAGAGCTGGATTACCACCCATTATGTGAAGACAAACTAACATTTTTTACATTGGTACCTTACAAATTATAGATGATCTCATGAGAAACAAGGCTAGCAATTATTTTCCGTTCAGTATGCGGTCTATTTTTTTTTTTTTTTTAATATTTAAAAAGACGGAAAAAGAAGATTCTAGATAGCGAGGCCGGAACGAGAGATGATGAGCAAATGAAGAAATATCAGACATGAGAAGTGCAGAAATATTCGGAGACTCTCCTAGTGACTAGCGGCTGCTTATTTAAGATAAAATAATTTTTTGTCGATAACTTTTAACCAATTTTTAATTTTAAGGGATCTACAAAATCAATATTTTTTCCCTATTATATAATACACATCATTATCAGCAGGAGTTACACTTTTCTTTCAAGTCAAACCATGCAAGAATAGGAGGAAAACAATGAATTCAAGTTTCGTGCCGATCAAAAAGTTAATTTAAAAAAAACATTTGTTCGTTCGAAATTAATTAAAGCCTTCTAGTTGTTTTTTTTTTTTTTTTTTTTTTCTTTTTTTTTTTTTTTTTTTTTGTTAAACTTCTAAATTCCACTGTTAATTCTCATTTCTTATTTTTATTTTATTTATTTGTTTTTGTTTTGTTTTGTTTAAATAATACTGAATTCTATATTTTGAATTCATAAAGGAAGAGACTGTAGAGCAGTTTGATTAAATTCTCTCTCTTGATTGTGACCTTTTGTAACTTTTTTAATGAACTCTTTTAATATTTAATGGGGGGAGGGCAGTCAAAGTGAACCGAATAAAGCCATGGAAGGTAGGGTTTATATTAATGAAAATAGGATGCTAGTCATGTTTTGTGAAGTATTTCAAGAAACAATACTTATTTAGAAGTCGAATACCTTAAACTAAGTTACAGTGACGGGAAATATGTCGACATATATGCAAGAGGAAATACAAAAGGAACTCGAGAGCCAGAGGACATTAATATTTGTCTTACAAATCTTTCACCTGGTCACTACTGTTCTAGGCAATGGCATGACAATGTACATTCTGATCAAGAATCCAGCCCTTCGCACGAAACGAGCGAATATGTTCATCATTTCGCTAGCAGTATCAGATCTCTGTATGGGAATAATGGTAGCACCGTTGTCTGCGTTAGTAACCCTCGAATCGTCTTGGATACTTGGTCATCATGCTTGTCAGTATCATGGTTTTATGATTGTTATGCTTGGAATTTCATCAACTTTGACACTCGCCCTCACTTCAATCAATCGATTCTTCAATGTTGTTAGATACAGTGTTTACCCTCGTTATTTCACTTTCCGACGTACAGTAATAATGATCGCATGTGCGTGGCTTCTTGGTATTTTATTTCCATGTATTTACATCTTGTCGGGCGAACAATTTGTTTCCATGCCAGCCAAACTTGTTTGCTACATGGATATCAAAGCCGCATGGTTCAACAGAACTGGACTCATGATATTTATATTATTCCCTTTCGTTATCATGGTTTATTGTTATACTAGAGTATACTTAGTCACCAGAAAGCACAACTCCCAGATCTTTTCCTCTGCTAATAATGGTAGGCTCAATGTCCAGGAGGTCAAAATAACCCGCATGCTGTTCGTCATCGTAATGTTTTATGTCGTTAGCTGGACGCCTGTTTTTCTCATAGATTCAATCGACACATTTAGAGGATATTCATCTCTTCCCTTCTATGCGTACGTCGTGTATACACTTTGTGCAGCTTCTTCTAATTGTGTCAACCCATTTATCTATGGTATTATGAATCCAACATTTAGAAGAGAGTACTTGAAGGTCTTTAAATGTTCTAAAAGACATACCATTTCGATCTCAGTCAGACCAGTACAAGCTCTAGACCCTCAGTAAATCAAGCATACATAAACCAAGGACGATGCACAACAGGCCGGTTCGGGTAAGGGGGAGGGAGTGGTTCAGCATCTTTTTTGAGTTTAAAACTCGGCGTTAAGACCAAAAAATGAATAAAGGCTGAATACGTCGTCAACTGTTAATATTGTAGTCAAAATTGGGTCTCTCGTGTGACAAGGCACTCGAATTTGTGTTGAACCTTTTTCCCATTGGTCTCCAATGTGAGATGAATGATAATAATAATAATAATAATAATAATAATAATAATAATAATAATAATAATAATAATAAAAGTAATAATAACAACTTTATTGGACAGGGTACACCGTTACCAGGCTGATAATTTTCAGGTGGTCCTCATAACTATAGATATACAATATATATAAAATTTTAAAATATTATAGAATCTGATGTAATAATGTAAAAAATATATAGTGAGCGAAAAAAATATTACTTAGTACTTGGAAGATGAGAGAGAAAAAAGGAACTGAGCACAATAGTGTTATGAGACACATATTACAATATATAATACTTTAAGCGGTCTCTATAGTCACCCGCATGATTGACAGTTGATCTGTGGTTTAGACCAAGATTACTATCAATAGTCAAGGCCAATATTAGTGGTTAGATTGGTGGTAAATAAGTTGGTTTAAACCTAATACCTAAGTTTACAAGATGTAAGCCATACGGTTTGTAAAGACAAAGAGCGTGCTTCAGAAGAGCTCTTGATGTAGTTTGCTTTATCTAAGTTGTTATGGCACAGATATGGTTCGGTCCGTTATAGTTCGTTAATACCGAACCACTAATAAGTTTTATATTTATTATAGTCGACAATTTCTAAAAACAAGCGTAAAAGTATAAAATTGTAGTGACGTAACAATACGTCATAATTAGATATGAATATTCGTCTTTGTCTACCTATATACCATACGGTGAATAGACAGTTAAAGTTGGTCCATAGTGGTTAATCTAAATTTGGAACGGTAACCAAGCTGACGGGTTTCTATCATATCAGCTGGCAGTTGGGAAAGAAGAACAAAACTAAAACTCAATAATATGGGAAAAAAGTACCAACTTGAAGAAGTGAAATCTGTCATACCGAATTGTATAAAGGTAGGACAGCCTAAGCTATAGAAGTTGTACAAGAAGTAGAAGTAAAGAAGAACAATAAACCTCTTGCTGAAGGAAGTTCCTGTTGTCCCCTGGTACCTTTACAATAGGATCTGAATATTAAATACTGAGGAAAATATGGCAGAGATAAGATATTGTGATTGTTGAACAGATATATCTAAATATATCTTATATATATACATCGAATCCCTAAAACTTTGACACTTTTGCGATATATATACATATATATGAAAGACAGCGATTTCAGTCGTTTTCAACAAACATTTGTTACCAAGTTGTTCTAGAATACCTAATGAGGCTTTTTAACATGTTTGCAGTTGATTTTCTTCTTGTTTACTTTTTATTTTTCAACAAAAATAGCACTCAAACATATATGTATATATATCGCAAAAATGTCAAAGTTTTAGGGGCGGTGTATATATATATATATATATATATGAGTAAGAATTAACTGAATAAATATGAATAGAATATGTGTTTGAAAATTAATACTAGTCAAGAGTGATTAAAATTTAGATAGTAGAGCAAACGCATTAAAACCATGAAATAAATAAATGCAAAACGGACTGTCTAAGCTCCTTTTTTTTTTCCACTCACCCAAGCCATCCAGACATGCATCAGACGTTTATAAATTGCCGATTCTTAAACAAAATTATTTATTAGTACGGGCGATATCTTTGAGTTGTATGCTTTTAGTATTCGAATTTGCACCTTTATTTACTGGGTCCGCTGGTGACACTTTTATTTTTCTGGTCCATTGTAAACCACAAGTCAATGTCTTAAGGTACTCCTTCCTAAACGCAGGATTCATGATGCCATATAACACAGGGTTAATAGAACTGCTCGATGCTGCAAGGAATGTATAGGCCACGTATGCCTCTCTTGGCAGAGACCATCTTGACTTAATGATATCTATGATATCCATGGTAAAAACAGGCAGCCAACAAACCATGAACATCACCAAGATCAGGAAAAGTGTTCTTGTAATATTGATTTCCTGGACTGACAGTCTTTGAGAGGAGCTTCCCCAATTCGACATGGATCTATTATGCTTTTGGATGGTCTTATAAACCTTGTAGTAACAGAATGCTATCAGCATAGCAGGAAACGCAATGTAAAAGGTTACAGTTAGAAGAAGAAAAACATAGTCATCAATATGCAGATAACAGAAGAACTTGCCTGGATGAAAGACGTAACCATGCGGGACAGATGGAATATACGACATTGACGCAATGAGGCTGCTCATCCATACTATACAAATGTAACATAATGTTTTACCCTTTTTAAAGTATTTACGGTACTTATTAGGCTTAACGACACGAAAATATCGATTAACGGCCATTAAGGCTAAATTTTCGACAGAGGTACAAGCGAAGGTAAGGGCTGCCATACCATGGAACTGACAGATGAAGTTACTGAAAGGCCATTCAGAGACAACCAAAACACCCAAACAAAGTGGACCCGAAAACAGTCCAAGCCCAATGTCCGAGATAGCCAAAGACGCTATAAGAAAATTAGGAATAGTTCTTAGAGTTGGTGTGCAAATGATGATTTTTAGAGTGATCGTGTTACCAACAAGAATAATGATTTCAATAATTGTCCATATGATACATTCTAGCCAGAAAGCAAAAGTTCCCCTGGATTTTAGGGCTGATAACAATCTGTCGAAATCACTGAGTACTGACGATGTCGAGTTGTCATCCTCCATTGTACTTGCACATTAGGATTTGATCTTGGGAAAAAACTTGTTCGTGCACTGTCAAACGAATGACCGACTAAGTTAGTTTTCTGCTTTACTTTTCAATAAAAGCCATTTGGTTCTGGTCGATTGTGAAGGCGGAGTGACGAACTCTTATTCCTTACATATAATTTTGTCCAATTTTTTTGATTAACAGGATTTTTGTCTTTCTTTAAATTCTGCGAGTTTCCTATCTTTTAGTCCAGAACTTTTTTGGATAAGCAGCTGAATGCTAAATAGATCTCTAAATTATGCAATAGGATTTAACAATAATTGGTAGCTGGGTTGAACAAATACTGTTTAATTGCATTGAGGTGTTGTTTGCTTTTGACTGTATAGTTTTTTTGTGGCGCCTGTTGGATATCAAGGTTTTGCGGATGAATTGTATCTGTTCTTTCTTTCTCGCGTTTCTTCCTTTATTTTTTTTGTTTTCTTTTCTTTATTTCTATTGTCTTTCTCGAGACGATTTTAATCCTTCCTATTTTCACATTTCCTCTCATCATTTTCTGCTTTCATGACATATCTTGATGCTGTATTTCAGGCCCCGTTTATTTCAAACCATATGCCTGTTTTTTTTTTTCTATACCTGATTAAGCCTTGCGTTTACACGACGTCGATTGAATATATATGTAATGATTACCGTGATGTTTTGAAAGCGCTGTCTGAGACTATTCTTCTTACTGTTCTCGTGTAAACGCTCTATAACTGTATCCTTTTCGACCTTTCCTAGTCATGATCTGATCGTGTTCAAATGAAACCGGGCCCGTGTTCAGTTGAACTTGCTCAGTTGAACGACCTTTTTCAAAAGTATGGCTGAATATATAATAGCAAGTGTACTTGCAATGTTTAACCACTGTTTGTTTTTCATCTCGTTCTACTCTCTACTCGTTAATTAAATCGTTGACCATTTGTAGTGTCTGTGGTAAGATTGGCTTTTTAATTAAGAATACTGGGACCTTGTGAAGCTATCAACGGAAACACCAAATGTTATTATTCGCAGAGAAAAACAATTCCACGTACTGGAAGATTCAAAATTTCATTATTTTTTCAAGCCTTGATGGGAACGCACTGCTGGCTTGACATCACTACAATATAAATTGTTTTAGTTATGAATTTAATATGTTATTTACAGTTGTTCTCAATAACACGGGCGGTCTGATCGTACATAAATTGCGTATGGAATATCCTGGAAACGATTTAATTGTCGACCACCAAAACCTACTTCGGCGTCGCGACGAAGATCCCGTTATCTATCGAGAACGCCCTTTTTTGCTTGTTTGGTCATGTTCAGGGTTGATAATTGAAAGCAAACTTTATTACAACCTCAAACGCAACTTCGATACGGGTGTCCGTCGCCGCACTTCAGACCCATTTAAATCACGTAACAGCTTGGGTTGACAAGGAAAAAGCGAGATCAGTGTCATTATGTAGCATGCGCACTATATGACGGTCATTCATAGGAAAATTGGATTGGATAACGGACTTTGAAAATTAATAGATACCATTGGCTTTAAAGCAACACTTTATTGGTTTAACAAGAACCCAACATCTCTCGTTACTCACTTACGAAATCTACTACTCTTGCTAACATTAACGCTTTAATGGGTAATATAATTCGAGCGCGATTCTGCAAGACACTAGCACTGGACATTCTGTGGGTGATCACAACCATTGGCTTTAGGATTGAACTTTAACACCGGTCCACATGTAAACTTATTTGGCTGCCCAAGTGAACAAATGATGAACCCATGACAGTCATTAGGGTCAGCCAGAGGAACGCCTTCTTTTTTACCCTGACAGAATCCTTGTGGAATTAATTGATTAATAAATTAACTTAGGTATCATATATTTGATGCTTAAGAATAACCTTTTCGACCTACCCGTTCCAGTCGACCCACCTCCTGACGTCGTGGGAGGAGACTGGGTTGAGGGTGCCCCGGTGGTAGGTCCTTGGGTAATCGGCGCTTTGGTTGTTGTAGCTCCACTACCACCACTTGTTGGCAGAGGTCCAGGAACTATCAAAATCCAAAATTGTAAAGTTATAAAGAAGCTTAAGTAAATAAGGCTTTTTAATTTCAGATATCATGAGAGAACTTACTCATTCCTCCTGGAGGATAGGGTGCCTTATCACCTTGGCCAAAACACTGAATGCCATCTGGGCCACCTAACAATATAAGGCAAACACAAATATTATTTACCTCATGTTCCACTCACTTCAAGATTAGGGGCGCGTTGAGTAGACATTGGTTAAATAATAGAGGACCGCTCCCTTAACATAATGGATATCACACTTACCACCTACATTGATGCCCGAGTATTGTATGTTGCTAGGATACGAGAAGTCGTCTTTAAGGTCAGGAATGGAAGCCTCTAGTTGTTCTCCGGATATCGAAGTCAGGCGAATCCTCAAGGGGAAGTAGACTTGTCCAAGGCGCATTCCAACAAAGAAATTGTCTGTTGATCGCTTGAGGCAATGAAAACGTCCACCGATCAGAGCTTCCACACCTGCAGTAGGAATTCTGTTGAGATTTATGATAAAAACTTAGCTAGCTATTGGCATAAGAAGTTTAAAATCCCTGACTTTCATACATGCAATATTATTATACTCACTTGGAGTTCCTAACTTGTAGCTTGATGTACCATGGATTACTGCCTTGAAATCTAAACTGGATGTTACCTGCCTCGCCAGCCACAGAGGGACAATCAACTGCAACAAAACTGATTTTCCATCGTCCATCTCCATTGATGTAAAGATCCATGGATCCTTAATAATATAATATTAGATACATAGATATGAGACAAAGTGGGTTGAAGGTTAGGAGGGTTAGTGTATTATACCTTCCTTTGGACATCCTTCACACAAATCATTCACGACAGCCTTCACAGTGCCCTTGATTGGATCGAGCCCCAGTCCATCTCCATTGCCATGAATCTCTACACACATACCACAACCGAGAGAGGACTGGTAGTTTGGCTGACCAGTTGCTACTCTTATCCAGCCAGGCTGAGTAGCCAATGGTGATAAAGGATCCAGTGTACAAGCGCCTTTACCTACAGGGTACTCGCCGTAGTACGTTCCCTATAACAAGTAATCAAAACTCTAGCATATAATTTTGGCTTACACATAATAATAATAATAATAATAATAATAATAATAATAATAATAACTGATGTGTCAATCCCAGCGGAAAGAAATGTGCCCTTAAAACAGATAGAAAAACTCTCCAAATACAAAGATCTAGAAATAGAAATAAGAAAAATGTGGGGTATGGAAACAAAAACCATGCCTATTTGCTATATTTTATATTTGACTAATATATCAGTGTACAAGAGTGGCATGGGTGGCATGCGCTACCACGGCGTTGTCTCCGGGTCACCGCTGTGTAGCCTGCTCATGCCTGGAGTTCCATTCTCGTCTGAACCGCATATGTATTACGTTTCTTTGATGTGTTGTTATCTCCCTTGCTGCATGAGTTTTTATCTACTGTAGATTCTCTGGTTTTCCTCCGTAAAAATCAACATGTAAGTTGAGTGTCGTATGATTTAAATACTAAATGTCTAGTAGAGGAAGTTTGTGAGGAACGAACCTCATGGAAGAGTCCCTTACAGGGAGTGATGGTTATATGATTTCAGTTTTTTACAACATTTGTTCCTTCTCTTCAAAATAGATGTCTAGTTTTGCTAGTTTTTATTACCTACATTGCTGCAGGTTCTTTCACTTATCTATTTTATGATTATTGCATAGTAACTTTACATACATCCCCATGAGATCTTTTCACGTATCTGCTGTACACTGTCTTGATATGATTCAAGTTCGTCTCTCCCCCCGCAACACATTCCTTTGAAGAAAATTAAAGAAAATATTACTGTAATAGCGATACAATTGCATTGTTAACAGCTGCAGAGACTGACACCCATAACGTTGGGAATCCATTCTTATTGATAACTGAATAGGCGGTTTTATCTGCAACTATAATTTAATAAGTGAAAATATACTTTAGAAACTGTTTTTGAAGTTCATGGTACGAAGGAAGTCAATCAATAAGTATGTAATAGACTTTAAACAAATTAGATGCATTATCACATATATATGTATACCTTGAAGTGCAGGGTGACTGCCAGTATCAGTACCAACAGAATCTCCAACCGCATAATTAAGCTATAAAAATGACAGTATATCATACAGCAAAAGAGAATTAGTTAAACATCAAAACAGAAGAAAATATTTTTAATAAAGGAATTACCTCTTCAGTAGCACGCAATAGAACAAAGGAGAGATAGTAGATGAAGAACAGAGAAGGTGTGTACCTACAGTACATGTAGCTAGCACACATAAAACCATCTTGTTACAGCATTATTTAACCATATGCCCTACAAAGGCAACATAGTAACAGCTTCACGTCAACCAAGCACAAACAATGTTCCTCACTGTAAATATGGATGTTTGTTTACTTGCAGTTTCCATGGCTAAAGACTGGCCAAGATGTTCATATAGACATTTGATATATCGCTGCATGTCAGGGATGCTTCAAAGATACTGACAGGAGAAACACGGTGTGTAAAGATGAAGAGCAAACTTTCACAAATGTTATATTTAGTTCACTTTTGTTATTAGATATAAGTATAATATATTTGAGGACACATTCTTCAATTCATAAGAAAATTCAAATCTCTTGTGCCGGCTGCCGACTTATAAAATACCTATAAAATTCAGAAGTTAATGGCTGCCAATTTAGATAAATTTTATTGTATAAATATAACAAGTGATCATCAGAAGTGAAACTTGTGTTAATGAAATTAAAGTAGACGTTGGTGAAAAGCATCATGAGCTAGGGTGTCTGAGCTCGAGTGCCGTAAAACATTCTCAGTGAACAGTGACCAACACTCATGATACCAATGTTTCAAGTAGTCAAACGCTTCAGGATGCGTTTAGGCAGCAGAAACAAAGGTATTTAATTTTAATTTTTACATAACTCTGGACTTCTGTTTTTATTCAAAGGCTTTTTTTATTCCATGAGAGTTTGTGTTCATTTGGCTTAAATTCCATTTTCTTATATCATTGTGTAAACTATATTATTATATGGCTACGATAGTACGCGCGCTCTGATTGGCTGATTTCCGGTCTGAGATTTTCCCATCTCATCCGGAATGTTTTGTTGCATGTTGCATGTTGCATACCAAGCCAATCTGTATGGGTTATGTACGTTCAAGCAGCGAAAGGTCACAACAAAATGCATGGAATCTTCCCATCTTTTGTCTGCAGCTTTTTCCAGCATATTTTCTTCTGCGCTTAAATTATTTACATATGAGTATAATATATTATTACTTTTCAAGCTTGGTAAGCGACATGCAACCTAACGTTCACCAACCTTTTCTGAAATAGCCGTATATTTGTTTCGTTGTATAGAATAAAATTGATTTCAATCAAGACAAACCAACAACGCTCTTTATAGAGCACTGAATACCTTCATACCTTCGCCAATAGAAATTAGGTGATCAGAAAGGCTTGCCGATGATAAAAGTGGATGTCAGTTATGTAGTTACCGCGCAGCAAATTTGCACAATAATGAAATGAACTTATTTAAGGTTGTTTGCTTAAACATAAACGAAAAAATCTGTGACGATTAAAATACGAAAAGAAAAATGGATTAATAAAAGAGAAATAAAGGAAATTTGAAGGAATAACACCTTTCAATTATTTCCCCATAATCCTCCCACATCTTCACACCCACCCATTTGAATAGCCGATTTTATTGCCATATTATTAAGATCCACTTCATCTTACAGTCAAAACGAATCAAGTGTACCCACCTAGGCTCCATTAATGATTTCATTATTCGAGTATTGAGTTGATTATTCACTCTGAGGTTTCAATAAAAAAGCGGAAGTCTCCAAACTTCACTTTCATTTCACACTAAAATTCTAAGGAATGACCTTTCTTGGGAGATTTTCTACCTTGGCATGGCAATTGTTGAAGAATGCAATCAAAACTCAAGTAGATTTCCCCATAATCCTCCCACATCTTTACACCCACCCATTTGAATAGCCGTTTTTATTGCCATATTATTAAGATCCACTTCATCTTACAGTCAAAACGAATCAAGCGTACCCACCTAGGCTCCATTAATGATTTCATTATTCGAATATTGAGTTGATTATTCCGGCACTCTAAGTTTTCAATAAAAAAGCGGAAGACTCGTACTCCAAACTTCACATTCATTTCACAATAAAATTCTAAGGAATGACCTTTCTTGGGAGATTTTCTACCTTGGTATGGCAATTGTTGAATAATCCAATCAAAACTCAAGTAGATCATTCATTTTCAAGTTTAGAGTCAGAGTGAATAATAAACTCAATATTCGAATAATAAATTCAGGAGCGCTTTACGGGAAATAAAAGTCTTACTGTTCCAAGGTCATACACCAAACGTTATGGCGATAGTGGTTTTCCATAGCTCCCTCAAAACTATGGAATATATTGCCACAATTGCTGTGGACATCTTCAAATATTAACTAAAGACTATTCTATTTCAAAAATTGGCCGGTCTACATTAATTCAAAGAATTCCATTGGGACATGAATCTACTTCATGAGAGCCAATTTCGCACTTTAAGAAAGTGTCAAGGGAAATGGGACTGTCTCATTTATGAGATGTTCATTATCAAATCTTTGAGACCAAATTTGAACACATAAATAGATTCCATTCGTGCGCGGAAACTCTTTGTTTAACATTTATTCATATCGTTTTGTTGTTATTTTTCCTTTAAATACCCGCTTCACTTTATTTATACATTTTGACTTGATAATGACGTTCAGCCCGCGTCGAAACGTCGTCGATTTTACGTTTTATAACATTTTATCGCAGAATTTTATAATCAAATGTTTTAATTAGTCTTTACTTAATTCCCATGTTTTATTGTCCATATTTATTCTTAGCTTAATTTACAAATAAATCATTATTATTGTTATTATATTTGAGACACAAATATAGTAAATAATGATAAGTAAAATAGGATTTTATTTCTGTAACTAAAATTACCGCACGGCGTTAAACCAGGGTGGCGAAGAGGTTCTCCGTGATCCGTGATTCAACCTTTTTTGATTCGTGAAATTCAAAATAATAAATCCGTGATTCGCGAATTTCAATCCCCCCGTGATGGGTGATCTACTTATTTTGAAGACCGTGATTCGTGATTTTTTCATTAGTTTCCCTAAATATTTGTATCAAGGTTATTCATTTATCGTATTGATTCATTTTGTGAGTTAAGGAAAAATATCCTTGATTCGTGATTGATACCCCCTTTTTACCACCTTGTTAAACATTGAGAGCTGTGTATAGCTAGTTAGAAGAGCAACAATTAATAGGAATCCAGGCCCGTAGCAAGGTGAGGGGCGGATCCCTCCCCCTCTACCGGATGTTTTCATAAAAATCAACAAGGAAATAATTAGTCACAAAATCGCAAAATGACATTTTACGACATTCATTCCCCCCTCCCCTCCCCTCCCCTCCCCTCCCCTCCCCTCCCCTCCCCTCCCCTCCCCTCCCCTCCCCTCCCCTCCCCTCCCCTCCCCTCCCCTCCCCTCCCCTCCCCTCCCCTCCCCTCCCCTCCCCTCCCCTCCCCTCCCCTCCCCTCCCCTCCCCTCCCCTCCCCTCCCCTCCCCTCCCCTCCCCTCCCCTCCCCTCCCCTCCCCTCCCCTCCCCCAGATATCAAGGCCTTGGTCCTGCATCTCCTGGAACGGCAAACGGGAAACGTTCTTTGACAAGCAAAAAAATATTGAGTGAACTGAAAAATACAGAGAAATTAAATGATGTAAACTTGGTCATGTCTGCCGTTCGTGGGAAGAATCGTGTTGCTTATCTGTTTAATGACTGACATTCACTCAACGATGATTAGCTTGAGGCTCTTGATGTCAAGACAATACTCGACTTGTATATTATCACTCCGTGGTGGTTTTTGTTAGTTGATTGTGGATAAAGTTTAAGATGTCGATAGCGATGAAGCTGATAAACAATGCCGATAACAAAGCTATGAGCGAGCAAACTCTCTCAGCAGTAAACTAGGGACAATAAGAACAACACTGCTATAGTACTTTCCCTCTAAAGATTCGAGTTTGTAGAGGCTTCAATTAAGCTCATAGAGGAAACTAGAATCAAGAATGAAGGGCGCGCTGGCGGAGACAGGATGAAGATATGATTGATCGATAGTTAATCGGCTTCCTGTGCTTAATCATACAAGCCCTTTCCTTATTCTTCATAATTAGTTTTGTTTGCGTAACAAACACCCATGACAGCCATTCTATATAGCTTTATAATTTTTTTTTTTTTTTTTTTTTTTTTTTTTTTTTACCGCGACTTTGAATTATTTGTGAATGCCATGGCGTCCAAACTTCATTTAAGGCGATTTTTTTGAACTATAATCCATCGTGTTATGATTTCCTAACATGAAACAAAAATGAAAGGCAATAGACGATTTCACTTTGCAGCTCCAATGACTTTTTTTCATTATCTTTTATTTGCATTGCGAAAGTAGAATTGGATGTTCTTTAGCCACGTAAACACTAGCTTATTACCGATGCTGTTTTCGAAAAACTCCTACACTGAGATCATTTAGTTTTCATGACCAAAGGACCAGTCAGAAAATGCCAAGCTAGTAGCCAAAGTATTTTTCCCAACAGTGAGTTGCCTGTGGTGGTACACAGCACTGGCCACTGAGTGACTATTGAAATAGAAACCTGAAATCAATGTGTTTGGCAGGAGTAATAGGTTATTATTTGTTAAGCTTGATTAACAACGTAACAGCAAAACTAACTTACTAAGCTGAATTTGTAGTGTTTTTTGAGATAAACTTGAAATTTTCGTTTCCTTGTACGGCTGGAACAACTTTCTTGTTTTACATGCACCTGTCCAAGTTTTCTGATCATAACCAATGTTGAGCGGAAACTGACTTAAATTAACGTCAGCTTCCAGTGTTTAATGACTTTGTCAAAAGAACAGAATAAATGGGGAATGAATTAAGATTAATTCTATTTCTGCCAATCATTTTTCGAGAACAAATATACGTCAGAGTAAGTTATTATCAGTCTGAATGGAAAAACGTTTCTCACCACTACTTTAATAACATTGTTTAAAAGACTTTGGACAGACCATATTCACACTATTCATGCAAGAAGTTATCTAAAGATACCGGCGAGAAAGCTGCAACAACAGTTGCCCGAAGATCAATTCTGAAGCAGCTTTGCAATATCGCAAAACATTTAAGTTGGTATAAGAGGCCGATACCACGATGGAAATGAATAACTCGTTAATCCTTGAGAAGTTATACGCTGCTTTGCAATCTCGTAGCACTGCCAGAATCGTCGCTGAAAGTGGAGCCTTTTTCATCATATGGCTGGCTATCATGATAGGGAATTCTCTGACACTTTTCATAGTTCTGAGTAATCGCCAGCTACGCACAGTCCCAAATCTCTTCATTGTGTCTCTGGCTTTTTCGGACATCGGTATGGGTGTCTTGTCAATGCCAATGTGCTTCGCTGTCCTTTCTCTTTCGTACTGGCCGTTCAGTGATTTTGCTTGTCAATATGAAGGCTTCATAGCAGTAACAATGGGCCTTGCTTCGGTACAGAGTCTTACTTGGACTGCGGTTAATCGATATTACCGTGTGGTCAAGACCAATAAATACAGAACGTACTTCACGATGCGGTCCACCATCATGTACATCACATCAGGTTGGGTTTTGTCAGCCATATCCTTGGCTCCATATTTGCTAGCAGGCCACAGAATGATCTTCCATCCTGGCAAGTACTTTTGCTACGCACATATAGATGTTACCTGGTACAGTGCATTTGTTGCGATACTCTATGTAGGAATACCAACAAATATCACTTTGTTCTGCTACTTTCGCGTATTTCAAGTCGTGAAAAAACACAACCAAAAATTCTTAAATTCACGAGGAACACAAAATAACCTGAACGTTGAAGAGATTAAGATTACAAGGACACTCTTTATTGTTCTTCTAGTATACATGACATGTTGGACGCCGATCCTAGTTATGGACCTAATAGACACTTTCAGGGGGTTTTGGTCACTGAGCAGGGAAGCATATACTTGCTATAGCTTTCTGGCTGTAGTAAGCAGTGCAACTAACCCGATCATATATGGATTCATGAACCCTGTTTTCAAGAAAGAATATCTGAGAATTCTGTGTTGCAAGAAAAATCGAAACAGGAATAATCTTCCAAGGACAGTAAACGTTGAAGCTGCAGCTGCGAACTCTAAAGCGACAACCAATAATTTGCAGATCGTGTCGGTTTGTTCAACAGTCAACTAGCTAACATGACTTTGAAATTTCTTGTCAGAGAATATACACACAAATACACCCTAAATGAAATAGTTCTTAAGAGAAAAAATGGAATTGAGACTAAAACTGACATATTATAATCATAACCCATTGGATTTCATATTCACAAAACCGCTTTTTCTCTTCCCTTTATTTCTTCCCTTTTTCCTCAGCTTTGTGATTATTTCCTTGTTTTGTTTTACTTTTTTGTAGTTCATTCTCTCTTCGATTTCCCTTAGATTCTATCCGAATTTTCCCCGTTATTTTTCTTACAATACAATACAATAACTTTATTTAAGGAGGGATACATAAATCTTCTTTTTTTCAATCGGACGGCGAACTGTTGATGTCAAAATATCTTGTTGCAGCTGCACCAATATGTAGTCAGGAAATGAAAAGGCGAACCATCTTTAACCTGATAATAAATTCATAGAAGATCTGCAAGAAACAGCATAGAAACGAAACAAGCTTATTATGTGGATTTAACTTGATTCAAGTGAAATACAAATCAATTCCAATGAAATAAGATTAGGTACCTGCAAGTGATAATTAAATGGTAGACGTCTGTGGACATTTCAAATGATATGTCAAAATAAAAAGTAAAAGTAAAAATATAGCAATAGAAATGCAACAGCACTTTTGTAAATGGAACATATACGAAGGAAATGAAAAAGTGCGGCCAATATTGTACGCTAGGAAATGGATTGGGTGTTGGATGCTTTAATTGTGAATTGAGTTCGTTGTAAGTTTACCTTGCACTGCTGTTCATTCAACCTACTATTTACACATTCGAAGTTCTGTATTCCGGTTTTTAAGATGCGTCCTTAAGGAAATGCCTATCAAATATTGTTTACTTAAGCTTTTCTCATAGTATCCTTCGTTTTGTTATAATAAAGGAGGATGGATTGTTCTTGTTTAATGGCTTATCATCTTTTAAGAATGAGGCCTGGTCCACACGTCTGCATTTACATTTGTATAAACGTGAGAAATAAACAAGCATTAATTCAGACAACAACGCCGTTTAATTTGATTATTATCTTATCTTACGTGCGAGGAAACCATAAAGATGCTCCTTTTAGCTGATTATCTTGAAAGGAAATAAGTTAAAGTTATAGTGCTAAGAGAAACGAGGTTATTCCGAGCGAAAAACCCTTGGAAATAAATTCGGAAAAATTAATTCCGACCTCGAGGTCGTATTTCAGTGCTACGCGGTCCTCATATTCATATGATTATCTTGAAGGCGAGTAACAGGAAATACAAAAACAATGCCAAAAATTCCACCGTCATTTCTTTCATCATTTTAATTGTCCTGTTAGCCTCGCATCCAAGATAATCTTAAAATGAGCCTATGATGGTGACATGTGAGAATATTTAACTGGACCAGCTTATTTAGAATCACTATTGGATTTACGTTCGGCCAGAACTTCCTAATCATCCTTCTTCATCTGGGTTTCTTCGAGCGGCACTAGGCAGCTATCTTTGTGTATCGGATGTTTTCCGAGCAATCATGCTCATGTGTTTCTTAATATCCGAGGGTACGTTTCCACTGCTTTCTTGTGGTCGACGTGACAGTAATCGTAGGTACTCTTTCCTAAACCTTGGATTATTGACCCCATAAATAAAAGGGTTTACAGCACAGCTGAATGTTCCAAGAAATGTGTAGGCAGCGTATGCTGAACGGGGTAGAGACCATCCTCCACGGACAGTATCAATCAAGTCCATTATCAGTATCGGTGTCCAACAGCCCATAGACACAACCACGGCTATGAAAAGTGTTCGAGTGACTTTCAGCTCCTCTACACTCAGGGCGCCTGTTGCTCTGGTTTTTGAGATGTTAGAGCTATGTCTTCTGACGGTCTGAAAGACTTTGACATAGCTAAATACGATGACAAATAAAGGAATTCCCACGTAGACTATCACTAGAACAGCTGTAAACCATTCGATCTCAAGATCCATGTAGCAAAAGAACTTGGCTGGATGGAATATGAATTTATTTCCAGCTAAGAGATAAGGAGAAGTTGCCAACGCGGAAGACACCCAGATAAACACCATCATTATAGCTGTGTTTCTCCTAGTGAATACTTGAAAGTAGCGACTGGTATTCACTACTCTAAAGTAACGATTTACTGCTGTCCAAGCAAGTGTCTGGATGGATGCAGCCGCCATTGTAATGATTACGATTCCCTGATACTGGCATACTGCTTCATTAAACGGCCATCTTGACATTATTAGCGTAGCAAGCAGCAAATGCATGGCAAAAATAGCCATTCCAAGGTCAGAAACAGAAAGGCAAGCTACAAAGTAATTAGAAATCGTGCGAAGCCTTGGTGACTTCCAGATGACGTACAAGGTTAATGTGTGTCCAGTGATGGCAACAAGGTATAGAACAGCAAATGCTATGCCTTCGAATATCATTAGACCCAATGGTCGATTTTGGAAATCGTGGGAAAACCTCTCAAGTGCATCCATGGACTTGTTCATAGTAATTTCCAATCTGAACGCTTGCTATTTAAGTTCTATAAAGAAAAACGTTAACTTAGTACATATAATATCTTTTACGGTTCAACTTAATAGCATGCATGAGTAAGCTAAGTAAGCTGTCTATTTTATTGATAAAAATGGAAGCACTCGGAAATGACGCAACACCCAGTCAGAAAAGGACAATCATTAAGAAACTTTTAATACCAATATTCGTACTTAATTATTTGTAGCCACATATTGTCTGCATTTTAAGTATGCTTCTTAAAGTGCCATTTTCAGTTGGACAAGTGACGGACATCGTCTGATTCAGATAGTCTATTCGATGCGGAAAAATGCTAAATAGTTTCAGTTACAAATTAATGAACAAGGTGAAGTTGCGAGCCAATGGACATAAATTATTCCGTCATTCTCACCAATTTTCTTTTAAAAATTTTATCAGTTGGTTGAGTACCGGACTTTCGAGCGGGAGGTCGTGTTTCGACTGGTCCCGGCCGGACCAATACTCAGGGTCTTAAAATAACTGAGGAGAAAGTGCTGCCTTTGTAATTACTTCTACAAACGGTTAGACTTTCAAGTGGCTCGGATGACCACTATAAATGGCGGTCTCGTCTCTTCGCTAACAAATATCGGAGAGACGTAAAAGAACCACTGAGGACGTAAAGAAACCCTGGCAGTGACCACCCTCAGTGCCTACACCTCATACTAACCACCTCACATGATTGTAAAGCGCCTTTGATTATACCCATATAGAAAGGGCGCTATATAAATCATGAATCATCAAATCATAGGAGATGTCATTTAAGGCACGGCTGCCCAAACATTATGCTATACGTTACGTTATGAAAAGTGGGGCCCTACATTAATCTTTACTTATATGTTTTGGGATTATTTCATTTACAATTGAAATAAAATTATATAAATATGATGAACCAACATAATAAGAATTTATAAATCTTATGGAAATTTGTTCAGTTTTATAATGATTTTAGCTCCAAACTCCAGACTCACGACTGCCAGAATAGTTATCTGCATTATTGGAAAATTCGATGGCTGTACGTTATATCCACTTAAAATATCTGATGTAAGATACTCACCAGAATTACTGATCCAGTAATGATATTCCAGCTCTCGTGATTGAAAGCCTTTTTAATTTGCCTGCTGTTAGAGCGTTCGTTTCTTCTTTTCTTGGCTCACACGAGAACGACCATATGTGAAGCAAGGACTTGTAAATAAAGCATAATTATCGGTTCAGTGGAGTGGATAGCCATTGACGTCTGGCTTTTTAGTTATAGAGCTTTTAAGTTGTGACGTATTTCCGGGTCAAACTGCTCAAAAAATACCGCTAAAATAAAGCGAGAAATGCCCTCAATGAATTAACGTCCACCTGATTCAATTAGATATTTGGACAACAAATCCTGTAATGAAGAAAAGATAAGAAAATCGTTCATAGAACAGCTTTTGGTTTTGGACCCAGAAATCGTTTTTCCATAAGATTGACGTCACACTTAAAAGCTCATTGTTTGACGTGCTTGTGCCTTCAGGAAAAAACACTTCAAAATCAAATGATCCTTATAAAATAGTCAAAGGTATTTTTATTCGTTTCAGTTGTCAATAATTTGATTAAGGGCATACAATTAACATGTTCACAAAACAAAAATGTCTTGTTTAATACTATATATGAAAAAAATACTCGAATTTGATTGGCTTAGAGCAGTGCAGTTCAAGTGTAACACAGTGCACAAATCTGTAACACAGTGCAAGAAAGTGTAACACAGTACAAGAAAGTGTAACACAGTGCAAGAAAGTGTAACACAGTGCAAGAAAGTGTAACACAGTACAAGAAAGTGTAACACAGTGCAAGAAAGTGTAACACAGTGCAAGAAAGTGTAACACAGTGCAAGAAAGTGTAACACAGTGCAAGAAAGTGTAACACAGTGCAAGAAAGTGTAACACAGTGCAAGAAAGTGTAACACAGTGCAAGAAAGTGTAACACAGTACAAGAAAGTGTAACACAGTGCAAGAAAGTGTAACACAGTGCAAGAAAGTGTAACACAGTGCAAGAAAGTGTAACACAGTGCAAATTGAGCGCGCGCTCAGAGTTTTTTCTCAGTTGGGATTTTCAATGTCGGACGGTAAGGTTCGTAAGCTTTTTCATGTATATCATTTACATGTAATCAAATGGTTTCTCGTTTGATTTGGGACAATTCGCACTCGTTTGTTTTTCAAAGAGTTCAAATTGCATTCTACCTACGGTCTAAGGTGTGCAATTTGAACTCTTTGAAAAACACACTCGTGCAAGTTAATCCCAAATTGAACTCGCAACCATATGATTACCTATACAAAGTGCTTATAATTTCAATACCTTCAGTAATAGATCTACATGAAGTAAGTAGTTCAGAATGGTAAGATTAATTTATATCTTAATTTGAGTGTTGCAGTTATGAAGCACTTCAAATATGTCAATGACTGTGACGTCATATAAGGTATTTTAAGTAAAAATAAATAAAATGTCCTTTATATAGAGGCTTTGCACCATCACGTGATGACAGCCATGAAAGGAGGCACAACAACATAGTCTTTTCTCCTGGGATACTGAATTCTTTTTCATGTAAACCATAGTAGACCAGATTCAATTGTTCCTGCCCCCTGTCATGGCTGCCATCACGTGATGGTGCAAAGCCTCTATAAACCATTCATGATACTTTGCAAATAATGTTCGTATATTTAATGAACCATTAGGTTACGCCACAGTCATTGAAAATACAATGTATAACTTAAAGACACAACACTCAAATCAATAAATATTTTACCATTGAACTATTTACTTCATGAAGAATCAGTATCTAAGGCATCGAAAGAAAGGCTATTTAACAATTAGTCCTCGAGTCCGAATGGTCTACGAGTCAATAGCCCATGAGGCCGAAGGTCGAATGGGCTATTGACTCGTAGGCCATGAGGGCGAGAGGTCTAATTGTTTTAGTAAAAACCTACTAATCGGTCCAATAAAAGGATGAAAAAAGTTTTGGATTTTGCTTTAAATATATTTTTTTTGGTTTTCAAAACCGGCGCTTTTCGCTACTAGAGGTCTATCACTAATAGACCCCTAGTAGCTCAGCCAATCACAGGGCTCGATTGGTGATAGACCATTAGTAGGTTTTTTCTAAAGTAAAATAGACATGAAAGAAAACAATGGAAATAACCTCTATAACTTTTATTAGTATATTAACTATTTCACTGGTTAAGTAAGGAAAGAGAATATATTCCACTAGTTGCATAAAACAAATCTTACCAATACAAAAATACTACAACTAAGTAGTACTAACTAGGTAAAGTATTTGCGACCAGGCCTGCATGCAATCCCTCCAAAGTTGTTAGCCTTTTGTAAGTCTTTAGCCCGTGCATTTTTACAATGCGTCATTGTGCGAGAACATAAACAAACCGAAGGGAAACCTAACAACTCTCGTTCGCTTCTTCAGTAAATTTAAAAGAATTCAAAAGAAGACAAGTGTTGAAAAGCTTGCAGCTACTGAAACATTCGCATTATGTATTTCTACACGTATCAAGATATTCGCAAGCTTTCTATTTCTAGAATTAAAGTGATAACTGTTAAAAAATACTGTTTGAATATGTTAATTCATGGAACATGTTATAAAGCGGCCGGTCAAAATAAGGCATTCCGTATAATATTCACAGAAGCTTAGCATCTATACGAACATGTAACTAGTATTAGAATTTAGCTAAGTTCCCTTCAAATGCAAAGGGAGCTCGCTGCGTCGAATAAGACTCTACATATTTCAGTTTTATTATTAAGTATTATGAGAATTCATATCAGCTGAATTATTTGTCAGCAACTCAAACTTACTCGATTAGAGCAGCACAACTCGCGCCGCTAGAACTCTTAGAGGAATCCAAAGCCTGTCAAAATGATTTAACATGGCTAATATTAAGATGCTACGGCTAAAACTTCGTTTTAGTTTTTCTATAAACTTCGTGTTCATGAGCTTCTTTGACAAAGTAAAACCCGCATCCAATTATCAAATCAAGGGAGGGGAGCCTGAACATTTTCTCGAAGCTCGTTCTAGCTCTCGAATTTGAAAGAAAAAATAATTTTATTGATAATAACTTTTCAGTATTTTAGAAACACTGGATCCTCCGTTTTTAATGAGAGAAATTTGAATTCTAGTTCCAATTTTGTTCATACCGAAAAACATTTGCCGTGTCCTACCCTACTAAGGCAGTCATTGGTACGCAATTTTTTCCCGTCATGGGTTATGCTAACAACTTGAGCTTGTTAGCTTCGTGCTGATTGGCTAGTTACATTTTCTTGTATCACCTAGAAATAGGGACAAAATAATGATAATAATAATAATAATAATAATAATAATAATAATTGTCTTGAAAGAAAAAGCGTTCGTTGGATATATTTACAGCAAGTATATATATATATATATATATATATATATATATATATATATATATATATATATATATATATATATATATATATATATATATATATATAATCATATGAGGAAGTAGCTGATCCCATTAAAGAGTGCTCAATACACATATGGTGTAGAGCAAAGTATAAATGTAATAACGAAGAGGCAAGATTTGCTGTTACTCCGAGTTTCGTGCTTACGCACTCGTCAGACAGTATTTAATTAAATACTGTCTGACGAGTGCGCAAGCACGAAACTCGGAGTAACAGCAAATCTTGCCTCTTCGTTATTACATTTATATATATATATATATATATATATATATATATATATATATATATTTTTTTTTTTTTTTTTTTTTTTTTTTTTTTGCGTCTCTAACTTGATCTCTTTGGCTCAACTAAAAAACTGTAAAAACTGTATTTTGTTTCTCACTGAGAAGCTTGACAAACAATAACTAATAATACTGGCAGAGCTCAGTTGACTTATGTAATGAAAAACTACATCGGTAATGATAACCATGTCACCCCTTCTTCAGTCTTTTGACTTCAAATTTAATTTCACCGTGGTATGAGACAACTTATTTTAATCAAATTTGATTGATTTTTTTACTTTTAATAAACTAGCGCTTCCTTTTCATGAATAGGACCGCTTTTTTAATATTAAACTACTGACTAATAGTTTTACCATGTCAGGAAGTCAAAGACACTAAACTTCAAATTTCACTGAACTGAGGGGGATCCGCTGGCTGAAGGACTGTGCACCTTTTTCATTTTTTTTCTATTTTGTTTCCCATTTATTTCCCACTTTATTTCAATTAAATAATCTACGTTATCATACACTACTAATATCACGAGAGCTATATAGCATTATTTGGATTTCAGTAACTAAACCATTCCTTGTATTGCGGCCATTTGTCTTCAGTACCAACCTCTAAAAGGCTTCGACACACGGTGCAACATTGCGTGCAACATCACACTAAAATATAAAAAATATGAACTTCTGTTTTATCATTTTTATGTCATTTGTATTATCCTTGTAAATTAGGCGGAAAAATCGAGATTTTCTCTGATTTGACTGCTGAAATAGTTGTGTGATCGTAATGTTGCAAGCAATGTTGCACCGTGTGTCGGAGCCTTTTAGAGGCCTTTAGTTGCTCGCGATAAATGCAAGAATTACAAATAAGAATAGTGTACCAGCATTACAACTGCAGGAATGCTAAAATATATCGAGTCATTAATAGAAGAATTTTCACAATATTTGATTTGTCCATAAATGTGTCTTTGCGAATTTAGTTCTAAATATCCATTTGGTATACACACAGTGCTTGCATATGCTTATCTAACAAAGGTAAATCAGGTTATCTACAGTCACAGAATATCTTTCTTAATTCTCTTCCAAATTCAGGGATTCTAAATGAATACACAACTAGATTTAAAAAGGAGTTGCTGAAAATCAACCCTTGAAAAAATAAGTAATACGTTGAATTAAGAAAGCGAAACGATAACATATTTGAATACAAGACAGTCATATAATCTGTGATCATTTTTGGCAACCAAGTTCCCAGTGACACTACAGTCACTATAAAGAGTGTTTTGGTCAGTTTTCTGTTCTCCTGGATTGTTCTGCAGTTGCGAAACTTTGTGAAGAATTTCATTTTGATCCAAATAGAAAGATAGGAGAGGAATACTGTTAGTAGTGATATAACAACGACGAGATATGAGAATAAGAGGAATTTAACTCTTTCCTCCTTGCTCTGAGGATTAGGTTGGGTGAAATACACCAAAAGTACTATACTGCTAGAACTGAGAGTCCAAACCAATCCAACAGCAGCGAAGTAATGCCATCTTTTAGCGAGTCGATGTTGAAATGGCCAGAACACTGCAAGTACTCTTTCAACAGAAATGAACGACAGGGAATACATCGAGGCGTTTAAGGCAAACGAGTTAACCCTTCCAACTACACCTATATGTGTCTTTGTATTTATAGAATTATACGTGGAGATATTGATAGGAGAAGTATACGCCATAATAGCAAAACCCATCAACGACACTCCCACGAGCAAGTCAGCAAGAGTCAGATTCACTAGAAGATAGTTGGATTTCTTCACCCGAAATGTCTTTCTCAAGAAGACTGCGAGAGCGATGGAGTTGCCAACTACAATAACAAAGCTAAGAAGAAAGATAATCCAGAGCCAAATCGTTGAGAAAGTGGTTTGATCTTCAATCGTGCTATTGTTATGTAGGAAAGAATGATTATCAGGCATTGTCGCTGCAAGGAGGAATTGAAACTGACCTCCTGTGCTCAACTAAAGTCGATGCTTTATTGAAAGACGCAAGGCCAGGTGTACCGCTGAAAATCTCCGAACAAACATTTTAATTAAAATTAATTACACTGAAGCATGTAATGAAAACCTTACAATAACGTAATAACATATTTACTTCATCAGTCTTTTGATTGGCCATGATTCCACCATGTTACATGACATTAATTTTAATCAAATTTAATCGATTGATTGATGACCTTATTAAACTGGCAATCCTCAATCTATAATTTGCTTACCTTACCTTATGCTCTGACTTCGTGATTATGACCACTTTTTCTCAAACTCATTAATAATTCATGAACTAATCAAATTTTTCTCAAACTCATTAATAATTCATGAACTAATCAACCAATGTGAGCGAAACCCCATTGAAACACGATTATAGGTTGGCCGGTGTTTGAAATATTTTAATCACTCGTGATGAAATCTCAAAAAATTATCCCTTACTATGCCCTAATTACGAACCTCCCTGTGTATTTCCCCTACGCTTTCCTCTTTCTTTCTGTCCAACTAATTTACATTTTTTAACTATTTTTTTTCGACATTACCGAGTCTCGAACCTGCGACCCTTGGAGTGGAAGTCCCTCGTTATACCAGCTGAGCTATTGTTGAATTCGTTGGCAAACTAGTGTTGAACAAAATTTTTATTCCCACGCCACCAAATACTCTGCAGATGTTGACTCCGTAATACTCCTTATATGCCCTACAGTATTTCGAAATCAACTAAATTCCACACGAGAGGAATTCAAAAGAACTCTCATAATCCCAGGCAACATAATGAATGACGTACAATAGTATAAAGAACTAACTCCATTCCTGCATAATGAATTATTTTCTCGATTGAGAAGTCATTCCAAAAGCTTGTGCTTCGTGTTTCATTAGGGTTTCCAAACACTCGAAAACAATAAAAGCACTCGGCCTCGTGCTTTCAAATGCTTTCTCGTGTTTAGAAACCCTAATGAAACACTCGTACTCGTTCTTGAAATATTATTTAATATTTAAGGTGACTGACTACTTTAGGAAGGAATAATTACAAAATGTTCTTAGAAAGATATTTTACACAGAATTTAACGCTGATTCCAAAAATGAAAAGAAAAATGTTGTGTCCCGAGCTCGTTTTCGAGATAATGAATTTTGAATATGACCATCTTGACAAGTTTTCGAAAGGAAAATGGCGGAAATCAAGCTTTGCACAAAAAAAATTACTCACTCAAAAATTAGAGAAGCTCTGGAAGCAATTTTCTCAGGACATCTACTTTACACATCATTTTTGTGTGAGTGGCTTCAATAAAAGCAAACTCGGTGAGTTTTGATTGGTTCGGAGATCTAAATAATAAGAACTTTAAAGTGAATGATTGACAAGTCTAGGTTGTATCTACCCGTCATCTGTTCAGTTTTTTTTAGGGTTTTCTTCTGATTAGACCATATCGTAACGTTTATGGTTCAATGGCGTAGCGAGGGAGCGGCGCTCCCCCTAAAATTGTCGGGTCAAGCCTTTTTCTTTGACGTATGACGTCAATGCCGTAGGGAGGAGGTCGATATGAGGTCGATGTAGGGGTTGATGTGGGGTCGATGTGGGATCGATGTGGAGTCCATGTGAGGTTGATTGTCGATAAAGGGTCAATTCTCAATTAGCAATAGCATGATACAAGTTTTAGTTCATTTTAAATAACTTCTCACGATTCTCACATTTAACTTAAATCAAAATCGAGGGCCGGGAAAATCCACTCATCATCGCCATAACCACCAACATTATCATTATCATCATCCTAATATATCGCAGGTCGACATCATTTATATATCAGTATATCACACGTATATATATAGGATATTACATGATCGCGCGGAGATACGAATTTTATCTTCGAGTTTTGATATGATCTCTCACGAGTGAGCGCAGTATCAGCACGAGAAGATAAAATTCGTATCTCCAAGCGGCCATGTAATGTTCTGTTTATTATATGAAATCTTCAATGAAAAATAATGGAGAATTTGAGGCTTGCTGAGCAAAAAGTCGAAATTTTACACCACCAGTGTTGATATAAATCGTACCCCCACTGGCCACTGGTGGGAGTGGGGATATCAATTTTATCATTTTGATGTCACTCAATATCACACTCTATTTCATATAATAATTAACAATTATTCGCCGAAAGTGAAACGAATATAGGTGAATATTTACCGAGATCTTTACACTGATCATTTTAGCTTGTTCTATTTAGCACAAGATATATACAGTTTTTAAAAGCCCACTGAGTTCATGCGTCGAACTTCACATGAACCGAACGCATTGAAAACGATGGATGTTTAGGCGGTCTTCTTTGATGTCATTTGGATTGGGTCATGAGAAAATCGACGTTTGAATTGGGGCTAAGCTAATCTGAAGACTTCTCCTGCTGCTCATGATAAACGTCTTTGATGTCCTTTACTCTTTGGACTTGAATGCCAGTGTCTTTGCCAACGTTTTTTGGTTGTTCGGTTGCTAAGGATCTTACACCGCCAGCATGCGCATAATTCCTAACCCAGCAACACATCTTCTTCAACGACTTCCATGAAAGTTTTAAAACTTTCCTATATTCCTCCCTAAAAGCATGATTAGCAAATGCATATATGAAAGGATTGACGGCAGAGCTCATCGTTCCAAGAAATGTATAGGCAGTGTATGCTGAACGGGGTAGGGACCATCCTCCACGGACAGTATCAATCAAGTCCATTATCAGTATCGGTGTCCAACAGGCCATAAACACAACTACGATCAGGAAAAGTGTTCTAGTGACTTTCAGCTCCTCTACATTCAGGGTGCCTGTTGCTCTGTTTTTCGAGATGTTAGAGTTATGTCTTCTGACGGTCTGAAAGACTTTGAAATAGCTAAATACGATGACAGCTGAGGGAAGTCCCACATAGATGGAAACCAGAAATGCTGTAAACCAAGTCCCATCTAGGGTCATGTAACAAAACAACTTTCCTGGGTGGAAAACATACTTGTACCCAGCGACAAGGTATGGGCAGTTGGCTAGCAGCGAGGAGATCCAGATGAATGAGAAAATAGCAACCAGTTTACACCTGGTAAAAACCTTGGTGTAATATTTTGTGTTCACAATTTTGAAATAACGGTTCAAGGCCGTCCAGGCGAGTGTTTGAGTTGACGCAGCCGCCATTGTTATGGCAACAATTCCCTGATACTGGCAGACCGCTTCGTTAAACGGCCATCTTGACATTATCAATATCGCAAGCACTAAATGCTCCGAAAGAATACCCATTCCTAGGTCCGAAACAGCAAGGCAAGCCACAAAATAATTTGAGGTGGAACGAAGGTTTGGTGCCTTCCAGATAATGTACAATGTTAAAGCATTGCCTATGACGGTAATGAATTGTAGAAGAGCATACAAAGTGCTTTCAAATATGACGAGACCTAATGGTCGACTCGCTAGGTCAACAGAATATCTCTCGAGTGCATCCGAGGACTTGTTCATGATGCGTGTACTTACAAAATTCTTGCTGCGGGTTTTTGTTTTTGTTTTTTTTTTGTTTTTTTTTTGTTTTGTTTTTTTTTGCAAAGTTCTTGTTGATTCTTTCTTAACTTGAAAGTTAAAGTTTCTACGAGATGAAATCGTGATATCAATGGGATTTAGGCACCCTGAGTAAGTGACAAAGTGCCAAGCAGGTCCTTGACAAAAACAAATTGTGACCTCAAACCTTTTTCTGTTTTTCCCTTTGTTTCTGCCAAGCATCACCTGTGAGCTGATTAGGTTGATGTTCCCACAACTTTCTTGGCCTGGTTCTCGTTTCTCTAGTTGAAAGGTTTATCTAATATCAGTTTTTTCCCTCCTTTTATTTATAGATATTTACTCAGTGGCTTTTACACCTGCCGTTCTTCTATTTCCCATTAACATATATCTACATACACATATATATTTCCATGTACCCTTCCTTATCTTTCTAGAAAAAATATGCTATCTGTTTTCAGTTTCTCAATGAAAACATTAATAAAGCGATCCACAGTACTTTTTTGTCATTAAACAGTGTTAAGTTTGTCTTAATTTGATTCAAATTTTTTAATGTCCACAATGTTCATAGTCTTTCATTTAGATTAAAAATACAAAAAAATATTAAACTGGTATTTACTTCCGAAATTAAAAATGATATGAACTTGTTCATAGTTCAGTTATCAGATACGTGGGTCAACCAGCTGAATGGACGAATTATCATCCCACGTTTTACTGAACTCATAGGGTGCTTTCCATTTGCCTAGAAAAACCGGTAATATCGGTTGGAATACAAATGGAACTGTCACTTTTTCGGAATTTCTAACCGAAAAAAGTGGAACACCTTTCGAGCTTGTCCAGCAATTCCGGTTAGTACGAACCAACTAGAATTGTCTGAACCATTTGAGAATTTCTAGGAATTTCTCAGGCCCAGTTTTCTAATTCGCACGTTCATAGTCGGTAGGTGTATAGTTGGTTTGAACTGTTCCATTAGAACCATTCTCGTCTCGGTTTCATCAACCGGTTTTTCTGGACAAATGGAAAGCACCCATAATCTTAAAGCTGTAGTTGTTACAAAAGGCTAAAAAATACCAATCGCCTAGCAGTATTAATCGACCTCTTACTGAAAAAAAAATTGCCAATGAAGGAGAAATAAAAGAAAAACATGTTCTGATGAAAAGTAGAATAACTGGAACAATGCAATATCACTTTTTTCTTTTATTTGTTTCTTTACTTTAACAATATATCCATCACATGCATCGAACATTAACTCCATAATGCAGGTTGTAAAACAGTCCTACAACCTGCTCCTCCATCCCACGAATGAATTTATGATATTGACATTACTTGGCAATTAAAAGCTAATAGTCATGAAAGATGGAATCAGTTAGTAGACACTTACGCCTAGAATAAGCCTAACACTGGTGATATCCATCAGTTCGACTGTGTGAACAAGAATATGATTAACCAGGTGACTTGCATTTCCTGTGGTTTACTCCTTCAAAGGATTTAAAATGATAAAACAATGAGCGAATGAGTATTTTATCTTTAAATATGTTTTCTTATAGGCTTTTTAAAGTGACCTTAGTATGGATGAATCTTAGTAATCAAGGACGAAGTTGAGTTTCGAAGAATATATTCAAATATTCAAATCCAAAAATCTTTCTTAAGGAAATGAGAAAGAAAGAAAGAAAGATAGATAGAAAGAAAGAAAGAAAGAAAGAAAGAAAGAAAGAAAGAAAGAAAGAAAGAAAGTCATCCATGCCTGATAGGGTGGGTGTTATGACGAAAGAAGTTTGTCAACCGTGTCGGCGTTAGTTTCAATGGCAGCAGAGTAAAAAACTTCCTCAACTGCGTTTGTAATAAAATCGTTTAAAGAAAGCCATCCAACTTAATAACAATTTCAATTTTAATTTCAGATTGATCGGTCATTGAATGGCCAGTTTAATTTCCTGTTAATAGCAACATCTAATCCACAAACTCTCATTACAGGAATTAATGAAAGATGGGAACTCGTTAGCACACCTGCTCAACTCAGGAAATTTATTGCTTTTTCCTAAATTTGGAAGCCATGAGTAATTTACTTCCCACTGGTACCCTCTTAAAACAAGTTCCTCGCAATCGTTGATCGTTGCCTCCTGCTGATCCTTCCGTACTGACATTATCAGGCCTCCGTAGAATCGTGTTTTAATATTTCGATCATATGCCATTTTGAGCACAATTCAGCACCTGTATCTCTGTTAGTGATACCTGCTCTTGGTTCTCGTGCTGTATTTGTATTTTGTATTTTTTCATTTTTACGTTTTTCTTAACATTGTTATTTAACATTTACTGGTATTATTTGTTAATTTGCTAGTAATTTTTACTGCAATTTTTTATTTAAATAAATCTGTATATTTTGAAGAAAAAAAAATAATTAAAAAGCTAGCTTTTTCCCACAAACCGGGAAAAAAAATGTCAAATAAATTCAAGTAGTGATGAATGAATGAAAGAATGAATAAAACTGAATTACTTATGAGCATCCTCTTTTTCTACATATATAAGAACAAGTTGATGCGTTATGTTATATATTTTCTCCATATAAAAGTGAGACGTTTATTAAATTTCAGATGGCATATTTAGATATTAGTTTCATTATATTTCGTTCGGTTCGTTATGGATTCATTTATTTTTCATCTTTACTTTCTTACACATAAACGTCAACTGATCCATATTGCTTAGTAACATCATTCGTATATGGACAAATCCTCATTATCAAATTCATTGTAATTATTCATACCTGAAAACGCACAACTGCCACCTAATTATTGGCAATAACGAGTGATTATTTCTTGAATATGTCACCTTTCTCTTACAGATTCGATTCGTAGTCCTCTTGAATCTTGTTAAAAAACGACCATTTTTGTCTAACCTTGCATTGGATCACAGTTTTAGTGAAAAGACTTCATGAAGCATGAAATTGTGCCATGATATTTCACTGCTTAACGTATTTACAACTATCTTTAATGATAATATTATATTAAATTATAGGAATAAGATGTTAAATATGTGTTGAAAGTAATAGGTTATAACTCATTATTGTTTTCGAAGTCATAGTTCATTCAAAACATTATTTTTTTCTTCTCCTTATTCCTATCGAAGAATTGATAGACATTAACAAGTGATCATTTATCAATTTGTCCAGCTTTATCTGTATTTTCTTCTGAGTTTTCATTGAGAATCGTTATCAGTAATTTTATATTCTAAGAATAAATTTCTACACCAATTCTTTTGCACGCTGTGTAGTACTCATAGCTGTTGCCTCGACACGTACTCCTCGTATCGTCTTGCATAACAGAACTCGTAGATATTCTTTCTTGAACTTAGGATTCATGATTCCATATATGATGGGGTTAATGGAACTGCTAAATGTTGCAAGAAAAGTATAAGAAGCATAGGCCTCTCTAGGAAGACTGTAGTCACCACGTATTGTATCGATAAAGTCCATGATTAATACAGGTGTCCAGCACGTCATGAAAACAACCACGATCACAAACAGAGTTCGAGCGATTTTTATTTCTTGTACGCTTAGAGTGTTCTCTCTAGAATGAAGGACTTTCTTGTTGTGTTGTTGAACTGTTTGAAACACACGCAAGTAACAGTAGAATATAATGCTGGAAGGAATTGCAACAAAGAATGTAACAATAAACGCCGTAAACCAAGCACAATCCACAACTACGTAACAAAAGAATTTGCCGGGATTGAACAGAAATCGCTCCCCGGAGGCGAGATACGGAGTTGGGGCAAAAAAGGAGAGACCCCAAATAGTTGCAGTAATAATCATTGTATTTCTACGAGTGAAGTATGTTCGGCATTTTTGGGGTTTAACAACACTGTAGAATCTATTTACTGCCATCCAAGCCAAGGTCTGGGTTGAAGTCGCTGCCATAAAAACCGCGACAAAGCCTTGATACTGACACACCGAATCCCCAAAGGTCCATTCTGATGTGATAAGAACGGTAAGAAGCAGATGCATCGAGAGAATACCCATACCAAGGTCAGACAACGCCAGAGAAACTACAAAGACATTTGGTATAGTCCGTAGTGATTTGGCTTTCCATACCACATATATTGTAAGCAGGTTCCCAACAACTGTGCTAAAAAATAACAAAGAATAAATAATACTCTCAAAAACCTTGAGGGCGGTCGTTCTTGATTTAAGTTCGTAATCAAGTCTGCTCAGGCTTTCCCACGTATTGTTCATTTTGTCCTCCGTTCCGTTGCGTTTTCTTTTCTCAAACAGTTGTCGTTCTACCTGCGGTGTTTTTGAGGATACTACAGTTTGAATGCCGTGTATCTTCTTATGAATAACCTGTATGTCCAATTGCTAGCACAGCTGGAATCTTGCGTACTTGATGTCAAAGGATTTTCTAATTTTGTTGACAGTCCTTCTCGTTTTCTCCACTTCTCTGTGTCAGGTCTAAATCAAATCACCGGCGAGTTTAGCGTGACCATGTACCAGCTTTAGCTAAAATCCATCGCTTTTAAATCTCGAAAACGACTAAACCTACGAAACTGGCGATGCTAAATTTCTTATCTAAGGTTCCTAACAATGAAATTATTTCTTGGTGGCACCAAGATGGCAAATGTTCTACCAATGACAGTGCTTACTGACCCTTCCTGTTTCTATGGTAATATACCCTGTATTTGCGCACAGGTGTCATAAACACTAGCTAATTGCGCATATCATTTGAGGAACTCCTTTTTCCCCCATTTAATTGCTATTAATTAAAAATCTTCGTTTTTTGTTTACATTGGGACATCGCTGATTGATAGAATATTTCACCGCATTCAATAAGCAATCATGCTTTTTTATAACCATGAGATTTTTGTCACTTGAACGTGCAATTAAGAGACCAAAAGCGTCCTGCGTCTTTTTAACTCAATTCATATTAAAGCTTGACGTAATGATGATGATGATGATGGTGATGATGATGATGATGATGGTGATGATGATGATGATGATGATGATGGTGGTGGTGGTGGTGGTGGTGGTGATGATGGTGATGATGATGATGATGATGATGATGATGATGATGATGATGGTGGTGGTGGTAGTGGTGGTGATGATGGTTATTATGATGATGATGATGATTGCGAGGTATTTTGAGCTTAATTCTAATAAGCCGAACGCATTGAAAACAATTGATAATAAGGCGGTCATCATGTTCGGCTCATGAGAAGATCGACGTTTGAGCTGTGCCTAAGTTTGCCACGAGACATGGTCTTTATTTCAAATGAGTTTTCTGTAACAGGTGATAAAGAGTGTCATTTTGCCGCATTTATACAAAAGGTTTAGATGTGTCGCCTGCCAGGTTAGGAAAAAAGCCGAAAGGAAAGCTGAATACATGGTAGAATCCCATATCACTACATAAACTCGAGCGCTGATTGGTCCGAGATGACGAATATGTGACATAGATATCGAAGGATTCAGCGCGGGAAAAAAAAGCGAATTTGGCTATAAAAACGAAGAATGTTTGATAGCAGTCTGAAAAGATGAATTCAATGAAAAATCAGGAAGCCCGCGTTTTGTTTTTCTTTCTCTTGCTTTTTACCCTCATCCGAGTCCGAGAGCGACTCGTGCGATATCGTTTTTACTCGTGAAATTCATCGTGGAATTCCCTCGTCATCCAATGAATTTTTATACTATAGTCGTAAGATGAATGAATACTATAGTCGTAAGATGAATGAATACTATAGTCGTAAGATAGCTTGAAAATTCTGAACGTAAAAAATTCTGAACGTTTACTTGAATATTAATAAACCTGAACATATCAACCGGGACGTAATGTTTATCTCTACAGTTAATTACTATAATGTTAGTCTACATAGAAATATAGTTTGGTTTTCACTTGCGTCGGATCGGGAACAGAGTTGGAGTCAGAGTAAAAAGCAGTTAATGCTCACACTTCGTCATAAGATGCTTCCAAATCCAGCCGATTCCAATTCCGCCGCTAGTGAAAACCAGCCTTTAACAAAACCCCTTCCAACAATAATTTAAAGTTTACTAAAAGAATAATGTTTTCTCGAGATGTACAAGCTAATTATAGAGAACTATTGAAGGTTGACATTTTTTTTTAGAATAAATGGTTCCTTAACAACTTGTGCTAATATGAAACAGCGTAAACAAAAAGTCGGTATTTAGAAATGTGCTTCGGAAATGAAAATAAGATTCACAGATAATTGGCTGAGTGTGATCCTTGTCAGTTGTCCTGTTATCCGCAAAGACTTCTCACACCATAAACATTTTTTCATTTCATCCTTTCTTCCTTTTTTCCTCTTTTTTTTTTTTTTTTTTTTTCTTCTTTTTTTCTTGTGCCACATCAGTCTGTGGACATGACAATAATCTTCTAATTAGCATCATGTTATGTTTGTGTTCGTCGATCTTTTTCATTTTATTTGGCTTGTATATTTGACTTTTTTTCCTGGAGTCAGATCAGTTAGTGTTATACACTACTGCATGGTATATGACACTATAATATATCTTATATATCTTATCATAAATCAGTTTTAAGTTTAAGAAAGGAAGAACCGTAACCAGGATAAAACATTGTAAAAACGTAAAACGTACACTGGTGTAAATTGTTTGTAAAAATGAAAAGTTTTCGGCTGTTTTAAGTACACTCATTCGTTACGTCTCACTTCGATTGTTCAATATTATCTTAACCTAAGTAAATACAAACAGACAAAGGCCGAAAACACCAGAATTTTAGAATGACTCCTCCAATATCTTTGAAATCGTACAACAAGTTTGTGAATGTTGCCGGTTACCAGGCAACCGTGTCAACCATTTTAAAATCAATATTTTTAATTGCCTCCACTTTTAGAAATTTAGAAACTGCAATTAGGAATAGTTTTTGTGTCATACGTTAGTGGATCTAATTAAGGCTGCTGTTGTACTTAATGAAAATTCAATTTTTAGGTTTTTCGAGGGTTTGTGAAATGACAAACTAAAAAATATGGAGGTTTATGTGTGCGGAACTTTTTGTCACGTTACTGCGCATGCGCGCTGTAAGTGTTTGTGTTTGTACAGTCTTATTTACCACAACACAGTTAAGTATACAACTACTGTTTCAGTGTTAAGCATATTTAAAGATTGAAAAAATCTTTATTTAGGTAAACGCTAAATAACATTTTTTACATATGCACTGAGAATTCAAATTGAGATTCATAGGTCGTGACCTGGCTTATCGTATACCTGGCGTCTATATTCCACAACATTAGAATGATCTCTCTATGAATTCAGTTGACAATCTTTTCGTATGACCTTGAGATTTTCATTCTTTCAAATATTTATCGTCTTTATTTTTTCGGTATTCAAAGCTAATGAACAGTAAAGCTTTTCATGTGCCGCATTCTCTGAAACAAGATATAAAGAGTCGGAATTGAACCTGATTTTCTCTTTCAAATGGACGAAAACCAGTTATTTTTCCTTTAATTTTTCAGTCTATTTTGGAACGGCCACTCAAAACCTTACAAATGTTTCAGAATCTTTATTATATCTGATTCTGGGTATGCAAAATTCACTGGCCATGTGCAATAAATAGACAACAAAATCTATCAAGAACTGATAGAACCTTGAAAGAATAAGAATTTACATATATTTATTATATTTCTTCTCACCGCACAATCTGATGACACTATGATTTCGGGGTAGTTAATTCATTCATCAACCCCGAAACAGTGTTACGATTTCTAACGTTAACCGGAAGTCCTTTTCTCTCTCCTCTCAATGAATACGTTTCACTTTCAAGTTTTCGGCACATGAACTTGAGAAGATCTAAGTACCCTCCTCTCAGTGTCGGGTTCATCAGTCCATAAATGAACGGATTTACAGCGTTGCTAATTGTAGCAAGAAAAGTATATGAGGCGTATGCAGCACGTGCCAGTGACCATTTCCCGCCAATTGTATCTATAATATCGATGATTAGAACTGGCGTCCAGCATGCAATGAATACCACAACGATGACAAATAAAGTATGAGTGGTTCGTATTTCTTCGTTGGTCATCTTGATTCCTCCAGAAGTGCCTGAGCGATACTGTGACAAACGCCTGTTGTGCCTGCGAACCGTTTGATAAACTTTTAAGTAACAGAAAGAGATGACACTTGAGGGTAAACCAACATAGACCAATACTAACAGAGCTGTGAACCAACCAACATTGATATCAAGATAACAGAAGAACTTTCCAGGGTGGAAAACAAACCTATTATCAGCCAAAAGATAAGGAAGAGGAGCTATCAGCGACGCCGTCCAAATCTGACATATTATCAGCTTGGTTTTGTTGATGCTGAAAAACCGAATATAGTGGGCAGACTTGACAACCCTGAAGTAACGATTCACGGCTGTCCATGCTAAAGTCTGAGTCGATGCTGCTGCAAGAACAATCGATATAAAACCTTGATACTGGCAGATACCATTGCCAAAAGGCCATTCTGAAGTGATCAAGACACCTACTAATAAATGCATTGAAAATGCTCCCATGGTGAAATCAGAAACTGCTAACGATGCAATGAAGAGGTTGGTGGAAGTCCCACGCAGGCCAGGGCGTTTAAAGATAAGATATAAAGTCATGAAGTTACCAATAAGGGTGATTACTTCTAGTATTACAAAGATTGCACTCTCGACAGCGATAAGAGCAACCGGCCTTGATTTCAGGGCGATATCCAAGAAACCAAAACGAGATTCTGTAGAATTCATTCTAGGCACAGCACCCAGACACTAACCTCTGAAATTATCTTATGAAACAGCGTAGAAACCTCGCTTCAGCTTTCGATGCTTGTTCAAATCAAAATACAGAAAGAATAGGCAAAGATTTGAGGCGAAGAGGTGAAGATTTATGTCAAAAACAACACACCTGTTCTGGTGTTGACCTTGTTTTTTACTCGCAATATTCAAAGAATGACATTAAACTACTGCAACCAATAGAATTGAACCTGTAAATTGCTCTCCAATTACGAGAAAAAATTTCTTTTTTTTAATCATTCAAAATCTAAAATCATCTTCCGTTCTTAAAGCAAAGAGTAGACCTTCTACTGGCGCTTTCTTTCATTGCTTGATTGATTGTATTGGATTCTCGTCTATTTTTTCTTAAAATTTGTGGTAAATTCGTGTGTATTTTCGTGACGTCAGTCTCATGTGTCTTGATTGATAATGATGCTTCAGTACTAATGATAAAAGTTGTTTTTTTCATTACGCAACCAGTAGGTTTTTTTATTAAATCATATATAAACCTTACCATTTAACAAATATCTGATACTTTCCTTTCTACGAGGTAATAACGGTGTGATTCCTAATTTTGATGATAAGATAATTCAACATTTTTAATAACTTTTCGTTCGTTAGATGTGTGAAGTCAGTCCATTTTCCATGTGCCTTGCTGTTTTCATTCTATATCGTAAGTTCCTTGCATTCAACATTCCTTGCCCAATCACAAACCTTCAAGTCTCTATTATACTTGAGTCCTGCTGGACATTTCTTTTTGAATGTTATTCCATTGCTGCAAACTATGAATCCAAAACAGTCTGTCTCGTCTGGATATTGACCGCTTGCCCTTTCTTTGCAAAAATCTTAAAGAAAAAAAATTCATTATTTAAGTGTTCTTGTCTGTGATTACTTGCTAGAGTAAATATCAATATGATCAGTCGATTGCTTTTTGGTTCTCACAATGACAGTTCATGCTACTGAAAGGTAGACAAAATGAACAAACGTCAATTTTTACAACATGATACTACTGCTTTCAGAATCCTTTTCGTTGCTATTGTATTATCATCATCATCATAATCATAACCATCATTATTATCCTCGTCAACATCATCACCCTCATCGTCCTCATCATCATCATCATCATCCTCATCATCATCATCACTATCATCATTATCATCAACATCATCATCATCATCCTCATTATCATCATCACTATCATCATCCTCATCTCATCAACATCATCATCTTCATCATAATCATCATCATCCTCATCATCATCATCACCATCATCATTATCATCAACATCATCATCATCATCATCCTCATTATCATCATCACTATCATCATCCTCATCTCATCAACATCATCATCATCATCATAATCATCATCATCCTCATCATCAGCATCAGCATCACCATCACCATCACCATCACCATCATCATCATCCTCATCAACATCATCATCATCATCATCATTATCATCATTTCTCATCAATATCATTATCGAGATTTTAAAAGACTCACCCTTTTGTTCAGGTGTTTGTCCTGATGGCTTCTGTGTCGTGGTCGGAGAGGGCTGAGCAGACCCTCCCTGTCCCGGATTACTGGTTGGAGTAGATTCAGGTAATGAACTGGGACCTTGATTGGGTGCTGTTGTTGCAGCCGGGGGTGAAACCTGTCCTGGTTTACTGGTTGTGGTAGCTTCAGGACTGGGACCTTGATTGGGTGCTGATGTTGTAGCAGGAGGCGAGACCTGGTTGTTGTTTGCTTCTAAACGTTGGATAGACGTGTGATTCAGTATCCATATAATTCCCAGGGTACACTATGGTGAATATCCTACCTTGTGTTACACCACCCTGTCCGTAGCACTTGATGTCTTCCGGTTTGCTATCTAGTACAAAATGTACAATACTCTCAGTCTTTCAGTATATTTTCTCGGTACGGCTAAGTTGCTACACACCAATATATAACTTAAAGAAAAACTACAGTGATGAAATAATAAATAAATAAAATATTTATACAAAGCCCAGCGGGTAGTCCAAAGCCAACCGGGTTTAATTTACAGTCATTTTTTACACACAAAGAGCTCAGCAAAACAAGGTACAGACCTGCTATAACCCCCTTGTACTGTATCTTGCTTGGGATATCGACATCGTTTTCCAGTGACGCAATTGTAGCTTCCAACTGTTCGTTGAAGATGCTCGTCACTCGTACTTTGATTGGAAATTTGACTTCACCAGGGCTGATTGTGAAGTGGTTGTTGTTACCACGACGCATGCAGTGCCATTTATTGTCTTTGAGTAGTTCAAGACCTACCGTCACCACTCTGTCACAAAAGATTATGGTAATGATAATTTACTTTCTCATCGTTTGGGATACCTGTGGTAGAAATATAACTCGACCCATTCAAGAAGCTTCAGATTTCTTAATTTGCCCTACTCTTGCTTGTGGAAGTAAAACATTTCTAGTTTTTCTAAAACAATATTTTTAGGACAAAATCCCTTAAAGAATTACGTGCTAGATTGTATGGTTTTTGGCGAATATATGTTTTGTAGTTTACATAGATGATCAAGCGCATGCGCACACGTTCGTGTCCGTAGTACACAATTCTATGACACCAAAGCTCATCATTTACTCATCATAAACGTATCATTTAATAGATAAACGAATAAACAAATAAATAAACGAATCAACAGACGAAGGAAGTTGAACTTACTTTGAATTTCGCACCTGTAGTTTCAAGTACCAGTTGTTACTACCGTCAAATCTGAATTTAATATTCCCGTCCTGACCGCTGACCGCTGCACATTCAATAGCTTTGTACGACGTCTTCCACTTACCGTTACCAGTGATGAACAGGTCAAAACCACCTGGGGAAAAATACATCAAAAAGGTTAATGTTGTCCGTCAATAACCAAAAAACTGAGCTGGGTTTTTTTGTTGTATTTTGATTGTTTGTTTGTTTGTTTGTTTGTTTGTTTGTTTGTTTGCTTGCTTGCTTGCTTGATTGCTTGCTTGCTTGCTTGCTTGCTTGCTTGCTTGATTGCTTGATTGCTTGCTTGCTTGCTTGCTTGCTTGCTTGCTTGCTTGCTTGCTTGCTTGCTTGCTTGCTTGCTTGCCTGCCTGCCTACCTGTTTGTTTGTTTGTGTGCTTGTTTGTTTTTGTTTGTTTGTGTGCTTACTTGCTTGCTTGCTTGCCTGCCTGCCTGTTTGTTTGTTTGTGTGCTTGTTTGCTTGATTGCTTGTTTGTTTGTTTTTTGTTTGTTTGTGTGCTTGATTGCTTGTTTGTTGTTGCTCTCTTTTCACGTACTTCATACTAAGTATATCACCTTGATTGCATCCTCCACATAGATCAATAACTGTAGCTTTGAAAGGTCCTTTGATAGGAATGTCACTTCCAGTATCTCCTCCAAGGCTTGATGTTCCATCTCCTTTAATCTCGACACACATACCACACCCTAAAGACTTTTGATAGTCATCTTTACCCGCTGCTACTGTGATCCATCCTGGTTCTTTATTCACTGGTGATATTGGATCCAGCTCGCATGCGCCTACCCCAACAGGATAGTCTCCGTAATAGGTTGACTGTTAAACGAACGGACCGAATGCAAGGGTTGAACAAAAAATACAATTAAAGAGTGAATGGGAAACTGGGTGGAGCTTGGAGACTAGGCAAAGCATTTGAGTAGACATGAATCGACATGAAAAGACAAAAAAAAAACTTCAAAAACTCATGAATAATTCATAAGTATTTGAACCAATTGGAGCCACCATACACGTCACGTGCATGGACCTTTATACCTGATAAAGTCATCTTCATCAGTATTCAAGTGATCTTTATATAAAGACACACGTGTGTCTTTATATAAAGAATCCTACTCGTTTATTAAATCTATTTATCTTAACTCGTTTATTAACTTTATTCATATGGGCGTTTTAGAATAAAGAACCCCCAGCTCTTTTGACCTATGGTCCCCCAATATTTTTGGCCTTGCTGCGGCTATGAGTGCCATTGTATATTATTGTACATGTGGGGAAGGGAGATGAGAATATTGTGTCAAAGCATATTTCTGTGTTCGGGGTGACACAGCCTTGTCAGGTTACTCACGTCTCCATTGGATACTTGGCTGTACCTACTCCAAATGGCTTTAACCTCTTCCATATTCCCATCACACTGTTTATCACAAAACAAGGCAACTGGGTTAATTAAAGACAACAGATGTGAGTTCTGATGATAGCAAATTGTAATAAATGATACTTATCCCTTTGTCTCACGATTGAGGGTCACGTGTGAAGAGGAATGTTTCGACTGCAGGCTGCTCATAGCGGTATTTATCCCACACCATAGAAAATACAGCCAATCAGAATGCAAGGAAGCTGTTGTATATTCGTCGGTATTTCACTCTTCCTTCCCATCATGGGCTGAGCGTTGAATCTCACATTTGTATTTTCTATGGTGTGGGTTATAATAGCAATACAAAGCTATCTCGTGCATGACACAACATGGAATATCCCACTCGTCACTCACCTAAAGGCTCGTGTGTATACCAGAAAATACTAGTGACACGTGGGATATTCCACGGTATGTCACTCGAAACAATTGTCTAACAAGTAAATAAGAGACGCGCCCTCAAGGCGGATGAAGACTAGTGGTCGATTTGTCGCGGTCCTTTCTGCATATGACACTAAATCGTGAGACAAACGGATAATTGTTTATTACAATTTATTACATTAATTTCCACGATGGAAAATATTTTTCATTCTATGTAGCAAATTGTTTGTTTGGCTGACCTTAGATTGTCCAATGACAGAAAAGAGAACAAATGTTACAGCTATAACACCAAGATACATCATGTCTGGAATAAAAAAACGTCGAGAAAAATAGCCGGTTCAGCAATAGCATATTCACGATTACAACTTTTAGTTTTAACTTTTGTCTGGGGAAAAAACATGAAAATATAACGCAGTGAGAACCGACCCCTTAAAGGACCAATGACATTTACAACAAGTATTTCAATGATTATAACTGAAAAAACTCAAAAATAGCTTTAAGAACTTGTCTAGAATGAATCGAAATACTAAACTTGAACATAAAATACAGCGCATTAATCAGTTCCCAACCGAGCTAACTTTTTAAAAAAATAATTCGATAATGTTAGCTCCAATTAGCCAAAAAAAAATCATGAAAAGCAAATACATTCTCACTCAAGTAGAACGGCAAATACTTTGGGCAGCAGGCTAGGGTTCATCGATTACTGCGAATCAAAACCCGTCTAGAATAAAATAATATTTGGTCTAACCATTAGTCTATTATATTAGTCTTCTTGGAATAAGTTACACTGATGGATTCATAGTTAATCTTGATATTAGCTTAGAGCTGGTCTTTTCTTCTAGCGTGATTTTTCTAATAAACCACAAATGAAGCACATGGTATTCGTTATTCTTCTAAAAATCTGTTTTTGGAAAAACGCGGGAAGCGTTGCCAGAACGATTACTCACCTTTCAATGAGTCTCAGAATACTCCAGTAAATGAAATAGCAGTCTCCCTAGCTTACTTCTTGTTCTTCGGAGTGGATGATAGTTTTTAGAAGAAGACCTTTCATCATCACTAGGATTTATTGGTATTGATACCGGGATTGAACAAGTACCAACTGGGTGACAAGCAAGGCAATTCAACCTTGTGACGTAATGTCTCTCGCATAAACCAGCCACCAGTCAACGTTCTTGTTATGCTACCCTCTGTAAATGGAAAGGAAATCACAAGAGAAGAGAAATGAAGAGAAAAGGAAGGAAGGAATGAAGGAAGAAAATAAAAACAAAGAAAATATGGAAACTATTGCAGTCAAGGGCGGATTTGGGAATTTTTGAGAAGGAGTCCAAACGTATACTATCTATCTATCTATCCTCCCCTCTGGTTACAAATTAAAAATGAATTTCTATAGGCTCTTACCGCCATTGTATATGCACAGGAAAGCTAAATTCTAGTATAAAACAATCAATAGGCCCCTTGCAACAAGTTGAAATGCAGCTCATTTTGGAGGGCAAAACAATAGGTTCCAATTCTCAGTACTCTGAAATTCTTTTGTTTTGCCCTCCAAATTGAGCTGCATTCCGACGTGCTGCAAGGGGTCTATTGAATCTCAGGTATGACGGGTAGGACCCCCTCCCCTCCCCTGAATTCGCCGCTTACACGGTGAGTCCATAGTGTTTTCATTTGAGGGTGCCAAGTATTATATATTTTCAACATCTGGTTATCTGTCAAATAAATGGCTTTATAGTGTACACTAGATTGTAAAACATATGTGTTTTTATTTCTAAGTTTTAAGTTTAATTTTAATTTAAAATTTTATTATTTTTAGTTTTAACTTCAATCGAACTTTAATATCAATATAACTGTATTATAGACCATGCATTTATACTCTATAAATTCCGATGAAAAAATTTTTTTCTTTGAACCTTAAAGCTTTCGTCCGCACAAGATTTAGGGAACTGGCAGATGACATTGAAAAAAAAAATTCTTTGAAAACTCATCGGTAATCAGTAACAGAAGTCGTGTTTCAATAACCGATTTTTTAAATGACGGATGATCAAATATATTTCTATTCATTCTCCATCCGGCAAAACGAAGAACATCTAACATACTATACATACATCATAAGTCTACAAGTACAAGTCTGCATGTTTAATCAGCCTAAAAACATTTTTTAACCATAATTTTTCTTAATTTTATTCTTCATTTGATGCAGATTTTTTGCCAGATATTTTTCGATTTTTTTTAGATTTTGTGCTCGTTATGTTTTGATTCTTCGTCTTTTCCTTAGATGGCTTGTCTTGAAGCGTGTTCTCCTTCTCATTTTCCAGCGCCTCGCAAACCTTCTCTCTTGGATTGAACACCATTCCTTTCGAGCATTGTCTTTCTTCTGTTATGCCATTGTAACAGATAATGAACTTACTGGGATCATCGTTATTAGTGTACACACCACTTGCTTTTTGCTTGCAAACGTCTTTAGGTTCTGATGAAAGGGAATTAAGCATTTACTAATAATTATGTATTTGCTAATAATTATGTAATTGTCACTGAGTGGAAATTTATTGGGCTGTAGCTACAACCTTCCTCGGCAACTTCCAATATATTTTCATGCCTGATTACAAAAGTTGCAAATCTAATAATTGTGTCTGATGATAATAGTACTGCTTACAGTGCCATAAGGTTCAGCCAGAGCGGGTTTCCTATGAGATACAGACTTCAGAACGTACGAGGTACGACATGCCGTAACATTGAAATGGTTTCCTATATATTGTCAGTCCAGTAATTCATCCAATCACAACGCGTTGCTACGGCTACAGTAATATACGATATGGTTACAGTACGACTACAAATTTGTCTTATCTTTTCCCACTCAAACGAAGCACCTTCTATTTGGCATTACATTTAGCCTAATGATGAAGTGATTTCACTAGACAATCAGATGAGATAACAAGCATGCGCAGTAGCAAGTAGTAAGATTGCTAAATTCCCTACCTAACTTGGCCGTTGTCTGTTCGTTTGACACAGACTGTAGATCATTTTGGTCGGCTTTTTGGTTTGCACTTTTCCCTGATTGCGTTTGGCTACCCGCAGCAGTTTTAGTGTTTTCTACATTTTGACTGCTGATAGGTTCATCATTTCCTTCCTTTTCGTTGTGCGTAGCGTCATTCATTACGTGATCTTGACTCTTGTCACTTTCTTTTACGCTGTTCTTGGAATTGTGATCATTGGCGACGTTATTATTTCCTGGTTTTTGATTACTGGGGTTTTCAGATTGTTGTACCTTATCCTGACCTTTCTTATTACTAATTTTCTTCACTTTTCCACCACTCTTTTCCTCTTTGTTACTTTTACTTTCTTGGTGTTTGCCAAAGGATTCGCTAGTGGTTGGAAGCGAGGGAGGTGAAGCTTCAGATGACGCACTGCCTGGCTCCTCCTGGCTATCACCACTTTCTACAATTAAATAGAGGAGCATCAAAGAGGCTATTCTAGACCCATTTTTTTATTAAGAGACTAACTCACCTTGCTGCACAGAAACTGTCGGTTCTTCGCCACTTTCGTCTGCACCGTCATCAGCTTTCATGGTGATAGGCATACCAGGGTACTTGCTTTGCATTTGCTTCATCGCCATGTCTTGCATGCCTGCTATCGCTTGGTTCATGTTGGAGTTGATCTCATCTTGATTGCTTCCAAGAACTTGCATTCCCACTGGTCCTGATCCTTTTCCCGTTCCTCCCATTCCTTTCATTCCACCACTCATTCCACCCATCCCTTGCGCTCCAGCTGCCATTCCTGCCATTGCTTGCGCTCCTCCGCCCATTCCCGCCATTCCTTGCGCTCCACCACCCATTCCCGCCATTCCTTGCGCTCCACCACCCATTTTTGCCATTCCTTGCGCTCCTCCACCCATTCCCGTCATCCCTTGCGCTCCTCCACCCATTCCCGTCATTCCTTGCACTCCTCCACCCATTCCTGTCATTCCTTGCGCTCCTCCACCCATTCCCGTCATTCCTTGCGCTCCTCCACCCATTCCCGTCATTCCTTGCATCTCTTCTCCCATTCCTGGCATATCTTGCATATTTCCACCCATTCCTTGCATTTGATCCATTCCTCCCATATCCCCTCCCATAGGCATATCTCCCAGTTCATCCATGTAGTTTTTATGTTTTTCCATTCCCATTTGATTGCCACCAGTCTTTACTGATTGGTGCTGTCCATTTCCCTCGATTCTTGTTCCATGGAAACTTCCAAATCGGTCTCCTCTATTCATTGAGGGCACATGAAGTGAAATACTCTCTGCCTGTTTTGCTGCAGGTTTTTGAAGAGTATTCGGCTCGTCGTCTTGGTTTTTAAGTGCATGAGCAAAATCCTCTGATTCTCCCGTCAAACGACTTTGCTGGTCCGTTTTCATGTTGCCCTCCTTTGGTTCTGAGTAAGGATTGGGTAGCGATGGGTTAAAAAGCACATTTTGAATGGCAGCATTGTCGAGCAGCTTCCTGTCCACGCCGAGTAAACTGTCAGCCTCATTCGTGGAGATCATTGGTGGAGCCATTCTCCTGTTTCCATACTCATCGAAATCTTCACTTCCTGCCATAGGCAACGTGTCCTCAGTTCCATAGTTCACATGTTTTTCATCCTTATTGTATTGTCGAATGATAACCGTTGTTGTATGTAATGGTTTTCCCTTGTGATCGGATCCATCGTCATCGTTATTGATGAATATTCCACGATGTTTGGACTCAGGTGCGAGGATTTCATCTTGGAACATCTGAGCCACGCCTAGTGAATTTGAAGCGGGTCCTTTCAAACGTATGCGCATGACAGGAACTGTAACAGAATCTGGCTTGGTTTGAATTGAGCCATTGTTGCCTTGGTTACCACCAGATTCTGTTTTCATTGGTACTTGCAACTCACTTCCCGAATTTGTTTTCAGGTCAGCTCCTTGCTTTGTAGGACCTGGAGATTCTAAAACTTGTAACCGGTTCGACAGATCATGACTTGTGTTATTTTCTTCTTTAGAAGCAGTGGAATTATCGGTACCACCACTTGCTTCATCAGAGTTTTTCTGTGTCTCACCCTGTGTAACAGTTTGCAGGGAAATGTTGATTTTTCCTATGGTCACCTTCCCCTGCTCGCCATTTTTGTCTTGACTTCCATTCGTCATTGCCGTACTTGAATCAACTGTTTCGTTCAATGAGCTCGACTTGTTCTCCACCTTGTGCTTCATCAAATCACCGATCAAACTTAATAACCCAGCAACCGATCTTGCCTTATGAATGGTATGATGTATTTTCTTACTGACAACATCTTGTTTTGACTGCTTGTCTTTCGGGGTATCCTCGATGTAAGCATTTGATGCTGGTGTGCTAACATCTGCATCCTGATCCTGTTTGATTTTATTACTAGCTGTAGTATTTCCAGTTTTTTCATCTCCCTTGTCTGTAATCTGTTTCATCTTGTTATCAATATTTGGAATGATGTTCACTTGGTTTCCAATAACAGGATTCACTTGCTGTTCTTTTTTGTTGTCACTTTTGGTCCTGTTTACTATGAGTAAGATTCCAAAGTTCCCCTCTTGTTTCTTTGGGTTTGGTGCAGTTGTTGGCTTCTCTTTATTTGCCTTGTTTAGTTCCTGGGAGTTTTCTTTGTTCTTGCTGCCGCTGTTTGCTAAATTATCCCCTCCGTTTTGAATAATGGGTTTGCTTGATAGTGAAGATTCGTTAGAATTTTCTCCGTTATTTATCAGTTCCTGGGAGTTTTCTTTTTTCTTGCTGCCGCCGTGTGTTAAATTAGCCCCTCCGTTTTGAAGGAGTTTGCTTGGTTTCAAAGATTCGTTAGGATTTTCTTCGTTATTTGGTTTAGTGATGTTCCTTTGATCTTTCTGTTCATGTCTCATACTCTTATTGCCAGAGCCATCTGTGTTATCTGGTGTGTTACTGCTATTTCTGCTTAGTTTAATCGCTTTCACTAAGTTGATTGCCTCCATTATACCTTGAATAGTCTGTGATTGAATTCCCTGATTTGACGTCGCGTTCTTCTTTGCGTTCTGGGATTTTGTTACATTTAGAGCTGCAGGATTACCGTTTAAAGATAAACTGTTCATTGTTTCTTTATCGGCTTCTTTCTGTGAGTATATCACCTTGGGCTTTGTTTGGTAGCTTCCTTTTAGCAGAGATTGGATGTTTAATGCAGGGACGACTAGACCACCGTTATTAACATCAATAACTTGACTGTCAGCAGCGTTTCCTTCACTGTTTAATAGCGGTTTCACGGTCGCTGATGTTTTGATCGTTCCATCGCTCGTACCAGATGCTTGGACCATGACATTTCCCGCCATGTTGTTTTGCTGCTTATCAGCTGCAACATCAAGTTGCGGGTCATCTTCAAACTTGAAAGGGTTTTCATTAGGTACACTAGTACTAAAACTCATTGGTGTATTGGTCTTTTGAAACAAAGCTGAAACCTGGCCATTCAGATTGTTCCTCATGTTTTGGCCGTTTGATTGAGCATCGTTCTCTTCCCCCTGTTCTGCACTTTCCACTGCAGCGACAAAAAGTTTTCCTTCCTTCGGGTTTGTAGGGTCTTTAGTTACGAATTCCCCGCTAAGGTTAGGACCATGAAACTGAACTTTGACCTTGACATCGAGCTTCTTGTCAGGTGTCCTCTTGAATCCCTGGTGAATTCTTGTCCCAGTCGTTTTTAAGTGTAATTTTCTTCTGTGTTTCTTTGCGATTCTACTCGTCCAGTGCCTATGTCTGTGGTGCTGGTATGATCTCAATCCTTTCCGGTAATGATGATGATGGTGTCTTTTTTTATGTGTAATCGGATTTTTCTGTCTTTTCTTTGTAACTTCTTCTAAACTTCGTGGCGACACGTCTCTCACTTCCATACTTTCAGCTTCAATCGACTTGATAATCCTATTCCTTGAGAATTTATCTCGTTTTTCATTTGGACATACGACTTTTTCAGCTTCGTCGCATTCTCCTTTCATGGCGTTAAACTTGAGTCCATTTTCACAATACTTTTTGAATGATTTTCCTTTCAAGCACTCATAATATGCATTGCAATCTACTGGGTCCTCGTACTTTCCATCAGCTTTTCCTGCGCAGAACTTCTCGTCAACCTCTGCAATAAAAACAGATTATCAGTCGAGTGTGTGCTTTGATAGCAAGGACATATACTACGCCGATCATAATTAAAAACCTATTAAGCTTTGGCTGTTCTATCACAGCGTGGGACACTCACATCAGATTTAAACCCAGGACTGAATTGGAATTTGGAAGTTGATTGACATTTCCTACCTGGTCCAGTGTCCTTAGTTGATGTGTGTCCTTGTCCAAAGCACTGAATGCCTTCGGGTGAACCACCTAAAGGAAAACAGAGAGAAACACACTTGCTTTTTAGAAGTCGACAATCCCTTCATCGCCGGTTATGGCAACTAATTTTTGTACTTTTTTACTGAGATTCTCAATATTCTGCGAACTCGGTAGATGCGAGTTTCCCGTTGGAATTTGGTTTTTCGCTACCGCCAGTCAAAAATATAAAAGGTACTGACTGATTAGTTTTGATTGACGGCAGCGATAAACCAATTTCACAACAAGCAGTTGAAATGTCTGAGTTCGCAGAATACTGAGAATCGCAGAAACAAGCGGAAAAGTTAGATAGATTGATTGGATTATGAGTCTGCTTTCTCACCACGAGCTTCGATCCCCGAGAACTGCACGTCGCTAGGAAACGCTTCATCATTTTTAAGTGCCGTGATGGTTGTTTCCAGTTTCTCATTAGTAATGCTCGTGACCCTCACTTTCATTGGAAATGTTACTTTTCCAAGTCCTTCGCTCGTAAAGTAGTTATCATCTGTTCTCTTGAGGCAGTACCAGTCACTTGTAACCGTGTTAAATACTTCGACTCCAGCAACAGGTATCCTAGGAAAAAAGAACAATTACAATTAAGTGTTTTAAGGATAACTCCTTGAATAAGCATCTGGACATGCATACCCAAGAGATCCTGATCGGAAAGTAATAAATTAAGAAAACAGATCTTTTGCTTTTGGTGTAATTTTTTCCCATTTCAGACCACCTGTCATTCTCTTGAGAATAAGATTCTTTGTTTGATTTGCACCCATGTTCATGTGTCTTCTCGTGTGCAACCGTCAAACAAAGAAATGATACTCTAGGAAATGATACGTGGTGTGAAATGGGGAAACATTACGCCCAGACTACATAAAGAGGTCTACTGGAACTCGAACACACATCAAAGAATATATGCACAGTCATGCTCCTTTGAACCAATGACATTGCACGATCTTTCTGGTTGTTAGTCATTGGAATGCTCTGCAGGAACCCGGCGCTCTATGAGCCCGGTCTATGAGAGCACGCCAGTGCAAGTAAGAATACGTTTGAGTCATTCAGAAGCACTGAGTTCTATAAACATTTACGTACTTGGAGTTCCTTGGTTGTAGTTTGAAGTACCATTCGTTGCTTCCTGTAAACTTAAACTGTATGTATCCTACAGTGCCTGTGAGTGATGGACAGTCTATCGCTTTCATAGTGATATCCCATACTCCATTGCCGCGTGAATACAGATCAACGTCACCTGGAGACACAAAATAATTGACCTCAAGGTAAGTTCAAAATAATTTTTTAGATTATTTATGCAATGCCCCCGAGACCTACACAGAAGCTGAGGTCCCGTATGGACTTCGGGCCTGACGGCAATTAAAGGTGAACCGCCTTTAGTGTAAGTATTAAACAGGATAGTGTTCTAGCTAGTTCTAGTTCTCTGAAGGCATCAGGGAAGAGACTAGGTGGCCATCAGACCGTTCCTACAGCTAATCCCTTACACCATCTGCAACGCACGTCGATTTGAAGTGGGCAATATTATTCTAGCCAATATTATTCAATATTATTCTAGCCTATCTGGAGCTACTGTTGTTCTAATTTACTAATCTCGGTAATCCACTGGACGATTATCACAGTGAATATATGAACACAGCACGACTGTCGGTAACGTACCTTGTTTACAAGAGCCACACAGATCATAGACCATTCCCTTAAGGACTCCATTCACAGGGGTTGTTCCTTTTAGATCCGGAGCTGACGGATTTCCTACTCCATGTATTTCAACACACATTCCACAGCCTAAAGACTTCTGAAAGTCCTCTTTACTAACGGCTATTTTGACCCAGTCAGTTTGACTGGCCAGCGGTGATGGGGGGTCTAAAGAACAAAGTCCGCCGCCTGGGTACTTACCATAAAAGGTTGCCTAGGTAACAATGACATGCGGAATTAGCAACAACATCAACTTGCAAATTCAGTCTTAAATATTTATTACTAGTATTATTATCTTTTATTAGTATCGTATTGGTTCCTATTATCAATAGCCAATGTGCATGAGCTCGAAATTCTAGCACAAAGCATGATGGGAAAGTGAGTTCTTACGCTTATTTGGCTCCTCTAAAAATTTATCTGACAATTTTTCCTTCGTCATTTTCTATGAAAATAAAAGGATTTCAGCAGACGAAAATAAGAGAGTAATTTTTCTGATATTTCCTTTGATCTCCATGTTACATTTTTAAAGAACTCACTTTCCCAGAGTGCTTTGTGAGCTTTGATGCACATTGCCTATTGTCTACCCATCGTCAGATCTTACCTTTCCCTTCGATGTTCTCGTGAATCGATTGTATATCGCTCGAACGTTTCCCATAGTCGTTGCCCGTCTAGACCCGGTAACAAACTAAACCCAGTTCAAAGAATAAAAGTGAGCGTTAAATTGAACAATTCCAAACAGTGCTACATGACTTAGCAAGTACTCGGTTGCTGCGGACTTACCCTGCTCTGGTCAGCGGCAAAATAGACGAAGAAAATGACAATAACTAACGTTGTTTCTATGTTCATTGTTGTGGAATTATTCCTGTAAAAAAAAAAACAATAAAAGGTCTTTCTTGCTCTCTTTAAGTGTGTTGTAGCATTTGGTAGTATTTCATTTGGTAATATTTAAGTTAATTATCTACACGTCACCATCATCAAAACCTAAGAACAATGAAGAGTCAAAAACCCTTCGACCTTCAACCTGCTTTTGAGTAAACACGTTGTCCTCTTTCCTTCAATTACACGATATTTCTAACGAATGTTTAAAACAATGTAAAGGTTCTTGGTCTTCAGAAAAAAATATTTCATAACTTGTATTTCTTTTTTTTTTTTTTTTTTTTAGCTTTCTCGTTGTTGACCGACTGACATCAGTTGACAGCAACAGTCAAAATTGCACCAAAAACACTAAACTGTTATCAATAATTCAACACCTTAAATCCAGTAGTTATTTCAGAACCTTTACAAAAATTTATGGATTAACTTTTTCCTTTAAACTTATAAAAATGTGATATTCTTTTTTGCAGTTTAAATATTTTAGCTTTTATCTTTTCTCCTGATGCGGAAAATTGGTTTCAATATTAGTAAAATAAACATGAGAACGTTGTTCGTCAATGAACTAATTATCTCGAAACAATAGACAATAATTCTTGTCAAAGCAAAACAATTTGTCTTGCATTGTCAAAATACACGGACGAACATTTCTACTGACACCCCACTTATTAAATTGAATTGAATTGAATAATAATGTCAAAAACAATTTTTTTTTAAATCAGGAACAATATTTTGCTGTAATCTTTTGTTCTCTATCTTACAATCAGACTTGTTAAGATACATCCTTTTGGCTTAAATTTATTATTATAATATTGCTTTATTATTAGTGATATATATAACTCTTTAACGTACCTTAATTATAAATTCTGCAGTTTTTCTCAGTTTTTCTCTGTGTTTGATTGTCATTCCATTGCTCCTCTCTCCATCGACCCGCCTGAAGTGAAACTCCTCTTGAAAAGAACTATGGGTAATTTTTGGATATTCTTGTAAAAGATTCCCATAATGCACTGCCAACACTTTTGTAAGAAATGGCCACCATAACCAAAAGAATTGAAACTAATGAATTGACGCTACTTTTCATTTTTCTAGCATATATTATTTTAGGAGCTGAGCCGTCTCTTTATTTTTTACGGTTATTAGTTCCGCATTTAAGTCTTTTGTTTTGTTGTTGGTTTTTGTTTGTTTTTTTGTTCGTTTTCTTGTTTGTTTTTTGTTGTTTTTTTTTTGTTGCTTTGGTTTTTTTTTTGGTTTTTTTTTGTTTTTGTTTTTTGGTTGTTGTTTTTTTCTTTGTTTTGTTTTTGGAACTGTTTTCTGCAGCGGAAAATGAATATCATATACTTTTCAATAAAACTTTTAACAATCAAACTACCTTAGTCAGCTTGTCTTCTTTCAGTAAATCATATAGATAAATTATTTGTGGCATTAGTAAGGATTAACTGTCTGTCTCTTCGAAGAAGTGTTGATTAATTAGTTAGCTATCCTATATACCAAATTATGGCAAAGTAACAGGTATTGTTATGCCCGGGGAGGAAGGTGGAGGAGTAATACTTTTACGGCTCCTTATAGATAGTTAACTGGCTATATACGACAGGCTAATAAAGTGCACCAGGAGGAAATAAGAGACTTCGGCTTTTGTCTTTGGTAGGCCTTCATTCGCTCTGACTGGCCTTTTACAAGTGTAGAGGTAAACAACTCAAGTAGCAGCAACTAGTAACTCGTACATAAGGGCTTAGTTAGGGGCTAACGTCACATAACCGGTTTGTAACAAGTCAAACTAGATAGAACCAGTTATGCTGCCTATGATTTAAGACTTGAGAGCAGCTGTTTGCTTAGTGCAAAAGTAAGAACACATACCCACAAGATTCACCCTAGCCAAACTGTCGATAGAGCTCTTTAGTTCAACTAGTGAGGAACACCTTACAATCAAGGTACTTTACATTCTAACTAAAATAGCTCTAAGCAAGACCATTCCCAGTAGGCTTGTACAAAATTGTACAAGACTAAAACTGGTTTGTGTACTGCAAAAGTACTGAGCATCCGCTAGCAGTTGTTTACGACAAAAGTAAGATTTAATAAAGGAACTGGAAAATGGTGTCAAAGAACATATATGAGATCAGGAAACAACGTATAGGCCGACCAACTATTGGTCCAACGTGTGTACAGCTGGTTTACTTGTTGACATACCATTAAGGTGGCTGCCTACTATAGAAAAACTAAGCTACTGCACACGCTACTACGCAATCGCTATGAAGCCATGAAACAGGCAATGCTCTAGTAAAATGCTGAATTACCTTCAAACTTTTATTGGGGAACCATACACGTTTTGATCTTCAAAAGGGCAAAACGTTTAACCCTAAAATTTCGCACGGGACTGTTATAAAATAAAAGAGCAACTCCGGCTTGACAAAGTTTGAAAAAAATGACATGGGTTTTACTCATAGAAAAAGCGATAATCGTCCGTACATTATTGGCACAAAAATTGTAAAATATTTTGACCCATATTTGTAGAACTATGTTTGATTTAGGTTTTCTGAGAAAAATAATGTCAAAAGTAGGAATTTGGTTTTTTCTACTTTTTCATCAAAATGTTGTTGATACGCTTGTGTTTAATCGTGAATATCTCAAAAACGACCTCGGAATACCCCTTTTTTCTAGATTTGAAATGAGCATTACGTTTGAGTTTAAAGAATTCAGTATAATTTAAGATCCTTTTCATGTTTTTTTTTTTTTTTTTTTTTTTTTTCTTTATTAGGCAGCCACCTTAGAATAAAAGAAAGCCGAAACTATATGCTGTTAATGAAAAAATGACAAAACAAATAATAATATAAGGTAGCAAAAGTTTTAGCCTAATATTTTTCTGGTAGATAATAGACTTTATTTTAAATGGCGGCCGCAAATTGGAATGAGTTTATATGAAACTGAGTTAAAAACTAATACCAGGCTAGAAAGAGCACCTTTACTTTAGTAACCCTACGAAGATTCATTAAGTTAGGTGTTATGTATCGCCCGAGAAAACTCATTTGAATTTTCGGCCGCCACTTTTGAAAAAGGTTTATTGTTGTGTCATTAAATATTGATAGCTCAAACAGTTTTATTTCTCATAGATAACCAATTCCTCTTGTTCAATAACGAGCTTTGCAATTTAAAATTACTACTGATTGTTAAAATCTTCAAAGGGCACCTATGGATAACAGAAGGCGTACATAATTGAAGCCTTGAAAAATTATTTATTCGTAGCACTATTGGTCGTGTTTACTTAACATATTTCCTAGTGATCATCTTATCCAAATAATAAAAAAGCGTCAACGTTAACCCCTAATCACCTTCATTTCATAAAAAAAGCAAGAATATCTATATCCCAAAGCATTGATATTTTCATATTTTCAGTTCTCCAATTCTTGCAGGTTACATATTTAACTTCATGTGAAATGGTATAGATAATTAACTGCTTCATTATTTGTCGACCAATCAAATGCAAGAAAGTGTGCAAAAATGATGAATACGGATAACAATTGATATTTTTGAAAAACGCCAGGTGTATTTGCAGATAAGCAACCAACATAATTGCTATTAGTTCAGTAGTTGGTTTATTTTGTGTCAGTAACACGTTTGCAATGACACTGCATGTTAAACCGTCAAAAAGAACCGTGTTTCAAACAAATATACCACGTTTTCGTTCTGTTAATTTGCTGCAAGAACTTTTATTGTGACTCATAGCTAGTGGTAAACTCGGGAGTTGTACGAAAAGTATTTTCCACCACTGGAGCATCGTTCAAAATGAATTCGACAGCAGCCCCTACCTATGAGGATATTCTTTCACAAGAGCTTAAGAACCGGAGTACCGGGCTGAAGGCGGTAGAACTAATATCGTATATTCCCTTCATGTTGGTTACCATCATCGGCAACTCGTTAGTATTAAGGATTGTGTACAAAAAGCGCAATGAGAATAGAATGACCTATTATCTCATTGGATCTTTAGCAGTGTCTGACCTCTGTTTACCTCTACTAACAGGATGGGAGCTTCTAGCAGTACTTTCAGTTAGTCGATGGCCTTTCGGTCATGCCATGTGCCAGTTTGATGGGTATATCATCATGGCATTAGCATTTGCTTCTCTCTGGACCATGGCATTGACGGCATTTAACCGCTATCTCAAAGTGGTACGTCCAAATTCATATCAAACGTTCTTTTCGAAGAGTCGCACCAGGATTATCATCTTAAGTTCATGGCTGTTGGCATTCATGGAACCAGTTCCTTATATAGCTTCTGGAAAAACCTACAAATTTCATTCAGGTAAAGCGTTTTGCTATCAAGATAACGTAGTGTCTTATACTACGTTGTTGGTGCAGTTATACTGTTGTGTTCCCATGGCAATCGTAATTGTTTGTTACTGCCTCACCTTCAAAAAAATAAGAAATCACCAAGCCAAGATAAAGAACATGAAAAAGGGTAACACAAGTGTAGCAGCAGGCCCAAGCATCGAGGAGATCAGAGCAACGCGCACCGTCTTCCTAACAGTTGTTGGCTTCATGTTGTGCTGGACCCCCATCATAGTGATCGACATTATTGACCTTGTTCGTGGGTTTCCGTCGGCTTCTCGGCAAGTTTACGTCATGTACACGTTTTTCGGAATCACTTCGTCTGCAATCAATCCTTTCATATACGGCGCTCTCGATAGGTCCTTCAGGAAAGAGTACAACAAATATTTGGGATTTTTTTGTTTGCGAAGAATTGGTATAACAGATGAATCTTCGCAGATATCTTGAATGGGCATTTTTCACTACGAAAATACTTTCCAATCAACCCCCAAAATTAGTCCTGTATAAAAGTTAAATAATCTTCATTTAGTGGAAACATTCATCGTGTTAGTTAGAAACGAGTTACAATTGATACTCAAAGTTGTCGACTTTATTTGTATATATCCATTATATGTATATATCTTTTAATAGTATTTTGAATTTGCACAAAATTTTGAATTTGTTCTGAGTGTAATTCAATGAATAATTGATAAGCTTACTGACATTGTGTCATAACGAAACTAATATTGCTATGAGACAGCAAGATGATCAGCCCACCTGTTATCATCTGTGACCCTTGTTAAGATTTGCAGGTTTCTATACTGTACTTTGATATGCTTGTTACACATTGATACTCGGCCCATTGTTTAGTCTGGGCGATTTGAGTTTCTACTTGTCATTGTACTATATCCAAGATTTTATCCCATCTTCAGGGGAACTCCAAGAAATATCAAGTACTGAAGGCAACTGGATTAACTGAAGGTATTTGTAATTATTTATGTTTTGAACTTGATAATATTGCTTGAATACTGATTCTTGTGGTTGGAGTCTACAAGTTTTTGGTCACTCATTCCATCAGGCATTCACAGTGACTCCGCGTGTCTTCGTGCTTCTTAGATTGGTTCTTATGTTTTGTAGTCATAACAGGTTTTCCTCAGTCAAAGCCACTTCTCTGGTACTAAATAAAAGAGCAAGCAACCATACTGATGAGAAAATTGTAGTAATAATACTCCGAGAAATACTCCGAGAAATTCTCCATTTGGAGAAGGTCAATTTGATTAATCTTGACCTTGGAATGGAATGATTTCTATTACTGATAGATGGATTATTATATTAATTTTATCTTTATCCTAATCATTTTTGTCATCGATTATACCAAGTCACACTTATGGCTCTCATCATTGTAGCTTTCCATTTGAGATCAGTGAGCAACGCTAAATGCCAGCCATATTCGAAATTCAAATGAGTAAATAAAACGACAAAGATAAAATCATTTTGAACCTTAATACAAACAGAGCACACAATAATAATATAAAAACAAGGAATCTCTAACTTTTGCATTGCTATTTTATTTTTTGATGCTTTTTAACACATTAGATTTTCTCCATATTTGTAATTTTTTCTTGTTGCGCGCCGACAGGTCCCGGATTTAAATTCGATCCGATATCCAATAATCCTCGGCAACAGCACTTCATCTTGATGTCCTTGTATTTTGATCTCTTCGCAGTTACATATCAATATGATGAATAATTTGTTGGCTTTATTGAGCCTTACCCTGCTAGCTCTTGCTACTGGGGCAAGAGTCACAAAAAAGACAGGACCAATAGCCACAAGTAAGGATGTATCAATAGTTTCCACAAACAATACTGTACCAGTAGTAATACCCAACACTAGGCCAGAAGTAACAAACAATACTGGATCAGTAGTAACAAACAACACTGGGCCAGAAGTAACAAACAATAATGGATCAGTAGTAACAACCAACACTGGATCAGTAGTAACAAACAACACTGGGCCAGAAGTAACAAGCAACACTGGGCCAGAAGTAACAAGCAACACTGGGTCAATAGTAATAAACACTACTGGGCCAATAGTAAAAATCCCGTCAATGACTGGATCAATATCAACAAACAAGATTAAAACAGGTAATACCAGTTATCTAGACCTTTATATTGTACCAGCAAGATTGTATACACGCATCAAGAGTTCCGCGCTGCTGCTCAATGCGCATGCTCAGGGGATTAAATTCAGTGGGATATAATTTGTAAAATATGCTTTATTTTAGTTGTATCTTTGTTGTCAAGTACAATTTTCACTAAATATTCAAGATCGCGTACCGTTAAGTGAATTCTGAATCAAATATACCGAAAAATATATTATACAAAATATCATCCCACTTTTTAATCCCCTGAGCATGCGCATTGAGCAGCAGCGCGGAACTCTTGATGCGTCTATAGACCCCCATTTGGAGGACAAAATAAAAGAATTTCAAATCCCTGAGAATTGAAAAGTTATTCAGGTTTTGCCCTTCAAACTGTGCTGCATTCCGACGTGCTGCAAGGGGTGTATTAAAGTCTTTAATGGAATTTAAATCTAGCATACAGAATGCATAAGATGAGTGTTCTGTAACATGGAGATGTCGATGATGAATTCAGAACACATATGACGCACATCCCGTATGCGCATGCGCACTTCTATTGACTGACTTAGTTTATTAATTGATTCCAGGAAGTCCCACATGGGGTTACGGAGTGTCAGGAACAGGAGGTAAGCTTTCCTTTCTTTTTACACATTTAGCACACAATTTGGCGTGATGAGGATGAGGATGAGGATGAGGATGAGGATGAGGATGAGGATGAGGATGAGGATGAGGATGAGGATGAGGATGAGGATGAGGATGAGGATGAGGATGAGGATGAGGATGAGGATGAGGATGAGGATGAGGATGAGGATGAGGATGAGGATGAGGATGAGGATGAGGAACATGTCTTCACATTACATCGCTAGTATGGACCTTATAATTGCGGAAGAATGTCTGTGTATCTAAAGGAACATCTCTCCAAAACTATCATAACTCCTATTCATTATTCCTCTTTAGTTTATGGTCCCGATGAGTGGGAGAAAATGTCTGTACAGTGCAAAGGGACTAACCAATCACCGATCGACATCTTTCCTCAAGCCACACCATATAAAATAGCCTCCAAACCAATGTCCATGGAGTCTGATAATTCACTTGGTTTAGTAACTGGAGTATTGTCGAATACTGGACGCGCTGTTCAGTTCACAGTTAATGAGAAGGAAGGGGCGGTGTTCTTATCAGGAGGACCAGCAGATTCTGGCACCTATAAACTGTCCAGTATTCAGTTTCATTTTGGATGTATGGATGGGAGTGGATCTGAACATACATTAAACACTAAACCAGCATCTGCAGAGGTAGCTCTCGTTCCATCAACTGATATTTATCGTTTTAGTTTCTCAATTCACTCTCTACACAGGGAGCCCAAATTGTGGTACCACAGGGATTCCAAGCTCGTTTCTTATTTGATGAATAAGTGTTTCTTTCTCGCTATTTTCATTAAAAAGGCTACGATTGTGTTATAGTGTGGACACTCGAACCATGAACACTTCGAGGTTTTTTGAGATTTTTTCATAACTACCCAATCAGCGCTCTCCGTAAGAACAAAGGAATCAAATATTTTTAGGCGCCATCCAATCACAACAAAGAACAAAAAATCTTTAGAAGTTTATTTTTAACTTTTTCATATGAGCTAATGGACTGTTAAATCACATAAATTAAGCTGTTTGTTGTGATTGGATGACGCCTAAACAATGTTTGATCCCTTTTTCTATGGAGAGTGCTGATTGGATAGTTACGAAAAAAATGTCAAAAAAACTTGAAGTGTTCATGGCTCCAGTGTTCGCACCGTAAAACTCGTTTCTACAAAAGAACAAGACAAAAGAAATTTAAATTAAAAAGTGTTCCACCATATGTCATTCTTCAACTTCTACATAAAAATACATTCTAAAAGCATCAGAAGCAATAATTTATTAACCGCATACATTAACTTAGTGTAAAGTACTGACAAAAAACGCGAACTTGGGCTTCCTGTAACTAGCTTATAACAGGGTTCAAGCAGCAGGGCTGAAAAACGAGACAGCGGTTTAGAGTAAAATCGCGTTCTCACCTGCTTCCTTTAAGAAATGCCTATGGTTTCGAAAAGACCTCAAAGTCAGCAACAAAAGTCCAAAAGTTAAGCTCATTTCTTGAAAGTTAAGAAAAACCTGCATTTTAATCTATCAACCAATACCTAAGGCATATTTTTACGGTATGTAGAACTTTCCTAATATTTGTACTAAAACGCTTTTCCCTGAAAACCTCGACCAATTTGAGTGTTTGATGCGAAGTTTTCAAGCGGCCATGTTTGTTTTCATCGACAATTTGGCGCATGCGCATACGTTTTTCAGCCCTGTCGGTTCAAGCTGTATAAAACTTCACTTTCTGATTGAATGATTGCTGTGGTGCATGAGGATGCATCCCACGGTAACCATGACAACAACTGGTTCTATTTTTCAGATGCAAATGATTTTCTACAATAAAAAGTACAAAAATATTAATGAAGCTGTTAGCCAACCTGATGGTGTTACAATCATAGCCACCTTGTTCGATGTAAGTATAATAACCTAGGGTAACAGTCAGTCTGTCAGTCTGTCAGTCTGTCAGTCTGTCAGTCTGTCAGTCTGTCAGTCTGTCAGTCTGTCAGTCTGTCAGTCTGTCAGTCTGTCAGTCTGTCAGTCTGTCAGTCTGTCCAACTGCCTTCTGTTAACGTTGTTTACTGATGTTTTTTCCTTAATCTATTCAAAGTATTTTGGAGGCATAACATTCTATGTCAATCCCACTCTTGAGCGACTTATCAGCTTCCTGCCAAACATCACAAAACCAGGTATACAAATTATCAATATCTTCGACATTATTGAAAATACGAGTAAAAATGTCTGCGCATGCTCTAAGTCTGTATGCAATTTTTTTTTTAAATCATGCCAATTTTTTGTAATTTTTTTTATTCCCAACTAACCTCAAATAGACTTTACAAAATGCCAAACATTAAGTGAGTTCTTGAAACTTAATACTAATTCTTTATTAATGCATTAGATGGCGCATGAAATGGTTTTAAATTATCCCATTATCGTGTCTCAAAATTGTCCTTTCTCACTAAAGCGCTCTTGAGTTATTGGACAACACGCGCAAACGTCTTTCTTTAGTTTCGTTTTATTCCTTTTTCAGATTCATCTGTGCCATTGGATTATGATGAGAAGATTGAGCTAACTAAGCTTATCCCAGAACTCACTCAGCCAAACCCGCTATATTACACGTACAAGGGTTCTCTTACCACGCCACCATGTTACGAGTCTGTTACCTGGATATTACTGAAAACACGTCTGAGTATATCCATACAACAGGTATCTTTAAATCTTTCAATTTTTATCAATACCCGAAACAACATCCGGGCTGATCAAATTCAGGGCTCGGCTAAGAGTTTTGTGGAGGGAAAACAACGAAGAAAAAGCCTCCAATCAAGGGAAAGACCTAACAGACTCTACTCTAGGGAGTTAGGATGAAGCGGTGGTAAGACGCTCGCCTCTCACCTCTGAAGTCCGAGGTTCGAACCCCAGTCTCCCTATGTGAGCTGAGTTGGTTGGTTCTCTTTCTGACTCCGAGGGTTTTTCCGGTTTTTCCTCCCTCCTTTCAAACCGACCCTAACTAATTCAAACTGGTTAGAGCTGTGCTCCAGGGTCATACATGGACTGTATAGCGGCTGCCAGAGGCACCTTTACATGCTTTCACTTCGATCTCGTTGAGCTGCGCCACTGCTGTACTTGTGGTGGTGATTAGCGATGACAAGTTTCTACTTGCATGTTATATGCGATTCAATATGTTGATTCAATTTTCTAAATGATCGAGGGAACAGAACCGTAATCAGTTCTCACTGGGGCCCTCGCTCCCATTCATTCCGGGAGGAGATTAGTTATGGTAAATGGCTGCCACCGGGAGAGGAGCTGAAGAATCTCTTACATACTTAGAAAAGAGTCATCGGGGGGAGGGGGAGGGGTGCGGGTCATTGATTCTCGTTGTCTTCGAGAAAGTGTTCTTGGACTGACAAGGACATTCGCTCTTCGAGTTTTTATTTACGATAGTATCACAAATAAGATTATATATCTTGCTCCCCTGGGGGATTGTAAAAAGGGGTTGTAAGACATGATGGTTCTCGTACGCGTGTCTTCCATAGAGAAAATTATATAAATGAGAGTTTTTAGAGAAATGTTAGAGTGATTTTACTGTACTTGGCCCTTATAGTTGTATAACAAGTGACTAACAGTCAAAGTGAAACAAAAGAAAGCAATGGAATTAGTGCCTGTTATTATTCATAGAGTGAAAACACTAAACCTGTGAAGTAGATATTAGACTAATACACTTTAGTAGACCATAATCCCATTGTTTTCTTTTGTGTCTATTTGACTATTACACTTTAACAAGCAATTTTTGTTTCACGAGTTAAGTGACTTCACTCTTATATTTCTTACTTATTCACGAGCTGAGTAATATTTCTATATCACAGAAAATGGATATAAATACTTTAATAGATAATAATAATAATAATAATAATAATAATAATAATAATAATAATAATAATAATAATAATAGTGTCCGATCGTTTTTACATAGTGAACGTTTTATCTTTCAGCTTGGCCAGTTCCGACAACTCCAAAGCCGTGATGGTAGCCAGTTGTGTGATAACTTCAGACCAATTCAACCAACCAACAGCAGAGAAGTCACTAGAAACTTTTATTAACTAAAAATTAAATATTCAATAAAACCAAAATAGACTTCTTATAGCATGATCATACTGTTTTCCCATTTCAGACCACGCGTCATTCTCTTGAGAATAATAATTGCTGGACGAGGTTGAGCAAAATATCGTGATTTGTTAGTGGCGAGCAAGCAATTATTTGCCGATACCGAAGGCAGAGGCAAATAATTGCTTGCAAGACACTAACAAATCTCGATATTTTACGATAACCGAGTTCAATAATTGTTTAATCATTCAAATTATTTTTTCTAATCTTTGAGGGGCAGTGCTCAAGAGTCAAACAATAACAAAGAAGTCAGTTCATTTTTTCAGGGAAGCGAGTCATTGTCAAATGCAACGTTACTGCGCATGAGCAGACCGTTATTTACAGAAAAATGGCTTTGTACCGTAATGCGCATGAGCAGACCGTTATTTGTAGACAGTTATTTGCAGTTCTCTCGGCCAATCAAAATGACGTAAAAATTAATTTGAATGATAAGATTATTTGTTTGAGTTGTATCCATATTCATGTCTTCTCATATGAAACACAGACGAAGAAATGAGAATTATACGTGGTCTAAAATGGGAAACAATTACTACCAAGTTAAAAAGGTCTAGAAAAACCAGACCAATATAATGACGCATTTAATTGTTATTTATTAAAGGGTGCTATGAATAGTCATATAAAGCATAGAAAATATAGACAGTCACTGACTGGCAGACATAAAGAGAAAAAAATCTACTGCTATGAGATGTCTAGTTGAAGATGCTACATGTTCGTTTTTTCATGAAAGTCTCTGATTTTATGTATCCTTCAATATTAGTGTCCAAATTATCTGAGTAAAAATATATGTTACAAATAATTATATAAGCTTTTAAATTTTGAAAGATCTTTTACTGTTCGTTACAGCTGGATGTTTGTTTCAGTTTTAAAAATAGAAACAATAAAGACTTTTCCGTCTTAAATCAAAGTGCCAATAGCTACAAAATTTTATATCATGTTTTCAAAACTCAAAGGGGGGACGGGGACGGGGACGGGGACGGGGACGGGGACGGGGACGGGGACGGGGACGGGGACGGGGACGGGGACGGGGACGGGGACGGGGACGGGGACGGGGACGGGGACGGGGACGGGGACGGGGACGGGGACGGGGACGGGGACGGGGACGGGGACGGGGACGGGGACGGGGACGGGGACGGGACGTACACATTACACTCAAAGTTATATTTAGACATCGTTAAAAGCACTGCTCGCTTTATCAACACAGTTTCTTTGACTGTCTAGAGAGAGCTCTCACTCTGTTTGAGAAGAGATTGAAGTTCGTGATGAAAAAGAAAGACTACTGTTGGACGAATAAAGAATGGTATTTACCCATGAGATGAAAAGACTCTATACCTGCTAAGCTGTGTAAACAACGTTGGAGTATTTTTGACCCTAGTTTGTTAATATATCATAACAACTCGGTTCTTGAGCCACTTTGGGAGGACTGCTTGAGGGATTATTGTCCGTCTACTACAATTGGTAAGCAGAATAAAAGAGGAACGTCTGATTTACTTATTTGTGCGGTTTGTTTAGAGCAAGTTGTATGGTTTTTACTTAATGAAAAAGTGTTTAGAATCTGTCAACTGCTCTCCAAATCATTGCTAATATAACACAAACCTTTATCGCCATCACGCGCAAACACCATGTCCTTATTTCCTACGATATTTACGACGTTTCTCATTGAATATCAAAGAAAACGATGATGTTGATGCAGATCATAGTGTTGAGTGCTGGATTCTTTGGCCTGGTATCCGCAGCCGGTGAGTTACGACTGGACCTAACACTGAATAAATCAACAGCAACTGAACTGGATGAACTAATTAGCACATTATATTTTATTATATTTTTCCTTCATTGGACAGGTTCTTGGGGTTATGGCAAGACTCATGGTCAAGGTAAACCTCAACAAGTCTAACAGATCGAATTTTACCAGTTCTATTACCCATGCCTGTATATAGTCAGGTCTGTTAGCGACAAAATTCTTTATCATATGTTTCGTAAACTGACTCTGTCCAGCCAATAAAGTCATCAGTTGTAATTTGCATATTTGGAAAACTTTTGATATCTCTGCAACAAAAAGAGATATCAAAAAAACTGTAAACGCCATTCTGATTTTTTTAAACAGCACTTCCATGTTAGCTTGAAGGAAATCTTTTTGTTTCATATAAATTTTGATAAAGTTTATCCATCTAGTAGAGAGTGTGGCGTGCCTCCCCCGACCACCATTTTTGGCACCCACCCCTAAATCTGTTTAGTATGTCCCAACGAACATTTGTGCCAAGTTTGGTGCTTGTACTCAAAAGTGCACGATCTTTTCGCTAACAGACCTGACTAATACACCTATTGCAATTAACATTGATAACGGGAGAACTGGAATGGTCGATCTGAGAAAAATAGGAATTAGTGGGTGTCAACATGAATTTTTGTGAATTAATGCGATAAGTGACACAAATTAGCAACTCAGTACCATTCAAGTTTGATTGCAACTATGTATTTTTTTAAGAAACAAAACGACAACCTTTAGTTTAAACATGTGTCAGCGACATCGCTCGCCATCGTCAGTGAGTTTTATTGAAGATGTGAACTGTTGCTTATATACAGTTCACATCTTCAATAAAACTCACTGACGATGGCGAGCGATGTCGCTGAAACATGTTTAAACTAAATAAAAGGTTGTCGTTTTGTTTTTTAAAATTATACTTCAATTGCTGCTACAACGATCATTTGCAACTATGTATTTGCAATATTTATGAGATGAGCATTCAGTCTTCCACAATTCTAATATGTCTCAGATCGATCCTTTCAGATCTCCCCTCATCAACGTTAATTGAAATAGGTGTATATGTCCATGATATAAAATCCTTTTCGTTATGTTTTAGTGTATGGACCATCAGACTGGGGTCACGTATCCAAGGATTGCAATGCTCGTTCCCAATCTCCAGTAAACATCGTCCGTGCTAAAGTCAAAGATGATGATGATATCGACCTCCGTCCACTGCGTGTAAGGTTTCAGTACTATTGGGGGACGGTCAAAGGAACTCTGGTCAACAATGGGCATTCACCAACTTTCAACGTTGAGAAAGGTAAAGTTTTGCCACTTAAATCTCTTCAAGCTAATTCCTGGTTAATACCCCCATCCAATTATCCAATGACATATTTTTTTGATATTGTTTTTACTGCGTGTTTCTATTCGATTGATTCAAGGTAGTGCAAGTGTATATAATCCAGTTAATGGTCAGAAATATATCCTCGCTCAGTTTCACTTCCATTTCGGATGTACTGATAATGTTGGTTCGGAGCACACAATCGATGGCAGATCTTACCCAGGAGAGGTTGGTATTTCTAGTATATGTACATAGAAAAGTTCAATTGGTGTGGCAAACAGTTATTCAAACAGTACAGCATCGTGTTTGTTCTTTCCTCAGCTTCACCTGGTGTTCTACAACGCCAAATATGGCGACATCTCCACCGCTGCCACCAAATCAGACGGGTTGACAGTGATTGGTGCTTTCCTGAGGAAGGTAATATTTATAATCGTGAGAGTAGCTTTAACAAATTCAAGTTAATATGGAGCTATTTTACTATTTTATTTATTTAGAGCTATCACGGACTGGACTATAGTTTAAAAAGAGACCTCGGGAAGATTAAAGCCGAAGGTAACGAACTAAACTCTTAAATTATTCAAAGAGCCATTAAGCTCATGAAATAAGTATCGTGATTTTTGCCGCCTTGATATTTTGATATAAAAACCAGCTGTGTTAACCTTCAGAACGAACTCAAATTCAAGCAATCCGAATAGTCACCTTCACAGTTCTCTGCGCCATCTTGAAAGGTAGCCGTGCCTTTGCATCGAAGCGAGACGAACGGTGAGCTTGCAATGATAGATACATGTAAATAATTGTCCAAGGTGTTGAAAAAAGGTCTCTATCATTGCAAGCTCACCGTTCGTCTCGCTTCGATGCAAAGGCACGGCTACCTTTCAAGATGGCGCAGAGAACTGTGAAGGGGACTTGAGAATTTGACATCGTATTTTGATTAGCATTTCTTATCTCCCTGCTCAGGAAATGCTAACCAAAACTAGTACACCCTTAATTGTTTTCGGGGAACGCGATCAACTCGGCTGGATATAAGCCACCGTGTTGGTTAAAATATGTTTTCATGTTATTTCCAAAGGTGCAAAAGCATCAGAAGTCTATGTTAGACTGACTAACTTGGTTGGTGGTCTATCGTCTGGTGGTAGATCATACTACACATACAAAGGATCCCTGACCACCCCTGGATGTTATGAATCTGTTCGATGGATAGTGCTCAGAACTCCTATTGGTGTGACTCAAAACGATGTAAGTCTGTTTCTTACGATTTTTATCTTGTAGATTATTAATGGAGCAGTAAATTCAAAAGAAATATCTGGAATTAAGAGTAATAAGTAGCTTGCTTGTAATAGCTAACCATTAGAGCGGTTTACGATATATACGGTAAATTCGTTAGTCGTACTGTAGCCGTTTCGTATCTTACCGTAACCGTAACTATACGCGTTGTGATTGGAGGATTTACTGGAAAAGAATGCCGGGAAGCCATGTCAATGTTACGGAGTGTCGTCCCGTATACTGCGTGCCGTAAGACAATACCTTATGTTTCCCACCCATACGATAACCATTCTTATGGGAAGCCATGTCATTGTTACAGCATGTCGTACCGTATACGGAGTGCTGTAAGACAATACCTTATGTTTCTCACTCATACGATAACCATTCTTATGGGAAGCCATTTCAATGTTACAGCATGTCGTACCGTATACGGCGTGCTGTAAGACAATACCTTATGTTTCTCACTCATACGATAACCATTCTTATGGGAAGCCATTTCAATGTTTCAATTCTTTCTAGTCGAAGACTACATTTACTAGTATCTTTAATTGAAGCGTTTTCTTTGATTGACAGCTGAATACTTTTAGAGCCCTTCAAGCGACCCATGGTTACTACAAGGGCAAAATGTGCAATAACTACAGACCCACCCTACCCCTCAACGGAAGAGACGTCTACGGCTTCAAGATATGAAATCGCAAATCTGTGCCTTTCTCCTAATTTGGCAAGCTAGTTTACGTTCAAATACAATAAATACCATAAACTAATAAAATAGTTTGGCCTGTGATTTTCAAATTGTTTGTTATTTTGATATTTGAACCATATTCCATTGTTTGTCCTCCATATTTAGCTGCTTTGAAGTCACGCGAAAGGGGCCTATAGGACGTTCGCGAATTTTCTTTCATATTCAAATTTGTATTTCAAACTGAATTAGTTACACATTAATTGCAAAACAGTGACAAAGCTGCCATCTAATATCATTTCCTGCCAAGGGTTCACGCATGCGCAATACTATGGTCTTGACATGTCTTATTTAGTATTCTGAAACATGGGCGGGCTATGAAAAAAAATTTTTTTCTATAAGTTTCTGACAATTATTATTCAGTGACAAGTCATCACGTCTGTCAAGCTGTTTAAATATATTTTTAGAGGATGTCTAATACCTCGGGCTATCGCATGATACTAATAACGAGCACACCAAGGCACTTTGCTTCACTTCTTTCTTCGTTTGAAACTCGATAGGTAAGTGTACTATTTTTTTTTTTTGCAAGACGATGCATTTATTGTTTCTACTTTGTTTTTACTGTGTGCTGAATAGAGCATCTAGATTCCATGCTATCAACTCTTCACCGTTCTTCTTGTAGGTTTTCAACATTTTAAAATTCATTTCCCTGCACAGCCATGGCTGAAAAACTTGATTTTAAACATATGATTAAAAATGATTAAAGATGCTGTAGTTTTTCCTAAAATGAATTGATTCTATTTGATGAAACAATTGCAGTTGCTAATCAGATCTCGTTCTACATAAGCTGGCACTTTTCTCCAGCTAGTTTTTAGAAGCAGTCAATCTCGCTTTAGGTGACGTGTCCCCAGAAATTTCTCGTTCATTAATGAACGAAAGAAAAGGGTCACACCCAGGCTTGTTTAAGTACTGACAACAGACAAGGAAACTAGATATATTCTAGGTAAATGTACGACAAATTCAAGACGTAGATACGGTCTGTAATCGGTTGCTTTCGGGATTGCTTTTATGAAGGAAAATCAGAAATACAGCCGAAACTCTGCAATTTTCAAACCCCGTCTCCATTGCCGCTTATGAGAGCTCGCTCGTCATCACTTTCTGTACTTACGACCACTTTTTCGAGTCACTCGAGGAAGTTGGTTACGAGAGCTTCAACTATACTTACTTGCTTGTTATTGTTATTCCACTAGGTGGATGCAATCATGTTTTTGATGATGATTACAGTTCTGATGATGGCTGGGTTCTTTGGACCATCAGCAGCAGCGGGTGAGTCGGTAAAATCTTTAGTATAAACATGTAAAACTCCTACAAGACTGACTAAGATAAGATTGAAATGAAATAAGTACAAAGTAAAGTGTTATGCAATAATGTCGTAAAACCTAACATTTCCTTCCCATGTTTTTGTTTACGCTACAAAAAATATATTGTTTTTAAATTTTAAGACTGTTATAAAAATGCTTATAATAAAACATGGGTTTTAGAGTTGTTTTTATGTGCTCTTAACTTGCGCTACCACGTTGATCAAGTTTGTATGTATTCTTGTAAAAAGACCTCATGCAAAAAACACTTTACGTAATTGAAATTGAAATGTATCTGTGTTTTAATGAGCAAACTAAAAGCTCAGTACGACGGATTGGTAACAGTGTAACTTGCAGATCAAATTTAGCCCATCGACTTTTCTGATGCGAACGGTAGATATTTGTGAAAACATTCTCCTTGCAGACGGTGCAAAAATGCATGCAAGAACCCTGCGCCAAAAAGAGGTTTTACGATTGTGTTGTTCGTATTAGGGTTTTCCTATTAAGCGGCTTTCTTAAAGTTATCGCCAGATCTTTATTATTTATTATCAATTAATGATAAATGATTGTAATTTCGGTGATATAAGATCAATTAGTATAGGAAATCGCACGACCTTGAGTACAATTTGGAAATTAATAGGTACTAGTAATGTTTCGAAAGTTCTTGTAATTACTCGCCTATTTAAAGAACTTTCAAAACATTAAGAGTGGCTATTAATTCCAAATTGTACGAGAAGGGCGTGTGATTTTTTTAATTCATAGTTCACTGAAAAAAAAAGACAAGTGTGTCGAATCGAAGGCATTCATCTGTCTCTTTGGCCGATTTTCTCCAACAAATTCTAATTAAGAACAACTGAAATACATAAAAAATATTTTTGTTTACACTCAAATTTGCTGCTAGGGAGTACCTATTAACGCTCTAATTGTACTGCTCTCAACCAATCGGAATCGAGAAATTTTGTTCAGAGTACTATAAGTAAGACGAAATACTTTAGTATCACTGAATTACATTCATATTTTGTTCATATCTTAGATGGATTTTTGACGAAAAATCTGAACGTACTTTTAAAAAATCACTCTGCTAAATAGAAAATGACTGTGCTATTGATTGGATTGGTCATTCCATTAATACAAAGCCGGGATTGAAGCATATCAATAATTATTAGTCATTTATGCACGTGCTGGGCAACGGTATTACCAGAAAGACGAAAAAGCCGCTAAATCTGAAAACCCTATTGCCCTTCAGTAGGACTGGGGAATATAACTGAAATGCATTTGTATCTTGTTTAACAGGTTCTTGGGGTTATGGCGCGACCAGCGGTGGAGGTGAGAAAATTGACTTGTTGCTATGGCAATCTATATTAAATCACACATGTTCATTTGTCGAATGACAACACTATGTAAAGACTATTATATATATATATTTTCACAATACTCATCAGTATCGAAATGACTGACTGACATTTATTCTTGTCTTTTGCACTTAGTGTATGGTCCAGCAGATTGGGGTCACGTGTCCAGCTACTGTAACGGTCGTGCCCAGTCTCCCGTTAATATTGTCGTAGATGATGATGATGATGATGATGATGATGCCCGTGACTTGCGCGTTCAGTTCACCAACGCGTACGGGCTTGTGAAAGGAACTCTTGATAACAATGGACATTCTCCAACTTTATCCGTGGATAGTTCACAAGGTAAGTACTGGTGTTATCACTTAAAGAAGGTTTTTAGGAGTTACTTATTGCATTTAATTTCTATCCCCTGATTTTAATTGGAGACATTCGGTAATAAAAACTATTTTCTTTAGAACTTTTCCTTTCTACTAACACTTTTGATCGATGGATTCGAGTGGAGGAGGAACTAAATAAAGAAAGTCTTTATTCTATCACCGACACATTGTACACTTAATTGGAGACATTCGAAAATGAAAACTATTCTCTTTAGAACTTTCCCTTCCTAGTAACGGTTTTTTTTTATCGATGAATTCGAGTGGAGGGGAAACAAAAAGTCTTTGTTTTATCGGCGCCGAGTCTCTATAGCCAGAGGCAAATGTTGAAATATACGACACATTCTCCCTATAGAGGCTTTGCACCACCACGTGATGGCAGCCATGACAGGAGGCAGGAACAATAGAATCTGATCTAATATGATTTACATGAGAAAGAATTCAGTTTCCCAGGGGGAAAGACTCTATTGTCCCTGCCTCCTGTCATGGCTGCCATCACGCGATGGTGCAAAGCCTCTGCATCCTACATTTAATTTTTCTATGGATAGAACTCTCAAGAAAACCTGTATTCACATGTGGTATATGAGGAACTGAAACGGTGACCAAAGCAGAAGGAAACAATTTTGAAAGACGAACGTTTGTAATGTTATGTAACCCTTATCTACACAGTGTGGCCCATTCAGCTAAAAGCTGGTATCCAAAGGGGCCCTGTATTATATAAATATATACAAATAATATAACATATGCTATGTACAGACAAAGAGATACAAAGAAAACTATAAACTATATATACATACAAAGAGAAAACTTATAAGGAAAAATTATATACAAATAAAAGAATAATAATAATAATAATAAATATATCTTTTTCCCTCTCCTTCCAACATCTACAACAACAATCAAATCATTATTAATATAAATACAAACGTGTCTTACACTTACTTCAAACATCCAAATGTCATTAAAACTAAAGCCGAAGCTCTCTTTGAGAACCACTCTAGTAATCGAAAAGCTCTAGTTACGATCACTTTTTCGATTCACCCGAGGTGGTCGCGTATGAGAGCTTTGACTGTACATGCAATATTTTTAAAAAGAATGAAGAGCAGAGGGGTTAGAATCTATATCTACTTATCTACTTTGGGAATTTTTTTTTCGAAGGTGGTGCAAGTCTTATTAACCCAGTTAATGGTCAGAAATATATCCTTGCTCAGTTTCACTTCCATTTCGGATGTACTGATAATGTTGGTTCGGAGCACACAATCGATGGCAGGTCTTACCCAGGAGAGGTTGGTATTTCTAGTACTGATATGGACATAGGAAACGTCCTCAAGTGCAATTGGAGTGTATGTATAAAGTATTATTTATTCAAACAGTACAGCATCGTGTTTGTTCTTTCCTCAGCTTCACCTGGTGTTCTATAACGCCAAATATGGCGACATCGCCACCGCTGCCACCAAATCAGACGGCTTGACAGTGATTGGTGCTTTCCTGAAGAAGGTAATACACAAGCATTGCTTGATCAGTTGGCTTACTTTTTATTTATCAAGTAATATCAAGAAACAATCTGACTGATAAACTGCCATGGTTTTATTTTTATCAGGGATCTTCTGGAGCACCAGAACTTAAGACGTTTTCACTGAATTTGAATGCAATAATAACAGAAGGTAGGAACACCTGCAGTTTTACTTAAAACTTACAAAAAAACTTATATTTTACACCCCCCCCCCCCCCGGGATTTTAAACTCATACTTCCAACCACACTCCCCGTATGCGGCTCTTCCCTGAGGTTCGCTTCACACACGAAACCATTTCGTTCACTATTTACAACAATTTTTTTGGAGTGAGAAAAACCGCGGATCGAGAACCCGCGGAGAAAACCCTCGTGGCAAGGGAGAGAACCACACATCAAGCAAACTCAACTCACACATGCGGTTCGTTTGAGAATAAAAGACATCTCTTCCATGATAGTTCCATAATTTCGCCGCCAGGGATTATTATACAACATTTTACACCTATTGTTCATATTGTTTTTCAAGGATCTCAGAAAGCTGGAGTTTCCGTCAGACTCGATAGCTTGGTTGGTGGTCTATCGTCTGGTGGTAGATCATACTACACATACAAAGGATCCCTGACCACCCCTGGATGTTACGAGTCTGTTCGATGGATAGTTCTCAGAACTCCTATCACTGCTGACCAAGAAATTGTAAGTACAAACATTACATTATGATAATAACAATGAATATAGAGATTGAGTTTGGGTAGATGGGTACTTTACAGATTCTTAAAAGAGCGCAGCGATGTAGGATTCGAATCTTCTCGGCCAAATTGGTCCAAATGAAGATTTGTATTTCACGGTAAATTTTGTTATTATTATTTCACAAGTATTTCACAAGACAGCTTTTAACAATGACAAATTAAAATTTTGAAATAAAAATACATGAAAATAGGCCAACCGATATTTACGAAATGCAGGTCTTGAGAATCAAATTACCTAAGGTGAAGCGTCCAACTTCAAATGAGCCGTACTAATTGAACTGAATGAAAACAATAAATGATAAGGAAGTCGGTGTACTTTCATGTCATTAGGTTCGACTAGATTAATAGTGATATAGATTAGGGACGGACCATTTGATATTTGATGGGGAGGGGGGGGTGGGTTAAATCCGCAAAAAAATATCGAGTAAGGTTTCAATCCTTAAAAAAAAAATCGTGCAACTTCAGATATGGCAAAAAATATCGAACGAGCTTAAAAATTCGATTTTAATATTTCACTTCTTTTGAACTAAATGAAATATTCGACTTTTGAGAGGAAAGTATTATGACTCTCAAACCGCTGGAAATCGCATTTTCGAGAGTCTGAATTTCAAAAGTTTTCTGGGGGAGTTAAAAATATCGAGCAAACTTAGAATGGGCTCACCCCCCCCCCCCCCCCCATCAAATAAAAATGGTCGGTCCCTTAGTTCAACGTTTTTAAATTCGGCCCAATTCTAGTAACTATGCTCCAGTGCTCGTCTATGTTAATGTCCCCTAATGTCCTGGTAAAAAAAGAAAAGCAAACCTCATGGTGTATTTTCGTCTACCTGGTCTTTTTTTTTTTACAATGCTTGTTCTCCAAAGTATGAAAGTTCACATTCTTTATTTATTTCCAGCTGAATAATTTCAGAGCCCTCCAGGCTACACATGGCTACCATCACGGCAAAATGTGCAACAACTACAGACCTACCCTACCCCTCAACGGGCGAAGAGTAACACTGCACGAATGAATAAGTGTCAGAATAAAATCATGACTACTGATGAAAAGTAGAGGAAACATTAGTGAAAAGTTTTACTTATCTGTTCGTTTCTCATCAATCAAAACACGAAAAGTTTGAAGAAGCGTGAAAAACACGAGGATCATTTTGCTATGTTCTTGAATTTGGGAATATTCTGACACGTGGCAATTATGTATAACATTCCTTTCCCTTCTCTCCAGTGCCTATGGTTTGATGATTCTTCTCCCCAAAAAAAACCGTTTATTTTATATATGTTCGAGTTATTTATTTTCTAGTTCTTTTCCATTTCGTTTTGAATTAGAAAATAAGCGTAGCTCTTTCTTTGAAAAAGGAAAAAGAAAATTGGCATCTCGATAAATGAGTAGCTTTTAGTTTTTAGTTTTAGCCATCTTCCCTTCCCCCCCCCCCCCCCCCCCCCCCCCCTCCTCTCTCTCTCTCTCTCTCTCTCTCTCTCTCTCTCTCTCTCTCTCTCTCTCTCTCTCTCTCTCTCTCTCCCCCTCCTTCTCCCTCGTCCGATTGGTTGATATCAAACTCACCAATTAGCAAGAGCCAAATCAAACTGCCTACAGACGTGGCTTCAACCATGCAAGCTACATTTTTTCAAACTAATCCAGAGAAGCATTAACTAACGTTGGTCTAAGCTGAGCAGACTTCGTCAAGTATCTAAGGTAAAATCGTAAGATGTTTTGGAACATTTTAAAAAACTGAATTAGTTTTACGAAAATCTTTTGTGTCAAATACTACCACACTATACATGACGTTAGTAGGCATCTTTTACTTAACTGGTAGGGTGTGAACAATTAATTAGCGATAGAGGTACATCAACTTTTATCTTGAAGATGGAAACTTGTCTGACCATCCTTATCCCTACGATAACTATACATTTTACTCGCTATTTGAAAGGACAAATCTTGTCCAAACAAGCAAAACTGAACAGGTTTGAATTAATAAAATTCATTATTCTAATGTACAAAGTCAAACACACTAAGATGTTTTTCAAAGCTATCTGTAACATTTTTATACCTCGTGATTCATGCTACAGCCTAAGAAACTCAGACTTTCTTATACCTAGATTCAACTGACACAGTAACGTTTGGTAAGCATTCTCTTCGATATTTAGGCCCTATCCTATGGAGTAGGATAGATAAAGAAGACAAAACCTGTAAATCACTAAGTGATTTTAAAAATCGTATCCGCAACAAAGACTAAACATCTCTAATTGATGACTTTTGCAGAGGGTGTTTTTTGTGTAATAATTGAAGGGTGGTTATTTTATTATATTTTATCTTATTCAATTTTATATTTCTTACTTGAATTTTTTGAATTTCAATTTTATAAGTTAATCTAGATAAGGATTTTTATTGCTTAAAGTTACACCTACTTGCAAGAACGTTGTCGTACAACATTTGAGCATTCGTAGTTTAGTGGATTAGGAATAAATTAAAAGTACAAAAGATCATTGAAGCAGAACTCTTTCTTTTGTACTTTTAATTTATTCCTAATCTTGAAACTACAAATGTTCAAATGTTGTATGACAACGTTTTTGCAAGTAGGTGTATATCGTATAACATTATTATATCGAAAAAATATATATTTTAGAATTAAGAATTAATTTCATATTCAACTAATATGGATTTTATGATTTTTATTTTAACATTATAATGTAGGTGTCCCCTATTAGTAGAGGGTTTACCCTTAGCTAGATGTTTTTGACACATAAATAAAGTTTCTATCTATCTATCTATCTATAAATCTTTTCAGAATGATAGCACTTTTCTTCCTGGCGGTGATTCTAGGGTGTGTTGGATCAACAACTGCAGCAGGTTGGTTAGAATAATTATAGTCAACCCTAGTGAAATGCTTTTATGCGATCTCGTTGAAAGTCCAGTGAAAGTCCCAAAATACCAAACCATGTTGTTTAGTTCCACATGCCACATTTCAACACCACAGCAACACCATCGCTAGTATTGAGAACTACTCCAAGAACTTTTATTAAAATAAAGTAAATCTGACTACGAAATGCGTTTTAAGAAGAATTTAGTTTTTTCATCATAACATCTTATAATACTTCCTATATTTAAACAGGATCTTGGGGATATGGTGAAACAGGTCACGGAGGTAATGTAAAGCAATATTAATATTTTTACTGCATACTTAATATCACATATTGATGATTAAACGTTATGGGCAAGACAGGGGCTATTGTGATATGAGGCAAACAGCAGGGAAGAAAACCATGGTGGGGGGGGGGGGGGGGGGTGGCTCAAAACTTGTCGTCGGTTTCGACGTTGTGTAATGAGGCGTGTTGCTCCATGTCCATAAACTATTCAATGTGAATACTTGCCTCTATACTTCATCTCTAGAGAACAAGACGTTTAAACGGAATTTTTCATTTTTTCATTTATTTAGTTTCGTTTCTTGTTGGTTTTCAGTGTACGGTCCAAAGGACTGGGGACACATATCCGAGTATTGCGATGCCTCGGCCCAGTCTCCCGTGAATATCAATCGTTACTATGTTAAGTATGGGTACCACCTCCATCCTTTACGAGTGTTTTATGACAATAGGAGAGGCAGAGTCAAGGGAACTCTCGTCAACAATGGACACTCTCCGACGTTTAAAGTTGATAAGGCTCGAGGTAAATAGAACCAACTGCTCTGTTCGGCAACAGCGAAGGGAAATTTCAAATTGGGGAACTGGGGAGAAAAAGAGGGGACTATATATCTAACGTAGCTATGAAGAAACAAATTCCCACTCATTTCCTAAAAAAAAATATTTTTTTAAAGTGAGGAAGGAATGAGAGAGGAGAAAGCCCACGGATGACTTTCGAAGTATTCTTTTACCTATTTCTTGAATATAGGTATATTCCCCCCAATATTTGAAAATTGTATCTATTCAAGATACATTAGTACGCTGGATGAAACCATAAATATTGAAAAATAAAAGTATTTCAATATTCTTACTAGGCTCAATAAAAATTCAATCGCTAATTCCGAGTCACTAGATTATTTTGTTTTCCCAATTCAGGTGGAGCGAGTATGATCAACCCTGTTAACGGGCAAAAGTACATATTGGAGCAGTTTCACTTTCACTTTGGATGCCAGAATTATGTTGGATCTGAACATACTGTCGATGGGGTACCTTCAGCAGGTGAGGTGAGTGTGTCACTCAACCGTAACTATGGTAACAATGTACTGAATCAAAAATGATAATAACAGAGATCAGTAGTACGATCAATTTTTCACAAGATCTAGGGCTTGAATCTAATGTAATTTTATCTGGTTCTACAGCTTCATCTTGTATTCTTTAACGCTAAGTACGGGGATTTGGCCACCGCTGCCACCAAATCAGATGGACTTACTGTGATTGGTGCTTTCCTGGAAAAGGTAATTATTAGCTATTAATAGTACTATATTATAAATATATCCTATAGCTGGGTTTCACTTGACGTCATTTCCTGTCTCGTGCAGAATGTTCATCAGCTGAATCACAAGTTTTCAATAGCATTCTTTCTGGCTGACAGCACATGGTGGTCAGTGTTTGACCACCATTTGGAGCAGATAACGAGATTCAAGGACTTTTATCAGCTGATTGAAACCCAGCTATACGGCATTGCATCATACTTGCCCAACATCTTGACTGGTATGGTACACCTTTATGCTATTTAAAGGTGTATTGCATACTAAGCATTTTGAGTCTTGTGCTTTTTTGTGTGTGTGTTAAAACAGAGAAACCGCCGTGTCAACAAAGAGCTTCGACGTCTAACAAGAAAGCTAAAGCACATCACTAATGAAGGTGAGAATATTTGAAATTATTTTATTAATTTATCATCATCAGTGTTATTCGATCCAAAACATTCTTGCTAATTTTAAGAACTTTTTGATCAAAAAGGTACTTATTTCTATCTGTTATTAGGCAATGAAAGACAAAATGTTAGAGTCAGACTAGCAAGACTTGTGAAGGGTCTATCGTATGGTGGTAGATCATACTACACATACAAGGGATCCCTGACCACCCCTGGATGTTACGAGTCTGTACGATGGATAGTGCTCAGAAATCCTATCAGGGTCAATAAGAAGATGGTAAGTTTTTATTGCCTTTAAATCATATACAATTGAACATAATATATCATATTTAGTAGTTTACCTTGTCTTACGAGGGTAACTTTTAATAACTAGTGGTTAACAAACCTGCTAGTTTTGGCGGAGGAAGGAATACCAGCGAACCTGGAAAGAAACCCTCGAAGTACAGGAGGGAAGCAACAAGAAACTCGACTCACATATGACACCGAGTTTGGTAATCAAACTCGGGTCTAATTGGTGAGAGGCGAGCGCTCTCACTGCTACACCACCTGTAGTAGCAGTAGTAATCAAAAAGTACATTTTGAGTTGTTAAAGATACGAAAGGATACATTCATGATACACCCGTAGTAATAGCTGTTATGTTCATCTCTAATTTTTTTTAGCTGAAACGATTCAGAGCCCTTCGAGCACCTCACGGCTTTTCAGGTGGCAAGATGTGTAACAATTACAGACCTACCCAACCCCTCAATGGCCGTCAAGTTTATTTCTTTTAATCGCCTGGTGCCTTGTGATGTAATATTAAATTGATTGATACAAAGCTAATGATAAAAATTAAAATAATTATGAGAAATTTAAAATCGTTGAAATAAAAAATACAAAAATACATCTGATGACAGACTAACTGATCCAGTGCGCAACCCATCAAACACCTGATGACAGACAAACTGATCAAGTGTGCAACCCATCGAACACCTGATGACAGACAAACTGATCAAGTGCGCAACCCATCAAACACCTGATGACAGACAAACTGATCAAGTGCGCAACCCATCAAACACCTGATGACAGACAAACTGATCAAGTGTGCAACCCATCCAACACCTGATGACAGACAAACTGATCAAGTGTGCAACCCATCAAACACTAGCACCTGATGACAGACAAACTGATCAAGTGCGCAACCCATCAAACACCTGATGACAGACAAACTGATCAAGTGCGCAACCCATCCAACACCTGATGACAGACAAACTGATCAAGTGCGCAACCCATCAAACACCTGATCACAGACAAACTGATCAAGTGCGCAACCCATAAAACACCTGATCACAGACAAACTGATCAAGTGCGCAAACCATAAAACACCTGATCACAGACAATCTGATCAAGTGCGCAACAGACCCATGGTAGTTTCTACAAAAATAACTCATTCAGCAAAGAAAATGATAATTTCTAAAGTTTTATTTTTATTACATGCGTAATGACTTTACATTCAAGATAAAATTCATTGTGTTGAGCCGCTGAACTTAACTTTGCGCCCGTTGAGGGGTAGGGTGGGTCTGTAGTTGTTGCACATTTTGCCATGTTGGTAGCCATGTTTAGCTTGCAAAAGTCTAAAGTTTTTCAACTGTAAACAAAAAAGAAAGATATATTTTCAGTCACTGGGTTTGATTTATACCTAGTTATTATATTTATTCGATTCGCTCTATCGTTCTTGCCAAGGATGACCCAACCACATCATATCTTTAATGCATCCTCGAATTTTAAACGTCTCTTTTTAGTAAAGGGTATTTGAGCTATATTTTTTCCCAAACCCTTTCCCTTTTCATGCACTCACGCTGAAAATTAATATGACTTTTATTCGTCTCACTAATTCCGTTAATCAATGGTTCCCTTTACAGTTCCCTGCGTCATCTTGAAAGAAAGCCGTGCCTTTGCATTGAAGCGAGCGAACGGTGCAAAAGGCACGGCTACCTTTCAAGATGGCGCAGGGAACTGTGAATGGGACTCTTAATCACTCAATAGGTGGACGTCATGTCTATAAACATTGTCATTGTGATGTTGATGTGCCAAACATTATAACAATAGGCTTTGTCACTTCATGGGATTGTGCAATAGATTTCTGGTTGGCAATTTGAATAACAAACTAACGGAAAAAAAATTGTCATCGAACGCCCACATAATGATCGATCATTTGTTGACTGTGATCCAGGAAAGATTTTAATTATTTTTTTAATAAGAGATTTTTTGACCGCTAAGTGTCAGGCTAAAGGACAGACAACGCGTGTAAGCTCGCTCAAAGTACTCACCACTTCTTTATCGATGGTGATAGGATTCTTGAGCACTATCCATCGGACAGACTCGTAACATCCAGGGGTGGTCAGGGATCCTTTGTATGTGTAGTATGATCTACCACCAGACGATAGACCACCAACCAAGCTATCGAGTTTCACCTTAATCCTGTCCTCTTTGCTTCCTGACAAGAAAAGGGAAGAACGAAAATATCGACCACTGGCAGCTGAGAATCACATATCATGAAATATTGTATGTGTCATGGAATATTATCAGTTTTTCTTTCTTGTTCTTTTTTGTTCTCTAACCTTCATTTTTGATAGCCGGCAATGACAGGGCCAGTTTTGTGAGTTCCTTTGGTGCTGTTTTGCTCTGATGAAAACATTAATAATTCTTGATGACGTTAGATTGCACATAGACGCTTTTGCGCATCTAGAAATATTTTAGAACCCTTTCAAAAAAAAGTCACCTTGGATGCCAGCTGCTAAAAGGAAAGCACAAAAGAAATTCCATCTCGAAAACTGAGAAAAGTGTTATTTCTTTTGACTTTTCCTGTTAGCACCGAGTTTATCAAAGAATTAATTAAACTTTGAAATTGAAGTTTATTGTATTACGAGGAGCAAGAGAGAAGGGGAGAAGAGAAGAGAGGATAGGATAGCAGATATAAAGAGGAGAGCAAAGGACATGTAATACTAACTTTATCTAGGAAGGTTCCGATGACCAACAAACCATCAGGTTTTGTCGCTGCATCTCCTACGTTGTCGTATTTGGAACTGTAAAACACCATGTGCATCTAGAAAAGAAACCAAACACATGAAATGAGGCAAATGAGTCTTGAGTCCGATATACTAGAAGTCATATCATGAGCATGTTAGTTTTGATGATAAGGACAAGGAAAACAGTATAACTACAATTCCCAGACAAGTAACAACAGGCTAGCTATTCTAGTGTGCAAAAAGAAGAAGAAGTATGTTAAAGATTTAAGGAAATGGCCTCAAAGATCGGTTGGTCGTAAGTTGAATGAGGATGGATTTTGTGTGGTCTATAACAACTGACTGACCTCTGCTGCATATGCTGTGCCATCAACAGTATGTTCAGACCCAGAATCATCTGCACAGCCAAAGTGGAAGTGAAACTGCTCCAAAATGAATTTTTGTTCATCAATCGGATTCACAACGGTCGCGCCACCTTCAGCTACAAACAATAATTGTTTTTGGTAAGCATTTAAGAAATAAAGTTACCATTGTATACCTTGCAGCACGTCGAAATGCAACTCAATTTGGAGGGCAATACCTACAAAGGTTTCCAATTCTCAGGAGATTAAAAAAAATGCTCTGCCCTCCAAATTGAGCTGTTCTGAAGTCACGTGAAAGGGGTCTATATTTGATCTTTCTTTTAGGAGATATAACGTCGTATCCCTCCGTGACCCCAGTCACCTTTACAACAATCTCACCCTCGAAGCATCATGGAGAACCCTTCCTCTCTCATTTCGATGGTAAGAACACCGATCTATGTTAGTTTTTCGAGTCCTATAGTAGCTATATGTCAGTTTTACCTTTATCTACAGTAAATGTCGGTGAGTGTCCATTGTTGCTGAACGTTCCCGTCATCTCCCCTTTTTCGTTATCAAATTCGACAGCCAGCGCACGTAGATTACGCGAGACGGCTTTCTTTCCAATGATGTTGATAGGAGACTGGGAACGACCGTTGCAGTATTTTGAGACTTTTCCCCAGTCCTTGGGACCATATGCTGTATGGGTAAAAGGGTTAATTATACTTTAATATCAATATCGTAGGTTGTAAGATGATTATATCGCTGGTTTTCAATCATTCCCAACAGGGTGGCACAGGGGTTTCGCGTGACGCGTGATTTGGCTTTTTTTGGACCGTGATTCGTGAAATTCAAAAATGTATGTCCGTGATTCATGAACTTCAGTCTCCTCGTAGTGGTGCGTGATCTGCTTATTTTGAAGACCTTGATTCGTGAAAATTCGTATTACAAACTAAATCCTTGTATCAAGGTTAGTCATTAATAGTTTTTCGTGATTCGTGAATTCATGAAAAATTTGTTCCTGATTCGTGATCGATACCCCCCGTATGTCACCCTGTCCAAAGAGAATGGAAAAACAAAAGACATGGCGGCCATGCTGGAGAGAGACCAAGATGGCGGCTGTGACGTCATGTGGTTTACCTTCCTTATTGGTCTTTCCATAACCCCAACTGGCGCCTCCTGTCAAAAGAAATGCAAAGAGAAAAAGGGTTTTACATCTGGATTTTTTGATAGATAAAGATGAAGACACCCAGTTGTCCTCAGTTCGGGTTGAACGGTCTTCCTATTGTGCGCGAGGGTTATGGACTTCTGGCGCGAGCTAGGTCAAGCCTCGGCTGAAACCGCACTTGCTACTGAGTAGGATATTACAGTGGCCCATTGATGCAAAACACAAACGCAAAACCAAAAACATAGACGCAAAACCAAAAAAATTAAAGCAAAATTAAAGCTTTGGGTTTGTGTTTTGTGTTCTGCGTTAATGTTTTTGGTTTTGCGTTTGTGTTTTGCATCAATGGGCCACCGTAGGTATATGCTTCAGTTCTTTGCTCATACAAAATTTGCACTTGATAGTAAAAATCCACCATGGCTTGACGGCTCGGGTACTGAGTGACTGATTTAAGATGGCAGTCTCGACTAGAGAGATTACGACTAATAGTTCCAGGTCAAGAGCGACGCACTCTCTTTAAATAAGGCCATTATTTTATACTAGAGATATAAAAATGTTACTCAAAACTTGTTTGATGTATTTGAATCCAATTGCACTACTCGCAAAGGAACAAGTTTTAAAATGTAAAAAATATCAGTTAATATACCTGATGCGTATGCTGTTCCAAGGAGTGCCGTAAGAAGTATTGCGATCCAAGCAGGATTCATTATGAATGATATGATCGTCCAGTTGTCTTGTTTTATCAAGCAAGTGCCACAGCTGTTCCTGATATTGAATCCTGATCCAGTTTTCTATACTATATAGAAACAATAGAAATGTTACAAGGTATTCATAAATAAAGCCTATTTTGTCTGGGTAAGGGGTCCGCACAATCTTGCATTTAAATCGAGTTTGCGTAGCAAAAACCAAAGCCGTAGGGATGTATTTCATCACTGCAGTAAGCTTGTGATTCACAGGGGAGGAATCATGAATCTGAGAAAGGGGCTGAGCACAAATTCGGCGTTAGAAGAATCTCACCGATGACCATGCAAAACGAAGCCAGATAAGGCAGCTAGGGTTGGAGCATCAGGCTCTCAAGGTAATCCTCACATTATGCTTTTCAGAAATGCTCTTTAATTTCTTACGGTTTTAATAGAACATTTTGGACAAAAAAAAAGTTGAAAAAAAAATTCTTCCTAAACTAAAAGGAACCCTCGAGCCCACCCCTAAATCCGCCCCTGATTTTGCTGATGATCGACAATCCGCACAAGATAGGAAATGACGTCGACTATAGCCAGAGGCTTTTTCAGTATGTACATCATATACCAGTATATCTATACTAGACAATCTGAAGGTGAAACTTTTGCACTAGCTTTGGATAAAACAAATGTTGGCCCACGGCGGGCAATGTTGGTATTCTACTGAAAGGAGTTCAGCTGTAACTTACCCAAATATTACAGTAACTTGTTAAAGTGTAATAAAAGAAAACCAAAAGAAAACAATGGAAATAAGCTAACCCTTCTACACGTCTACTAACTATTTCACGGTTACGAAGAGGGCTGGTGTCAATGAGGGTACCCGATTGTCAGTTAACTACCATTTGTCTGCCGGTCACCCACAAATTAATTTTACAAGCGCTGGCGATAATATTTAATCGAAAAATGAACAGAAATGTCAGTAAATAACTGTTAACTTTCATTTGTAAGTTCACTACTAATGAAAGGCCAATTGTCAGTTAACTATAAACCCCATTCATGGACACCCTCTAAGAAGTAAAATTACAAAAACGCGGTTATACAAACTAGCTGTTGTTCTCCCTCTATTTTTTCTCCTCGAAACTTTTCCATAATTAATGAAATAAGCGTTTAAATCTTAGCAATTATATTATTTTTTGAATTAATCGATTTATAAGTGTGTAGTTCGTGGTGTTGATATTGAATGCTTCCGTACACTACTATTGGGGCCCGGGTGAACACGTTAAAACCAATGTATTCTATAAGGTGATTTTCGTCTTATTAATCGAGTTTCGCACCGTTAACTAAACACATTTTATAAGTGTGTAGTTTGTGGTGTTGATATTGAATGCTTCCGTACAGTACTATTGGGGCCCGGGTGAACACGTTAAAACCAAGGTATTCTATAAGGTGATTTTCGTCTTATTAATCAAGTCTCGCACCGTTAACTAAACACATTTTTTCACAGAGTAAATTTTAGTGTTGTCAACATCCAATCAGTAATACATGGTATTTATCTAAATCAATCACTCAAGTTACAATACCAATTTGATTTTCGCTCAGCGTCTCCAACCCTGTAACAGCTACGTCGAAAGGCGAACCTCAGAATTCTAGGCCTTGCCACCGTCCGTTTCCAACAAAGTTAGCACCTACGTTGTCACAGGTTATTTCAGTTGCTGTCACTGTTACAAAATAAAATACCTGTTTTATTGTGGTAATTGTAGTTAATGGTTGTCTAAGAACTTTAGGATTTGCGACTCGGGGACCTGTTATTTTTCAGGTGGGAGGTAAATGGTATAATTTTCGTTTCTTCTAGGTGTCAGTTTTAGCAAGCGCTACTCATCCCATCCCCTTCGGTGGAATACGAAAAACTATGACCCTTCCTGGCTATGGTTTCAGAGAGAGCAAGGAATTTGTAGTTTGTACTTCAGTAAAATATGATGCTCAGGCTCTCCTCTCCCCTCATTAAAATTGAAATTCTTTTGTTTTGTCCTTCAAATTGAGCTGTTTTGACGTCGCGTTCAAGGGATCTATAGTACCTGTTGTTGAGTGTATTTAGTCACCTGGAAAGCTACCGAAAGGTGAGACCGGCAAGGATCATGGGTAGATACATTTAACTTTCTTGAAACCGCTTGTTTTAACCTATTGATGGACATGTCAGAGATCTTTTGCTGGACCCAGTTTCAGCTCATTATGCTGCAGTTGGTATCAAAATATTTTGATACAAAATCTTTTCTAAATAAGAAAGAAATTTCTTCATACCTTATTACATGATATTTTCGTGACACTGCTTTAATTTGGCGATTTTCGCGATTTCGAAAAAATCACGAAATTAAAGTGTCGCGAAAAATATAATGACGCAAAAATTAAGTGACTCTCCATTTTTGAGAAAGTAATGAATTTAAAGACCATTCAAAAGCATGGATAAAAGACGTTGTTACTGAGAACCAAGTACTAGCGCCTATTGATCCTGATCAACAATATCTAATATCAAGAGAGCATAAATAAGAGAGGGAAACTTCTTAATACCACGCTTGTCATGTGAATTCCCGGTAAGACTATTTTTAGCACCCAAAATTTTTTGGTTTTTAATTTTTTGATGGCGTGGACGTGAGCGCGCGCGTTCAAAAACAACATACTTACGTCGACAAAATCTATTAGATAAAGCAAAAAGATTAGAATTGGCTATGTTCTGTTCTTTGATAAAACACGAGGCTGTTGAACACTCAAAAAGACGTGAAATTTATGTTTCCCCCAAAAATCTTTACATGCTTTTGCTACTTCAAGGTTTGGATGAAGCACAGAATTTTTGACGCAGAGGAGTAGGGTATGGCGAAAATTGTTTGTACGCGATGCTAAAAATAGCCTTACCAGGAATTCACATGGCGCGCGTGGTATTAAGAAGTTTCCCTCTCTTATCTATGCTCCCTTCTACACGTCTACTAACTGTTTCACGGTTACGAAGAGGGCTGGTGTCAATGAGGGTATCCGATTGTCAGTTAACTACCATTTGTCTGCCGGTCATCCACTAATTAATTTTACAAGCGCTGGCGATAATATTTAATCGAAAAATGAACAGAAATGACAGTAAATAACTGTTAACTTTCATTTGTAAGTTCACTACTAATGAAAGGCCAATCGTCAGTTAACTATAAACCCCATTCATGGACACCCTCTAAGAAGTAAAATTACACGAACGCGGTTATACAAGCTAGCTGTTGTTCTCCCCCTATTTTTTCTCCTCGAAACTTTTCCATAATTAATGTAATAAGCGTTTAAATCTTAGCAATTATATTATTTTTTGAATTAATTGATTTATAAGTGTGTAGTTCGTGGTGTTGATATTGAATGCTTCCGTACAGTACTATTGGGGCCGGGTGAACACGTTAAAACCAACGTATTCTATAAGGTGATTTTCGTCTTATTAATCGAGTTTCGCACCGTTAACTAAACACATTTTTTCACAGAGTAAATTTTAGTGTTGTCAAGATCCAATCAGTAATACATGGTATTTATCTAAGTCAATCACTCAAGTTACAATACCAGTTTGATTTTCGCTCAGCGTCTCCAACCCTGTAACAGCTACGTCGAAAGGCGAACCTCAGAATTCTAGGCCTTGCCACCGTCCGTTTCCAATAAAGTTAGCACCTACGTTGTCACAGGTTATTTCAGTTGCTGTCACTGTTACAAAATAAAAGACCTGTTTTATTGTGGTAATTGTAGTTAATGGTTGTCTAAGAACTTTAGGATTTGCGACTCGGGGACCTGTTATTTTTCAGGTGGGAGGTAAATGGTATAATTTTCGTTTCTTCTAGGTGTCAGTTTTAGCAAGCGCTACTCATCCCATCCCCTTCGGTGGAATACGAAAAAGTATTACCCTTCCTGGCTATGGTTTCAGAGAGAGCAAGGAGTTTGTAGTTTGTACTTCAGTAAAATATGATGCTCAGGCTCTCCTCTCCCCTCATTAAAATTGAAATTCTTTTGTTTTGTCCTTCAAATTGAGCTGTTTTGACGTCACGTTCAAGGGATCTATAGTACCTGTTGTTGAGTGTATTTAGTCACCTGGAAAGCTACCGAAAGGTGAGACCGGCAAGGATCATGGGTAGATACATTAAACTTTCTTGAAACCGCTTGTTTTAACCTATTGATGGACATGTCAGAGATCTTTTGCCTGACCCAGTTTCAGCTCATTATGCTGCAGTTTGTATCAAAATATTTTGATACAAAATCTTTTCTAAATAAGAAAGAAATTTCTTCATACCTTATTACATGATATTTTCGTGACACTGCTTTAATTTGGCGATTTTCGCGATTTCGAAAAAATCACGAAACCAAAGTGTCGCGAAAAATAAGTGTCACGAAAATATAATGACGCGAAAATTAAGTGACCCTCCATTTTTGAGAAAGTAAAGAATTTAAAGACCATGCAAAAGCATGGATAAAAGACGATGTTACTGAGAACCAAGTACTAGCGCCTATTAGACCTTTTGTATATCGGACATTTGTCTCATGTACCAGAGTGTCCCACTTTAGGAAAACCATTGTTATGCATACACGTGTGTGAAATCGGCATTCGCCGTGCAAATGAAGAGGCTATTATTAATTTTGGAATTAATGAAATGATTGGATGGTTAGCTTTCAAAGAAATGTATGAAAGATAACTCTCAAAAATATGCCTGATTATTAAATCAGTGTTGTTTTATTTATATTTGACGATACACAAAAGTGAGACGATCTTTTTATTAAGAAATAATACTATGGGTTCATTTTATCGGTGTATACAACCGGTGTAACTATCGTGTAATAATATCGCGTACTCCTACGGCGGCGGTAATTCAAATTAACGTGTAGCGTTCGCTCCAATGCAGCGCGCTATACTGGTATACACTGATAACTTACACCCATTATGTGATCCATTATTATGTTTAATGCATACCCCGATAGTTCTCAAAAATTAGTCCGAATCATCGGACGAAATCTCTTGCCATTTATTGATAGCCTTCTTATGTGCTTTGGCTGCGCTAGAAACTGAATGGACCATTTCTGGCATCAAATCCAATATGGCTTCCAGTTTTCCTTTCTTGCCCTTTTTCTTCTTTGGTTCGGTGGCTTCTACTTCAGCTATAGGGGGAAAAAAGGTGTGATTATCATTCTACACAATGGAGCTGTTGCGAAATGTTTGTACATTGCGATGCGCTGATCACAAAATGTTGTCAGCCAGTAACGCAAGACTTTTCCCACAATAACGTTTGGACATTGTACATTAATTATACAATGATACAGATGTAGAAATTTAACAGTGTAGTGTACAATATATTACTTGGTATTGACCTACCCGTCACTTCGTCACTCATTTCAAAGATGTCTCTGTCGATATCCTGTTTCTTTTTTTCTAAAGAATGGGTTTTCTTGACCCACTCATTGGCACTTTTATCTTGTCCGGGTTTGAATATGTACATTTCATCTGGGTCTTCCTTTTCCTCTTCTGCACTACTACTTTGATAAAGCAGCTCAGCGTCAGCAGCACAACTGTTGCTTGACACGTGTCGTGTCGTCGACGTACTTGGCTTTGAGCTGTTTATGGTCGTCGAGGTCGTTGACAAGGTCGTAGTCGAAGTTGCCTTAGTGTCGCTAAAAAGAAAGAAACATTTTTAAGCTTCCTTGTTTGATGCACTGGGACGTAAATTTTAAAATGAAAACATATAAAGCTATATGAAGCGTAAAACAACTTTACATTTCTTTTATCTTTCTGGAAATTCTGCGTCTAGCTGCCTCTCTGGATGCTCCGCCAACAGTACCCACCGAAGAATAGTACGCCTTTTCGTGTGGGCCAAGTTTGATGGCCATTAACTCGACATATCGAAGCACTTTGGTTGGCAGACGCCCGACATTCTGAACTGCTTCTTCAATTACAGCCATTTCTTGCGCTTTGTTGGGCTTTATCTTGTTCACGGTTTTCTTACTCTCGATTTTTTTTGTCATTTCCAAGGCATTTTTTTCCTGTTCTTGCATATTTTCAATTTCGCTCAGTTGTTCCAAAACGGGCTTTCCTGCAAATGCTGCTTCGAGAAATATGTTTCTTTTTCCTGACATCTTTTCATCGAAGCCAAGGTGCATCTGATAGTGATATCATGCACTTTCGAGTTGGATTTATACTCAAAAGATGCGAAATGCTAACAATTACAATGAAGTTAATTTTTGTCGCCGAAAACACCTCTTGACATTGTTGAATGTTCTGTCGTTCCTTTTGAATATTTATTATGAGGTGTAATTATTTGCGTTCATTGTTATTGGTTTATTTGGAAACAAATTCCCAAGGCGCCACCGGAATGTGTGAAGTTGTTGTGTGTGTGTTGCAGTTTGGCATGCATGTTTGTTGTTGTCGTTGTCAAAAGAACAAACAAACAATCCACACGCTATTGTTGTTATGCTAGATTAACACTTGCAATCATATATTGTTCAAAGCTTTTTAATATTGGTCAAACTTCCATCACCTTAAAGGCGGTCCAAATGATGCATCCCCCAGTATTTCCATCGTTGTTTGGTCATGCTGCATTTACTATAATAAGTGTATTAGAAATTATATCCTTAACTAAAAGAAAATTTCCAACGTTTCCGTTTGAAATATTGAGCATGTCTTGTATTATATTGGTGTGCATACTTCAAGTTCTGGATGAATACAAAATAGGCGTTTTGGAGCGTCTCGGTATTTTTGGTCCTGACGCACATGGTGGTCGGGATTATTTCTCGTACATTAAGAAATCACCTATCAAATTTTGGTATTTGACTGGAGAAACAGTTGAAACATTTCAGGACATCGTTAACAGGATGAGACTGCCTATCATTGCACTAAATCGTTGTCGTAACGGTACTCAGAGAAGACCAAGAATTCAAAGGTTGAACATTTCAAATCGACTTTTATTGGTGCTAATTTGGCTTCGTAGATATCCACGACTCCACACCATTGGGAGCATGTTTAAAATTGACATAGCCTCTATCAGTCGAACTGTTCAAGAACTGGTTCCTTTATTGCTGGAAAATTTCTCTAATGAAATTGAATGGCCAACGGAAAACGAATGGCGAGATTGGGCTGGACACTGGAAGCATTTTCCTACCTGCGTGGGAATTATTGATGCGACAATTCACGAAATATGTCGTCCCTCTAGAAGACAGGCGTTGTTTTACCGCGGTGACAAGAAAAAGCATTTTATGTCAAGTACCTTGATCGTAACCCCAGATGGGATGATAGTTCATTGTTCTGCAGCGTAAGATGAAATATTATGTATTTAAAATGCGACTATAGTGCACTGATTGACTGATAAAATTTTTTATTCCTTCAGATTTCCAGGTCATTTAAATGACATAAACTGTTTCAACATGATGCCAACCATCGGTCCTGGATGTGACCTGGCCCTTCCACATCGCTGCCATATTATGGCAGATTTAGGTTATCCACCCCACCCAGTCCTTGTCAGGCCAAAGAAAAGGAATCAGATCAGGGGGAATGCAAGGCTGGAACGTATAAACAACGAGTTAAGAAGTTGCCGAGTCAAAGTTGAACACGCCATAGGATTTTTTAAAACCTACAGATGTATTTCGGGTCGTTGGAGACACAGACGCGCCTTCCTTCCCATCGTTGTACATTGTTGTGCTTGTTTGAGCAACAGAAGACGGAGATTTTTATAACTATATACATGCATATATCTGTGACGTAATTGATATAGTTAATAAAGAAATATATTGTGCTGTAGGTAGCTTTTTCAACCCGATATTGGCATATTTCGTTTATTACAGCCATTTGCGGCTCCTTTCCAAAAAGCGGCCCAATAAAAATAAATACGATTTACTAGAATTATAATTTTAGGTACCAGGCTGATTTGTATAATTTTCTCCGATGGGCTAATCAAAATCAGGCTGATAAAATCGTAGCGTGTTCTGTAAAGGATCAAACACTAGGGCGAGGGCATTCTTCAAAATAAAGACCGAGGCCGAGGGCGCAGCCCGAGGCCGAGGTCTTTATTTTTAAAGAATGCCCTAGCTCGCGTGTTTGATCTTAGTTAATAACCAGCCCGTAACAAGTCTATATTTTTGAAATATAGACCTGTACCGGGGACAATATTCAGCCGTGTTGATAATCAACAAAAAACAGCACTGAACAATAGGATTAGGGAGTGGCTGGTTATTAATTCCAAATAAAAATAGCGTGTTTTGCGTGCTGCATCAGCTCACTTCAGACTTCTAATTTTATGCAGATCTAAAGTGTGAACCCCGGGTGTGAACCCTCCTCATTATCTTTCTACACGTGAGCTGATAAGTGGGACACTCTGGTACATGAGACAAATGTCCGATATACAAAAGGTCTATTGATCCTGATCAACAATATCCAATATCAAGAGAGCATAAATATTAAGAGAGGGAAACTTCTAAATACCACGCGCGCTATGTGAATATTCCCGTTTAAGGCTATTTTTAGCATTCAAAGTCGTTTGGCTTTTCATTTTTTGATGGCGTGGACATGTGCGCGTGCGCTCAAAAACAACATACTTACGTCGACAAAATCTATTAGATAAAGCAAAAAGATTAGGATTGGTTGTGTTCTGTTCTCTGATAAAACACGACTGAGGCTGTTGAACACTCAAAAAGACGTGAAATTTATGTTTCCCCCAAAAATCTTTACATGTTTTCGCTACTTCCAGGTTTGGATGAAACACACAATTTTTGACGCAAAGGAGTAGGCTATGGCGAAAATTGTTTGTACGCGGATGCTAAATATAGCCCAACCGAGTCGGGAATTCACATGGCGCTCGCGGTATTAAGAAGTTTCCCTCTCCTATTTATGCTCTCTTGCGCCGATTCTGACCCAACAATGAATGATTGGAACCAGTATCCATGCATTATACCAAGGAACCAAGGAACTAGTGGGTTTTCTAAAGGAATTTGTACGTATTCGAATATTGCAGAAATTGCAAATTTAATAAATGATTCATTCAATGAAATCGCAAAATTAAAGTGATCAAGAACATGATTTTTTCTCAAAATCGTGAAATGAAAGTGTCGCAAAATATGCGACCTCCAAAATCACGAGATTAACGTGTCGCGACAATTTCATGTAATAAGGTCCAGGTATTAAAATCTATTGAGGTATTCGTTCAGTTAAAATCTTTTCTGGTACATTTGATATGAGGTGTTTCGCATGATCCTCCGCGGTCTCGGTTTTTTATTTATTTATTCGTAAGACTGACCGATTATTGAGATAAGGTCAAAGATAAAGTAAATATTCTATACTTGGATGACTATTCATGACTCACTAATCGTTAGGTGTGCATGTGATCAACACGTTCTCAATCATCCATGCCTTTGTGGTTCAGTCAGCAACATTCCTCTTTCATCCAATTTACTAAGGAATGTTAATTGTTCCTAGAGTGACAACTTTGTTTTACTTTGAGGCAAGGCCAGAAATATTGGGGGGGGGGGGGGGGCTAGGTCAAAAGTATTGGAGATTTTATATTCTAAAACTTCCTATGTATTAGTAAAAGACCTAAGATTTCAGTATTCAATATAAAGTACATCCGAAATTATTGGGGTCCGCGCTCCCCTCTCCGGCTCTTCCCCCTGTTCCTCCCCCTGCTACGGCAGTGCTATTACCCCTGCTCTTCCCCCTGCTACGGCCCTGCTATTACCCCAACATGGCATCGCATGCAGTATCAAACTATATTGAAACTTTGTTTCGCACGGGCCAAGTAAGATCACTCTAGTTTCTATACGTTTTTAGTGAAATTCAACTTTGTAATCTTGGAAAAAAGCAAGAACATAAAAAGAAAAGGAATGATAATATTCGATGTAGTTTGTCAAACATAACAACAATTCCTTGTCATTCGTTATTTTAATCCGCTCATTCTCCTCCAAACTCACAGTCAATAAACGACGGAGTATTTCATTCTGAAAACCGTGCCAACTGCGTGCATGAGTGTGTAATGTTATTGAACAGCCCGCACGATATCCAACTGGAATGACATGAGGCAGGCATATAGGCATAAATATCAGTATTCATGTATTTGGTTACCATCTATAAATGGTCGCTATATCTGTACGATTGCCAAGAGGAATTACTTTACGGGATAACATGTATCGTGTAAAATGCTGAGACGTACTTTGTTGATTGCTCACAGAAGGTCAGTGAAGGTCAACACGTGCAGAGAGGGTTAGGTAAGACAACTGAAAGTAAACAAATCGAGTTCCTGGAAGTCAAGGAAGTTCTAAGAAAATTTTTACATGAATCCTATAAGGAAACTATCAAAAATATTCCCACGATAAGGGTTTTTAAGTCATAAAAAGCATTAATTGTTCTTTGAAAGATTTGCGCTAATCGCATCAACATGATAGGGGCCAAGATAGAAACAATAGATCTTGCTATCCCAAGCATCGACATTTTACAACCTGTTAAACAGGCTCAAACAGATGTTTGTTACCCACCTATTGATCACGAATAAATACGAGATCGTTAAAAAATGAAAACCTTTCTAAACTACTTATTATCAGCTAGACTTGTTTTGCAGACTCACAGAATATCTTCCTGATAGCGCGAAAATAGGTTTCGTGCAAATACCGGAACAATCCACTAAGAGCCGGAATTATGTTGTTATTCGATAGCCAAGGATGGCACTCGATGTGCATGGTTGTTATGTCTGCACAAGTATTTCAAGATTTTTGAATTTTGCTTTCACAATTTGCCAACTTGTTTGACATGTTCTACAAGCACAACGTGATTATCTTTTGACTTTACTATAAGATGATAGTACGTATTGTTATCTTTACGGTCGGGGGTAAAACGAGGGATCACGTAGACTGATGTACATTGATGAGCTTAACGAGACTACAATGTACAATCACGAGTTTTTCATACTTTCTTCATAATATGAAGTGGCCATGGTGAAAGCCTGATAATCTGACCGCCAATAAGAAGATTAAAGTTGAAAGTAATATGTAGTTATTTTAGTGTTTAGTTGTCTGACCATTTAATTCCTATCTCTGTTTTTTATTTCCAGTTTTAACACGTTCCACGAGTAGGGCTAGAGTTACCGAGTGCTAGCAGTGCAAGGTACAATACCATTACATCATTTTCGTGTTCTTCATTCTTATTGGTCGATGCTATATCAATAATCCTATGACGTAGTCGTGTTGTGGTTCAAGGGTCGTTGGCGCGCACCATAATAACAACAGTGCAGTCGATTGTAATTTCAGTTGGTCTAAGAAAGCCGGGCAATGAAGATGATTTCGTCGCTAGCAAAATTGGTTTTCCTTGTTTACGTCGTTGGAGGCTGCTTCCCTTTTGTACTTGGACGCAAGAAGAAAAATAAAGCGAAAGGATGTAGTTGTGGTTCAAGTAGAGATTCTACTACTGTAAAGGTTTCTATTGATTCCATTGATAGCATGTCGGTTGACGAACCCACAACATGGACACCGCCTCCAAAACACAAACGTGTTCGAACCATCTCTTCAATGTCTAAAGCTTCAAACTTTTCTGGTACTTCTAACGTCTCCAATCTAAGTGAAAGGGATCAAATGTGGTTACAAGCATTTCGATATGCTGGAAGATGATGAGCTTGAACAGGAACTTTTATAGATGAAAATGAAAACACAACACGACATACATCGGGAGTTTCATAGTGTTGACTTCAAGCAGACGAACACGAATTCTTCGCTGGCGAGAAATCAACCTGGACACTAACTAGGCTTTCTTCGAACATTTTCTCTGTTTCAAGGGATTCTTGATTCCATTTTTTGTAATCCGTTGACTTTATAGAACTTGTACTAAGTAATTTTGCAACTAGTTCCTCTCCGGAAGTTTCTTACATATAAGACTAGATTATAGATAGTTCTAAATAATTCTTAGAATGTTATAGAAATGAAAGAATCCATGCATATTTTAGATATAGAAAATAATAGATATTTAATTTGGTAAGTTCAAGTTGCCTTTCGTAGGAAGGCAAGATATGGGTGTTGGGCGGGAAGACAAAATACTTCATGTAAATATGAGATTATAGTTTTTCAATTTGTACATTTGTAAGAAAGTTCTTTTTTATAAAATGCTGTACAATATGTCTTAAATTTTTTGAGAAATAAATGTATTTATTGAATGTTGTACGTAAGTACTAGTGTTTTTTTCCTCCACTAATTATACGTAAAGCGTGGGAATTTTATCTGTTTACGTTCCATAAACCACAGGATTCGCATATAGCTATAGGAAGACGCCTCCGCTCAGTCCAACATAAGAAATAAATTGATATAAAATTCGGTAGGAAAAATCTCTCACCTAAAAAAACCCCGGAGCAATGAAGCAAAAGTGGCGAGTGCTATTTTCTGTATGATTTTGGATAGGAATATATTTCTGAAGCCAGTCAAGGTTCTTTTATTCATAAGCAAAGCTATAAAGAGCGAAAGAAGTTATTTCGGGTACCGTTAGAGTAAACTCGGATCTATTTTAACATATGATTTGTTTGGGTCTCGTGAAGATCTTGTGATATGGACGCGTATTACTTATTAATCAATGAAGACCGCCATTGGCCAGGCGCCATTATTTACTATCATTTTCCGCATAGTTGTAATTCTACTCTGGCGGGGAAAATAACGAAGTGTCATATGACACTCATCACTCGGATCAGTAACCGCAACCGGAAGTAAACAAAACAGTCGTTGTTAGTTACAGTGTTCTCACGGTCAAGACAGATGCAAAGAAACTGGGTACTATGATGTTTTAAAATCCAAGATGGCGGCTTGTCTGGAAGAACAGCAAGAAAGTATACGCGAAAAAAGATTAGAGAATATGTTCTTAAGGATTGCGAATAGTAACGTTATTGTGAAAACACAGCAAAAAGATGAGCTAGACTTTACTGTGGAGCAGAAATTAGACATCTTGAAAGACATTTTAGAGAAAAATCCAGCTACTTTTCTCATGCGCTTTGGACAGTGTATTTCACCAGAAGATTTGGTGTATTTTGAGAACCTTGATAAAGAAGACAATAATTTTGAACTAACTTTCAGAATAAAAGAACTTAAAAATTTATTTGATGCCAAGAAAAAACATGTACATGTTCAAAACCGTAGGTACAAAGCACTGCAAAGACTTATGACAGGTTCAGACTATTTCGCTGAGAATGAGATGAGACGAAGAGATCCACTATTGTATGAGCAATATGTAGGACAATACATGACTGAGGACGAAAAATTGGACAGGGATAGAGCAGAGCAATGCAGTCATCCTACTTTATCTGGCGTTTTGCTGCAAAGGTTTGATTCACGAGACACTGAGTGGATATTTCAATGTCAAAAAGAGAGAGAAGAGGAACAATGTGCTGAAGAGGATTCAGATTCTGATAGTGAGACAGAAAATGGTAATATTGAAATATAAGGAATTTATCATATGATTCATATGGCTCGTGTGCTCTTGTAAAACCTTTGGAAAAAGTTGCTTGAAAGGAGCTGGAGAGTTTGATGTGAGTGGGCCAGAAAAACCCATCTGGCCCTGAGCAAGAGTTGCATGCTCTATTTATCAATTTTAGAAGGATCTATCAGTTGTTTTTATAACAAAAAGTGGGTCACGTGATAAAATGTTTATTGACTGAGTTAGGTTGGACTGGACGGAAAAATACTACGGATGTCACAGAAGTGGGTTTTCACTCCAGAAAACAATGTCATGGTCACGCCCTAAAACGTCTATGACTCGATCCAACGACAAACAACATTTTAGTCTGCATTCCTTTCTCCATGGGTCGGTATCCTGTTGATAATTTTCTTCTCTACAATTCATCCGTAGTAATTGGCTCTTTGTACGGATCAAGTAAAGTGTGGTCTGTGTGGCATGACCTTGAGCCAAATGTTTTCTGTCTGGCTCTCCCACTCAGACAATAAGTACATGTTATCATTGATTATAGATGGATTACAGATATAGTGAACATACCTCTTGCATTAAATCCCTACCTGGGGGTCAAAACGATGAATAATTGTATTATATAAAAAAGATTTCAATGCTCAAGAGAAGGAAATTCTTTTGTATTGATCTTCAAATTAGGAATTAGTGCAAGCAGTGCATATATATGTACAATTTTTAATGTATTTTTAATCTTTACAGATTATGTCACAAGTCCAATTAAGGGTATTCCAAGTGAGGCAGAAAGACAGCTACTGAAAGATGAGTTCCTCAGTGAAATGCAAGCTAAATTCCTTGCTGGTCGAGATGAAGAATTTGATTATTCTGAAGTAGATATGAATGATGATTATGATGATTTAAAACTGCGCGAAAGGGATGAAGAGGAAGCATATTTTGACGATGATGATTTTGATGATGATAACAAAGATGAAGTAAATGAATCTGAAATGAAAGAGATATAGTTATCATAGGAACAGGTCATACTCGAGGTATAAGACAGACAAAGTCATTTGGAGGTCAACCACTACAAACTACAAAAGATTCCCATCTGGGGCTCAGAGTCCATTTCACAGTATGGTACAATGGTATACACATTTCATTTCATCATGATACGCATATCACTACAAACTATATCTGATAACCATTCTGACACCAAAATTTGCAGAAACAAGTAACCTGAAATACCTAGCAGCGCTAAAAATAATGGCCAGTCAGTCGCCAGTCATAACTGGCCAAATTAGTATTAGCTCAGTCATACCTCAATAGACCTCTTCGGCTTGGGGGTAATGTTTTCCCATTTCAGACCATGTGTCATTCTCTTGAGAATAAGATTCTTTGTTTGAGTCGTATCCATATTAATGTGTCTTCTCATGCACAACCGTTACACAATGAAATGATACTCTGGGGAATGACACGTGGTCTGAAATGGGAAAACATTATGCCCAAGCCGAAGAGGTGTATTATGGCTCATGTTACTGGTCAAAATGACCAGGAAGACAAATATTTGACTGGACAAGTTCCAATTCTTGCCAAACATTGTCTGATGACTGGTCTTATGTTTAGCCCTGCCCAGTGTTCTCCTGTTATACCAGCAGTATTAATTATTATGAACCAACATGTTCCAGGTCATCACAACTATAGTATGGGTTACTGTTTATTGGTTTGCAGTTAATCTCTTGATATATTATGTAAGAATGCTCCTTCGTGTATTCTTAGTAATAGGCATATTAATAGATCAGAAAATAACATTGTGAATAAATAAATTGATTACTGAATATGTAAAATAAAATTCTTCATAATTCTTCTTCCCAGGGCAACTGCAGGACTTAAAATAACGGCCGGTCAATGGTCAATGTTCTGCTAAATTTGGTACTTGACCAGTCAAATATGGTTTTGAACGGACATCTTGATCGGTCTTATCCAAAAAAAAATTAAATACAATATCATATCCCGGACATCTTGGCCGGCGTATGACTGGCAATTATTTTGAGTCCTGAACTGTGCACTTCTCTCCCCAAGAAGGGACAAAAAAAAAAAAAATAGGTCGTGACATATAGGAAAAAAATTGCATCCTATTGTATACATGGTAATTTTGTCTTATAAGATCTCTTGGAATTGAAATATTACTTGTGTTTTTGTTGGCGTGATTGTGTGTTGATTTCTCTTGTTATGAGGTCGCTTTACTTAATTACTGCTAATTACTACTAATATTCTGCAAACTCGGACATTTCAATGGCTTGTTAATTGAATTTTTGCTTTTTATATTTGTGACTGGTGGCAGTGAAAAACTAAATACTAAAGGGCAACTTGCAACTACGGAGTTTGCAAAATATTGAGAATCACAGTAATTGGTATAAACTGATTGAAAAATTGTTTTTTGGTTCAATACAAGAACATAGCTGAGGTCAAAATGATATGGGAATTACATCATACACTGGCAGAGTGACAGACAACTTTAAGACTGTCCTTAATTTTCTTAACAATGTAAAATAAGATTCACAGGTTTGAGAGATACAATCTAAAATAAAAATGCCCTAAAGTCACTCGCTATTAATTTAAGGATAATGTAGCTACTTGATCAGTTTCTACAAAGGCTTACTTCTATTTCATGAACATGAAAACTCTGTAGCGGCAAGCTGCACACTGAAATTTGGTTTATCGCTTTCGTCAATCAAAAATAATCAGTCGGTACCTTTTATATTTTTGACTGGCGGCAGTGAAAAACCAAATTCCAATGGGCAACGCACAACTACTGAGTTTGTATGTTTATGAAAATAGTTAAGCAATATAATCTGAACAAGCTTTTGGCAAGATGTATATTGCCTATCTACGTATATATGCATCTCAAGTGAACACATCAATCAGAACTTAACTGGTATTTCCTGAAATACTTTTTGGCCTCAGCTTCTATGTTCTAGCTATGTCAGCAACAATTTTTGCAATTAGTTATATTTACAAGTACATCTTATTTTATTAAAAGTGGTAAGTTATTCTTTAAAGTATAGAGTTATATTTTGTTTTTATTGACTTTCGTTTCATCGTCTGAGCCTGACAGTTCTGGTAAGAAATGAAAAAGAATTTTAAGTAAGTAAAACTATGCATTAAAACAATATTCACAAGACACCCTGAAGCACCAAATGTCACCCCATGTTTTTTTCTTTAAATAAATATTGCTTCTTAAAGTGTAATAGACAAATAGGCACAAAAGAAAACAATGGAATTAGGGTCTACTAAAGTGTATTAGTCTAAGATCTATCTCACAGGTTTAGTGATTTCACTTTTACTAGTATTTTACACATAGTGTTTGCACTCTACAAACTATGCCTTGGCATGTATGACCAGTTCAAATTGACTTGAATACAATTAAAGAACAGGACTTGTGCCAAGTAGTATTCGCTAACTCACTGGGAGATGCTTTGTAACAAGACAATGGTGGTGAGCATGGATTGTAAGGCAGTCCCAGGGGGTACAAGGGACATTGACAACTTCAGAATTGAGTATTGTTTGTATGAGTTGGAAATCTATAATCTGATTTACTGCAAGTTCACAGTACGATACCCCCATACTAAGATACATGTAGCTGCCCAATGTTCTGTGTGTGAATGATCTAATCACAACATGATTATTACATAAGATATTGAATTTCAAGGCAGAGCAGAAAAACGTCAAGGCTTCTCATTTCACGATTTTTTCACTAACTAGTAGTATAGTGATATACCAAAAATATAAGCCTTTCATTTTTGTCACTGTTGCCAAAAACTTGTGAAAAAAATCCTGTCAAACTAAAGTACTTGGGGATATTAATTCACAGAAATGTCAGTTTTTTCTGCTGATCAAAATATTACCTCTCCCAAAGTACAAGGTGTTATATCTCTAAACCGCTTTCACTAAATTTTGGTTACATTTGATATTTTGTCCATTGCATGGCCCCAAGAGGGCATGTTTACAAGATATTGAGCTTAAACATATAGCTGCTTGTGTAATGAGAGGCAAAAAACTTTTCTTCTGCTCTGCTGAATTTACGAGATTATGTAAAAACCACTTTCATTACCTCTAAATGCTGAACCGTTAACAAAAAGAGGACTCGTAGGTGATTCTGGTTCAGGACGAATCCATTCTTTTGGCAGACATTTGAGAAGGAAAGGAAAGTACGACCCTGCGTTTGCTAATCTATTAACCCAGCCAGGAATGTCTTTTCCACAAAGGACCTAATAACGTGATAATTAAAAGTAAGTTGTCAATTCATTTTTAGACTGATACTGCAGTGCACTTGCTTACTCACAACAGAAATAGGGCAATACTTAGGCTACAGTCAATCAGACAAATTATTTGGTGCCTCTGTACTCTGACTGACAGCAGTATATTACCTGATTTCCATTTTGCAACTGTTGTCTCGATCAACAATGTAATAATGGAAAAATGGTAATAATTATTGAAATCCCCAGTTGAAATCATTCAGATAATCTGATGTAAAATTCTGTGATTGTTGTACATACCTGACTTAATTCAGAAGTAAAATGATTACAATTTCTATTTTAAATATGAAAAGAAAAAGAAAAAAATTATACTATTGATGGCCAGGGAAATGGCTAATTTGTAACACAACAGCAAAATATAATTTTGCAATAAAATATGCAGTCATGAATCAAGTTACATTATAATCAAAAGGCAATAACAATGAACTACGGTAATAATACTTTATACAGGGTTCTTGCTAAAGCAGAAATCATGCTTCTTTATGCAAAAAAACTAATACAAAATGCATTTTGACAATTTTTTTTTGTGTCCCGGAACCCGAGAGCTTAATTTCTTGTCATTGCTCTAAATTCCTTGCTTATTAAAAAATGCCATCTAGAATCCCATCATGCATGTTTGGGACCCCAATGTGCCCAGACACATCAGTCCCAGGACACACATAAAATCCTAGTGCAATCCCTAATATAGGAATAGGTAGATTGGTGAAGAGTTGGTGATGTGTTGGGCAAGTGTTGGCCATGTGTTGGCTGACAGTTGAGTGATGTCAATAACACATGAAAACTGGTTATGAAGTACACGATTACCATGCATATAACAGTATAAAATACTTACTTATCAATCAAATGATATGACACTCCAGTATACCGTGACCCCATTTCTCTGATTATATCATTCAGCTCTTCTTCAGCTATCTCTGTCATCCCTAACTTTATTGACTCTCTAACATGAAGAAATAGAAAGAATGTTTATCAACATATTCTGATGTTTTTTTAAATTGTTAAAGGGGGACTTGGATGAAAATTGCTCAAAACTAAATTCAGCTGAAACTTTCCTGGAATAATCTTTAAGGGTCTAATAATCACTGGTTAAAGTTTTTTTCTTGATATTCCGATAGGAATCATGTTTAGTGTTGAGTGTCACAGACTACTTTAAAGATTCACAAAAATATAACACTTCCCATTTGAATATCATGAAGAAAAACATTAACCAGTGATTGTTTGACCTTAAAGATTATCCCCGGAAAGTTTCAACTGAACTCAGTTTTGGGCCATTTTTCGTTCAAGCTCCCTTTAAGCTGTTAAATAACAGTCACTCTTTTCCTTCCAGACTCAGTCATTCAGACAGGTTTCCCCCTGTCAACCTGCTTGAAGTCTGTGACACTTGGGGAAAATGCCAATATACCCCCCCCCCCCCCCCCCCCATTTCCCAAGCATATGGGACAGGGGAAAAACGCAGCATGATTGAGTCTGGGGAGAAAAGACAGTGCAGTTCATCAATATCAGTTAAAAAGGTTTGGATTATTAACCAACCTGAACTTAAATTCTGGTCCTAAATGATCAGAACACTTTGGAAACATATCAAAAATCCCTGACCATTCATAAGGATGTCCACCATATGCATATTCTGAAATTCAATATTAAAGTAAAAAAGATTGATGTAAATGTATGTATGTATAAGCAGAAATGTTTTACAGGTTAAATGAAATTACTCTGATATTACAATAAAATATGTGCCCACCATGCCCTGATATGTGCCCACCATGCCCTGATATGTGCCAAACATGCCCTGATATGTGCCCACCATGCCCTGATATGTGCCCACCATGCCCTGATATGTGCCCACCATGCCCTGATATGTGCCCACCATGCCCTGATACTTGCCCACCCATGCGCTGATGCTAAAGAGAGGCATCTGATTCTCAATGTTTGGGAGTTACACAACTGGTTGATAATTGTGTTAATGATCCATGCTTCAGCTAGGAGCTATCAATGTTCCAATACTTGGCTTATTATGAAAACCCATTGAAAATCCCCCGGGGATGTAGAATATGGGAAAATAAAGAACTGTTGGATATGTAATTTGAATAAACTACTGGAATATTACCATTGTTTTCATTGCTTAGTGTACTGATTCAGACAACCATTGTGACAAGGAAATTTGGCAATAAGCTGCCATCAATCAAACGAATAATATTTTTTGGTACCTTTACAAACTCTGTTTGATGGCAGTGTACTGCCTGATTTCCCTGTTGCAACAGTTGTCTCTATCATAGCAATAAAAAGAGTGGCAAAAACATCTAAGTTGTGGTGGTACAGGGTTATTCAGTATTAACCTAATAGGGACTCTATGACCAAAATTTGCTGACGATGCTGATCTATTTCATGTTTTTATTCCTGTAGTCTTGTAACACCGGTAGTTATTTCACGCCAATATCCTTAGGGAATACACCAAAACGTATCCATGGTACACGGTTCGGATGAAATTTTAACAACCTATAGATGTTTTTAATGAAAGCCTAATTTGATGCTGATAGCTGGACAATTTTATGCCAATAGAACAGATTATAATTAAAGAGCTTCATATTAAGCTTCCTAGCAATCTGTCACGAAACCTGTCAGGTTTCTATGTTCGTTTTAAAAGTCCAAGAAGACTTACCCTTTCCGTGAATCACGACTCCAGAGTGAAATACCCCAAGTCCAATGTTAAAAGTATAACTGTTTATCCAGTACTGGGGAAAAAAGAGCGCATTTCGGTAAAATAATCAAATGACCTTTGAAGCGAAAGTTCTTTTTGAACCTCATCGAAATTATATCCTTACCATGTCATAAACATTCAAAATTACTGAATATTGAGGCATCGTAAAACAATAAAATCTAATATCAATAAATTATTTCGAATTTATGAAAACTAAACGCAAAGACTTCGAGATAGAAAATGTCGATGGATCCCATTCAAGTCTTTGGATATCCGCCATGATGAATAGGCACATACTTCATGTCAACCTCCAAACAGCGTTCTTTTTGGTTCATAGTCTTCGACATGCGCTGTAAGTTGCACATACCTTTTGAAAACATAATTAATCTCTTCATCTGATTTCCCCATAATTCACTGTTTTCTCCCCTTAATAACTCATACTACCCAATTTTACTAGTTTTCTTTGTATGAATTATATTATCAAACTGTATTCCGTCTTGTAGTACGTTTAAGATGTTTTGCTGTGCTTGGGTGTTTCTGCCTTGAAATATAATATTTTAGGACCAGTTTAGACATCGAATTTCACATGTGCCGAATCAAATGCAAATAAACAAATCCTATTTTTAAAATTAATTTGCATAATTTATGTTTGGCACATGTGAAATTTGACGTCTAAACCAGGCCTTACTTTTTGTTATTTTTTAACAGTGTTTATAAAAACCACAGTTCTAAAGGTCTTTTCGTAAATATTTTATTCAAGAAATAATTGTTAATGGAGCTGTATAATGAGCTGGTAACATTTCTTTGTCTAAATCCATAATTCATAATCCCTTAGCCAAAGAAAAAAATGAAAGCTAATCAAGAAAAATAGAGCTTCATACGGCTTGCAGTATAAATTACATGTTTTAATATTCATTTGGTGGAAGTAACATTTAAATTAATTTTTTTTTTACTCTGGCTGTCCTAATAATATAGCCTTATGCACCTCCTGGAGCGATGAGCAATGCGATGACATCCTAAAAAATTAATTAAAACTAAGAGATGGACGTGTAGGTAGTGTGTTTACAATGAAAGTAGCATACTCATGAGCAATAATGAAACATTGGTTAAGACAGTTTGACACTAGCGGATTGACACTAGCATTACTGTAACATTATCTGAACTTCCATTCCTAATGGCATCATTTGCAATACTGTCACATGCTAACTGAAACTGACAGGATACTGGGTCCATCTTCAGGTCATCATTGACTTCAGCTGAACACATAGAATACACCATAGTTAGTATTATGATCATATATTCTCAATGCTAAAATGATGTTAGTAGACTCCTAATGAAAAAACTTGATAACCACCATACTGACTCAATCATGAACAGTGATGACACAGGAAGCCCAATTCACCAGTTTTATCAGGCACACAATTTGTAAGTTTACTCACAAGTCATCTATATTATTAATCAGTCATCAATACCTTTATTTTTATCTGACTGCTTTTGAGGAGGCGTTGCTTCATTCTAAAAAAAAACAAATTTGGTCACACACTACAGATTAAGACATTACATCGTATAGTTAGATGCAGCATTTATAAACAGTTGCATTGTGATGATAATGTGTCAACCATCTTAATAGCAGTTTCTGTCAGTTGGCTTTGTTAAATTATCAAAGTTTTCTGGTTGGCCATTTTATTACTGTTTTCCTTGCTATACGCTGTTTTAGACAACAGTCATGACAGGTAAATTGGGTAAAACACTGCAGTCAATCAAAGTATGTAAAGGTACCAAATAATTTGTTTGCTTGACAGCAGTGTATTGCCCGATTTCTCTGTCATGATGGTTTTCTTGATAAGCAAATTGCAGCGAAAATAGTCTGGTGGTAAATGTTGTCTAATACAATGTCATTGTGCAGCCATCTTATGACGTGGAACTATTATTACCAATATGCATGATATTCTAATTTATTTCTGATATTATACTGGTAATAATACGTACATTGATAATGTCATGAATGTATTTAACAGCACTATCCACTGAAAACCCTTTCCACAGTCCATCACATGCCAAGAGAATAAACCTGTGGAGAATTAGATCGTATATTGGTTCAGTTGATATAGAAAGAAAAGACTCAGTATCATTTCTATTACCGTCATAATGATGTACATAATAAATTTTGTATACTATGAAGGATAATTTAACATACTTATCATTTTCTGTTAATGTACATCGTTTGATATCAGGAGTAGAAATTACACCACAGTGTTTGAACCGTCCATCGCCTATTGAACGTGATACTTCTAATATTCCCTGGACACGTCCATCTCTGAAACAGCAATGGTCAACAAATTAACTTGCTATCAACCACAATAAAAATTATAAGAATTATAGCAAGAAATCCTTGAATTATTTCCACTTACTTTACTGTACCTCCGGCTTTTTGAATTCTCATTCGCTCATCATACTGAAAATAATAAACATTGAGTTAAAGAATAAGAAAGTTTACTGCAATTTTCAATATTCTCCCAACTCAGACATTTTGACAGCTTGTTGTGAAATTGTTTTTGTTCCTGCTGTCAATCAAAACTAATTAGTTGGTACCTTTTATATTTTTGACTGACGGCAGTGAAAAACCAAATTCCAACAGGCAGCTTGCAACTTAGTACCAAGTTTGCAGAATATTGAGAATTGCAGTAATACAAGAATATAATACATTCCAAGTACAAGGTATCTTTTAATTAGCAACTTACTTCTGCAGGAGAGTGGTCTTTAGTTAATGGTATTACAGATATCTTGCCTTGATCATTCAAACGACAAAGTAAAGCCTGATCAGCAGAAGAACAAAAGTATAGTATCAGTCAGAATAACTCTATAATTATTACAATATTAATAATAAATGTATTTTCATACTTCTATGCACAGGCTTGGTAAAACCAGCCTGCTTCGCATTGAAAAGCCCATGCATAGAAGTATGCAAATACGTTAAATATGAGAGCTGCATGAATGTGAAGCTAAGGATTTCATTCCTGAATATTATGAAAGGTCTATAGGAAACTGGGACTTGCAAATTGAATGGATATAGTCAAAACATCAGGTGGTTATAGTGCCATTAGCTCTCAGTTCTGTCTCTGCAGTCCCTGATACAAATTATTGCATAATTTTGAAGGCTTATTTACCTTACTGTCACCAAGGTTTGCAACATACAAAGTGTCATCCACAATGAGAATTGATACTGCAGTTGAACCATCTTTAAGAACTGGAGTCCTGTCAGATAGTAGAATAGTATTAATAAGCTAGCAAGACATTTAAATGACATTCAAACTATTAAATAAATCAATAAGGTTGTGGTTCATTTCAAAAAGTTTTTAAAAACTGTACAATTCCTGTAAGAATAATAATGTACTGTCAATGTATTTTTGGTACTCACTCTTTAGAAGCTTCATTCAAAAACTGTTCATCAGTCAAAGAATATGAATCCACAAGACACTTTTTCAGTTCTCTGTCACTGTCTAATACACCAGCTAAAAACCAAAAACATAGTTTGAACAAGACCTTTTGAAAGAGTTATTAAGTGCACATGAATACTATAACTTCTGTTAAAATTTGACCATACATCCCATACCTTAGAGCAGTTTGCGTATAGCTATGAAAAATTGATGGCATGGACACCTCCTTGCCATGACCGTGTCAGTACTGTGTGTGAAAACATTCAACATTGGGTGCAGTCTTCATGTCGCACTGTAACCATGCCGTGCACCATGATTTTTCAAATTCATATGAAATCTGCTCTATGGAGAATAATTAAGGGTGGTGTAGTGCTTGGCACTTGCTCTCTTCTCCCTGGTGTTAGGTTTGATTCCTGGACTCAGCACTATATGTGAGTAGAGTTTGTTTGGTAACCCTTTTGATTTGAGGTTTTTTTCTTGGGGGCTGGTTGTTTATTAGCTGGGAGGGGTGACAGCAGAATCCCCCCCCCCACTTTTTGAAATATGCTCATTTCTTGAAGGGGTAAATCAAGAATATCAATGACTTTTATCATAGTATGGGGATTATTGAGATCTAAGTGCTTTATTACAATGAGGGGCACATTTATATTTCATGTGTGGGTATGTGTTGGGGGGGGGGGGGATTTGCATTATTGAATTTATTTGAAAAACTGCCAGCCCCCCTCCGAGGTAATAAACAACCAGCTTGGTTCTCTGGTTTTCCTCCCTCCATAAACTTAACATACTTTAAGTTAGCAAATAGTTATGCCCTGACTAAAATCAGCCCTGAGATTACTTCAGGAATTGATAAAACAGATAAAATGGAAGGCTCACAGCAGTAGCAGTGGCCTAGCTTATCCAACCCTTCAGGCCATTAAGGGGGGACTTACCTATTTACCAGCCACGGTTGCTATGGAAAGGATTTAAATCTCTAAAAGGTTTTTCTTATATTATAACTTCATAGATAAAATCAATTTGTGAAATGGATAATTTTCTGATATGTGCGATGACGTCATCTCTCTTACGCAATTTATGACGTCATAGTTCAATAAAAATTAAAAAACAAGCGTGCATTTGGTCGGATTGGCTCACAAATAAGCGAAATCATAGCGGATATGAATTGAAACAAAGTTAAGCATTATTTTTGAAAACGGTGAAAAGGCCAGGCTACCAAGCCATGTTTAAGTTTTTAAATCTAAATATTTTTCTACTCTCTCAACGTAGAGTAAAATCCATGCTCAACTTTGTTCCAATTCATGTCAGCTATAATTTCGTTTGTTTTTGGGTCAAACGGACCTATTGCACGCTTGTTTTTTAACTTTTTATGAAATATGACGTCATTAATGACGCAAGAGTGATGACGTCATCACACATATCAAAAAATGGTCCATTTCACAAATTGGTTTCATCATGAGCTTAAAACATTAGAAAAACCTCTTAGGCATTTTTAAATCCTTTCCTTAGCAACTGTGGCTGGTAAATAGGTAAGTCCCCCCTTAAGAAGTACAGTAGGGCTGAGGGAATGACAGGTAGAGTATAATAGCTAAGGGTAGATTTTCTTCCTGATATTTCTCCACTCTTGAAAACATTCTTCATACAATACCCAGACCATTAGCATATTTACCAATGTTCAACCTTTTTTCATCTTGGACTTGATATTAAGATGTAAATGTTGAGCTGCAAACTGAGAAGCTCTGGGTCCTACATGTCCATCAAACACTGCATAATAGCTCATCCTGTCACTAAATATAGAGTATGATGGTATAAATAAAAGAACTAGGATGAATTTGTTGCTCACCAACTCACAGCATACTTACACATTTTCAGGAGGATTTCCTACTGATGACAGGAAGTCGTCAAGGATAACATGAGCATCTTGCATGTCTTCTCTTTCTCCTTTTCTTTCAGCCACAAACCCTTTCAACTTGAAATGCTCTTCTAATAGATTTCATGAACAAAGATTATTGTACTTTCTGCAGCTACTCGATCTAAACAATTCCCGGGGGAGGGGGGGTTAGGGGTTAACCAGGTCAAGATGATGACTGAAACAATAATTTACAGTACTATGCTCAGTGATCAAGTGAGCTGTGATTGCATCAACTGCTTTCTTATTCATTTCGGTAAAACATGAGCCTACAACATGTCCCCTGTGCTTGCCACATAAGCTTACTCTAGATTACATGAAGAAAAGCAAACAACTTGAATATATAACATTCAAATACTAGTAATTTCTTACTTTTCCGCCGTTTAGCATCAGTTCCTTGTTCTGTCTGTTTAATGTGTCTTTTAGCAAGACTAGTATCCACGACACTACATCCACATGTAGTTTGAGCCTCTCCTGTTACAGCAGCAGTGCTTGTGGTAGTCCCGCCATTTGCTGATGAACACGAACAACAAAGCCAAGATAAGACATGTTGGTTTGGACACATTAATATCTATAGAATATCACTTACTTGGAGGAGGGAGATCATCGAAAAGATCCATCACTAAACCAAGGAAAACCGTCAAACTTAGACTTTTCCAAGATGGCGCCCAAAATTTGCGTGGTCCTAAGAACAAGGCTTGATGGGGTTCCTGTGGTCAGTATAATTTTTACCCTAACCCACCCCTCCCTCTACGTTTTAAAAACCTTCCTACGTAAAATAAAAGCTGTTTACATCACACATATACTCTTCCCTCGCACAACCACTTGACAAATCGAAAATCACTTTGTGATTGTGGTCACGGTGATATCCAATGGCCTTTCTTGTTGACATCTGATCGCTTCATCGCTTCCGCCAAAGTCATCTACAATATCAATATTTGTCAAATACTGACTTGGCTTTCAGGAGATCTGCAGATGAACATGGAAAATAACTCGAATGACCAGGTTAGAGCCAGAAATCACTGCCTACAGTAAAATTTTCCTTTATTGATGAGAAATTGATTTTTATTTTTACATTAGAGAATTGATGTTTTGAAGAAAGACGGCAGCGATATGTTCTTAGAAGGTGATATCACTGGTGCAAGAGATATGTACATCGCTGCTATGCGCCTTCAAACAGATCAACACATAAGGAAGCTGCTTACACCAAAACAGCAAGGAAACGATTGTAACAACAATATATCAGATGAAGATCGCTCTACGGAGAGAAGGTAGGAATGCTATCCGATTTATCCAAAGGTTACATATTTTCCGTGTTTGATGCCATTACGTTGTCGGAAGAGAATATAGTCTTAAGGAAACCACAGATATGTAATCTGTGTATTTTTACAATCAATGTTATCGATATGGTTAATCTGTTTTCAAACTAGTAATTGTGGTAATAAAGATATTCCACTGTCTATTATCTGTATTACACGCGCTAGCTGCGGTCACTTTCTAGAAAATATTCGTTTGTATTTAATTTAATTCACGTCGTTTTTAACTCGGCTTGGAACCAAACGTCGAATAGAACACTGTAAGTTCTACTGATGTGGAAGGGTAAAACTGTTGTTTGCATATGAGAATGAAGATATTCTGGATTTCTTATTACTCCCATCTGCATCCTAGAACCAGTTATATATATGTGAGGGTGAATATTTTGAATCAACCTAGTGACAGCCTTTCTTTTTCTGAATCTGTTATAGTAACAAACAGAGTACTGATGGTATCAATAGTGTTATCACTGCTACACTGCACAGCTCTGATGAGGTGAGAGGTCAAACTTGGGTTGAGATGCTACGTATGCCACTGTGCTGTTCTGGCATGAGAGCTTGAACCCATCCTTCCACACAAGTCTATCATCTAGTCTATCTTACATAAATCACTAATGTGTACTCTTGAATAATATTTATTCTCAGGCCATCAGAATCAATCCTTCATTACCAAAACCATACAAGTCAAAAGCTACGGCTCTCATTCTTCAGAATAAGTGGGATGAAGCCAGGTATTAGCTTGAGTACAAGACCAATCCATTAATGCATTGACAGGGAGCCCAAGCTTTGTTCTTGTGTCAGTAAACTACAGCAGTAAATGTAGATGATTAATATTACTTTTGGGAAATTCTGAGAATTTTTCATTTAAAATATTCTCAGAAAAAGAGCAATGTATTATTATGCACCTATATTTGCTGTAATATATGGGCTCCTTGTGATGCATTTATATACAGGGACCGCAGAGCAGGGGGCCAAGGGGGCTTTAGCCCCCCCAATAATGGGAGCATGCCCCAAACCTCCCTAGGTGTTCCAGTATTTGGTGGTCGTGAGCCCCCTCAATCAAAATTTCGCTCCGCGGTCCCTGAATATACCATAATTTATAAAATAACTGTTATAAATCTAGCTTTCTGATGTGCATGCATATTTTGTATTTTCTAAAAGAAATAAAAACTGGCTTGTTGTGCTGTGGGAAGTTATAAAAGCACTTAGGGATTATTAGAACACTCAAGGTGTTGAGAAGCACTCTATTATGTGTCCTGCTTCTCCAACACTTCCCTTGTGTTCTGCCAATCCCTGCATGCTTTATAACTGTCCACAGCACATGCATGCATTTCTTCATTATAGCATGGAACCAACTGCTTGTGCATGGCCTTTTTCCTATTGAATTTTTAAGATATGCAAGCTACATAATTTTAGCTTTCATGCATTTAGTTATTTTAGTGAAAAATAAAAATGCTTTATTCAAAACATATTTGTTGAGTAGAGTATTTTTTCTGTTGCAGGGAGGTATACTTAGAAGGAATTAAATCTTGTGATGACTGTATGGAATTAAGGTATGACCACACCCAGAAAGTGATGTTCATGTTCCCCCCTTACTCCCTCCGCAAAACCTAACAAGCTGAATTCCAATTCTGCGAATTAGAAGTGCCCTGACTTAGATCAGCCCATGGAGGGTGTCTCAGGGTATCAATAAGGAATCTTTTGCTAAAGGTCAATAGTCCCCTTCACAGTTCCCTGCGCCATCTTGAAAGGTAGCTGGGCCTTTGCATCAAAGCAAGACGAACGGTGAGCTTGCAATGATAGAGACCTTTTTTAACCATTTGGACAATCATTCACATGTCTCTATCATGCATTGCAAGCTCACTGTTCATCTCACTTCAATGCAATGGCCCAGCTACCTTTCAAGATGGTGCATGAGCTGTGAAGGGGACAATTTGAATAGAATTGTGTTCTATTCACAGACAAGCTTTACAAAATCTACACAAGACACAGACATTACTAGGAAGAATTCCTGGTGTCCTGGCAAGAACAAGATCCGTTTCATCAAGTGATACGAGGTAAAGAAAAAAGCAGATAAAACCATTACTCTCGTTGAGAGATGATAACTAGCGGTAAGCTAGTGTGGGCTGCATCGGTGTTTCTAATGGAACAGTTGTGATAAAAAGGTAAATCTTACACCGTAAAAATAAGAAAATTTAGTAAGTGATCTTTCTTATTTTTTTACAGTGTAAAATTTACCTTTTTATCACAACTGTTCCATTACTCTCGTTGGTTCACCATCTTATAGACCTTTTTACAGTAGCTTGGACACAATATGTTTTTCATTTCAGGTCTAGCTACCACATGTCATTCTCTTGAGATATTACTATTTAGTAATTATTATATCTGTGTTGCACACTTTTAGTGTTTGTACTCTAGTGTAGTGTTAGTGTTTTGCTTACAGTAATGTTTGGTACTGATGATGATATTGATATTCATGCAGTGAATCCACATTTGATGGGAGATCCCCAACATCTAAAGCTAGACGGTTCAGATTACAGCACAGAAAGAAGCTTTCTCGACCAATGGTGGGGTTAGTAATGACAACAAGCATACAGTCCTTGAAATCATCACAAGAAGAAGATGATGATGATGAACAAGACGTCATGGAGACTAATGCAACTCCATAAAAATATGCCGTTACAATCTATAATTTATATAATAATAATAATAATAATAATAATAATAATAATAATAATAATGATAATCAAGATGTGTTATCGCTGGTAATCAATTCAGAAATATTTACAAATATTCTCTGGTGTTTTTAAAAAACATATACATTCAATATCCATGGCCATGAAAGGAAAAGATGTCTTATCATAATAATTATTACTTTAGGAATACAGTAAATGTTAATGAGCTGTCCTCAAATTATTGAGAATTAAATGTAACAAACCATTAGCAATATTTGCAACATAATTTTAATGAAAATCAATTCAAAATTTATTCTCAAAAAAATTATAGAATTAATTTTAATTACAGTATGTAAAACCTTAAACTCCCCAAAGGTTAGTAGAGGGAATATGCTACCAGCATACATGCCATTTTGTCTAGTATTATAGTCACTGTGGTGTCAGTGTATTAAACTAAACATTCTGGAATTAGAAGTTTAAGTTATGAATTAAGTTCCAAATGTTTTTCGAAATATCAGCTTTACAACACATAATCATGGTATATATTTTCCTTTAAATTATTATAAATGTGTTATTATTGTTTTGTATACTTTTATATTTTTCAACATTTCATTACCAATTATGTGATACAATAAAACAGAAATCTTCATGAAGTTGAGCTATTCATTTGATTCACTAATGACTTCACTCATGTCCATGACAAGTGATGAAGGACATGGTCCAAATAAGAAAAGATATATTATTTGTTTGAAAAATAACGATCTGTTATTGACTAGCCTGCGTGTAGTCGAACGAAAACCCAGATTATTATTGACAGCAATGTCATGAATTAGGTTAAAGTTGCTAATTTGATTAGCACATTAGGCTGCGTTTATAATGACAGGGGCCATGAAATTAAGGGGAGATCTGAAATTATTAACATGGGGGGGGGGGGGGGGGGTAGAACATTTTTATCAGAATTGAGGGGGGAGGGGTTTGTTGTGGGGAATGGATAAATTTTTAGCCTTGCCTGGTGGTGTAACTATTTTCTGGGGGACTGCAAGGGGGATCAAAAAAAAATTATGGTTTGAAAATTTCACCTGCCCCCCTCCCCCTTCTGTTATACATTATGGACGCACCCTTACTACTTGACATATGAAAGTAAAGGCATTGTACAGCCAAGTATAAATCAGCAGCCTTCTGAATGGTGAATAATAAAAATATCTCTTTCTTTTGTAGGACAACATTTTTTCTTCATGTAAAATAACCATGTGAGTGTGCAAACCTCTAAACATTTTAAAGCTATCTGATAATGTAGTCACCCCCAGTATATCCTGCATGCATCTCGACGTAACTGGGGTTAAGCATACTACCCCTAGTCTTGCTTGTATTAGTTTTTCCACTTGATTTGCTACAAATAAGGAAATGAAAACTTAAATTAAAATAGGGTTATCTACTTGAAAAAAGGATCTTCAAAAAAGATCAACTGCAACTTACTGAGTTCCTTAGATAATTGGTGATGGTCTGTTGTTGTGGTGCATAATTCGGCAACTGATCTCTGTACTTATCAAGTTTCTGTCTGTCTTTCATTGCAACCAAAGTCTGAAACAATACAAATTAACTGTACTAATTACCATAATATGATATACTGGCATATGTCGCTGGGTAATCGTACTTATGTCAATCATAAATCAAGCAACTAGCTGTTGTCAGATCAATGTCAGTCAGCCAACATTTATCAACATTAATATTTTAAGTCTTTTGTCTTAACTTCATATTGCAACATGAGGGAGATTTAAATTCTATCAATCAATCAGGGCTTAAAAAAACAGCTGGTAAATAGGTATTTTGCATTATGGCGTCATTTACTACCAGAATCCCTTGCACACTTTCTTTTGTTCAGTTCATTAGCACCAATGGTCTCACTATTCTCATAAAGAAACACCAATTTGTGTGACATAATTTTGGTAGTGGTAGTGAAATGACGCAGTTAATTTTAGCTCTGTCACACCTTGTTTCTGGCTCAATGTTACTGGTCAAAATGACTGGCAAGGCAAAGAGTTAACCACCTTCCACTTCTGGCTGGACACTGTCTGATGATGGGCCATTATTTTAAGCCCTGAACTGATTACTTGGAATTGGAAAAGGTTAAATGAGAAGATATAAATACTCTGAAGCAAAATTACCTCTATAACCACATCATGACACTTGCACTTGGCTGCTAAAGAAAGCCTTTTATTGACATCATCTATCAGTCTTAAGTACTTGCTAAGTATCTGGAAGAAGAAAAGAAATATCTGATTCAGTGCATTGAACATGTTCAGGTGGTAACATAGGACTTCTAACATGATCAAAAATGAAATAAAAAGGCATCTAATTGCTATGCAAAAATGAAGGCCAACAATGCTTCAATAAACATGTACGTAATTATGTAAATAGGTTGCTAGCACTAGGGAGAGGTGGGTTGATGAGTTAGGTCAACAACGAACTAATGATATACCGATAATGACAGCAAAATAACAAAAACAATGATGTGAGCAAATATATGAGGGTAGCCAAAGTCTGAAAGGGATAGTGGAGCAGCTGCATGTTGCCGGACACACTATTTTGTGGAAAATCCAGAATCCAAAAAATCCAGAATATTATCATATTTTTCTGCATAAATATATCATTTGCAAACAAATGATTGAATTAGTTTTAGTTATTGCTTCTATTTTAAATTATATCATTTCTATCTCATAAATTGTTGCCTTAATTTATAAACATAGTTATCATCATTATTATTATTATTATTATTGTTGTTGTTATTATTATTATTATCATCATTATTATTATCAATTGAACTTGCATCTTCAGGTGCTTTATGATTCTGGTGCAGAAGAGTGACAACTTTACCAAAACCAATCAGAGAGCGCAGCTTTGATGTACCAAACCAGCCCTGAAACACAAAGCAGATACAAAGTTATTTCCCATCATTCAGTAAGCTGAAATAAAGAAAGTAAAGTACAACAATAAAAACAATAGTAATGATTGTAGTGTTACAGTAACAGTAGTTCACCTTTCCTTTCAACAGATCATCAATGTCTTTCCATCTTCTTGTCTTGCCACAAGCCCCAACTGCCGTCCATTCAAATTGTTTATCTGATAGCTACAGTACAAAATGTTAAGGGAATGCTATCAGTTCTGAAGAACAGATTTTAAAACTTATACCTCATACCACCATGGTAAATCCAGCAATTTTTGAGAGGGAAGAGGGAGGTCTAAAAGTGGAATCTTTTTACCACCACTCAATATTCTCTCCTCCCTCCTGGTTACATAATTCAACATTAAGATTCTCATAAGACTCTTACCGTCATGCACAGCAAAACTAAATTTTAGGATAAACCACTCAGACATGACAGGGGGTCTGGACCGCCCTGACCCCCCTGGAACTCTCACCATATAATCTTTAGTAAAATATCTATAATTTAATTCATTTTAATGTCATTTCTCCTGTCACATAAAAGGTCCTCCTACCATTTCATCATTGCCAGAAATTTTGAACTAATTTTTAAAATCTTTTTTATTAAATTTCATTTTTTTTCGGGAGAGGAGGGGTAACGGTCCCTTCAACTGTTAGTAAAAATGGCCTATCATAATTACTTATGGAGCTGCTCATACTTTAAATGTATTGCGCAAGAAAAGAGGACTGCTAATCATGTTCTGAAAAAAAGACAAGCAAAAACTATTAATATCTAAATTTACTAATGGGAAAAATAAGTGGTTCCATCAAATGAATATCAACAAAATACCAAAGGATTAAACCCATTAGATAAGCTGACAAATCTTACTTCTGGCTGTCCATAATGGTAAATACAACAATAATACAAAGTAGCTATAACTGGTAATAATGGTAATGAGGCCTGCCGAGGAATAGTAGTCATTGTCATATTACGTCTTTCAAGCTCTGCTCTTGCATCGGATGCCTACAAGATCAGTGACAGTTGTATTCAATGCAAAATTAATGTATCCATAGTGCATGAATGTGTCAAAAATAATAACAGCTAGAATGAAGAGTGGTGTAGTGGTATTGTACTTGCCTCTCACTTCTTGGGTCTCAGGTTTGAATTATATGAGTAAGATTTGTTTTTTTCCCAGGTTCTCTGGTTTTCCTCCCTCTGCAAACCCCAATGTGCTTAATTCCAATTCCATCTGTGAGTTAGCAATGCCCAGTGATGTAGATCAGCCTAGAGGTGCTGAGGTTTCAGGGTTTAGCAGAATTTGAAGGCATATTTTTGTTATTACCTCTAGATCTATCTGCATATTCAATAGTTTGATATATTCCTGTATTGAAGTCACACATTCTGCAGATATAGGGTAGGCTGGTACATCATTCCTGTAGAATAGGTATAAACTTAATTGTTACCAGTATTCTACTATGGATGAATGTTTAAAATGTGGAAATTTTGAACGTTAATCAAATGCATACTTTAATATTTCTTTTAGAGTAAAAAGACGAATGCTTGGGTCTCGTATCTTGATGGCTTGATTAAACTTAACCATCTGTAGAAGGCAAGTGAGATGAGAAAAATTCATGTACTGACAATAGCATTCTTGATGGTTAATGTTACATACAGCAAACTTTTTGATAGTAATTCTGATGTTTTTACACTTACAACAGCATCTTCATACTTTCCAAGTCTCCTACAACAATTAAATTTTTCACTGATTAACTCAAGGACCACTTTGACAAAGTCAACCAATCACAATAGAGAATAGAAACAAAGCATTCTGAAGCCAATCTTTATGCTAGCCATCACAAATTTTAAGATTTTAATAAAACCCAATTGACCTTTTCTAGCATAATATTTATGATATTGTAACACTTACTGGTAGAGTTGTACCAATTCATCAATATCATAGTGCTCACGCAGGAATTTGCAGTAATGATGTAACGCTTTTGGTTGTCGAGATAATTGCTCACAAAATATTGCTGTAAAAAGAGAACGGAACTGTTACACCCAGAAAACACAAGTAAACATGATCATATACAACAATTGTCATATGATATATGACACAAACAAGAGATCAAAATACAAAATAATTTACAGAAAATGTCATTGATTAGTGAAGAGGATTTCTACAAAGCAGTAGATACAATACTAGTTGAATTTGAAGGAGTGGAAAAGTTTCTATAATCTGATCCAGCATAGGGATGTGTTCACTGTCCTTCCAATAAATTGTCATATATTAAGAAAGCATTATATGCTTTCTTAATTGATCAGTCTGATGGCCATCAAAAAAAATACTGACAGGTCCAAAGTCCATCTAGAACAGTAAATTGCAGCAAGGGTCCAGAGGATCTCTCGCGATCGGTGATCGGTCTCACACTCTTTGCATTTACTCAGAGAGCAAGGGGACCTTTGGCACGCAGGCATGCATTGATTATCTGATGCATGATAAAATTTCTGAGCTAACACAATTTCACTAACTTTACCTTTTTTAACTGTCTTTTTAAGAAACAAAATAACCTGCAGGAGTTAATCAGATGAAATTAGCCAAAGATAAGAAAGTGAAGTGATTCATTAAATTTATGGCATGACTAGTAAAAATGGTGGATAGCTTGGTAGGCAGGGGGACCCATGAGGTCCAGGCCCCCTTCCCCATCCTGTTGGTGTTTTGTTTTTTGCTTTTTTGGTTTGCCGCTTTTTTGGTTGCCACTTTTTTGGTTGGCCACTTTTTTGGTTGGCCACTTTTTTGGTTGGCCACTTTTTTGGTTGGCCACTTTTTTGGTTTGCCACTTTTTTGGTTTGCCACTTTTTTGGTTTGCCACTTTTTTGGTTGGCCACTTTTTTGGTTGGCCACTTTTTTGGTTTGCCACTTTTTTGGTTTGCCACTTTTTTGGTTGGCTGCTTTTTTGGTTTGCCACTTTTTTGGTTTGCCACTTTTTTGGTTTGCCACTTTTTTGGTTTGCCACTTTTTTGGTTTGCCACTTTTTTGGTTGGCCACTTTTTTGGTTGGCCACTTTTTTGGTTTGCCACTTTTTTGGTTTGCCACTTTTTTGGTTGGCTGCTTTTTTGGTTTGCCACTTTTTTGGTTTGCCACTTTTTTGGTTTGCCACTTTTTTGGTTGGCCACTTTTTTGGTTTGCCACTTTTTTGGTTTGAAACTTTTTTGGTTTGCCACTTTTTTGGTTTGCCACTTTTTTGGTTGGCTGCTTTTTTGGTTGGCCGCTGTTTTGGTTGGCTTTAGTTTTGGCTGGCTGTTGTTTTGGGTCCCTCTAAGGCAAAATCCTGGCTGTGCCCCATGATTTAGCAAGGGAATTGGGTCAAGGATAGAATCATGTTGATAAACTAAATAAAATAGGAGTAAGAGACTTGAAAGAAAGAAGAAAGAGTGAGATAAGAAGGGCCATCAATATAAACTGACACTTACGGCTATTATAGCATTGCCATCATGCATCTTTATTGCACAGTCCAATAGCTCAACCTTGTCTTTTAAAGATTTGTGTAACTCAAGGGAGTATGGCTACAGAATGAAAAGATCATATACATGCCGTTAGTAAATACATGTAAAACCATCAACATTTAAAATACCTACAATAAGATATATCAAATAATCACAATTTTTTAACATAATTATGTCAGCTCTAAATGGATAACCACTACGCCATCTGCTCGTTGAGTTTGACAAAAGTTGTGATAGATTAATTATTGGCAATATGTTATAAATACCAACAGTAAAGTAAAAAATGCACAATTTCAACAATACAAACACTTTGAAATTCCACGGACCTTTAATGGAACACATGAATATTCTATGCAAAATTGAGGCTAATCCTGCGTAAATGAATCTGTATTCAAGCAAGACAATGGTATTTTACAATTTCAAAAAAGGTCTATTTGCACACAAAAGGAGCCCTGACTGATTCCCAAATGCTCAGATCCTATCATTCATGAAGTTGTAAAACAAATAACTTGTTTCTACACTATATACTTTGTGTATACACAAGTTAAAAACCTATGCCTTGCAACATTTTTGATATCATAATGATTAACAAAAGTTATTCCTGGCATTTGATTGAAAGTGCTCTTACTGCCGATTACCCTGCATGACTTTTCTCTGTCAGTGCATAATAATAATAATTATTATTAATGGAAAAAGTGATAATTAAGAAACATTAATTTTTACAATTTTACCTGACCACGAATTATCCTTTTGACTGACTCTGTGACTGGAAGTGGTTTAAGTCTACTATGCTTGGAAGCCTGAAAATAATATGTATTATTAATAATGAACCAGTGTCGTCCATCAATGATTGATTAAAAATTCTTTACAATCTTACCTGCAAGTCTCTCCTAAGTTGTCCAACTTCAGTTTGAAGTCTGTAGTACTCATTAACAGATACTTGGGGTGTACTGGCCACAACTGATGGAATAAGATATAAAGTGAATCAAACACACTACTAGCTTCCTACGCAGACGCTCTTAGGGTCGTCACACAATACGAGAAACGTTGCGTGATGACGTGACGACCCTAAAAACGTCTAGCACACTACATAACTCAAACAAAGAGTAGAACATTTTTTATTTACAATCTGAGATGGAACTTGACACTGCATTCAAAGCAGTTTTTGTAGTTTTAGTTGTAATTGTAGTTGTAGTTGTTCCTGATTTTTCCCTAACAACAGCAGCTGCTACAGTATGAGATGCAGATTTGGAGGGCTTTGGTGATGCTGAGGTTTTAGAAGTTGTCTTTGAAACAGCAGAAGTTATCTTTTTAGCTGCTGTAGTACTAGATCGCTGTGATGGTAAGCTACCAAATGAACCAGAGTCTTCTTGACCTACAGAAAGTAAAAACCTCCAAAGTTATGATACCCTGAAACAACCACTGGGCTGATCAAAGTTAGGGCATGGCTTAAGTGCAGATAGAATTGGAATTTAGTAATATATATTTTGCAAAGGGAAGGAAACAGAGAAAACCCCTTGAAATTGAGAGACAAAACAAACTCTATTCACAGGGCCAGTGAGACTCCAGAGGTTAGAATGAGGCAAACGGCACTATGGGTGCTATGCCATGCCACCCATGACCCAAGATAGAATTATTAAGTGTGACAAAATAAAATAAACAATAAAAAACAGTATTTTTGCCAGTAATATGATTCAGAATCTGTAGGCATATTGCATGTCCAGCTTCAGTTGCATACCTGGTAAAGTTGAAGCAGAAGACTGAGACGATGCTGAACTTGTAGATCTATACCTAGCAGACTTGGCAGGATCAGACTTTTCTGCTGTGCAATAAGGTTGGAAATCCGTCTCAGACACATTTAATTCTTGCATAAATCTATACAGGGTTGTGCCGCTGAGGGATGATAATCAAGATGTATTGCGGCTAATCTGATAATTTGATTTCTATTATTAAACCATAATTTATTTGCATAACGATGGTGCTGACAAAGAGGATTGTTATGCAAATAAGCTATGGTCTAATAGGGGAGGGGACCCTGACAAAGTTAATTTGAACCAGAAATTTCTGATTTCCGATTTTAAGAAAACAGGGATCAGAACTCAATATTTGGATTTCTGTTTTCGGATCTTTTAAATCAAGTTCAAAGGTAAGAATAATCAGTTTTCTGTTTTCTGAAACCAGAAATCTGAAAAAAAAGATAGCAATTTCTGATTTTTGATTTTCTGAAATCAAATAATCAGATTGGCCGCAATACATCCTGATTGATGATGCAATTCCAGGGGTTTTCCAGGGCATAAATAAAATGATTCCAGAACTCAGTACTTGGAAATATGCCAATATGAAATATGACTCTTGTGAGGTAATTTAGTTCAGTTTGAAAGAAAATATCACAAGTGTTGCCAACCAATAGTTCCCTTCACAGTTCCCTGTGCCATCTTGAAAGACAAAGTATCTGCGAGACATGAGGTGACCTTGCAAGGATAGAGACATGTGAATAATTGTCCAAGGTGCTAAAAGGTCTCTATCATTGCAAGGTCACCATATGTTTTGCTTTGATGCAAAGGCATGGCTGCCTTTCAAGACGGTGCAGGGAACTGTGAAGGGGACTACACGTATAGGTCAAATATGATTATTATGTTACCAATACTGTACTGCGGTCCACCCCATGGTTGTCCTAGTGAGACATCATTATCATCACCATCATCCTCAAATGTAATCCCCCGAGATACATTAAAGAAATTTTTCACTTCAGACTGGCTCACAAACTCAGCAGAGTCAAATGTTACATCATCATCTCCAAAGTCAAATGGGTTTCTTTTGGGTGTCTTTTTTGTGTCCTCTTCATCATAATCTGTGTAATCACTGTAAATGATGTGACGGTATAAATAATAATAATAATAATAATAATAAATAATAATAGTAGAGTATTGCACAGAAATGTATTTTCCACATAATATTCTTCATAAGATATGACATTCCAAAGTTTATATAACCTATAATAATAATAAGTAGTTATTATCATTGACTTTATTCATAGAGGGTGACTGACGACACTTGCCAACTCAGCACTATTAAAGTTGTGGCCCTCTTTTGTTTAACATCTCTAGTGAGACAGGACTGCTATTTTATGTGGTCATCCAATCCATGTTGAAGGTCTAACTATTTGCAAATACTTTTAGAGCAAAGGCAGTACCTTCTAGCTACTCAGAAGGGATTGCCAGTGCCCGACCAATTCAACTGAGAGGTTGTATCTAGTCATCAATCAATCAATTACATATTTGATAGGGAGCAACTGTGTCTGAGCCGTTTTCAAGGTTGAGAGCACAGTTTTTGAATCCCTGCCTATCCAGACTGACTTTAGGACGGTAAATAACTTATTCATTTTTTTCCCAATGACTTTCCCGTTTTACATTTGTCATCTCATGCACATGCGTGGATGACGTCAGGATACTGGACTGCTGGCAGACACTGAGAAACTACCACCCACTCAAACAGCCAATCAGAGTGCGTGATTTTTAGGATACTGGACTGGAAAAAAAAACTTTCTAATGTGATGTTTCCAAAACTACTAGTATGACAGGCCACAGGTGATATAAGGTGGACTGTACCTGTGCAAGGCCCTTATAAAGTTTATCAAACAGCTTGAAGTATATGTGAAGCCGCACCATTTGAGATAATATATTTAAAACCAAAAGCTTATCAGCTCCTATTTTCACTTAAACTACCATTTAGATATAGCTCAAAAATAACCTGGTAGCGTTAGCTTTCATAGAAATGAAGAGCGAAAAAGAAATAGAGTAAAATTATAATGAGACAAATATACGAACAAGTGCTGGCAGGACACAGTCCTGTAAATAATACTCACTTCAATGAAAGTTCTTTGAATGAAAATCCCTGAAACACACAGATATTAATATCAAAATTCAGCTGAATAACAACAGTTATGTAAGAAAACTCAGTGCCACTAATACAAGACAAACCTTTGCACGAGATGCCATCACATAAAGCTCAGTTTTGAGTTTTTTTTGCTCACATCCGACTTTCATTTGCCCGCCATGTTTTGCCACGTGACTCCATTCACGTGATCTCCTTCATAGTTATATATATACACTTTTGGTTTTCCCTTTTACTCGCTTCCTGTTACATTCAAAGTCGTAGAAATCGTCAAGATCAACGAGAAATTAGCGCTCCTAAGCTTGGAAGAAAGCATTTTGGTTTTGTTTCATGTAAATGGCGTTACCGTTTATATTTTAAAAGGACAATAAGATATATCTGTCTAAACTTTCTATGTAAACCGGAAGTGGCAGTTTCTATGTGGGCAGTGTTTATATAGTTCAACTGCATTGCTAGGCACCCAGGTTGACACAAGAACAAAGGTAATTACGTACGTAAATCAAGATTATTATCACCATAAATTATTACGCTGTATCATCCTTGTGTACTTCCCGTCCATTTACCTACGTATTAATACCCCTTGGATCTTGTCACAGGCGTTGATAGGCTGAAATGTTTGCTTAGTATCGAAGGATTCTAAATATGCTAATTTGCATGCCTTTTATTTCTTGACCTGTTGATACATCGAAGAAGAAAGAAATACTCTCTGTGAAAAACTGTTTTACTAACTTCATGCTGTTTCTTATACATCCATAACAGCAACACAGCAGTTAGTTAATTGGAAAACCACAGTTCATCGAATGGGGTGCAGTGAATCTATCCAAAGAGAAGTTTTCCTTTCTGTAAGTTGAATTTTTTGACAGCACCTTAGAAATTACTTTTCGGCTTTAGACCTTTACTAGTAGAGCTAAATGTTACATATTTGACAATGTGTTCTTTTGAGCTTGCTAGAAAAGTTTATAAGTTACGATAAATCTGTCTGGATATTCTATTTTACACTTGAAAGGCTTCCGAAATTTTTTTTGAACCATCGCCGACGACCCCATTGTTTTTATTAAGTACTTGATAATTTGAAGAAAGCAAACTTTTTTTGACATTTAAGAGTTCAAGTTATATTTAAGAAAGTAATTGCTTTGTAATTATTTAGAGTTTCCTTGGTTCTTTCTTTGTAGCGAGCCGCTTAGGATAGCTGTGTGTCACATTCAGTTTTGTATGAACTCGTTTCGTTCGCTTTGATTGTCTTTATAAAATCTTTAATGAAGTCTATAAAAATGCCTCCTCCAGCAAACGTATTTTAAAGACATTCTGCATAGCATTATTTTTATTTTTATTCAACGTGTTGCTTTTCATTGATTTTACATTGCCACAATTTTGATTTTATAATTATACCCGAGAAAATTGATTTCAGTTACAAAAGAGTTATGTAATCCAGCATATTCTAATAATTTATAATATTTTTTTTTCTTAATGTTCACCAATTTCCGTACATCGGTTCATTGGTCAAACACAAAGCATTCAGTTGAGGCTGCAGGGTTCAAATTTGAATAATCCTTTAAAAGTACCTTGCAGCCTTGATTGAATGCTTTGTCTGTGCCAATAAGTGAATCAATGTATGGAAAATAGTTAATTGTTTTATTATAAAGTACGTACTAAAAGTATTTTTTCTCAACTGAACTTACAGTAATAAGATAAGTAAAATATAATATATATAGGATTACAAACTAACAGCTAGTTTGGTCCCTATTTAAAACATGATTTAGAAAAAAGGTGATTATGATGACAAAATCTTTTTTTTTATTTATTTGAATGTTCATGGTTGGAACAGGAACCAGGAAATTCCAAAAGGTGGGGCCAAGGCAGGTGGTCTTTGACAAAATAGTATTAATTTAAATAATCCCTAATATTACTGGGCTCTCTTTTAACTAGCTTGCAAAATGAGATGGCCCTCCATAAATATTGTTGAAATAAATAAATTAATAATACATAATTAAGACATGAATGTAAAATGTGACTAATAATTATTGACCTCTGATTCTATCCTAGCACTCTCATCGCAAGGCAACAATTCTTAACTGGGATCTTGAAGCAGCTCGCCTTTATAAGATTATCAATGCTATTGGAACAGATGAGAATGCTGTTATCCAAATTCTGGCCACTTTCAAATGCCGCGAAAGACAAAGAATAATACAGGCCTACAAGAAGGCATATGGAAAGGTAACCACATCGTAAACCCTAACCCCCCCTCCCCCCCCCCCCCACCCTCCCCGCCGAGCCCAACTCATGTAGAGATCAAGACGGGTGAGCATATTGTAATGCTTGGCAGCGATTGCAGAGCAATTTAGGTTTGTGGGGGGATGGGGTGGGATAGTGTGGCTGAAGCACTTCCTGTCATTACAATGTACTGTTGCAATTTTGAAATACAATGGAAGAGCTACTATCTACAGTCCCTCAATGATAAGCAGAAAACCAAGAAAGCACCAGGTCTCGGCTATTAATAAAATGCTGATAGAGATTATTATATTATCTTTTAAGGATTTAATAAGTGTTCTGGAAAGTGAATTAAGCCTGGGATATCAGGAAGCAGCAACAGCTTTACTATACAGACCTGAAGTATATGATGCAAAGTCTCTACATCAAGCCATCGAAGATCATGAAAATGATACTCTTATTGAGATTATCTGTTCAAGGAAAGAAGTTGCCATTGAAAGCATAAGAGAGGCGTATGAGGAAGGTTAGTTTATACTGCATGAAGATGTATGTTCGTCAGTTATTAGTAGCTGCATGTGAACAGGGTCTCGGGGAGAGGAGGATTATAATTGCCTGTCGAGAGCCTGCTTATCACATGCACAGCTGACTATAGCTATTCAAGGAACATGCTGTGTTCTAATAGTGTTACTCGATCTGTCTCTTGCAGAATTTACTTGTTCACTAGAAAACGACCTTCTAAGTATTCAAGATAAAGACTTGAGAGAACTCTTGATTAAGTTCTGCACGATAAACATAGAGGGAGTGAGGTCAAAAGCAGACCGTATAGCAGCTCAAGAGAGAGCAATTCGTCTCCATAGTTATGGAGATCTTGTTGAACTTTTGTGTGAACCTTTGGGGAGAAATCAACTGAAAGCAACTTTTGAAGAACTGGAAACCCTCTATTTCAAGCCTATTGATGTTTACATTGATAACCAGTACAAAGGAAAGTCAGTGGATTTCAGACGTGCGCTTAAAGCATATGGTAAGTTTGTTTGATTGTATGTCCTAAACCATTGAAAATTACATACAGCCAATCAGAATGCAATAAAGTCATTGTTATCTGGTGGTATTCACCTGTTCCTTCCCATCAGACATTGCAGACCAGTTGGTGCCCTTACTTTTTTTAAAGAGATATCTAACATATGCCCCTGTGATTCTGAGATCAAGTTAGAATTTAGAAGCTGATTTTTTGCAAATGGAGGAAAACCAGAGAAAAACCCTTGATGCACAGGAGAGAACCAACAAACGACTCTACTCACATAAGAGACTGAGTCCAACAGACTTGAACCTGGGACACAAGTGCAAGTGCAAAAATGCAAATGCCTTGTGGGATACATATATCCCATGTTTAAAACCATTGTATAGAGCCCTTTCATACTACATCAAAAGCAGCTCAATTTGGAGGACAATTAAAACAAAATAATTTCAATTTCCTGAGAATAATTATTGGATAACCTATTGTTTTGTCCTCCAAATTGAGTTGCATTCTGACATGCTGCAAGAAGGTATATAAATAGCACTTATCATTATATTAACCTGCATTTACATTCCTTTGTTCATAGTTGCCTGTACCATAAGCCCACCATCATTTTTTTGCAAAGAATTAAACAAAGCACTAGAGAAAAACAGCCGGTCCAAAAAAGTGTTGAGAATAGTAATTTCAAGATCTGAGGTGAATATGCCAATTAAATTATCATTAATATTATTAATATTATTGTGCATTTATCAAGTGAACATCGTTAGGTATTGATGTCCAAGTAACTCAATATGGAAGACAAAACAAAAAAATTTCAACCTCCTGAGAATTGGAACCTTAGTATTGCTTTGTCCTCCAAATTGAGCTGCATTCCAACATGCTGCAAGGGGTCTATGGGATTATCATTCCTATTAATCTGTGGTTTTACTCTCTTCAGACTGATCTCTATTACATAATGAAGGAATACCTCAGCTGCTACTACATCCAGCTATCTAAATCCATTCAGAAAAAATGCCTACCACACTATACACAGCCACTCAAGATCATACTTGCTATACGAGGACAGTACCGAGAGTCTGCTGTGAGGATGTAACAATGCCGAACAGTCTAATATACATAACATATGCTCATAATAATATGTATTATTAATAATAATGACATGATATGAGGAGGCAATCTACAGTTAGGCCCAGTGCAAACGTCAATCTTCACAAGCCGAACCTGTTATAATATCAAAGACTGCCTTATTATCCATTTTTTTCAATCATGCGTTCAGCTCATGAGAAGATTGACGTTTGAACCATGTCTTAGTACTTGTAGGTATGTCAATGATGTGTTTATGAATGCATGTATATAACATCAAACACATTATCTTGTTTTGAAATAAACTTTGTACGTGACTGTAACAAAGATGAATGATACATAATGTATATAATAATGAGAATATACTGTACATTACAAGACCATTAGGAATATTATAGTTCTTTTACTGCCATTCTCAATATTCTGCGAACTCGGTAATTGTGGGTCAAAAATATGAAAGGTATCGACAGTGAAAAAGTTCACAGAATATTTAAGAATTGCAATAAAAGGATTATATACTACTCATAAATAAGTTTTTCATAATTATAAATTGAATCATATTGTTACTTATTAACTTATTTTGTCACACCAATTTGATGAATATTTATGATGTAAATATTTTTGGTAATATTACGTACCATATTAATTTTTTTAGAATAAATTTATTGTAAACATGCATGTTAACATGTTGAAATTCTGTAAGCACCAAAGGTTATGATTAATACTAACTATGATTATATATATTAATCTAATGATCATGATCCTTCAGCGATCATGCATGAATTATAGTTCCAAGTCAAGGGTGGAATTGCTGCAGGCATAGCAAAACTATAGTAACTGTTTGTTATGCGTGGCAACTCCCTCGACTTGGAACTATTATATTCATGCTGAATGGAACGGTAAAATAAGTATATTCAGTACATGATATAGAGTGCAAGCAATCAAACATCATACAGTGGAACCCTCTTCTACGCATGGCCACCCACTTACAGTGAGGACATCGAACCGTGAACACTTTGAGGTTTTTTCATACTTTTTTCCTCCTTTATCCCTTATGTGAATCGATTGGAAATATGATTTATTTTGAACAATAAGATTATTTGAGTTCAGTGCTTCATTTTCAGAAGGTTTGAAGCAGTAGAAAGTTCATAAAATAAAAAAAATATCAAGTGTTCATGGTTCGAGTGTCCTCACTGTAATATGGTCACCCGGTTCAGTGGCGGATCCAGAAGGATTTCAAGGGGGGTGACTAGTACCTAGCAAGGCATTACATAGTGTATTTTTTGATCCTTTATTCTTATTATATTCAACTTCAAGGGGGGTGACTTGTCACCCAAATCACCCCCCTGGATCCGCCCCTGCGGTTATTATGGACAGTTTTGCAGGTCCCAATGAAACACATTTTCTATTGAATTTACCCACTTAATACAGACACCCGGCTAATACGGTCACTTTGGCCTGTCCCTTTGGTGGCCGTATTAAACTAGTTCCACTGTATCCATGAGACAGTAAATAGCAAGCAATATTTTGTAGCACTGAATGATGACCTTGTATCATTTTCTATCATTTAGTGCAAAATAAACTTCAAATTTGTTCAAACAGTTGAAATACAGAAATGCAGCAGTGAATTGAAAATAATGTCAAAATTAAGTAACTTCATTTGTTTATTTACTAAAAGAACATGAATATTTACATTGTGATTTTAATTTTTAATTACAGTGGGATTGTATAAAATATACCAATAGGTTAAATTATAAAGTATTAAAACTTGAACAAAACCCAAGGATGCCTTCCATTAGGTAAAATGTTGGATAAGAAAACCTTGTATGTAGGAAAGTATGCTAATGTATATAATTATATATAGACTCTTCACCATCACTTACTGCACGGCACAAAAAGTATGACTCGATCATCTAATGTATTCGCATATGTATACTCCTATGCACTGGCACATTTCAATGTGAAGCTGTTTTGCGTTACCAAATAAGGCAAGTAAAGGCTGGTTTGGTAGCAAAAGCCTGTGCATATAGATGTGAATACTGTACATTAAATGTGGTCATACGTTTGTGCATTTTGCTGTAACTGATGTTAAAATTCTTGAAAGTCATGTTTTGATGTAATTAGCCTTCAATGCACCAAATGAACATCATTCTACAAAATGTCATTCTTAATTATTTTTAGCATACAGAAAATTTAGTATGGAAATATACATGGAGGACCTGATATGATACTAAATTATTAACCTAGCTAACATTAACGCTTCTGATAGATCAATAGCAGTCAGCTGTTTTGTACTAAAAAGAAATCGAAAACACAGAGATTTTTGATAGTACAAATACATGTCTTATGAATAAAGATTTTAGGACTTTTTTAAAGTTGATAAGAAAGGTTCTGAAAGCCAAAGTTAACTAGATAAAAACCAGAAGTTAGAATTTTTATGAACTAAGATTCTCAATCTTAGAATTGTAATGGGATAACGATCAACCTTCACAAACCAAAACACTTGCATCCAGCCACATAAGAACATGAATAGCAAACTATCAAATTCATCTATTAAATGTATAAATCTAACCCTATCTTTCTATGTACACTTCTAAATTATAAATTCATGCACTCGGAGTCATGTGCTAACTCTGTAACAAATACTGTATATTTACTAATAACATGGCAAAAATAGAAGCCTCAACGCTTGATATTTCAACACCAGTTGATGATGAGCGTGCTGCAAAAACAATGTAACCAATGTCACAAAATACACAATATATTTGAAAAGAAAACTCAAGCTTCTATGGTAATATATTTGGCAAGATATCGTTAGCTAGCAGGGTTTGAAATTATAAGGCTGGTCATACTCCGTTTCTGGCTCAATGTTACTGGCAAGACAAAGGTTTGACTGGACAAGTTCCAATATTGGCCAGACATTGTCCATTGGCTTGCTATTATTTTCAAGCCCTGGGTTGAGGGATATGGTGTGCAAACAATCTTAGGGAGGGGTATAATTATGTGGCTGTTTGGAATCCTAGCTGACTTACTACAAAGAAATTCCTCTACGTAACCAGGGATTACACTAAGATTTTGTAATGTGCATACTGGGAAGTATACATGTGTCTGGGGGTATTGGGGTTCCTCACATATTTGATGGGATTTTAGATGCCGTTTGAAAGCAAGGAATATATAATTATATTATATCATATAATAGTGCAATTATGGTAAGACATGAAGGATGCAAATAAATTGTCAAAAGGCATTTCCTGTTAGTTTTTTGACAAAAAATGGATGATTTCTGCGATAACATGAACCCTGTCTACTATCAGAAAATTTGAAGAGTTGTTACTTACCAGCATTGCAAGTGATTGCAGTACAACTCCAGCCTCTGTACTGGCAAACACTGAAAATAAAAACATTAATCATTGTATTACACTAAACATAATAATTGTTCTCTGCACAGCTCCCTGCACCATCTCGAAAAGTAGCCATGCCATTGCATCGAAGAGAGATGAATAGTGAGCTTGCAATGATAGAGACATGGGTTAGACGTGAATATTTGTCCAAGGTGTTAAAAAAGGTCTCTATATATCATTGCAAGCTCACAATTTATCTTGCTTTAATTGATACAAAGGCACGGCTACCTTTCAAGATGGTGCAGGGAACTGTGAAGGGGACTATTACCTTGCATTTGTAACTCTAATTTGACATTCAATAATAGTGAAAATAAAAGAGTAAAATCAAAGCCCAAGCACTGAGTTATCCTTACAAATGAATGAATTATTCCCATGTATAACATTCTAAGGTATCAGGATAAGCATCATTTATAGCCGGCTCAGCTTGCCCAGAGTGGTAGTATAGGTAGGGGAAGAGAGGGGAAAAAAAGCAAAGCTGCCCCCTCCATCCCTCAAGGCTGGTATGATTGCAGGGTAGTATTTATGGGGCAAATGGAACAACACAGTTTTTGCAAGTATGAGAACAAGGCTGGTATGATTGCAGGGTAGTATTTATGGGGCAAATGGAACAACACAGTTTTTGCAAGTATAAGAACAAGGCTGGTAGGATTGCAGGGTAGTATTTATGAGGCAAATGGAATAACACAGTTTTTGCAAGTATAAGAACAGACTGAAGGAAAGATATAATAACCAAATATTTGAACCTACCATTCTTTACATCCGTTATCCAATCTGATAATGTGTTCCAAGGTATAGACTTTCCCTTTGTATTTGCACTTCTCTGTAATACAAATTTACATACAAATGTAAGGTTCATTGGATAAACTTAAAGAAAAAATATAACTTGCTTAGAAGTTAATTGACAGATAGTCTGTACCAAGCTTACCTTGTGTGCAGTTAGTATTCCACTTACAAAACACAGTTCCATTGTGACATGAACTACAGAAAGAAAGAAAAAATGGTATGCTTCAATCAGTACTCTTATACTCAGTGTATTTAATTTACCGGTAGTACCAACATTGGTCTACATTGGTTTGACAAATAAGAAGAAATTTGGTATTTCACTGTTAGTAATATAATAGAGGTCTGTAAATAATTATAATACACTGGAACCCATGTTGCAAGTCAGTTCCATGCAGGAGCGAAGTGCACAGTTACTATTAATAGGCTAAAACTCAGACGAACAAACCAAAACTGAATCTTGAGGGATTCGTAAATTATAGTCATTTTCTTTTGTTTTGAATGAAAGAATGCTAACTAAAGAATAAATTATAAACTCAGACAACCTGATTTCTGACCTCATGTGCGCACTTAGGCTTAATTTACCATCTGTGGTGGTTTTGTTGTGCCCGCAATTCTCTCCCCACTCACAGCTGGGCGCATGTAATCGGAATTGTTATATCACGATTTTGATTGGCTTATGTTCTGGTATCCAAAATGGAGCATAAAATAATTTAGGTAACAACTATTTATTTGTCAAATAACAGTAAATAATTCACTCAGGCATGAACAAAGCAAAGACACGTAGAGGTATTTGCTTTTGTTCCCAATCACAGTTCTGTTTCAGTAATAATAATCTACTATTTTGGTCAAAAAAGCTGCAATTAGACAATACATCTTCTCTCAATATGTCTTTGATTTGCATAATTTTTCACATTAATGAGTGACATCACAGACAAGAAGCTTCGGCAACACACCCAGGTTTGGTCCTCATGGCTGAAACCGAGCCTACTGTGTGCTTTGCTATTGTTTTAAAATTTCACTTCTTCCTACGAACCATTATTTTCATTTTTCAATAATGATAAAATGAGAACTGATATTTTTTGGCATTTCAAATGCCATTAGCAAGTCAAAACTGATTTCTATTTTCCAGTCTTATTCTTGTACATTTGAGACATTGAAAATTTAATATGTTGCCAGATTTCATTAATTGTTAAATTTGATATTGAAATTAGTATCAACAAGAACGTTTTGGTATTCAAAAATCAAAGGCACCTTGGAGACGATAGCATGAATTCAACAACCTTACGAAATTTGTGTTGCTCACAAACCTGTTATGACCCTACGACACTTGCTAACTAATGTTAAAGACAATGACCCACCACTTAATTAACAGACAAGGAGCTGTTTACAAAATAGCTTGCACTGACTGTGACGCTACCTACATTGGCGAGACAGGGAGGAGCTTAAACACTAGATTTACTAAACACAAATGCGCAACTATAAACGGAGACCCCAACAACCACATCGCTGTACATCACAAAAATACTGGACATACTATTGACTGGGACTCTGCTACATGCATTACATACTGCACTAACTACCATCAACGTCTTTCACTTGAGAGTTGGTTCACCAACTTAGATCAAGAACCACTTAACCGCAGCCAACCTCTACCGGCACCCTACAAAAGACTCATCCATGACCTCAAACAGACCGATGACGCTACCAAAGAACAATATCACTTTGTGATAGCACTTAATATGCTATCTAAGAACAAAAGACTACTACTCGCGACTATACCGACGTGACTATATACAATTCTGACTAATTACTGTTTATATTACGGCCACACCACCAGAGCTATAAATACCATCTACTGTTTTTCATTCACCACTGTACTCTGAAGATGACTTCCGCCGCTTTATTACACTCTTAATGGTATTGAGTCCATCGGCATAATACTGCGCATAATATAACCATAATAAACATGACTATACTGTCTAGCTTAAATTGTTGAAAAACCACAGAACTGTTCTTAACTTATTTATGCATTGTAATTTCACCTCTTTCGTCCCACTTTAAATTGAATTACATCTACCTATGAATAGGGTGCAGAAAATTTCAATAACCCCCTCGGGTTGTATTTCTGCGCTCTACCACGATTCTTTGTCTGTATTTATTAATATCTATAACTTTAAATATGTGGAAAAAATAAACCTTGAACCTTGAATCATGTTCAATTGATAATTACCAATTCCGACAAGAGCTTCTTGAAATGGCTACGCCGTCATTATAGTAAGTGGACCCGTAATAACAACCTACGAAATAAAATGAAGAAATGAACATTATATCATACCTTATCAAAGTTAATTAAGTCGACCTATTGTGATTGTCGTTATTTTAGAAAGGATTAAACTTGACTTACTGTAAAAACTAATAAAATTATGTTAATGTTTTTAAAATTGTGGCCCTCTAAATTCAACCTATGTGTCCGGATGACCAGCTACATGGTCTTGTGAGCCACAGCAAGGGTCTAACCATTTACAGATATTTTTAGAGTGAAGGCAGCTCACTTTTTACTAAGATAAGACCATGAGTGTTGGTCTATCTAGCTTAAGCCACAACTTGACCCCATGACCTCCCGCACCACAGGATCCTACTCAAACAACTTACACATTACTGGGTGGTCACTGTCTGGTTGGTTATATGTCATAACAACAAACATTTTACACCGTTGAAGAACTAATATCCGAAGCATCAGAAGCGATGAAGGCCAATATCAAATATATTTTCTTTGAATGCCATCAATATAACCCATACATATTGGCAGCTAAAAATAGCAATACATTTTTTATAATAATTATTAAATAACTTCATTTGACACAGAATTCAGAAAGATTGAAACTTATTTACACTTAAGCTGTGTATAAAATAAATAATGATAAAAATTTAATATATATAATAAGAATAAGAATAAGAATTAATCACTAAAATTGAAATCTATCAAAATACAAATAATAAAATCGAACTAACTAAAATGATTAATATTAAATAAGTGAGACTAGTAAATGATAAAGGCTTGCGGCTTACATGAAAAAAGAAAGAGAGACAAAGTCTCACCTCCAATCATGACGGCACCAACACCAATCCTAACATAATCAGAACTGGTGATAATGCCAATAACTGGAAGTGAAACTCTGCACTGACTTAGCATGTTTAACTTCAGGATTAAATTAAAAAGAGAAGCAGCGGCATAAGAAAAAGAACGGAACAGACATTTCCGATTTAGCGGCATATAAGCAGAATAGGCATATACTATATGCCGGCCACTCATTTGTGTTTAAAGAAACGCAGAAATCAATATACTATGCGTATGCCGCTAAATCGGAAATGTCTAATCTGATTTTGAAGATATCTTAGACATATGTATGTTATTATGGATCCTAGTATTGTAGTCATGAATAAAATATCTGCCTTAGATAAGAAGGGCAGAAATCACTTAAACAATGGTATATAGTTAAGCACTTATTCATCTTTCTGTTAAAGAAACCCACCCAAGTTTCTGAAACAACTGAACAGAACTTAAGTTTCTCTTATTTCACGCTTAAGAATAATATGCATAGTCTAGGCTAGACTTATTATTGCGATTATCCGATCGTGTGGTAATTCTGAGTCAACAATACAGGTATGTTGGGGGCTCTCTCCCAATCAAACTTATAGGAGAATCACGATAAAGTTACCACATTTTTACACTATGTTTTAGTTTTCTTCTTATTTGCTTGTTGTATTCAACACACCAGCACACCCTCAACTAGTAACTGCTAGTCATTAATATATCATACATACCTTGCTTACAAGAGTCAACACCAGAACAGTTCATTCTTCCATCTTTCTCACATCGACAACAAACACCATCCCTTACGAAGAGATCACCAGACACATATTCCCTGTCCAACTCTAAATCATAACACGTTCCTGGAGCAACAAAAATAATATGACAGCATTAATATTATCAGTAGCATTTTGGATGGAATAAAAAATCCATTTCAGTCTATATATTATACAAGACTTTTAATTGAAGTTTGAAGGACTGAGCTTTGATAATATGCACTTTTTTTCTAATTCCTTATTTGCATGGTTTACTATTTCCCACAACACATAGAGTTAATGTATACTGCATGTACAGTAGTGGATCGGATTCCCAGCCATTATCTATGATTTTTTATACTTATATAATTATATAATTATACAGATTATGAATTGTTTGTGTGTGTTTAAAGGCTGGTTCACACTTGACATAAGCACATAATAGACATAGATATAAGCATAAGAATTGCTATGTTGTGCCTGTTCACACTTGTGTTCTTTTTGACATAAGCAGAAGCAGAAGCAGAAGCATAAGAAAATGGAAATGTTTTCATTTTCATATGCTCACATGCTTATGTCAAGTGTGAACCAGTCTTAAATAGTGAAGCTAAATAACTAAATATACATCTATTTCAAAAAAGGTTAACAGAACCAACAGAGATAGGCAAGAGACAATAGCTGGTCATTCCAAGATGGTTCCTTAAAAGGTTTTGCCCTTACAAACAACACAAAATATCTCAACACTAAGCTCTATGTTCTTGATAAGAATAATAACGAGAAACACAAGTCATTCCAGCTATTCTTGGATCTTAGAATAACTTGTGTCCAATTGCCTTTGGCTCCGATAACCTTTATTTAAAATAGGTGTATACATATGTTTCAAATTAGAGTAGAACTAATACGTCTTACAGTATTGTTTTAAGTTCTCATTAAGTATTTATACCTCTTCCACTTTGACTTAACACAGGTTCTTTGCATTCAGCTTTACAAAAATGTCCTGGACCAACTGGACAACACCTGAGATCACCATAGTTTTCACATTGTTCATCTCTCATACACAGCATCTTACATTCTGATGAGCCTTTCACATTTGGACATTTTAGTACTGAAATGTAAAGAGATACACATGGTGCTTGAATTAAAAATTAAAAAATCCTGTAATCTTACGGCGTAATACGGGAAGTCGCGCATTGCCGTTAGCACTGAAACGTTAAGAGATACACATCATGGTGCTTGAATTAAAAATTTAAAAAAACTGTAATCTTACAGCGTAATACGGGAAGTTGTTGCCGTTAGCACTAAAACGTAAAGAGATACACATGGTGCTTGAATTAAAAATTTAAAAAAACTTAATCTTACGACGTGATACGGGAAGTCGTTGCTGAGTCTCCCTAGCCAGAGGCTAACATTTATGTATACGACACTCTGAATATTCACTACCACTACATTTAATTTTCTAAGCAAATGACTCGCATGTTTGATTTTTGAGGAGGGAGGAAAATCAGATTACCTGGAGAAAAAGAAAATGGAAAGGAAGAGAACAAAACATTAAAAAAAGACTTAATTCACATGTGACATCCGCAGGTATTGAGCCTGCAACCCGACCTGTAGGACTCATTGTGGTGAAAGGCAAACATTTCAACGCTATAGCACTCTTGAATAGACATTATTCTGCAACCCTGGGAGTTATAAACTATATATTTTCACCAATATTATTCTGTATGTTTTTGAAAGCCAATTCACTTAACATAGAGATAAAAAGACACTTAAGATAAAAAGAAGAAAATTGGTATGGTAGGTTCTTAATATATATAAAAAAAGGAAAAAAGGACAATTGAATAATATAATGAGAAAGACAAGAATAGAAGTACAAAACAGGAAAAGGAGTGTTATAACAGGAATAGAATGGGAACCAATGGGAAGGCAAGGAGTTTGTAAATTCTATGGCTCTCAGAACATACTCCTCTCTCCCATTCAATTCAACTTTGTTATTAGCTTACTCACCAAAGATTTAGACAAAAAAAAAAGATAAACTACTTGTATATCACACTAACTGAATTGATGCTGTTTGTGTGCATTTTGAATTGTTTAGACCAAAAGCAGTCTAGGAGCCACAGCCACAAAAGTAAACTTCATTTCTCCAATTAATTTTCCATTAGACATAAACGCAAGCTCACTCTGGGGGGTAGCGTGTGTGAGACCAAAGCGAGCGAATGTATTTTCATCAACAAAATAAGAAGATTTTTAAATAAGAAAATTAAATATTTCAAAAGATCAAAATCTCATTTTTTTTTCATCGCAATAAGTTGTCTAAGATTAATGATTTTATGGATTGTATGTAAAGGGTAAATATGCCCTGGGGGTAGAATTTGAATTCCCAACCATATGTATTCGTAATCTTATCCTCAAGAGACTGATCGCATATGTTCAGATAGCACTAAGTCAAAACGTCTGGGGAATTTTTCTTTTTCGATTAACGACAAAATAATTTAACTCACACATGTCCTTGATAATGCATCTTAAACTGCCGAACCTAAAACCAGATAATGAGTCTAAAAACACCGCATATTTAATAGTGCATGAATCTTAATCCATGTATCACAACAATAAACTGGTGGTTTTTTAATTGGTATTGGCTATCTGATCCAACAAACCCATATCTGGAGACGCTTTCTCTAAACAAACAAAAGCCACAATTACCAGAGGGGTTACTTTTCAATATTTGATTTAATGCAGTGCTTTTCAGGAAACCACACAATCAAACCTTCTTCCGAACAGAATCGACCCTCGAGCTTTCAAATTGTTGTTATTCAAATGACTTTAGAACGCTTTCTTTATTACAAATGGAAGCTAAGCTAACGAAGCGGTCTGTCATGACAAGAAGACCAAGAATGTCAAAGTTCTGTCTTCAATTCATAAGAAAAGTTAATCCTAGTCTAGTCATGATCGAAGTCAAAAATTCAATGAGGCCCTGAATAAAAGAATATTCTAGGTAGATGTGTTACACATTCATCACAATGCGGCTTCTAAACTCAATATTATTTTCATTGTTCAAAAAAAACACATAGAATACTCGCTCTATTAAATACAAAAGCTGATCGACGAGCGACTATTCAATGAACCTTTGAAGCGAAGTCAGTTCGCACATTGCTGCTAATCCTCGATAGAAACACTTAAGAGAAAGGAATATATCTTTCTAGAATATTTCCTCAGGCTAAACCCATCAAATAATTGCTGCCTCATTAGCGTAGCAAACAGAGAAACGGTTGTCGTTCGATCACCAGGATCCTTGAGTGCTAAAAAACTAATACCAGCCAATATCTCCCAATGTCCCCAAAACTAAGCTAATATCTTGCTAGCATTCGCGACTGGTTGTCAAACTAGGCGCTTTTAGCATTTCCACTTTATAAGCTAGGCCGATATCTCGATGGTTTTGCAAGCAAACGCTGAAATATTTGCAAGTGTTTAATTGACCAAACAGGCCAATTTACAATACAAAGACTGGTAACTTTTGATCGCTAACACTTAACTTTCAAGGACCTTAGCTGCTAAAACTCAACGAAGCTCTCAATAAATCAATTTTGAGAGTATCCAGACGTCTGAAAAGCTCAACCACATATTTGTCTTACGTACCTCCACTTGTAAGGTTTGACTTTGAGCGTCTGGGATTAATGGAGTTCTGACTACAGACCCTTGTGACAGAGAACCAGTTGATAAAGAGCAAGATGTGCACAAATACTGACTTGGGCTTCCATGAGCTACAGCGAGAAAGATTCATGTCGCGATTCCAAGGACAGCAAAGGAATTCTACCAAACGTCATTGAATGATGGATATCATAAATCAGGTCAGCAATACACTTCAAACTGAACAGCTGATAATATTTATACGGTAGCACTACTACGTCGATCTGTCGTCACACCAGAATGCACAGCGCGCCTTTACGGGGGGTGGTACTTCCTACCTAGCAGGACCTCTTTTAGTTTACTTCAAGCGCGACAAAATAACCTTTCTAAAAACGTCTTTGTCTATTTAAGAATCGGCTATATTTTGAAAAGGAATAGCGACCACGGCAGATTTGCAGCTATTCGAGTTGGTCTTAAAGAAAACAGTCGGTTATCTTTAATCTTTTCTATTAAAGACATATTAAATGCGTCCTATCAACTGGGTATTCACCGACATATACGCATAGATGAATACTTAAAAGGCTTCTTTAGAAACTATTAGCACGTGGTGTGCGGCACAGGGAACAACATACTCGTTACCACAGCGGTCAGCTCTTACTTTTTCTTTCTCAAGAAATTATAATTCAATTATTTTTTTCTTGCTTTTGTCCGTTTTCTAAGATTAAAGACGACGGCATTAAGTATATCTGGCACTGTTTTTTTTTATTTTTAACGGTGCGGCTTATCGCGTGTTTCTTTGACTTAAATCTTTTAAGAATGGAATTATCGCCTTGAGGTAAAAAACTCCAATACGCCTTTTGTGACACCGATCAGATGCAAGGTACGACTTGGGTATATTCATATGGCTGGTGTCTGTCTGCTTTGACTGCACAAACACATTGTTGACTTTTTAAAATACCTATTAGCGGATAAAACAGCTAATGGAATAAACCCACTATAGAACAAAAGAAGCGATTGACTCAAACCACAACAAAGAGTCTTGGCACAAGCGACTCATCAGATTAGGTTGTCTTAGCCAATAACGGAAGTTGCTGTTGGTTCATGGAGGCTAGTAGTTAGTTGTGTCGAGTGAGCGTTCGGACAAACACGACTATAAATTTCTTTTTTTTCCCCGGCCGGTTGTTCATTATATCCCATTAAATCTGGTAGGTTTTGTTCGTCCAATTTTGAGGCTAGTAAGTCGACTGGTATTATTAATCCAAGACAATGAGTGGTGCCAGCTACTTAGCAGAAAAGTTATCTGGATAAATTTCAATTCAATGTGTATTATGAGAATAGTGATATGATGCAGTATTACTGAGCCATGGGCATGTTTCATTCAAGGTCAGCTTGCGTCTGATGGTATCTAGGCAGAGTGACTGGGTCAGATTTATAGTAATCAATGTGGCGAGTGATGTTGCTGAAGGGGATAGGGCCCAAAACACTCTTTCGTCAAGATAAACTCACTAGAAGAAATTCATCCACGAAGCTGTTGCATTATGATATTGTAAGATAATAAAATTTCAATTGTTGAAGGTAGTTTTGAACTATCCACGTCAAAGACTTGGCTATTACTTGAGAGGATAATGTTTTGAAAGCCCAAGTAAAAGAGAACAGAGGGTTGTTTTTCTCACTTTGAAAGTCGAATAAATGTGGTATCTTGTGTAGCCCAGCTAGCGTGACCACATCCTTTCTTATACCATTCAGATTTCAACAAATTATCTCAACTGGGCGATATTAGAACACTTCATTCAATAACATTCGAGAAACGGCTTTACTTGCCCCACCCTATAAAGAGCTGACAGTCAAGGCTGATAAGTTTGTCGTAGATACAAGACAGTATTTATTAGACTCGCGTGTTTGAACTGCATATTTTTGTGTTAACTTCACTCTTCTTTCAAATATCACTAGCTAGGCTATAAGAAGTGCTGTTCCATTGCATTTACCTGGAGTCAGTTAGACTAATTAAACTAATTATTGTAAATAACCATATCCCATCAATGTAAATTGCACTCATTAGGTATACAAGCCTTGTGCGATGTCTTCGGTGTCAATCAATACACTCTAATACTTGTGGTGAGGCAAATCAGCTCTCCACAGTCCTTCAAGCACGTGGTCATCACGAGGGAACCGACTGATGAATGATTTGATCATACCCTCAGCATCGGAAGAGAACGTTGCCATGGTAACCTTGTTGTCTATAATCAATGACAGCAAAATAATATCAATAAACAAACAGAGGAGAATCACATGAGAATCACACCCTTCTTGCCGTTACCTTGACAACAGGTATTGGCCTGGACAAACATGCGACGTGGTGTCTTTCTTGCAAGCACTGTTTTACGGTGTTCAAGGAATTCCTCCTCGACTTTGGAGTAACGATCGTACAGTGCCTTGCCTCCTTCGTAATCTGCCGTAGATTTGTAGACCTGAAAGGGAAAGATGGTAAGTTACGGCTGTGCCCTGAGGTCGCGTCAAGGTTCAATCTGTGAGTTAGCCATGCCCTGACTTGGATCAGCCCTGAGGTTGTTTCAGGGTTCAATCTGTGAGTTAGCCATGCCCTGACTTAGGTGAGCCCTGAAGCTAGGTTGTTTCATGGTTCGATCTGTGAGTTAGTCATACCCTGACTTTGATCAACTCTGAGGTTGTGTCAAGGTTCAATCTGTGAGTTAGCCATGCCCTGACTTAGATGAGCCCTGAGGCTAGGTTGTTGCATGGTTCGATCTGTGAGTTGGCCCTGCCCTGACTTAGATCAGCCTAGAAGCTGTTTCAGGGTTCGATAAAATTAGATGGATTTTTTTGCAAGTCATAGATGTTTTAGAATGCTGACAAATACCTGTAGTTTCCTTAGGAAGTCCCCTATAGCAGGCTTCCCCACACTTTCAATCTTGCTGCGGTCAAGAGTTAAAATCAGGTCTGGTTTGCCATCAGAACCAGTGATCTTGTCCAACTTTACCAACTGTTGTCCTGCTTCTAGAAGTACCCGTAAAATAACGTAACGTGCTTGCATGTGAGCCTAAAGAAATGAAAAACACGATCAGAGTTCATTGGAAAACAATAATAAAAAAAAAGACAGAGTCAAGTTGGTACCTGACGCCATTTATTGTTTTCTGGTGTGTAAAATTCAAGCCCTAGGAGTCCTGCGCGAACCATGTTAAGCCAGTTAATGTAGATGATGTTATCAGCCATCTCTCCTTCATGGCCAAAGATGCTGAAAACAAGAAAAAAGTACATGTCACCTTTAGTTCATATGAACATCAATATAGGATACTAAAAATGAAAAAAAAAAAAAAAAGAAAAAAAGAAAGAAAGAAAGAAAAAAAAAGACAAGAAATTACTAAAAATGATAGAAAAATAAAAACAAATTCATACCTCAAGACTTCTCGATTCAAACATAAATAAATTCCTACACATTCTGCACGACATTCCTCATATGAAGAAGAGACGTCAGCAAACTTAGTGTACCAGTTTTCTCCTTCTGTGTACCAACTTTGAACCTATTTATCAATAACACAATCACAACCTTGTGAACAAGAGCGTCCTTTAGCCTTAGATCAATAGACCTTTTTACCTTGGGTGTAATGTTTTCTCATTTCAGACCATGTGTCATTGCCTATTCACCACTTTCCATACATCGGTTCACTGGTCAAATACAAAGCATTCAGTCGAGGCTGCAAGGTTCAAATTTGAATAATCCTTTGAAACTACCTTGCAGCCTCGATTGAATGCTTTGTATTTGACCAGTGAACCGATGTATGGAAAGTGGTGAATGATATCATTTCTTTGTTTAACGGTTGCACATGAGAAGACACATGAATGTGGATACAACTCAAACAAAGAATATTATTCTCAAGGGAATGGCATGTGGTTTGAAATGAGAAAATATTGCACCCAAGGTAAAGAGGTATATTCCCTCGATGCTGAGCAAAGTACAAAAATATAATATTGTAATATTTTTTCATGGGAAAACATTACGCCCAAGCCCAAAAGGTTTATTTCATCCCTTTGTATCACTGCAGCAACACTTCAAAATACCCAAAAATATAAACCTGCCTAATATTGGTTTCCCACCAAGATCTGTCCCCCAAGAAATCACTACTTGTAGTACATTCAACACTTTCTAAAGACCGGGTAGGGGAGGGTGTTGTAGAAGTTGCAGAAGAAGTAGAAGCATGTAAGCATTTAAAATTCGTTGACCCTGGAAATTGGAACCTTGGTTCATCAAACATCAACACTTGTTTTGGGCATGAAAAGCCGTACTGGAAGTCTCACACATTTGAATACTCAAATTTGGACTGCTAATGCCATATGAGTTGTTATTGAATCCTGTCCAAAATGTAGAAATTAGCCCATATTTATCCATTTATATTGCATCATTTATGATACCTTTTCTCCAGTTTCTGTGTGTTTGACTTTTTCAATGTCAAAATTAAACGTTCCATCAGTTTTCTGGTAAAAGCAATGGGATGTTAGTACTGACATTTTTCAGAAAAAATAGAAATAATTTGCAGTAAGACTTCAAAGATGAGAGTTCTTGCCTGCATAAAAAGTTTACCACTCCCATGACCAAGTAACTCGTGAAGACCAACTTGAACTTCAAATGAAGGAGCCTTGAGCTTGGCATACAATTCCTTTCAGAGAAAGCAGATCAGTTTGTTTGTTTGTTTCTATTACATGTACATACAAAAGCAAGGAAAGAGAAAGTCATGTCCCTAGTACTTACTGCATCTTGCTCACTAAGAAATGTAATCTTTTGATCAGCAGAATGAGCTGATAGAACATTACCAAGAGACACGTTCTTAAACCCTTCTTCTTGGCGAATGTCATCATCTTTGTGAACAATAAATAAAGAATCATTAGTACAACAGTAAGAAAAGGTAAAGGTAATATATTTTACTTTGATAACGCAGGAAGTGGTTGCCCAATTCTCACAAACCAGGGGCTCATAATATTCATATAAAGTACTCTAAGGTGCGCCCTTTACCCCAAGCTACTCTTTATTACGGGTATTTAAAGCTAAAGCTACAAAGAACAAAGTAAAGTCGAAACAGACATGGAGATCCTAAGGATTGAACCATGGACCTCTAGCTTCGAAGGCCACACACTAAGCAACTGAATTGCCTAATAGCTCAATAGACTTTAGCTTGGGCATAGTGTCTTTCCATGTGTCAATCCTTGAGCATTATTTCTTTGTTTGATGGTGTGCACAAGAAGACCCATGAATATGGATACAACTAAAACAAAGAAACTTATTATCAAGAAAATGATTCAAGGTCTAAAATGGGAAAACATCACACAAGCCAAGCTCAAGAGGTCTACTGGTATCACCAGCAGTAGCACTTACAATTAGGGATATTGATGCCAGCAGGAATACCACTACTACCAAACCCTAGTACATCTAAAGAAGTGAAGTCTGGTCGCAGGAATGTGTCCTTTTCATAGCTTGAAGGCCATGGTAGTAATGGTAACAGTTTTTCTGCACTTTCAACCAGCTGACCAAACTTTGCACTCATTGCTTTATTTACAATTGAAACAAAACCTAAAAGAAAAAAGAAAAAAAAAATGAAAATCTTGTTGTTTTACTTGAACAGTGATTACTACCCATATCATTGAATTATGACCTGTGAAGCTTGAAGTCTCATTTGCAAACTAGCATTTCAACAGCTGTCAATCAAAATACTTGGAACTGGAGTTTGACCGAGTGATTCAAAATGGAGACTGAACTCTCGTGTAAATCTCACAAAGCTAGAAACTAGTAAACGACAAAATTAATGGCCAAAGTTTGAGATGATGTTTGATTGCAAATGAGACATCAAATTTTGCGGGTCAGACTTCAAAGATAAAAGTAGTAAAAAATGGAAATTACAAGTACCTTCATACTCTGCTCTGACACCAAAAGGATCTCTGTATGTCTCAATAAACCCAATATACCTAAAAAATGATAAAAGAAACAAACCATTTAAGGCACTTAGATGAAAATCAATGAAAATTGGAAATGACTTGAAACTCGGTTAAAGTTATCCATATGGTCCCAATAGTAGCCAAGCAACATATTTTCTTCACAGTCAAAATTGCCGAATAAAAATCATCAATTATTTTAGTATTTAAATTTTGAGTAAATGACGACATTTACAACATTACTGGTCATTTGCAACCCTATTGTTCTTTTAGGTTTTAAACCAAAATTTCTCAACTGCAAGTGGCTCCCAAGCTAAAATGTTTGCCAATCTGGTTTCATAATCATAATTGAGTCATATTATCCACAAATATTAAATATTCAAATTTTGAATTATTCGTACTTTCAAAAATTGGGGCATTTTCGTCCAAGTGCCCCTTTTAGCAAATCTAAAAAGAAAAGAAATATCAGATTGCAACATGGAATTTTGACATACGTTTCAACAATGGGTCCTTTATCTCTGATCCAGAAGCGTGAACCTTGCTTGTGATCCTCTATACTACCAGTATTAAAACTAATGATGTAGCTTTTCAGCATCGACTTTTCTGCGTCATTTGAGGCATGAGTCTGTGTTAAACATAAATATGATCACATTAGCCACTAACAATCAATATTTAGCCATATGAGGCACAATTGAGGGATCTTTGTTCCCGGGTGGGTTTGATGTTGGATCCAACAGACCTAACAAGGTCATGAACAACAACTACTTTCCAAAATAAAGCTAAGTACCAATCAACCTTTTCTGCCATAGCCTTTCATGTTCTCAAAATTTTAGCAAAACCTCTTTAAAATAAAGTATTTAGATAGTTTAACTAAAATTTTGAGAACAGAATAAACAATTCAAGTCAATAAATTGTACGAAAGTTAGTAAAATCATACGAAAATTTACCGACATTGTCCAAACTTTTTTGGTGTACTGTTACAATGACCCTCAGAAGTCCACAAGATGAAACATTTGAGATATCTGGGGTTGAGATCAAAAATGAGAACATGTAGGCTGAAAATAGCAAGACACTGCATGAGGCATGAAAATCTGCCAGTGAACAATTTGACAGACACAAGTCTTGTCTCCACTGCAGTAATGAGATCATGTACGAACTTGGACCTGTAGTAGTGTATGTTGTGCAATGATTACTTGAAGAGACTCAAAAGGATGATGATAACAGGACTCTTCTGTAGTTTTAAGAATAATTTTAAGATTAATTTGAGTAATTTTCCTTACCACAGCCTTTTCCAGATTTTCCACGACCCTTTTTAACAGTCCAGAATAATCTCCTCTGGAAATCTTGATGGTGCATCCTTTGTATTCATGTGAAGCTATCAAGGGAGACATCTTATCTTCTACACCATTCAAAGGTTCAGCTGGGGATAAGAAAGTAAGCATTTGTGGTTACAATAGGAGTTTGTTGCTGAGAACCACATCTGAGAAAATTTGAGTTACCTGTTGTAGATACTGATGCAATGCGAAGGTTATAAGTTATGTGTTGATCAGGATCAACTTCTTTGAAAAGACGAGTATTATATGCATCAATACCCTAAGTAGAAAAATGAAAAAATGGCTAAATTGCTCCAAAAGCAAGTGCCGTTGATACAGATACAATGAAAATAGTATTATTTTCAGAGAACAATAATCATCTAATCATGAGTACCATCATAGCTATTCATTTGATAACATTCACCTAACAAATAATAGAAAATCTACAGATGCTTTGTATAGAAATGTATGGAAAGCATGGGTGACATAGCAGTGAGAAGGCTTGCATCTCTCCAATGCAAACTGGGTTCAAGTCCTGCCACGCTTGGTGTTATATGTGAGTAGAGTTGTTTGTTGGTTCTCTCCTGTGCTTCAAGGGTTTTTCTTAGGGTTCTCTGGTTTTCCTTCCTCCTTAAAAATCAACTTCCAAATCATGGGCGTAGCTAAGGGCCATGCTCCTCCTCCTCAATCTCCTCCATCTAGTTTGCCCTTTTTTAGGTTTGCCCTTTTTTTGGTACACCTTTTTTTTGGTTCGTTGGCCATTTTATTGGTGGGCTATTTTTCTGTTGACGTTCTGAAAATGGGTTTTGGGCCCCCCTAAGGCAAAATCCTGGCTATGTCCCTGCAAATTCCAATTTGATCCTGGGCTTCACAGAGCCTAGCTCCGTTGTGAGTGTCCCATGTTGTAACTCAACAGCCATTGGTTTTTTTTAAAATAGATTTTGTGTAATCGTAAAACATGTGGAAGGCTTGGCAGGTAACTAATAATAAAATGAATTTCTTACCTTTTCTTTCAAGAAACCTTGAACAAACTCTGCATCAGACTTATCACAGTTGCTTGAATAATAAGTTGAGAGAGCCTTGAGAAAAATGTTAATCGTAATTAATATATATTATGACATTAAGCACATTTATTTTTGATCTGGAAAGAAAACCACTGCAGGGCTTGAACAGCTGGTCAACAGACAATGTTTGGCCAAAATTGAAACTTGAGTAAAAATTATTCCCTAGAGTATCATTTCTTTGTTTAATGGTTGCAAATGAGAAAACACATGAATATAGATACATCTCAAACAAAGAATCCTATTCTCAAGAGAATGACATGAGGTCTAAAATGGAAAAAAATACACCCAAGCTTATGAGGTTTCTGAATCAAGCCCAGAGTGTCTGGAAGACATTTTTCTTATCCAAAACCTTGAGGAAGTATATATATTATTTATGCAATTACGATAAATCATTAATAGTTACCTGGTCGCCAAATCCAAGTTGTCTCAACTTAACATTAAGAGAATACATAGGATCCTTACAGTCTTGCCACAGATTTTCAACTGTCTTAGCATCATCTTCATATGCTTTGCTGGCATAAATGATAGCTTGGAATTTTTCCTGTTTGAAAAAAACACAATATAATACTACTAATACAGTCAAAGCTCTAACACTCTTCGCAACCACTCTCCTAAGCAGCCAGCTTTAGTGAGGACCACTTATTCAGTTTCCCTGAGGTGGTCACTTACAAGAGCTTCAATTGTATCTCCTTATCAGCATGTATTGGAAGATAACATTTCAAATCATAAGGAAGTAATAACAAGAGTCATAATTTGCCATAAAATGAAGACCAAAGTTTCCTATAGTAGTAGTATTTATTTACCTTTGGTAATGCAGGAATAAACTTTGTATCTCCAAAAGACTTATAATTTCCAATATTGCCATAAAATGAAGCTACATACATCAGAAAGCACTGCAAAATAAATGTTACAGAGAGTTACTAGTTGTTGATTAGAAGCAATGTTTACGTGCAGTAACAGCTAGCCAGCTAATAGACCCCTTGCACTGAAACCCCAACCAGGATATCAGCCATATCAGCAAATATCATTTAATGTAAAAAGCATTCACTGAATAGAGCTTTTTTACTGTTAATTTATGGGACATAAAATTTTGGAAACCATGCAGCTTTCTGTCTAATAAAGTATGCACTCAATAGCCCAGTTCCGAAATATGCTTTGCTTGTCACGCTAAAAGGTTTCAATGTGAGGCTCTATGCTAAATGCTCAGTGATTTGTGTCAGGAGAAAAGAATATATTCAATTTAGCATGGAGCCTCGTACTGAAACCTTTGTGCATGACAAGTGAAGCATATCTCTGAAGTGGGCTATAGAGGTACAGGGGCATAGCAAGGACCCAGGAATTGGAGAGAAATTTGTAAGGGGGGGGGGGGATTTGCCCCCATTCCTATAGCTAAGGGTTGTGAGAGGTATCAAAATGAGATGGGATTTAAAAGTGGCATAATTTTTATGAAGTGTCTCTGTATTCATCAAAATTATCCAGGTGGAATTGAAATTAATGATTGATGTGGAGATAGGAAAACTGGAAAAAAATCCTCGAAGTACGGAGAGACTCAACGCGCAACTACACTTTTTGATCAATTTTTGTGGCACTGCATCGTGAAGCAGTACCACTATGCTATCGAGCGATGTCCGTGAGTAAGTAAACTTTACACAGGAACCCCAACTATCAAAAAAGATGTCAACCGCCGGCGAAACGATCAATACCTTCTCGAAACTTCTCGAAAACTATAATAAAGTTCTGAACTCTTCGATACAAGGAACATGGGCTGATCATATCATAATACAAGCTGTGGCCGACGCAATAAATTTAAAGATTCATATAATCGAATCACATGAAAATTATTCTGAAATGACTTTGGTTGAAGCATAAAATGCAGTACTAAGTGTACCTCCTCCTATCCCAAGATCGCAAGATAACTGAGGTTTGAAAGCGGAACTGATTTTAAAAAATAAGTATAATTTAGCGCGATTTCCATTTATACCATTTATGTATGGTTTTATTTTCGTATTCCACTATATTTCACCTAATACAAAACATATAAACGACATCTTATCACCACATCCAAAACTCACGAAATGGAAATCTTGTACAAATTTCTATAACACTATAAATCCTATTAGTAGCAGTGCCACATGCGCTTTATAAGCGCTATTTTTATATTAGCCAAACTGAACAGGAAAACATAAGTGTAATAAATAATATAACTGATTATAGTTGATTCACATGTTTATATATATCCTGCACTAACCTCAAATTCTTCAACAGTCAATCCATTCTCAGCTTTCAGTGCCCTCTCTTTTATTTCGCCAACTTCTTCACAACTGAACAATTTTTGGAAAAGTTGGAAAATTCTTGGGGCTTCCGGCGAGGTTTGTAAAAGACAAATTAAACTGCCTTCCCAAGAGGCCTTCAGCAAATAATGAGCATAGAGCTTTTCTTCGCCTGTTAATTCTTCAAAAGCATTCTGGCATTCCAAGAAGTTGATAGTCGTATTGGTAGGAATTGTATATTGAGAAAGATCAAGATTCTCTTCATTGATGGTCGCCATCTTGTCCAGATGCCTCGTTACCAGACCTCAGGGGTCTCACGTAGCTACTTCATGTACCCCTCAAGTTTAGATACCCTAGTGAAATGTTTTGATACAGGAATACTAGAAGTATGACATGGAGTACCATTCATGCCTTATTCAAAATGGCCGACGAGCCAAAGGTTGTTTGTATTTTCAGTGGGAAACGAAAATCTGGTAAAGATTTTGTGGTAGAAAAACTTCAAAATCTACTTGGAGTAGAATTTTGCGAAGTGCTACGCCTTTCAGGACCTTTAAAACAAGAATATGCTCGCATTCATGGATTGGATTTCAATAAACTTCTGGATTCTTCATCGTACAAGGAAAAGTTCAGAAAAGACATGATCCAGTGGGGAGAGGAGAAACGAAACCAAGATCCATCTTACTTCTGTAGTCTTGCTGCTAGGATGACATATCATGAACATGATGCATCTACAGGGAATTCTCAACAGCTCATTACTAAACCGGTTTGGCTAGTGTCAGATGCTAGACGTGTCAGTGATGTGCAATATTTTAGATCACATTACCCTAATGTCCTACATGTAAGAGTACAGGCATCAGAAGAAGTGAGGAAATCCCGAGGATGGATATTCACTGCTGGAGTTGATGATGCCGAATCAGAATGTGGACTTGATAATGAAGTATATGAAGTTGTAATTGAGAATGATGGTGATGACAATCAACTGATGATGACATTAATGTCATTACAGGAACAAATCAAGGGTATTATGAACTCTTGAATTATTATAGTATTTGGATCTATTCAATGTACCTTTGAAAGAAAATCCATCCAAGAAAATAGTCAATATTTGATAGACATTTTTACAGTACAACTACAATAACTGGGACAGCGAGAAACAATAAAAATATAGAATGAAAACAGGATATGCATTCCAAGTTTGGCTAGCTGAGCCAATGAGACCATCACAAAACAATAGCATTTAAACATTGAGTCCATCCAATGCAACAAAATTACTCACATTCCCATGAGGAAAAGATGATTGTGTAAACAAATGGTGCTGTACTGGTTTCTGATTGGCTCGAATAGCCAAAGTTGGAATGCATTGCCTTCATTCTACATTTTGATTGGTCATTGTCTAAGTGGCTCCCAAACATGGCAGACGTATGCAGAACTTTTTTCCTGGATTGAGTGACCAAGTCAAAAAAGGATGCGCTTGAAGGCTTGGCTTCTCCATCTTTGTTGATATCTGACACTAAATTTCAAGTCTCAGCCCATCACTTCCAGTTTTATTCATACTAGTCTACCAATATTTTCAAATCCATGTCCCTCCCCCCCTCTTTCAAGGGTGCTCTGTAGCTGTGGTTCTTGATTTACCTAGCCTGTGATAGCCACTATCCACCCCTCCCCCTGTGGAAAAAAAATCGATTTTTCCCCATGGGGGGAGGGGTGGATAGCAGCTGTCACAGGCTAGATTTACCAATCAATGCTAAATACCATTTAGACCCTATTAGAAGGTACCAAAGTCCTCCAGCTGAATTTCACAACATCCTATGTTGCAATTTTGGAATGTTCTTGTGTCGTTGCTAGAATTTCACCCCTAACAGGGCCTCACTTAGTTTGTTTTTGTATTTAATTCTTTTCCCACAATCAGCTTTATGGTGTGACTACTATAACCAGAACACTTAAACAATGAGAACCCCAGAACCAATTAAGATGTAGAATAAAAACAATGCATAAGTGGCCTCAGTTATAGTTGTCAAACTGTAACATTTTTCACAACAGTATTTCATCATGACAGAAGTTTGTATTTCATACCGTAATCTTTATTCATTTTTGAAGTGAATATTCAAGTTTCAGTCTCCAGGGTGTAATGAAATCATAAAGATTTTATTTCACCCTGAAAATTGTCACTTGATTGATATTACAGGTGTAATAATAATAATGAGTGCATAATTCCTGTGTAGACTAATCTAACTACAGGCATATAAATCATTTCTCATAAATTTAGGAATCCATAAAATATGCAAAATTGAATATTATTCCATATTTCTTGAAATTTGTTTTTACTATAATCAAATTTGCACTTTAGTGCAGCAGAGTAAATGTTCTTTCCACTTCTGAGACAGCAAGAAAAGAAATTTGGATAATATAGTGATACTTCATGTTTACTAACAATGCCATTCTGATGTCATAAGTGTACCATTTTCACAAAAGCTCTTCACCTGTTGCCTTGTTTTACCAGCCAATCCAGGAGCAGATCCAGGATTTTACAAAGGGGGGTGGATAATGTTATTCAAAGCTCCTTAAAGATATCTATTCTTAAAAATATTCATATTTTTGGTTGTTTAAAAAAGGGGGGTGGATATCTTCCCAATCTACCCCCCTGTATCCGCCCCTACAATCCATCTCTGGTTGTCACATATATGACAAAGCCTTAAGTCACATGAAGTATCACTATATGTGTTGATGTTACTGCTATAGATTACTAACTTCTTGATTTATCTGACAGAGTTTGCCTCCATCATTACTGCAGGGCATGAATAAAATTAAGAGAAACATGCACTAGATGTACTTTATGAAAATTCTCTAGAAATCATTGATAAGTATGGTTATGACCTATACAAATTACCCCTTACAAAATCTATGACATCTTGAGATTATTAATTAAATAACATAGCTGTTAACTAGGCAAAGCTAAAATGTCTCTAAAGATCTTGATTGTCCATGAATTGAAGAAGTTGGGTCATATTCCTGCATGACATGCAACTGAATGCTCAACTCAAGTTAACATATAAGAAACTCTTCCATCAGCGAGGGCTTGGATCTAGTTACCATTTGAGGGGTACAGTGTCGAGAGCTATAAATAGCAGGGATAATAATTATTAAAGCAAATCATTATCGTGAAGAGTTGTTTATCTATTGGATCCAAACATTTCCTGCGAAGCATAGACCATGTAAAGAAAGCCATCTTCGTCTTTTTCTTCTCGGTATAGTTCCTGCATTGTCATTGACATACTTGCTAAACTTTTGTTGTTGACGATGAGATAAAAAGCTTGTGTAGATGATAGCGACATGCGATTCCTGAAATTAAAATAACTTGTTAGTAAGCACAAATTGCCCTATTTCACTATGGTGTAAAAGATTGTTTACATGGACAAGAATAATAGAAATTTTGGGCTAAATCTTCTTTCATTCGTGATATTTAGTGTAATATTTAGCTGCTCTCACTTCCACTATATCATAAACCTTGGCTGCTATTTTGCCCCCTCTGGTGACCAAGATCCTTAGCGTTAAAACAATAGATTGTTTTGATGTGACATCATAGTGAAATAGGGCAAATTATTGTTCAAGCAGAAACAACCTACCAATAAATGATCTTTATCATCTATTCATATATAGGATTAAGATTTTGCTTCTATTGTATTAAAATATGTTCCCATTTTCGGAAGCTGACATTTAAATGATGCAGTCAAACCACAACAACAAAGAACTTCCTGTCAATCAGCTGACATAATAGGAAGTTTAACAATAGAAAAGAGAACTGATTTTCGATTACCAGGTATAAAAATTCAACATGTAATATTAATAGGGTATTGTCGAGGGAATAGTATTTTTCAATGCTCATCTAATCATGTAGTCACGTTCGAACTATGAACTTATCGAGAGGTCAAGTGACAAACCATGTCAACTTCACGTACTCCTATGAACCAACGATTCGAAGGAAGAAAACTTTTAAACTAACTTTCAGTATGAACAACAAAGTAGTTGTATTATCAGAGAAAATTTGATATCCTAAGGTGATAAAAAGATACGAAGACAGTAGAGGGCAATTCGAAGATTTTTGTTGACTCAGGGATGGCTAACGCTATAATAGTTCACAAAAATCTCAAAAGGAAAATAACAACATCATTATTTTACTCTTAAGACAAACAAATGTAATCCTAATTATGTAGTTACAGATTCCAGTGAGCGGAAACAAAATCCTAATACAACAATATCATTGTGTGTGGAAATCCTTGTTAGAGTTTTGCTCGTGTCTGTACAATATTCCACGAGCCTCGACAGACATATTTTAAAGACAAAGTTACCTGATTTCTTTTGATACATTAGAAACAAGGAATAACACTACAAAGGTACAAAACTATGGAATAAACATGGCGATTTTAAGTTTAATATTAAAAGAACAATCTGACTTACCGAATAATTGTGACGAACTGACTCATTGTTAACTCTTGAGGCACTAAAAACTTAGTTTTGTCTAGGAGAGGGAGATCTCTTTCTTTGTGATATCGCTCGACAATAACCTGAAAAACGACCAGAACTGTTAAAGCACAAGTGTCGCTGAGTTAGCAGTGCTTTCTTTGTTTACATGCAATATAAGCTTCCTTACTGCATACTACAGTGATCGAGTAAGGTACTTACGGGAACTTTTGAGGGGAATTTCGCTCTGATCCCTGCAACTTCGTCCCTTCTGCTCACTAGAACGTTAGATTGTTACAAAAAAATATAACATTTAGGTGGTATTAAAGTACGAAGCACATCAATGCATCTGGATGCGAGTCTTTCTTACGGCAAGAGCGTATGGACCGAAAAACAACGTAATCATCGCTAGTAACTCACCAAAACTCTTTCTCTGTTTGAACGGCTTGTAGGAGAGTGCACTGTTGTCTCCCATTATGGATTATAAACAAACAAAACTGTATTTAAAGTAGGAACGATTTATACTAACACCTCACACGCAACTCGTTCTCTATCTTCTTGTCCTGTTTGGTAATCCAGCGAGTATATTTCGCAATTGTTCGGCTTTCGTTCGTGTGTTCCGGGTTTTTAAACACTACTTCTGATTGGATAATAACGTTCGTGAGATGAACGATCGGAGAAAATCGACCAATAGAATTCAAGCAAGTAGTCAGCACATTCGGGATGTCTGGAAATTCTTGGAAAATATAGTCGGAAAATGTTTATTTTAGTCATCGTCAGTTTTTTATGGGTTAGAGTTTTGCAATACCACTAAATATGATATACCTTTGCACAGGCTAGATGTCTAGCTTTGATTTACCAATTGTTAGCTCCTAGAGTGAGATCACGTTCAGAATAAATTACCACACCACAGGGTTCCCACAGGATTGTTCTGAATTTTTTTAATTATTATTTTCTATATTTTTCATTTCGCAAGTGTCATTACCAATGTTAGTTTTAAAGTTCCAGAGAGTTTGTCTTTCAAAAAATGTGCAGTTACAAAACCGAAGAATCCATTTTCGTGCATTATGTAAAGTACGTGCGCGAAGCCTCAAGTGACGTAAAACATTGTGTGACATTCACAATAAACACTTGTCTATTACGCACGCAAGGTCCTATATTAAATATTTCTATTGATTATACAGCAACTACATCCCGATGTGCACCCGAGCAAATGATTTCTGAGAGAACGCACGAAGTTTTCCTGAAAAGTTTCCTTCGGATACGAAAGTACTTCGTTTATTACACGGGTCAATTAGTTGAGATCAAAAGTCTCCACCAGATATAGAAGAAACGTCACCATAAGTGTCCTCCTGCTCATCCCCATGCCTTTCTTCGCTATTCATAGAACTCTCGTCCATGATTGGAATTGGTACATGTATTGGTGGGGGTCGGGAGGATGGCTCACCGACTTCTTTGACAATAGTTTGAACAGTTTCTTTTGCAGTAGTTGGCATATTTCCTTGATTGTTTGATTTTGGCTCCTCACCCTCTTGTCCCCTGGTTACATTTTCTTCATCAGGCACTGATTGCTTTGTTTGTAATATTTTTCTTTGTTTTTGGTGAAGGTCAGAAGCGTGTAAAGAACGGCTTTCTGTGTCTGGGCTCGCTGCTTCCTTGACTACCTGTATACTGGCAGCAGTGTCGAGATGAGAACGTTCCATGTTGGGACGAGTACTTATTTCTCCTGGTGAATGTGAGCTCATGTTTGCTTCAAAGACTGGCTTTAATTCACCGGGAGATGTGCCGTGCGAACGTTGAGCTGAGACTGGAAATGATGATAATAGTTATTAGATACGATCAAGAAAATATGTTCATATTCTGGATACAATTCTTTGGAAAAACAACAACAAACAAACAAAAGGAAATAAACACTAAACTTCTGTTGTCGTCGTTATTATCACCACCACCATTTATGATCTTCAATCATCATCAATATCATGATCCACTAAATATTATAACAGGGTTGTAAGGGGTTTTCCGTCGTGAACGGATTTTTTAAAATTTTCGTGATCTGCTGATGAGCATGTTTTAAACGTCGTGAATCGTGAATTTTCTTGAATTTGAACGGTTTGTACTTCCCGTGAGCCGTGATGTAAGTCCTTTTCTCATTTTTCGTGAACCGTGCCGAGACCCCCCTTATAAGCAACAGCGTAGCACAGAGAGGGTATCGGTCGGTATCGATCACGAATCACGGACAATTTTCTCGCAATTTCACGAATCACGAAATACGATTAATGACTAACCTTGATACAAGGATTTAGTGAGTAATACGAATTTTCACGGATCACGGTCTTCAAAATAAGCAGATCACACATCACGGGGGGACTGAAATTCACGAATCACGAACTTTTTTTTTTTAATTTCACGAATCACGGGCCAAAAAATGCCGAATCACGCGTCATGCGTAATCCTTGTGCCACCCCGAAGCAACACTGAGTTGGTGCCTGTAAGACCTACCTAGTTCTCCTTCACTGCTGGTTGAATCTGGACCACCGGTCTGTCGATGCTGAGCTGTTGTTCCGCGTAGGGCATATGATACTGGGATTTGATCTCTGGGGAAGATGATCTCCCCTTCACTATGAGTGTAGTCAACAAGAGAGTCCTGTGCAAATAACAACAATTCAGTACCATGAAAGTAGTGAGTAAATGCACTAAAAAAATCTTTGGTAATAGATCCCTTTCACGTGGCGTCAAAGCAGCTCAGTTTGGAGGACAAAATAAAAGAATTTCAATCTCCTGAGAATTGGAACCTATTATTTTTTTGTCCTCCAAATTAAGCTGCATTCCAATGTGTGCTGCAACAAAGGGTTCTATAAATAGAGTTTACGAACCAACACTGAATTTGTTGCTCATAGTGGAGAGATAAGAGTCCAAGAAAATATAGAATCTGCTCCAAACACAGAGGTTTTAAGCTAGGCAAAAAGTCCATGCATTGTCCGAGGATGGATCAACATACCTCCCTAATATCATCTGTGTCTTTGAGAGTACTTGCAGCACTTGTAGTACTCGAGCTGCTACCATGACTACGCCTAAGTAGACCATGAAGAGCCACACGAATGAGCTGGTTGCGACTATCTGTTGAAGGTAAAGATCAGTAAAAACATTAGACACTCAAGTGTAATAAGACCGACATCGAAATAAAGTGGGTAGGTCTTCGAGTAAAACAATTGTTTTTCCATGACTGGAGAGAATAGTTCAATTTAATTGCAGAAACTGAGCCGGTGAAGTTGTATAGAAAACATTATTCACTGTTTCCGAAATATAAATAAAAGCTCTGGTATTTCAAATTTCATAATATTCGACTGTAGGATTTTAATTGCCGTACAATGGGCTGTGTAAAGGTTTATATTTACTCAATATTGATATATTGGGTAAACTGAACTAAAAGCAACGGCTATTATCACGGCAATATGTATTAAAATACAGATGATATTTCAGACCACCGCGACTGGTGTCAGGAAAATTTAACACACATGAAAAAATGACAAAGCTAAATTGTTGTACTGACAAAAATGACTGTTTAAAAAGTAAGTCAATTATAATCTTTTATTATATGAAATAGAGTGTGATATTGAGAGACATCAAAATAATAAAATTGATATCCCCACTCCCACCAGTGGCCAGTGGGGATACGATTTATATCAACACTGGTGGTGTCAAATTTCGACTCATTGCTCAGCGAGTCTCAATTTCTCCATTATTTTTCATTGAAGATTTCATATAATAAACAGAACATTACATGGCCGCTTGGAGATACGAATTTTATCTTCTCGTGCTCACTCGTGAGAGATAATATCAATACTCAAAGATAAAATTCGTATCTCCGCGCGACCATGTAATATCCTATATATATATATATAATACGCCAAAGAATAATATGTGATACGGTGAAGATAGCACAGCCGAAAAAAGCTGAGAGATCGGAGGAGAAAACGAGACACTCCAAAGTACCTTCATCTTGCATCTTTTTTCTTAAATATTTTCCTAAAGGTGAATCTCTCTGGAGATGTTCAAGCCTTCTTTTTTCCATTTTGCGAGTAAAGTGTTTATAAACATTAAAATGTTATTTTACGGCGATCAGTACTCGTTATGGCGGATGTGTTAGTTACTACTGACCTACATCACCCTGATATCGACTTCTCATCGCATTAAATACGGTCAATGAGCAAACGTAAGGTTTGTAGGCACAAATCACTAACTAAAAATGATCTAATCAAGTAAAGTTATGCGCAGAATCAACATCGAAAGAAAAAGAAAAACGAAAAAGACGAAACTACGAACGTCTAAAGAAATATTTTGTTTGATTCGATTGAGTCGCTCATCTGAGGTAAATATTTAACTTTAGACAGCTGAAAGTAAAAATATACCGTGCAAATGATCAAAGGATCAAGACCCAATGAATGGGTTCTTTCCATTCAAGTCGTATAATTGCTTGTCAGCTGCTGATTGGTCCACACATACTGACATATGTTAAATAGTCCAGTCACATGTCTCCTAGTGAGTTGGCAGGTGTAGTCATGTTTCAGCCAATCTTTGATCCGTTTATTCGGGTACGTTCGATCGCGGGCGGTATGCTATATTTATAGAAACATTTAATAGTTATCGAATCTTTACCTTGATCTAACCTCACACCATCGTTGATTAAGTGCTCGAGTATACAGGGAAGGCGGAACCCCCCTCCCCCAACACACCCACGCACACGCACACACACCAACACACATTTCTTATTTTTTTATTTATTCTTTATTTATTCATTTATTTATTATTTTTTTTAACTTATTTCTAAATTATTTGTACAATTTCAGAGTTTCAATTAAATATAAATATACCTTTACCTTTTTCCATTTAATTTGCGTACTAGCCCCCCTCCCCTCCCCTCCCCACACTTTAAAATGTGCTCCACCGTCCATGATATATGATGAATTGCATAAGAGACTAGTGTAGGTATCGAAGAAAATCTTTACAAAGTAAAATATTACCTTGATCTTTGCCCAGTGTATTCAGTGTATCATCAGGAATCGTTCTTCCTACTCCAGGAGAGAATGCAGCGGTGTATTCCCCTTCACTGTACTGACCCATGTGGATGTATGGCTGTGAAAAACAATAATGATCGCTGATAAGCTTCATGTGTAATTCACTAGGCTTCGTAGTACCATATACCCTTCCCTATGGAGCAGTTTTCGCATGACTATGACAAACTTACGGCACGGACCGCACCTTACCGTGACCGGGTCAGTGCCGTGCCGTGTATGAAAACATTCGACATTCGGTGCCGTGTCCGCTACGCGTCGTAACCGTGCCGTGCCACACCCATACTAAATCTGCCCTAACACTGGACTGTATTGACCGTATGGTTGTGGTAAACAACAATGGTCCGCTATACCTTGTAGTTGAATAACGCACCTGTAAAAGCTGTCCTTCTGATAGTTCCTCGTCAATTGTTGTCATGCTTGATGTCGTGCCAGGGGTGGATAAACTACTGGTTGTCATGGACGACGGACTGCTTGTTACTGGGGGAGGCTTGGGCGTGGTTACTGAAGACTCTACAGGAGGGGTGGATATACTGCAGAAAGAATATAATGTCATTATATATCGTCGACCTTTTCTGGGATAGCGAAGATGATGTCTAACTTCGGTACAATTAACAATTTATAAACATCTTTTGTTCATCATGTGCTATATAGTTACCACTCCTCGCGCAAAAAAAAAAATCATTGTTGCACAGAGCTTCTACTTCGGCAACAAAGTCGCGCAACAAAATCTTGTTGTTGCACGGGGTGGTAATACGAGATACATTCACTCTGCAACTTGCAACGCAACAATGTTCCGCGCCAAGTTGCACGATTTTGTTGCTCGTATTTCTGCGCCTTTAAGCATGCGCACAGGGCCAATTTCAAAACTTGTACTTGTACTTGTACTAGTAGTAGGATCTGAAGTTCGCTAATAATGTAGCGGAATCACAACAATTATTCATTGGCATGTAGACTCACGTGCTTGGTTCAGGTGATGGACTAGGGGTTCTCTCAGTAGCTTGTGGAGTAGGAAGAGGGCTGCCCATCTCAGATTCTGGTTCACGTGTTGAAGGTTCTGGAGTCGAGACGCTTACCGTGGGGGAATGGGAACCAGAGGGCGTCGCAACTGGTGTAGGTACTGGTGATCTTGCTTCTGAAACCTTTTAAAATATATCAAGTTTACGACAAGTGTGGCTGGAGCTGGATACTGCATAAACACAATAAACAAATTGTTCTTGTTTTACGAGGGTGGCACTTAATAGCCAGTGGCTATCAAACCTGTGGCCCTCGTTCGATGATCGAATTGTCCCCTTCACAGTTCCCTGCGCGATTTTCAAAGGTATAGCCGGGCCTTTGCATCGAAGCGAGACGAGCTGTGAGCTTGCAATAATAGATACCTTTTTTGACATCTTGAACAATTATTCATATGCCTCGATCATTGCAAGGTCACCTCATGTCTCGCTTCGATGCAAAGGCAGGGCTACCTTTCAAGATAATGCAGGAAACTGTGAAGGGGACTATTGAAATTATTGAAATTCAGAAATTAAATTTTGATCAAAGTAATCATCAATCTTACCTCTGAATCGGATTTTTCTTTTGCTTCACTGACTTCCTTGACTGGAGTGGGTTCTCCTTCACTTTCCGTAGTATAACTAGGTTCTGATGATGCAGGAGAGGGTACTGGTGTTGCTACTACAGGTGAATGTGGTTCACTTGCTTCTGATTCGACAGGCGTGTAGACAGGTGTTGGTAAAGGAGTACTGACTGGCGTTGCCGCGGGCTCAGGTGAATACCTTTCATCCTGGACATCTTCCTGTAAATCCAAGAAGCAATTCAGTAATACATATAATTTTGCTGATCAATAACTTCACGTCAATTATAAAATAACTGTTATGAATATCGCGTTCTGATTGGTTGGGGGCGTGAATTACAAAATTACACAGCACGAGTGCGCACTTTTTTATTTCGCCATTTGTGTACAAAATGACGGTTATTATAATTTGTATTTAATAAAATAAAAAATAAAAAACTTGCTTGCTGCGTGCAGTTATAAAGATATTGGGGATTGGCAGAATTCCTCTACGCTTCGTGCTTCTCCTAACACTTCTCTCGTGTTCAGCCAACCTAGTTAACCCCCGCTTTCTTTGTATTTGCACACAGCACACGCGCGCGTTTTCTATCTTGATTATTGTGGGTTACCTGTGGTGGTCTAGGTGTGGCAGTAGGTTTTGGATAACCAAGTGTTGAGACAATCTGTTCAGCTACCACATCTCTTATTAATTTGGCAACAAAATCACGATCCACAGGGATCCCAGCATCTACGAACAACTGAATTCCACCTAACCCTATAGTCGCGGCTATAATAAACAATAGAAAAATGGTTTCTTTATCATACTGAAATTTGGATTAAAATATTTTGTTTCTGTACTTTGCTCGAGCATCGAGGGAATAGAGCTCTTTACCTTGGGCATAATATTTTCCCATTTCAGACACGTGGCATTCTCTTGAGAATAAAATTCTTTGTTTAAATAGTTGTATCCATTTTCATGTGTCTTCTCATGTACAACTGTTAAACAAAGAGATTATACTCTAGGAAATGACAGGTGGTCTGAAATGGGGAAACATTACGTCCAAGCCAAGAGATGCGTGACTTCAAAGCAGCCCATTTTGGAGGACAAAACAAAAGAATTTCTATCTCCTGAGAATTGGAAATTATTGTTTTGTCCTCCAAATTTGACTGCCCACAAGCGAGCATGAGACAGCTATCTCAGGCGCGCGGCCTTCTTACTCAAACAGTGTTTATTTATATCATTTCAAAAGATGGAAAGCTGAAAGAAAAACAGCATATATACAAATACAAAAATGAAAACCCTTCTCACCAAGCATATCTCCATCATCTGTAGCAACACTACTGTCAGGGGAGGACTCAGAAGGTGTTCTTGCTACTAATGTTGGGTCAGGTAAAGGTTGGTTCATCTCACTAACGATTCTCGCTAAAAGCTCTTGTTCTACCCTAAGGAAAAGAGCAAAAAGGTTTAACAGTTGCCCGTGTTGGCTTAAGGAATATACTGATAACACAGTACTGATCATACCATTCCACTGCTCTGTCCTCCAGTGCGATGACTACCCTGTTATCCGCATCCAATACACCAGGGTGGGTGTTGCTAGGTAACGGAGGATGTTGTGGCGGGAAGGGTGGTCCGTGATACATGCATTCCTTTTCTGTGTGTCCTTCAATCGTTAAAGGATTCTCAGGAGTGGGTATTCGAGGTACTTCATCGTCATCGTCTTTTTCCTGGTGGTCCATAAAAAGAGCGGTGATATCAGCCAATGAGAAAAACCAGAATAAATTGCCAAAGCAAAGAAAAAAGATGTTATGAAATGCAGGGAATGACTATTAGCCAGTGAGGCCATGCTGGGATATGCTGCCAGGTATTTTGTCAGCTGCATTAATGAACCTGCACCTTGCTGTCATTACTCATTACTCATTAGCTCCGTTTTGTCATATTCCTTATTTCGATGGATTAGCTTCAGAATATCTATTTTTTGATTAGAGCGGTTTTAGTTTGAGTTGAAAATGATCATACGGCAAATTCGTAGTCGTACTGTAGCCGTACCGTATATAGACCCCTTGCACGTGACGTCAGAGCAGCTCAATTTGGAGGACAAAACAAAAGAATTTCAATCTCCTGAGAATTAGAACCTATTTGTTTTGTCCTCCAAATTGAACTGCATTCCGACGTGCTGCAAGGGGTCTATTACCGTGACTGTAACTACGCGTTGTAATTGGATGAATTACCGGAAAATAATGGAAAGCCATTTCAATGTTATGGCATGTTGTACTGTGTACGTGCTGCAAGTCAGTGCCGTATATTCAAGCTTATACGAAAACTGCTCTTTTAAACGGGTGACGTTAACTTACCTCCATTTCAGGTTTAGTGTCTCTGACTGTCAGATAGTTCCTGAAGTCATCATACTCCGCGTCGTCAGGTCTTGTAAATGGTTCAGATATATCCTGGTAAAAATACAAGCACAGTAAGAACCAGCATATAAGAACCTAGTGATTAAGAACCTGTTAGACTAAGATTTTCCATTTAGACCACCTTTACATATTATTTAAACAATAAACCACGACAATATTCTACCAGCAACAAGCACCTTCGTTTCTTAAGAAAATAAAAACCCTTTAAAAATCTAAACTAATTTAAAATAACCTAATTCCCCTCTTTCCATTTTCCTCTCTCTAGATCAGTTAAGGCGCAGACACACGACGCAACATTGCCCGCAATATTGCAGATATTGATGCTGAAGTAAGGTGGTTTTCTACTTCAGCAACATGATTGCGTGCAACAAATTGCGTCGTGCGACAGATGGCTCGCAACATCAATCAGCCTGCAAAATTGCGCGCATTGTTGTACTATGTAGATTCGTAACTCTAAAATACCCTAAGTTCTCGGGAAACTTTATACGTATAACAGTTTGTCTCCGAATTAAGGAGGAAGGTGACTTACGGTAACATGATCCACATGTCGGGGAGGAGTAAGAACAGAGTCACTGGATTCGGTAAAACTATCAATATCCATTGGAGGCAGAATCTGGAAGGAAGGAAAAGCAAAAGAAAAGAGTATAATGTTTGATGTTGGTATAATGTTTCATGCAGGTACCGCGCGAGGGGAGGGGCTGGCAGTGTATAGCCCTACCACTTTATCCCTTTTTCCATACTAGTCTCTTATATTTTCCAATCTTAGCCCCACCACTTTTCCCCATACTAGTCTCTTATATTTTCCAATCTTAGCCCCACCACTTTTCCCCATACTAGTTTCTTATATAGCCCCACCACTTTTTAGGTTGCTGCGCGGTCCATGTGATGTTGGTATACTAAAACATCTATTGTATTTATTATTCATTATCATTCATTTATTCCCACCTGCACTCCAAGATCAGCTCGTCTTGTTGTTTGACTTTTTCCTTTCTTTTTCTTGCGATTAGTTGATTCGTCTCCAGCCTCCTCATCACGAATAGTAATCACAGCAACGTTTGGCTTGCTAGGACTGCGCTTCTTACGGGGGACTGGAGAAGGTTGGGGTACTGAGTCGAGGTAGATTAAAACATATTAGCAAGTGACATATAGACCCCTTGCAGCGCGTCGGAATGCATCTCAATTTGGAGGACAAAACAATGGTTTCCAATTCTCAGGAGATTGAAATTCGTTTGTTTTGTCCTCCAAATTGAAGTGCTTTGACGTCACGTACAAGGGGTCTGTAGCTTGTATCGTGCACAGGGGAAGTGACCATAATATATTATAAAGAAAAGAATCATGTATACTGGTATTATTGTTATCAAACAAATAAAGAATGACATGATGCCTCACCTGTATCATGTACAGGGGAAGTGACTATGGTATATTATAAAGAAAAGAATCATGTATACTGGTATTATTGTTATCAAACAAATAATGAATGACATGATGCCTCACCTGTATCATGCACAGAGGTAGTTGCTGTTGTTAGTGGTAACCTAAGAGATTGGTCTGTTTTAGGTTTTCCAAGAGGTATCGCCATGGGTACCAAGTGACCTTCAACAGGTGCGTCAAGATGTACTCTCCCCTCCCCCGAAGGGGTGACATGTGACATATCCATATCGGGATGAAAGTAATAACGAAGGGGTTCATCTCTTTGATTGGGTTCATTTCTTCTTTGGATGGGTTTTGGGGATTCCTGGTGAACTGGCTTGGATTGGACTCGGGATCCAGCACCAAGTATTGCAGATGTAAGTGCAGCAGTCCTTGGGTTAACGGGAGATTGATAGTGCAGATAGGGTGCCTTGGATGTAATACGCTGAGGATGGTATGGCTGACGACCATATACACTAGTCAGGTAGGTCTGAGGTCGTGTAGATGGGGCAGGCTTAGGAATAGGTTTACTAACTGGTTTGGAAACTGGTTTGGAAACTGGTTTTGATTCAGCTTTTCCAGATGTTTTTATACGGACTGATGAGGTTTTGACAGTCGGCTACATCAAAAAAAAAGTCAGACTCTCATTACCATCATCAGCATCACCATCACCATCATCATCATTTGTATGGGTTGTATAGTATAATTATAGTAACTATAAAATCGCTAACCTTTGGTCTCTTTGTTGTGGTTTTAGGATCAGGAACATTTTCTTTGCCTGGCATCTTTCTTGGTTGTCTTTTATACAATGCTGTGCCTGGCTGATACTTTTTAGGCATCTTCTTGTCTTGGCTTGTGGCAACAACCTGTTCAGAATGGACTTCCCCTGATTTGCATTCAACTTCAATTTCTTTCTGATTTATAGAAACAAAAAACGATCATGAAGATTTTTTCTTCCCTATAGCAGATTGATTTGATGCTTGGGGTTTCAGAAAAAAAGTTTGGGAATTGCTTCATTATTCAATAGAAGTATGCATGGTAGTTAGTAAGCTAGTATTATAAGTCATAAAATAACTTTGATATTACGCGCGCTCTGATTGGTCAAAAAGCCATGTTTTATGAGAGCATAATACATGCTCACGTCATTTTCTCTCTGCTTCTTAAAAGCGCTAGTTATTTTATAAAAGCAATAAAAAAACAGTTTTCCGTGTATTATACTCTGATAAAGACACACGGAAAACTGTTTTTTATTCCTTAAGTAAAGACTCACCTTGACAGTCATGTTTATCTCTTTGATGATTCTGTCGACATCTTTTTTTATGCGTAATGTCTCAACTCTAGTAGAATGAAATACCGTGCATAATAAATGTAAGGGAAAAAACCAGTAGCTACGAGGATAGTACAAGATAAAGGCACCCTTTTGCATGTATCAAACTATCTAGAGCAGTATACATGTTGATTACTCACCCCTGTGCCTGTTGTATCATACTATCTACAGCAGCATACATGTGTTCTTCATCAGTCTGTCTCATTATGGCACTGAGATTGGATTCCAAGTTATTGCGTTTCATTTGCACATTCCTTAATATGTGTTCGGCATCAGTGTAATGCTCAACTACTGGTGCAGCTGAAAATTTGAGATAATTATGAATTAGAAAATATAATCATGGAATTGATTATTTATGATTATTTTAATAGAATTATTCTATATTAAACAACAAATATAATGAAATTATCAGCTAAATAGGGACATGAAAATTATGTTCCTGTGGGATACCTGTGTTATTTCATCCACAGGAAGCCCAACATCTGGGGGTATCTACAGTTCAATACTCTTATTACCTGCCAGTTTATCCAACACTACTTTCTCAGCTGGTCTTGAAGTTTCCGACAAAGACTGAAATATTAATTTTATTAAAATTTCAAATTAATGTTTGTAATTTTTCCTTGTGTCTGTTTATCTGTCTGCCTGTATATATGTTGATCATTGTCGATGTTGTTTGTGTATATGTATGCTTTTGTGTCTCTCATTTGTCCATGTGTTTGTCTGTCTCTGTGTATATAGATGTCTGTCATTTGTCCACATGTCCTTGTGTCTGTCTTTCAGCACATGTTTTTGACATTTTTTATCCACTAGTCCCTGTGTCTGTCTGACTAACATGTCTGTCATTTGTTGTCTTTGTGTTGTCTTTGTGTTGGTTTGCTTGTATATGTATAGGTGTCTGTCATTTGTCGACATGTCCTGGTGTCTGTCTTTCAGCACATGTTTTTGACATTTTTTTATCCACTAGTCCCTGTGTCTGTCTGTCTCTCTGACGTGTCTGTCATTTGTTATCTTTGTGTTGGTTTGCTTGTATATGTATAGATGTCTGTCATTTGTCCACATGTCCTTGTGTCTGTCTTTTACCACATGTTTTTGACATTTTTTATCTACTAGTCCCTGTGTCTGTCTGTCTGTCTGTCTGTCTGTCTGTCTGTCTGTCTGTCTGTCTGTCTGTCTGACATATGTCTGTCATTTGTTATCTTTGTGTTGGTTTGCTTGTATATGTATAGATGTCTGTCATTTATCCATATGTCTACAGATCTATCCATACAGCTGTTAACTTTTGTTTGTAATATTGTTTTTGTAAATCTGTTTCTCTGCATGACATATGCCTGATTATGATAAACTGACTGCCATCAATCATACTTACCAGATAAGCATCCAGTGGTGAGGGGCCTTGGTTTACTTGAGAGAAACTTTGTTCAATTTCCTTTATAAAAAATACATAATCACAGATATCAAGAAGCATAAAATGATAGCATTTTATATTATGATGGAAATAGTCCCCTTCATATTTAACTGTGCCATCTTGAATAGTAGCCGTGCCTTTGGGCATTCATGCGAGACAATGATAAAGACATAAATAACTGTCCAAGGTGTTAAAAAAGGTCTCTATCATTGCAAGCTTACCATTTGTCTCGCTTTGATGCAAAGGCAGGGCTACCTTTCAAAATGGTGCAGGAGACAGTGAAGAGGACTATAACAGAACTCTTCACTGGTCATTGATGTATTTAAAAGGAACTATACTTGTACTTGTACATGAGTTAAAATTAAAATGAGTTAAAAACCAATACCAGGACTAGAAAGAGCACCTTCACTTAGGTGTTATATCTGCTGAGAAAACATTTTTGAAAATTGACAAATTTACAGATGTTTGTATGGTTGGGTATACGCTTTACCCCCAGCTATGCAAACATCTGTAAATTTGTCAATTTTCAAAAAAAGTTTTCTCGGCTGATATTACACCTGACATAATGAATCTTTGTAGGGTTACTAAAGTAAAGGTGCTCTTTCTAGTCCTGGTATTGGTTTTTAATCTTAACTCATTTGAATTTTCAGCTGTCATTTTGGAAAAAGGTCTATTCAAAAGCTCTGGCAATAAGAACTTTTGTTCCAAAAATGTGCCACCAGGTATGAAAATACAATTAAAGACAAAGAATCATATTCCCAGATGTTTTGAATTGGGTGGAAATGTACATAGCAACGCGTTGGCCAATTAGGCCAGTGATAAGGAGGAGGAGGAGGAGGAGGAGGAGGAGGAGGAGGATGAGGAGGAGAATGAGGAAGAGGATGAGGAGGAGAATGAGGAGGAGGATGAGGAGGAGGATGAGGAGGAGGATGAGGAGGAGGAGGAGAATGAGGAGGAGGATGAGGAGGAGGATAAGGAGGAGGATAAGGAGGAGGAGGAGGAGGAGGAGGAGGAGGAGGAGGAGGAGGAGGAGGAGGAGGAGGAGGAGGAGGAGGAGGAGGAGGAGGAGGAGGAGGAGGAGGAGGAGGAGGAGGAGGAGGAGGATAACGGCTATGATCATGTAGAGAGAAAAATAAATATATACTTACATCTCTGATTTTCTTCAAGCTGAGGTTATCCTTAATTTTCTCAGTTTCCTGTTAATAATCAAAATTACAAGAATTTTTAATTTAGGATCTTTTACACCCATCCACAATGTTAAGCAAAGCTATCCTATGATATAACTCACATCACACATAAAAATAACAAGGCCAGGGATATATACACAAGTGCCAAATATAGTAATTTTCTTTAATTTTCGATTTGAAAGTCATTAAGGGTAGTAAATTCATGTCCAAGTAGCAATAGAACAACAATTATAGAAGACAATTACAAAACAATAAACAACAATGTATTGTATTTCACTTGGACATGAATTCATAACCTCATGCTACAAAAAATTGATGTCATTGCTAATCACCACCGCAAGTACAGCAATGGTGCAGTTCAATGGGGTTGAACTGCAAGCATGAGAAGGCGCCTCTGGCAGCTCTTATACAGTCCATGTATGACCCTGAAGCACAGCTCTAACCAGTTTGAATTATTTAGGGTCGTTTTGTAGGAGGGAGGAAAAAATAAAAAGAAAAATTATAAAAAAGATGATCTTTGAAAACAATTGAAAACCTAATTACTTTAACTTAGCACTATTTAATAGTACTTTTCCATAATTATTCTTTGTTGCAAACTAATAATTCTAAATTACCATCATCACACTTTTCAAGTCCTTCTTTATCCTGCTCAAGTCATCTACAACTTCTCTTGTATCAGATGGCTGAAGTTTGTCTTTTTCTTGAACAACATTTTCCCTGAAAACAAAATTATTTAATTCTCTTTTCTTTGTTTCTTTTTTATTATGAGGGAAAGGTTAGGCACCTAAGCCAAAGAAATACTCTTCCTGCAAGGTATAGTAAGTAGTGTTCTAAATTGAAATACTTAATATTCTTAATATATAGAAAGTAAATACTATGTAACTTGAATTGGGCATGTTTTCCCATTTCAGTCCTGTGTCATTCTCTTGAAAATAACATTTTTGTTTGAATTACAATAATTGTTGCATCTATATTCATGTGTCTTCTCATGCACAATGGTTATAAACAAAGAAATAGTTATCAGAGGAATATGAGATGTGGTTTGAAATGGGAAAACACTACTCCCAAGTTAAAAAGGGCTGTTAGCTTACAAAAGTGGTTGTGACATTTAATAGAACAAAAGTGCTATGTGCTACATCAAATAGTTCTAATTCTGTGAGTACAACTAAATATAACAGAATTTTAGAAATGGAATATAGAGCTATTGAGCACCAGCCAGCTTATCAAGGTGGATGGTGTTTGGTTCAAGTCATTGGTCTTAAAATATAACATAATTCTTGGCTATGATACTTGTTTGCTAAGCCTTATAATGTTCCAGGCAATATTATAATAATTGGATCTAGTCATCATGTCAATCTTTTAGCTTTAAATTTATTCATTTTTGTTGTAAGTAATTGTTCATTATTAAAGCTTTACTACATCTGCTGACATAATGTGGTTAGAGTTTAGAGTTTAGAGTACCAATCATTAAATCTGTTCAGATTTTCTCTGTTGGACGGCGTGGACTTCCATTACCTATTTACCTTCTTATATAGCGTTTTTGTTTCTTTTGTTTTTTGTTTTAAATTATCATATTTTGAATTTACTGTAAATATTTTAATTTTAATATTAATCATATATTTTTTGTTTCTATTTATTGTGTAAGTGTAGTAACAGGGCTCCTTTTGATGGCAGTGGCATATTATAGCCACTGAATGGACTACCCTGTTTTTATTTTTATTTAAGTTTAAATAAAGGTTTCTATCTATCTATCTAAATAGGTTATGAGGAATTGCTTTTAATATTGCATCAATTAAGACAAATTATATAAGAAAACTCTTGTGGCATGAAAGAAAAAGAAATACATGACATGCATAATGTTGATCGTCATAAACGGAAGATGAACTCAGACTCAAAAACACATTTATTTAAGATAAAACTTTACATGAAAGACAGCAGTGTGATACAGATAAAGAGAATAACAAAGTAGTTAGTCTCTAGTCACTTGATAATAAATAACTGAAGGCTAATGATCACCGCCTGACAGTTTGTACAAACACAACCTACATGAACTATAGAACTAAAGATATGTTTATACACCTAATTGCAAGAACGTCGTCAAATGAAATTAGAAAAATACTAAAATATCAAATAAGAATTATCTTGAGCAAATAAAATGAAAAATTTCTTGCTAACATTCATAATCTTGATTAGAAAAAACCTACTAATGGTCTATCACCAATCGAGCCCTGTGATTGGCTGAGCTACTAGGGGTCTATTAGTGATAGACCTCTAGTAGCGAAAAGTGCTGGTTTTGAAAGCCAAAAAATATATATTTAAAGCAAAATCCAAAACTTTTTGCATCCTTTTATTGGACCGATTAGTAGGTTTTTACTAAAACAATTAGTCCTCTCGCCCTCATGGCCTACGAGTCAATAGCCCATTCGGCCTTCGGCCTCATGGGCTATTGACTCGTAGACCATTCGGACTCGAGGACTAATTGTTAAATGGCCTTACATTGTTAATTGTTCAGGGGAGCTTTTATCTTACAGCAGAGTATAGACCTAATCAGCTAACGCATTGCTACATACGTTTCCACCCAATTAAAATCCTCTAGGAATAAGATTCTTTGTCTGTCGTATTTTGATATCACATGGAATGTTTTTCAAACAAAATTTCTTATACCCAGAGGTTTTGAATTGAGTGGAAACGTACATAGCAATGGGTTAGCCGATTAGGTCTATTGGAAGAAGAATACAAACTGCAAGAATAAAGTTTACAACACTAATTTATTCCTAGTTTGCACTACTTAGCACTTTTCTTTTTTAAATGACAACCTTCTTGTAATTAAGTATAGATATCAACACTAACCACTAGTCCTATCATAATAAAGTTATTCACACAGTGCTGTGATAATAACAAGTGCATACATACATATATATATATATTAAATATATATGTATATACTCTGTGAAATAGGATGATAGATTATGACTGTAGCGTAGAATTATCATGAAAAAGTTGATACAACAGACTATAAACACAAGTCTCATCCTTTAGAATACAAAAAGTACATTAAGTACCCTGTGCTACAGTACCAACAACAAAACACAACTATGTATTTTCATGGATTAAAAGTTCAAATCTCATTTACAACTTGCATTTCAAGCCAAACAGGCACTTGAGATGGATTAACAACACATTGATTGATTTTCAGCCTAAAGGCTGTTTGTGTAATAACATTGGTCTTAATATTAGGCCCAATTTAGACGTAAAAGTTCACATGCGCTAAATCTAATACAAATAAACAAAACCTATTTTTTGACTTCCTTTGCATTAGATTCGGCACATGTGAAATTCGACGTCTAAACCAGGTTTCAGAGCGATTTTACTTAGCCAGTGAAAAAATAGTAAATATAATATGTAATAGCAGACACTAATTCCATTGTTTTCTTTTGTTTTACTTTGCCTATTACTTACTAATAATACAACTTTGGTTCACGGGTTAAGTAAAATCACTCTACCATTTGTCCATTAGTTTTTGGCGTACATTGTTTTCAAACCATACACTTAATAACACTCTTTTAACATTAAGGAGTTCAAAACTCAAACTCTTAAAATCATAACTCTTTTTCATATACCAAACGATAGAAAATGAGCTAACTATATCTATATGCAGGTATTTTATCCTTTCTATGCCAACTCCTAAATTCCTATTATTGCTTTTAAGTAAAAATGCTTGAAATTACAGCTTTGCTGTGGTTCTATATTAAAAACACCTGGACTTCTTTTCATATTTTTCAAAAACTAATTTGTAATAAACTCATTCAATAGTAAGGCCAGATGATATACAGCACATTTTTTATGAACCCCAAATTTGTCATGCAGTTAAGATTGGTTGCTACGTCATGGCTAGCCAGGGATCAATACTGCACGATATCAACACAACAGAGAATAATTATCCCTCACCGAGTGAAACATATTCCAATGAGGCTCCCAAGTGTATGAAGTGTGAACATCAAGGTTCTCACAAATTTAGGTTTATAAATCCAGAATATTTTTGACAGCTTTGTAAACTAGACTAAAAATAATTATTTAAACTAAAAGATGAGTTTGCTACATGTCACTAGCTTTAATCAGGAAGTTCTTGACTCTATTGTCAATTCTCTTTTTCTTTTTTAACTGTGAACTCTGTTCCTAATATAGTAGCTATTTCACCCTGCATGAAAGCCCATGGTAAGTTGCTTCCCTGTAGTGGACATCTCTCTCCACTTGGGCAAAACACTTCTGATCCTGCTCCCTGCTTTTTGATGCTGTCCCTTGAGCATGGAAAACAGAATTTGTGATGCCCAATGGAAGGACACTGTACGAAATGGGTATCTTCAAGCTTGTCATGGCATAAACTGCATCTTAAGACATTTGTTCCAGATCCTGGGTTTCTGTCTTTTCCTTCACTTTCGGGACCACCACTTTGGGTTTCTGCGGTTTTGGAGAGTGGCCCATTTGGGAGTCTTGGAGACCGACAGCTTGGTGAAACACAACCAGCAGTACTAGCAGGTGTTGCTTGAATGCCGAGGGCAGATCTACAATCCATGCCAACAACAGATCCATCAAGCCTTCCAGGGACAGCATTGATAGGAGACTTGGTTTGAGAATGGAGTAGACTATCATTGACAGGTAATGGAATTATATTACCTTTAGTAACAGGTGTTGAAACCATTGGCAGTACAGATGCCGATGGTATACTACTGACTGGCGTTCCAGGAAATACTGCTCCACTGGCTGCCAGCTTGTTATATTCAGCTGGAGAATGGACCCAGCCTGCAACTGGATGCATCATGTCATCCTTGGTGAAGCGTCCCATCATTCCTGGCCTCACTGGTTCATACTCTTCAATATCTGTGCCTTTTCTTTTACGACCATACACAGCTCCAGGTCTGGGATTAAAGCTCAAGTTTACAGCTGGTATCGGAGGATCATCTTGTTCAAACTGTCGCAGAGGTAACAGGTCCTGCATGACAGGTTCCTTGAATGATCGCACTGATTCTAAAAGCAATTCCCCTAGTATTCTCCATTCTCCTTTGGAACGATCCTTCTCATATTCTATGTACTTAAATCCTGACGAGACCCCTCTACCATACTCTTTTGATGAATCAATATGCATCTGCTTTGCCAATCTAGATGCATTTTGAAATACACAGCCAGAACCACGAGGATATTCCACCAACAACTTCAGTTCAAGTTCCTGGCCAAGTTTGCTACTGATATCGAATGCGAAAACTCTACCTACTAAGTTGTGGTCCTTCTTGAAACGTATATCAAATGGCACTGTTCTGTTTAGAATATTAATAGTTTCATGAGCTATATATTCTTGTCTTGGGACTTCTAATGCAAGATGAGGTTGTCCTAAAGGTGGGGCAATCAATTGGCCTTGGTGATTTCGAACCGCACTTCCGTTTAACATGCTGTGACGTGTTTCCTCATAGAAATTCGCTCTCCTTTCCCCCTCTCTACCACCGATATTCCCCATCGCTCGATTACCGCCAGCTTTTGAACCGTTGGCTGTTTCAGGAGAGCTTATTTTGGGGTAAGGACCGCTCGCATTTTGATACGAAGTAGGGTCTACTCCATCTTCAGCGAGTTTGGGAACATTTTGATATTTACCCAACATCCTTCTATGCTCAGCTGACACAGGAAAGTTTGGACCGCCATTATTTGATGGTCCGTGAGAAGGAGGAGGACTTGGAGTTGAAGAGACCGACGAACCAGTTGAATTCAATCTTTCGTTCTTCAAATTTCGTGAACGATTTCCTTCAGCTTTCTCCCAATTTCTTCTTAAAATGCGGACGTATTGAATTATCTCTTCGATCCTGTCTGCTCCTTCATAATTACAACATCCACGGCAAATTGGTTCGGAGAAATCATGTAAGACGGCCCAAGGTGAATGTGGCAAATCGCAGAGAAAGCATTGCTGCCGCTGAAATCGAGCGGCCATTTTTACATGGGCAATATTTTTTCAGTCCAAACCGCTACTAGTTTATGAAGAAAGTTATGATTTCCTTATTACAGAACTCATCGAGCTTGACTGTTCGTATTATGTTTCCTTTCTTAGCGTAGAGAAAATTCTATTCCGTCCATTAATTCCAAGCATTTGAAGATGTGTATTTGTAGACAACTAGAACGATTCCAGTGGCTTGAATTCGAGCCTTGTTCAGTTGAATGTTTTCAATGAACCACGAACAGAACAACACGAAAAGTACCCACGTCGAAGAGACTAGAATATGAGCCTCACTTGGAGCTAAAACAATTCACAACCGGAATAAATATGAGCTCTCCAAAGTTTGGATGACGCGGAAACGTGATCTGCTCGCCCCGAGCGCTAAAATGAGTCTAAATTTAGTTCCCGGTTGAAAATTACCATAACTCGTTTGTCAGACGACGTCAAAACAATAGATGAAATCACACAAGATACCTATGACGTCATACGGCCTTGTTATGTACCTAAACCTAGGGTCACATTACGAAAGACGCGTCGAATTTTTTAGCCAGTATTGGAGCGTTATTGAATGACACATACACCTCACTGAATAGAGAAAATAAATAATAGCTGTTTAGGTCTAATAAAGATTTCTAAATAATCAAAGTGTCTGTGGTATAAAAATTTGATGATCAACACGGCATGTCACGTGATAGAGACATTTGCATAACTGGCGCGTTACTAAAATAACAAATGCACAAAGATAAAGAGTCTATGTCAATATTCCAGCGTTTTTACGTCGCTTAGCAATAAGGTACGAAATTGGAGAGATTGATGGAAAAACAAAGACTCTTTGGTCAATGTAACTTAATCTCTTGTATTCTTTCAACAGTTTGTACGACAAAGAAAATCCGGTAATCGATGTCCGATATGAAGGGCGGGAGTCCACTTTCGATCTTTCTAATTATTCACGGAATGTCTTGGGAAAAGGTGACGTCAATGACGTCATATTACATCGAATACCGATTTAGAATACACAAAAGAAAGATCAAACCGGAGGGTTATTTTTCTTTATTTAAATCAAATAAATCGACTTTCTTTTTCCAAGGATACAAAAAATATTAATAATAATAAATAAAAAAATAGCACTAGATCATGAAATATCGAAAAAAGAGTGAATTTTATCGAAGTACGAAATGGAAATAGATGTGTTTTTATAGCCAGGAAATTAAAGCCAGCGACAGCATTTCTCTAACTTTTTTCGCCATAAGAATTAAAATAAGAGCAGTTCGTTTGTCAAAAAATGATTGAGTTGTATTGTGGGTCACACAAGCTAAAGGTTGTCCAGCATACTAGTTGTATTAACTGATTTATCAGTATCATGGCCATATGCTCATTTTCAATTGTACGAAATCGATTTATTCATTTCCTTCCTTATTTTGCTAAATGCCACGGAAATTGCCGTCTCGCAAACAACGAGTGATGCTCTCTTGAAATATGTTGTTCTCATGATTTGACCGTGGTATTGAATCTCGAGACGAAAGGTCATCAGATACTAACTAGCTCTGTTTACATCACAGTAAGATTAGTCAAAAAGTCACGTCTGAGTCCCTTTTCGCTTGATGGACAAAATGCTTAGCGATGTATGACAAGAGCCAACTACAAAAGCCAAAGAAATCGGAACATCAAAGGGTATTATCAACAGCGTTGCCCATGACCTTTGGAAAGGCTGGAACGCCTGTGGGAGACCCTCGATGCCAGAAAAAATTAATCAGTTATTAAATTCTTATACCCACAAATTTTCATTAGTTTGGGGTTGGAAAATCGACAGAATTTTTCTTGAATACAATTTTTTTAAAGGCAAGCCGGTAAGACTAATACTTTTACAGTACTAAAATGACACTTAGTATCGACTGGTTCCAGAGTCCAACCAAACCACACCTTATCTCTGGGCGCGGTTATTTGTGTCTTCCTTTACGGAAACTGGCATCATAAACCGCTTCTCTTCCCTCATCACAAGGAAATAAAAAAAAAGTGTTTAGATAATAGATGGCCGCTGTAAGGTTCTGAAACAGTATGACGTCAAGCGCGCCATTCATTTTTCCCGTCAATATTCCAGTTGTGCCACAGTGAAGGGCTTCTGTTAACTGAGTCAGTATATGGTCACAGACGACCTCGTATAAGCTAAGCATTACAACAATGCTGACTTACAGGAAGAATAATTTGATTAATATTTGATGGATATTGAAAAACACTATAAGCTATCGAGTGTGATGGACTACTGGAAGTGTTTGATATTCAAGAGAAAGTGACTGCAATGGAAGTAGTTGAGTGGTATATGGACTTAAAAACCCGAATTAAGCCCAGTATCATAGTTGAATGTCCTACGCAATAGCCCTTAATCATTTTGATGGTTTGTTTTGGCTGAAGGCCATATTTCTTTAGCAAGAGGAAGTTCTAGTACCTTTGCTTCGTAAGTACCTGACGAGACAACCCCTTTCCTTTCTGCCCGGAATAGCAACTTACAATAACATCAAATAAAAGTCCTAATAAAAAATCGAAAAAGTAAAAGTGCATAAATCACCATATTCCTTAGAAACGAGTTAAAGTAATATCGCACAAACACCTGGAGAGGAAAACACTTGAAATGTAATCGACGAGATAAAGTATAGATATAGCCTTCCTGAATAGCCAGACGATAACATCTTGCATTTCAGATAACCATCGTATAGTTCTGTGTTTCTTTGTACTCGAATCATGGCTTAATAGTTCGTTGAGTTTCAACTATTCTATTTTGATCTTCAATGATTAATCGATCTAAGGCCATCAGAGAAGGTTCTAGAAGTTGGCTTAGTTCATCACTATGGTAATATACACTACACGTAATGGTCCAGTTATGGTCAAGACTTTTGACTTTAAACAATAAAAGACGAGTAGTGCTTCCTGTGCGGCACTTCCTTTTTTAACTACAGCATAATCAAGCTCATGACTACTTATACCTTAAGTAATACAAATTGTGGTTTATGCCCTTTATGATATTTATTCCCTAACAAACGAAGTTCTGCACTTGCTAACAGTATATGGGGTTATCAACAGACTGTAACAATCACTCATCTTCATAATAATACAAAATAATCAATGATCATAGATGCATGCCTTCTGGCATGGTTGAAAGGGTAGAGTTGTTCGAAACAAGTCTAGCAGAACTGATAACATAGCCTTGCAGATGGAACAGAACGTGTCTAACCTTGACCCGCAGAGACAATCAAACATTACACAGCGCTCGTTCTTGGAAAAATTCCACGCCGGGTCAATCGAACTTATATTATGTCAACTATTCCGCATCCACTGTTATTAAATGTGCGCTTTTGTGCTTCCTTCCATTGACTGCTTCTCATTTACTCATAAAAAGCCAGTTTTCGCGTTTATTGATTATTACATTCTTGTTTGTAGTATATTTTGAATTAGTTAGACTATACAACTATCCTTGACGCGCCATTTTGCTATTTCTATCAATAGTTGGAACGCTAGCTATGTCAAGCGGAATGATCATCATGTGATGATTGGAATACGACACATCCGTAAAGAGATGGGCGTCGGACGTGCTCAATAGTCATGCAAACAAAGATCCAATGTTACAACAGTATCCATTACAAATGTGTTAACACGTTTGGAAATCTTAGAAAAGTACAGGTCAGGATCTCGAGGGACGAGGCTACAAAAACATCGCTTTAAATCCAATCATTTCTTTATAGCTGTTTATAATCAGGTGACCTGCATCGAGCATTGGCAGATAACAAGGAATAAATTTGGTCCAAGAAATAGTGATTATTATAAACAAATGTTACTGGGTGACATTTGAGCCCGCCACGGGCTATCAATTACAGGGTGGTGTCCCTTCAAATGTTACGTTGTTTTGATATAAGAGAAACGGGTAGCTATTTTTATCAGGTTTACCATATAGTGTAGAGGATAAAGAAAGGTTAGGCGAGAAAAAAGTGGTTAAATATGTCCGGTTTGAAGCCATGGAGGAGGCATGCGTCTTTGTCTAAACGTTCAAAACAGTATTCAGACTCTGACGTCCAGTGACCCGGTTACCTTATCCACGTGGTGGAATATCACTTGCATGTTGATCGGCCTCAGCGTTACATCATCATGAACGTATTAATAATATACAGACAATCAAGAAGTACAAGAATATACAATCAAACTCTACTTTGTACAGTACTTATAAGAAGTACAATATTACTTATGGGTGGCTATGCTGCTATAACGCTGCCATTCAATCATCTTGGGGTCGTTGTTTTGATGCTTGGCTGAACCAGATGTGTGAGCTGAGGGTTTATTTGATGTGTTGTCCTCTCCAACGCCACAAGGGTTTTTCTCCTGGTTCGATTTCCGGTTTTGCTCCCTCCATAAAAATCAAAGCGTGAGTTGAATGGTGAACGCAAGTGAACGCATAGAATATTCAATGTAGTGGATGTGTGGGCGCGTGCAAGTGAAAATAGGCCAAATTAGAAATGAGTTTTTATACTAAATTTCTCACCCGATATAAAAAAGGTATTTATAAAAAATAATGACGGGATGTTCCTACGCATTTTACAATCTTTATAGGATGACATTACCGGCTGCTATACTCTGGCTGCCTCTTACGATTCATTACTGACGTCTCAATAAAAGTGACCGTCATACACAAACTACACGTCAGCTGTGCAGAGGGAGTAACACATTACACTCATTTTCATAACGTGACCCACAGACGAATGGCTGCTATTTGATTCATCTGGGTTTTTGGGTTTCGTCAATCAAATTTTCAACGGTTTGAGCTTGTAAATTTTTGATCAACGATGGCAGCCAAAAACCCAGACGTCTTGGACTGTGTTGGTCGCGTATGGAAATGGTGTAACCAACCACCCAACGCGCCTAACGATGATCGAAAGTTCTTTAACAAGGAAATGATGGAAGGAAAGCAAAAAATCCAAACAAAACGAGATGGAAGTTTTTAAAAACAATCCTATACGAACCAAGTTTGTTCTTGTTTCAAATTCCTTGATCCTTAAATTGAGGTTTCTTTTTTCTTTGTCATTTCAAGTACGATATTAAAAAAGAAATGGAAAAAAGTACGCAGGAGATAAAGAAGAATGATAAGTAGAACTGTAAGAGTAAAGAAGAGGAATTTAGGATGTATCGGTGTTTCTTCAGCTACTTCTCCTAAACCAACGCCCAATCCATGCTGATCAAACGGTCCGGGCTAGGGATAGTGTTTCTGGTGCGGCTCGCAAGAAAGGTTAAACACGTCACTTATCGTTTTGATAGCCGTGAAAATAGCCAACAATTTCATCATGTTCCATTCTTGTGATATCCAATAAATGTCAGAAATACCGTTAAGGTACGACACGAGAACAAGCTGTCTGCACGTAACATGATTGAGTACACCAAGAGTACGCGTGCGCAAACACATCTGAGAACCGGAGATGGAAACGCAGCTGATGATACATAGGCTGACTTCCAGAAATTATCATCTGAATATGATATCTGTAATGCATCAAGGAACGATCGAATGCACTAAATGATGGCCCACTGAATATTGCAAAAGGAATCAGTACGCCGGGAGAGAATAAGAAATAATGGGAGTCAGTCACGTAGGCCTATTTTAGATGTCAAGGTTACAGTGAATAATAAATTACACCAGTATCTGTCTTTATCGCTTAATAAAGCTGACGCACCACGATTTTGATACAGTATTGTACGTTTTAGAAAGAAAAAAAATTGAACGTTGAATACGGCTTTAAAAACCATTGTGAATTGTTTACTTTTGTGTAGGTGCTAAAAAACGTCATCGGGGTTAAGGTTTTTTTTTTTTTAATATGGGCAAAAATAATCAAAATATCAAATGAATGATTGTGAAAAATACTTCATTCAAGACTGAAATAATGCGAAAAAACCTCGTTTTAAATGTTGTATTATTTATCTTAGAATAAACTAGAAAATAAACAAATATCAAAATGCAAATTAGGTAAGTCGCTATAGACAGCGTGGGCGAAACACCTTTAGAGCTATCAATCAGTTTCGGGGAGAAAACGAAAAAAAAAAAAAAGAAAGAAAGAAAAAAAAAAGATAAATATCTTAAGATGTTCATTTAAAACAAGTATCATAAAGAATCGTCTTGTCTATCTACTAGAAACTACTAGAGGGTTTTACACAACAACACGGCCGTTCAAGTGGAAAGTTTTTTTTTATCTTATAAGATTGAAATATCACAAGATATCGGTCTTTCTTTGATAGCAACGAACCATGGATGCTTTGGAAGTAGTTACGATAAGAAACTATGCTAGATACATGAGTGGGATAGAATAATCATCTAGAAAAATCCTGTCGAATCAGTGAAAACGACTACCACTGTTTTAGATGAATATTGTATGTAATCCCTTACTGTGTACTGACGTCATTAACCAAACTGAAATATAGCATTCCCACCCCCCCCCCCCCCCCCGCACAAACCCCCCAAACCAAAAATTCCCGAATCTGATTTAGCAACACCCCGTGAACTCATCATTTTCATTAAAAATATATATATGATCGTCATTAATTCGGCACGTTATAAAATTAATTATACTCCAAAATATTTTCATATTTCAGTGAGAATAATCTAATTTTTTCAGGCAACTTGGTTATAAGGATAGGCAGTCAACTTCTAGCACCCTGTTGCAATTCACAGATGAATTATTGAACGCTATGAATCAGGGGAAAGTACACCAGTGTTTTTTCAGGCATTCCATGTACTGGCCTTTTCTGACCATCAAACATCATCAGACCACAATGCATCAGGTTCGCTATCTCAGAAAAGATTTATTGAATGACTAATCATTGTTCGAGTGGACAAGTGTATGTACAGTATGTGTCGACTTGAGCAGCCTGCCATGCTTCAAATCCTATCCTATTCAGCATAATGTTGTTGTTATTTACTAATAGATCTACATGTACCAAAAGTTCAATTGGTGTACCACAGAGTAGTGTGCTAGGGCCTTTACTGTTCCATTATATTAATAACATGCACATTTGCAGACAACACAGGAGTGTTACTATAAATCATCACAATCATCATGATCATGAATATCATGATCATGATCGTGATCATCATCAACATCATCACCACCACCACCATCATCATCATCCTCATCATCATCAACATCATCACCATCATCATCATCATCATCATCAAGAAGATGATTTTTACAAAAAAAAATTTTTCGTAAAAAAAGAAAAAAAAATTATTGTTATCATTATTGTAATTTTTAGGAGATTCATATTGTATTTTTAATAGTCCTCTATTCAATATCCAAAATGGAAAGCAAATTTTAGAACACTAAGTTCAGCACTTACCTTTGTGGGCGAAAGGTCTGAAAATGAGGGTTGGGCTTATTCATTACGAGATGCTTGGGATGGGACTGTCTTTCAGCAAAACCTTTGGAAGAAAATACAAAGATCATGATAATCCCCAAAACAATACTTTAACCCTTAACCCCAGAACTATTTTTTACTTTGACAGTGTGTGAAAACCTACAGATCCCTTGAAAAACCCTTCAAATTTGATGCTTAAATAACCTTTTAAGTAATCTAAGTCCTTGACAGGTCAAATTGGAATTTAGCATGTTAGGTTTAGTGGAGGAAGAAAACCAGAGAACCTGGAGAAAAACTCTTGAATCAATTGGGAATTGGGAGCTGGCCAACAAACTCTACTCACATGCAATGCCAAGTAATATGATTCAAATCCGGGGCATCAGAAGTGAGTGGAGCTAGAGTGGGCTTGTGCTGTCATATTTGCAACAGAAAGGACTAAAAACATGCCAAGTTGAAATAATTGAGAGAGTTTGAAAATTAATTGGGTGGCCACAGTTAGGCGCATTGCACTGTAAATAGTTCTAAATAATTCAACACTGACTATGACCTACTGTTATATGGTTGTGACTGTCTCAAAGCAGGATATTCATCGAAATGCACCCTTTTTTCTCTTGGTTGTTCAGAATACCGGAGTTCTTTAGCATGTGATCTTAGTAAGCTATCACGAGACATTGGAAGAGGAGGTCTTTTCCTAGGCAGAGGGGTCTGTAATGGAGAATCACTAGACAAGAGGGAAGAGTCTTGTGGAGAGGTTTGAGTCCTTGTATTCTTTACCAGCTTAAATTTTGATAAGGAATCTATGAAAACGAAAATTAAACAGATTTGAAGAAATAAAATTAAAAGTTAGAAAATTTTTTTTTAATGTGCACCCATGCTGTGCGCAGTTATAAAGCATGTGGGGGTGTGCAAATATGAGAGAAGTGTTAGCACAAGCATGACCTACTTTTCAAGTGTTCTGCCAGTAATCCTCAAGTGATTTATATAAACTGCACACAGCACAGCAAGCATGTTTTTTATTTCTTTCATAATACAAATTACTATAATGGTTATTTTGGATAGGAATGATGCAACTGAAAGTGAGCATGCATGCTGTGTGCTCTCACAAAGCATGTGCTCCCAACCAATGCAAGATTTATAACAGATATTTCTGTTATACCAAAAGTTATTACCAAAAGTTATTACCACCTTAAAAATAATTTCAATGAATATAAGATGGATGATATGTTACCTTTTGTGGTACTAGTAGTCTGAGTTTGAGCAGCTCTTGGGGCAAAATGGTTGGCTGCTGGAACATAGGGTACTGGTGGTCTTTGATCATCCATTGTTGTTGGGAGTGGTTGACTGGGATGTCTCTCGTAAGTTGTCACAGGGCCAGATGTAGCAGATGAAGACACACAGAATACAGGAGAAGATGTTACTAATGCAGTTGGTTGTGAATATGGAACATTAGATGGGTGAGCCTTAGAGGGATATCTTGGTTGTACAGTTGATTGTGAGTTCTGAAAGAAACAACACTGAAAATATTAGCAATACCCTGGGCTTAAAAGGCTATTTATCCCTCATCCAGGCATTGCAGTCAGTGATGGTCTAAAAAAATATTGTAAACACCAACGTTTTAGTTTACATTCCTTTCTCCATGTGTTGGCATCCATTGGATAATTTACTTCCCCACAATAATAGTCCAAAGGATGCTGACCCATGGAGAAAGGAATGTAGACTAAAATGCTGGTGTTTACATTTTTTAGACCGTCACGTGATCAAAAAACCATCCCTGCAGGCTTGAAATGTTAACGGTGTGATTGAAACTCTACCTGTTTTGATAGTATTAGCAGAATAACTACTGGTACCCTAAACAAGAATCTCTGATGCTATGACAAATACGGACTGACAATTTATGACTAATGTGATATCAGTCAAGTACGAACCTGTGAATCAAGGATTTGTTTTTGAACCTCTTCTAACTTTTTGAGTCTTGCATCCAGCTGTTCCTGAAGCCTATGCTCTTGTTCAACAACCTTATGATGTTCAAGTTTGGCTTGTTGCTCATGCAATACATTAAGAGAACTAACTAAAGCTGATATCTGTGACTCTAGCCCATGCTGGATCTAAGACATTGGAAAATATCTCATTTTAATATGTTGGGATACTGTAAGAAAGAAAGAAAGAAAGAAAGAAAGAAAGAAAGAAAGAAAGAAAGAAAGAAAGAAAGAAAGAAAGAAAGAAAGAAAGAAAGAAAGAAAGAAAGAAAGAAAGAAAGAAAGAAAGAAAGAAAGAAAGAAAGAAAGGAAGGAAGAAAGAAAGGAAGAAAGAAAGAAAAGAAACAAAATAATATTTATGAAGAGTTCTTTAGACATTTTCTTGAATTAGCAAGAAAAATTTTTATCTATCTGACAGATCTAATATATAAACAAATCTGTACATCATTAATGGAATCTTTTGTAAAAGTAAATGAAAATGCCGAATAAAATGTGAAACAAGAAATATACCTGTAAAAACGGCGCTGTGGCAGCAGATGCAGCAGCAGCTGCAATAGCTGCAGCACTAACAACAGGATCTTGGCTTGTAGTGTCAGGTTTTAAACTGGGTGCATTTCCTTCCTTTGTTGGTATGACTGTTGGATGTACCAACCGCTTCACTGGAGCACTCTTCCTGTCTTTTCTGTATAGGGAATGAAAGACAAACTGTAAACAACCTAGGTGAAAGTTTAAAGGAAAGTCAGAGAAATTTGCTGTAAGTTGTACCTTTTCAAAAACTCCTCTTTCAAAAGTCTTTCTCGCTCACTTAATGAGAAGGATTTGGATTTTGTGGAATCTGAAAAAAAAATAAAAAATACTGTAGAATAATACAAAACTCAAACTTAATGCTCTCAGCACCAGGAGGTGCATAAAGACATGGGGGGGGGGGGGGGGGGGACACACAGTGCAACATTACACACAATATTGCAGGCAATGTTGCTGAAATAGGATAATTTTGTTTTCTACTTCAGTAACATTGCATGGTGTGACTTGGCTCGCAACATCAATTGACATTTTATTTCCAGTATAGTTCAAGGCTATCAAAATCTCTGACGAACCCTCTGTAACAACTTTGTTTTTACTGGACAGAGTTGTTAGCCCTGTGTCAAATCTCCAATTTGGAGGGTCTGGCAATAAAAATCAAAAGATCTATAGCAAATATGTGACAACACTGAGATAAGGATGGTTGTGACATAATTTTCTATGCTAAACATTGTTAGACCTCATTAGCTTCGCCTTCCCAGTTCAGACCATGTATATGTAACTCCCATAAAAAGAATAAGATTGAGTAGTTGCATTCATATTTTCATCTATCTTCTCATGCACAACTAAACAAAGAAATGATACTCTAGGGAATGACATGTGGTCTGAAATGGGAGAACATTACACCCAAGGTATTGAGGTCTATTCAAACAATACAAGTTATAATATCTACAAAATATAAAGAGTTTTTAGACACTAACTTGAATGTTTGGTGTTGGTCATAATGCCTCCAGTAACAGGATCCCCTTGACACAAGCCAGACTGCATCTCACTGTTACCCTAGAAACAACACAGGTATAAATTACCAGTAAGTTTTTTTTTCATCATTTAACACTTTTGTCCCACTGCAACACTGGTTACTGTGTACATTTATCTATGGTTCTGACTCCCCTTAGTTACTGTTGCTACGTGCCACAAAATAACAATTTATTTAGAATTCTTCATCTACATGTTTTACGTCATTTTTTTTACGATTTTTTACCTTTTTCAAGACAGATGTAGTTGGATTATCAACTGGCTCATCATTATTCCCATCATCATTGCCAAGTTTATCTCTATAGTGTGTTTCATGTATTGAACTTTGGATTGGATTTTCTTGATCGATCAAGTCTTTTACCTGGGTTACTTCATGGGTGAACACAGTTTTTGTACTTGTTGCTGGTTCTGTATAAGTCATTCTAATATCATCAGTTAATGATGCTGGTGTTGCCATGGACACCCATGCTGATGGACTATCAACATGTCGGACAACTAAAGCTGCTGGTTGCTGAGTACCTTGCATGGAAAAAGTTGAACAATGTTTGTTTTAGATACATGTACTCATTTTTAATTTTTTGGTCTGGTTTCCAGTGATATCAGCAGTGAATTTTTTCAACTTTAAGGTGCAGATACAGACCTACATTGCACGCAATGTTGCAGGCAATCAATGTTGCGAGCCATGTCACGAGCTGCAATTTGTTGCACTCAATGTTACTGAAGTAGAAAACTATCCCACTTCAGCAACATTGCCTGCAATATTGCGCCTTAATTTATTGTTTTAAAGATGTCAAATATTCAATAGTGTGACTACAACATCTAGAGCTACAAGTTTTTCTTGATCAAAAAAATATAGCAACCATATTCTTTTTTTAACATGCAGTCATTATTCTTAATAAATATCATGAGTAATATATGCAAGCAAACATACCTCTTTGAACATTTCCTGTAGAGTTTGCATTTCTATCCTGTGGGCTCTTTATTTCTTTCAGTAATCTTGCTGGAATCCTTACCCTTTGAGCTGAGCTTCTATCAAATGAGCTATCTAAGAAAGACGCATCCATCTTACTATCCACTCTCTCATGACCCAACGATCCTCCAGATGTACCCTGAGAACTAGGTGAATAACTCATATTGGCACCTAGGCCAAGTACGTCACGTTGGTCCTGTCCTAAAGAGCCAGTGCTGGAAGAACTTGTACTATACAATAGTTCAACATATTTGGGAGCTCTTACACCAGAACTAACTGATATCTCTCCCGGTTTGTCATTTCCATTCAACGTAGAAAGAGCTTGTACCGCAGCACTTGTGAAAGAAAGTATTTCTCTAGACTTTCGGGGCTCTTTATCTCTTCCTCTAAGACTTGTTGACAAAGCAGGCTTCATTTTCTAGTCACCGTTTTATAGACATACTCCAAACTTTCGATGCAATATCATGTTAATTCACCAGAAAGATATTTTGATGATTTTCTTGAACTGTTTCCTTAGTGTTTTCGTTGAAAGTCGACTTGAAAGTGCCGCCATTTTTTTTTGTGTTCAACTATTTGAGCCCTCTGTACTACTCAGCGGTAAATAAACATGTTTCAAACAGCCAATCAAAAAAAGTGTTATATTTTGTTTCCTTTGACCAATCAAAACGCTTGTTGTTTATACATATTGATATTTCCCATGAGCCTTAGCGAAAACTAGAAATGAACTAACTCAGCTGAAATGAATATGGAAAAAAATAAATTTCAGCTTCATATTGTTCAAATTTATGTTTCTCCGCGTTAACTTTTGTAAAACTTCAAGTCAACAATGACAACAGTAAATGCTAACGTCTTGGAAGAGCTTGGGGAGCTTATAGAAGATCTGACAACGACTGGAAAACCATCCCTCGATGAAAAACAAATCAAACGAGTCAAAAATATTTGTAAGACATCCAACTCATATGTGAATCACGCTTACCATATTCTAATCACACAGCTCAAGAAGAAACACTCAGAAATAAGATTTTCCTGTTTCCAGATAATACAAGAATTGTTTAGCAGGTCTCATGTGTTCAGAGAACTTATCCTTGGCGAGTTTCAAGTGTTCATGGAGTTCGTTATTGGAACAGATTCCAATGTCCCTCTGCCCCCTCCATTAAAAACAGCCAGAACTTTAAGAGAAAAGGCAATCGAGGCTGTTGAAAATTGGCACCAGAAATATGGAAGCCACTACAAGAAACTTGATTTAGGATATCATTACTTGAAGAGGATCAAACATATCGAATTTGATGCCATTAGGACAAGGTCTTTAGCAGAAAGAAGACATGCTGAGGAGAGAGAGCAAAGAAGACAAAGAATTATACAGAAAAAAATCGACAAGGTTGAGAATGAGATAGCTGAACAGACAGGACATATTGAGTTATGTCTAACAGAAATAAATAACTGTTTTAAACTACTGTTACCTCATCCAGATGATTATGAAGTGCATTGTTTAGAACTTGAAAAACAAGAAAGTTCAAGTTCACACAAGCCTGACAGTAGCAATGACCTGAATACACCAGAAGCAGAAGGTGGAAAAGAAAAAGCATTATCAAACATGCCTTCAAGCAGCAGTAATAGCAATAATGATGATGAATGTGACAACAGTACCAATCAAGATACCAATGAAAATCCAAGAGAAGATTTAGTGAAAGATCATGGGCTTGTCTCAAGGTCATATGAAATCAACCTAGAAGTGAATAAATTCCAGCCATCGGTAGACGAAACAGAGGATAACACTATCATCATTAATACCGTAAGAGAAATGAACAAAGAAATAACCCACAAGTATCTGCCAATGATTAATCAGTGGCTGCAGGTATTTACAAAAGCTGGTCATTCACATCGAAAAATTTTGAGTGTTATTGATTTAAAAAGACAACTTCAGTCAGCTAAAGATAAATTTAATGAACTCAATATTTCGCCAATAAAAATGGAAAAAACCAAAGAAGTGAATAATGGGAGTGATGATGAAGTGGATGATGAGGATGAGGATGTGGTTGATAAGGATGATGATGATGAGGATGATGATGAAGATGATGAGTTTTTAGATGTCCCAGAAAAGGAAGGAATAGAATACATTCCTGAGAGCAAAATGGCAGAGTACGGACTTGAATCTGTATTACAAAATAAGAGTAGACAGAATGATTCTCTCTTGGATGAAGAAAGTTTCCTCAAACAATATGGGTTAAGCTTAAAAGATGCCGAAGATCCAACTTCCCATGCGAGAGCTCTTCTTGAAGCACGGAGGAAACAAACATCTACAGATTCAAAGGTTAATCAGGCTGATTCTTCAACATCAACCTCTTATAAACAAACACTTAATAGTTCTTCCTTAGAAGAATCTGATAAACGCAACAAACTGCTTGAAAAAGCACCAGTAGTTCCCTTCGATATGGACCTTTATCACTGGGAAGATCCTAACTATGATCCTCCAAAGATCATTAGATCAGACAACTTCGGCAATTATTGGGCTGGTAAGGATGTAGAAGCTGAACAGCTCTTTGAGGACGACAAATGCTCTATGTTAAAGAGAAGAATAACTTTTGCAGGAAAGTTTGAACCAGTCAAGTGGGCTTGCCATGCACCATTACCAAATGGAAAGCTTTGTCCTAGAAAAGATAGAGTGAAATGTCCTTTTCATGGTATAATTGTTGCCAGGGATGATAAAGGGAATCCTGTAGGTGAAAGAAACAATGATACATCTGCTCCTAGTACCTCTACAAGTGTCAGTCAAGCTACATCTACAACTACTGAGGACTGGAGAGATATACAGCAAGATATAGAAATAGCAACTGGACTTGATCTGGGAAAGAATGTGAAAAAACGAAAGGGACAGAAAAGAAAAAGCAGAACTTCTGGAAAGGAACTGTCAAGAAAACAGAAATACTCAAGATTGACAGACCTTCACAAATCTACTAAGACTCCAAGAAGTCGTTTAGAAAGTAAAGTACTCAGTAGAAACTCGATGAAAAGAGTTGCAGAAGAGATGGATAATTTAGCAACCAAGAAGTTTTTGGATAAATTTGGGGATCAGTTTAATTATCAGCTAAAAAAATAAAAATAAAATTGAGAGTCAGTAATACTGCCAAGGGTAGGAATAATTTGCACTAGACTCAGAATTTGAAATATATCTAGAGTAATAATATTTGAAATAATAATAAGATAATAATAATGTGTCTGAAATTATTATTTAGGGAAAGGAAATCAGACAAATAAACTGGTAATGTAAAAAAGAAAAGAGTTTATAATAGACCTTTCTTGAATTCCCTTGACCACAGGCAGCCAGTTGTATGAAGCCTGAATAACGCTATCTACCAGATAAATCTTTATCCAGTGGTTAAAACCTATACACTGGATAGAATTTATCTGCTGGATAACTTTATACAGGCTTCATACAACCGTGGCGCCTCAACAATAGTTTCAAGGTGAGGCTGGACACTCGAGCTAATTCAGGGAAGGTCTATTGCAGGAGCAGATCCAGGATTTTGTTCAGGGAGGGGTGCAGGGCACAAAGTCAGCCAAAGGGGGTACAACCCTCAGAATCAAAGAAAGAAAACATTTCGTATTGGGTCTCTTCAAAATAGGGAGACAAAGTTGCTCTGAGGGTGGTGCACAACCCCTGCACCCCTCCCCAGGCTCTGCCCCTGTATTCCCCCAATAAATATCCCTTGCATTGCTTTGTTGTTACTGATAATTACTAGTGTGTCAGTGTGTTTCACACAGTAAGCCAATAAGAAAAATTAGAGAGAAAATTATTAGAAAATTAGAAGAATAGAGGTTACATGATGCAAGGAGAAAAGATGTGATCAAAAAGGAAACAGCATATTAAAACATCATAAAAGAATAATGCCTAAGTTTTGTTCTCTTTGTTGTAACAAATGTTCCATTTTATATTGAGGGGAGGGTAAGTTGTGAAAAACTCATTACAGACATCACACAGGACACACAAATACACCCTAATGTAAGAAATGGAAGTTTTATTAAAGTATATATTTCAAAATTATTGTATTGAAAAACCGAGCATGGGCTACCTGTGCCCTAATACTTTCCCTCTGTTGAAACTACTGTAACCGGAAGTTCGAATAAATACGGTCACGCTCTGTCACGTCACGTGAGAGCCGTGTGTCTGGAAGCTCTCAGAAGCTCTGGGAAGCTCTAGTGCCAGTCTGTTGGGCTGAGAGCAATTTTTCTAATGGAGGAAGATGATATGGACGACGTGAAGGAACACCTTTATAAAGTTCTTGTGATAGGCGAATATGGAGTAGGTGAGGGCGTATAAGTATTCTTTTCCCTATAGATATCTTTATTTCTAACAGAAACGTTTCTGATGTCTTACAGGAAAGGTGAGAATTACAATAGTTGGTAGAGAACTTGTGGTTTGTACACTTCCGTTCTGTTTATATTGCTGTACGTAATTATTATGATTGTAATTTTATGATATTGCATCCTATTTCTCTTCAATTTTCATGGAATGTTCAAGACCTCTATAATAAGAAGATATACAGAAGGTTAGTGATATATGAGGTCGCTAGAAAAGTGTCCAGAATTGTCTGGTTTTGTAAAGTTCACAAATAACCAATTAATTTCATTGGCCAATATATGTTCGTGCTGAGTGGGTAGATTACATTGCTTATACAATACTTTTAATTAGAAAAATAACACTATTTTTCAAGTTATTTTACGTAATATAGCTTGGCATTATTTTTGCTACAAAGTTGCTCAATGGGCGATTTAATTTTTTTTTCTTTCTTAAGGATATTTTTCTCCAAACTACAAGCTCACTATTGGAGTAGACTTTGCCCTCAAAGTCATACACTGGGACCCAAACACGAAAATTAACCTTCAACTCTGGTATGAATAGAATTGATTGTAATTTAGTATTGCATTGAGAGGTTTTCTCATTACACTTGAAAGGTTTCCATATTACACTTGAAAGGTTTCCATATTACACTTGAAAGGTTTCTGTATGACACTTGAAAGGTTTCCATACTTTAACTTTTTGATCTTTTGCTTAGGGATGTAGCAGGTCATGAAAGATTTGGTCACATGACCAGAGTTTATTACAAATATGCGTAAGTATATATGTTTATGCACAAAGGAATCCATCGTATACAAGCATTCCGTGCTACTGCTCTAAGCGCATGCTCAGGGGATTAAAAAGTGGGATAATATTTTGTAAAATATACAATTTTTTGGTATATTTGACTCAAAATTCATGGTACGCGATCTTGAATATTTAATGAAAATTGTGTTTGACAAGAAAAATACAACTAAAATATAACATGCTTTACAAAATACTATCTCACTTTTTAATCCCCTGAGCATGCGCTTAGAGCAGTAGCACAGAATGCTTGATGTGTATATATGACAGCATTCCATCATTTCTTTTCAATTGTTGCCAAACTAAATAAAACATTTGTTTTTGTAGGATAGCAGCTATAATTGTTTTTGATGTGTCAAGGTATGTGAGCATGTTACTTTTTGGGTATTTATGGATTTTTAATGTACCCTAAGGTAATTTCATCAGAGAAAAAAATATGATAGAATTTGCAGATATACAGCTGTTTAAACTGCTTAATATCTTTCCTATAACGCAATAGCTTATCCTTATAATTTATTAAATTCATTTGATGGTATGCAAAATGCAGGGCTTGAAATATAATCAACCAGTCAATGGACAATGTCTAACCAGAATTGGAATTTGTCCAGTCAAATCTTTGCCTTAATTGCCAGTCATTTTGATTTACTAATGTTGAGCCAGAAATGGGGTATTACTAAGCTGAAACTAATTTGGCCAGTCATGTTGACTGGTGACTGACCTGCCATTATTTCAAGCCCCGGAAATGACAAAGATCCTGCTTATGTATATTTGTTTTTTTCTCTCATAGACCAGCAACATTTGAGGCAGTATTAAAGGTTGGAGTAAAACATTACTTTTGTTACTGTGTTGATTTTACTGCAATATAACAATAGAGGCGATGTTTGAGGGCATAAATGTGTTTTTGGCCCGACTCAGGCTCATTTTAGCCCGAGCGAAGCGAGGGTTAAAATGAGCACTGAGAAGGGCCAAAAACATATTTATGCCAGAGAACATTGCCTCTATTACTATTATTATAACTTTTTAGGGCATTTACAAAAGGAATAAACGACTACATATTTTGAAAAATACGACATCACGTCTTATTGGCTGATGGCAGCGGGCTAAAATCTAATTTAGCCCGCTGATTTTCGTATTTTAGCCCACAAAATGCGCCACAATGCCCTATAAAGTTATAATAATTCTCAATATTTTGCGAACTCTGTAGTTGCGAGTTACCCATTGGAAATTTGGTTTTTCGCTGCCGCCAGTCAAAAATATAAAAGGTACTGACTGATTATTTTTGATTGATGGCAGCAAAAACCAATTCCACAACAAGCCTAACATGTCTGAGTTCACAGAATATTGAGAATAGCAGTAATACTAAATTATCACGATGGTGTAATTTTGAACCAACATTCTCATATTCCACTCTCTTCTAATGATTTTCAGGATTTTAATTTCTTTGCTGTTATTAACATTATTGTATAATGCATATCTAGTGGTACAAGGATATTAATGAAAAAGTAATGCTCACCAATGAGAAGCCTATACCAGTTATTCTCTTAGCTAACAAGGTAAGCAAAACATGTACTTATTGACTGTGGGAGGGCTGGACAGGAAAATATTTGGCTCCAGGTCATGCCACAAGGTCTGTACGAATGACCAAGAGCCAAATATTTTCCCATCTGGTCTGACAAGCATTTTATCACATGATCCATTGAGTGGATGACTTTTGAGCAGGGACAGATGGGTTTAACGTGCCTGCTCACATCAACCCCTCCAGCACCCATCACATGACTTTTTTCAAAGGTTTTATAAGAGCACATGATCAGGGCAGTACAAGTGATATAAATTATGATAATATCATATCTCTGTCCAAGAAGGCACAGGAAATATTGGGTAACCTTTTTCATATTTGTTTTGTTTGTGTAGTGTGATCTTGATGAATTTCCAGTGGATCAAGAGAAACTTAACATGTTTTGTCAAGAAAATGGATTTGCAGGATGGTAAGATTTTGATTGTTTACAAGTCACACTTGAATATTATTTCTACCTTGCATCATAATATTCATGTTGATGAATTCAATGTTCCTAGGTTCCAAACATCAGCAAAAGAGGACCAAAATATAGGTGAGATTTCAAAATCAATACCATTCTCAGTACACAATCACAACATTTTACTGACAACCACTTCATAGCTTAGATAGGTTAACAAGTAACATGTATACACAGGGGCAGATCTAGGGGACACAGGGAGCACATCTGAACCCCCAAAACCCACAACTGATTCTCCACTGAAAATGATGACAACCCCCCTCCAATTAGAAAATATCCAAATGAATGTACAATAGACCATTTTCGAGATGCATGAGCGCTTTCAAAAATATCGCAGGCACAGACATGAAAAAGAGGTATTTTTGGGCAAGATCGCACACACTATTGACTCTGCCTGAAAATGCCTCAAGATCATGTCTGCACCTTCAATTTTTGAAAGCACTTGTGCATCTCGAAAATGGTCCATTCATCCTTTTTGACTGTTCTTGATTCAGCAGTTCCCCTTGCTTTTTTATTTGTTAGTTTGTTTCAGCAGTAGGCATGTGTAATTCAGGATCTTCAATACCAAAATTTCAAATTTCAAGCCCATCTAGCAAAAAATTCCTGCATCCACCCCTAAAAGATTGGGCTTTGCATAGTTACTCTTAATCTTCTTTTTTTTAGATGAAGCCATGAGATTTCTTGTTCAATCAATACTGAGTCTTTCTGGTAAGGTACAAAAACCTCTTATGACACAGGACTGCATATCGCTTACAAATAATCGAAGCAACACTCCAGCATCAGAAATGGGTGGCTACATGGTAGACTACAGCTATGCATATCCCACAGATGAAACATACAAACAGGAATATAAGCCAGAGAAAAAGAAAGGCTGCTGCTAGTATTCATTTTTTAGAGAAACTATTAAATCTAGATCATACCTGTAATATCTGTATACAGCTATTTCAAAAAATGTTGAATATTGCATACTGAATAGTGCATTCCAAGACCAAAGGGCATTGTGGGTCTTATTAATTAATTTGAAATAAAAAGTAAATATACAGTGATTTGCTCTCTATATGTAGCTAGAATATTGTTTTGGATGGAATGCACTAAAATAAAATAAATAATAATTATTTATTTTACTTTAGACAATATTACACGAGATCCAAAATGCATTTTGGTCTTGAAGTGCACTATGCAGTATTCAACGTTTTTGAAATAGCGGTAGGGATACTCATGCATTATATGTATAAACATATACATAAATTATTAGATGTGAATTTACTGGTATAACATACCTGGAAGTGTGTACTGTACATGCATTATGTGCCTACAACAACATTAGATGGTTTAATTTTACAGGACAGCCATATTTTACTATCCTCCATGACCTACAACCATTTAGTTTTTACTAACGAGATCTAATATATATTAGTAAAATTCTACTACTATACTATTGCAAATCCTGCATTCTGATAGATAGTGGGTAGAGAAAGCCGGCTTTGCTTTGAAAAAAATGGCGGCTTTCCCTTCGCGATTTTGTGAAGTTTCGTAAAAAAACCTCTTGTTTGCAATTGTATAGTTTCGTTGAGAATTTTACTAAAACAATTAGAAGACTCACTCTCGATTTCTATCGGCTTTGATAGTTGACGAGGGGCTCCGGCCGATAGAAATCTCAAGTTCGTCTTCTAATTGTTAATAAGATATAATAGAAGAATAGAGATATGATATAGTTGTGGGTGCCATCATCAGTAACAAGATTTATTGATATATGTGATGACTCGGTTGAATTTGATTTGGATGTGAAAATTCACAGACAAACAAGTCACTGGAAATGAACTTTACTGATTATAGTTAATCGGTAAAATACCACCCAAAAATAACTATGCATGTCTAGTTTGATTACAGTGCTTCTCAATCACACATGCAAAATCATACATCTTGCTGTCATGACCAAGATGGTTTTGGTGGATGCATTCCATGTGGCTCGTGCCTTGATAACTTTGTTTTTTCTGAAAATGTTATGAAAAAGCTTTGATTGACATCCACCAAAACTGTATTAATTTTTGTGGTGACAGCAATTTGCACATGTGATTGGGAAGCATTGTAAAATATTTTTAGTTGCTCTTAATAAGAACACTACAAAAATTTTAATTTTAAACTTAAAATTTCAGACTATTAGAATCTCTTCACACTAGATTAGATAATTTGGTTTCCATAATCTACCAGCTCTGTTACATTCATTTAAATCTTATCTTTATATTTTGTATTTATGATTTAATTGTAAAAAGATCATAAAGATTTCTATAGACTGCTTGCAGCACTTGGAAAGCAGCTCGATTCGGAGGACAAGACAATAGGTTTCCAATTCTAAGAATTGAAATTCTTTTGTTTTGTCCTCCAAATTGAGCTACAATCCTAAGTGCTGCAAGGGGCCTATTACAACCTAACATTTACATTTGCAAAAATGTGTTTTTAAGATTTGCAATCATTTTTTAGATTTATAGTAGCCAAAAGAAAAGTGAAAACTTCCATGCATGCCCCAGGTTATACCATGAAGTCTGTAGTTAGGATAGCTTTTAGAAGTACTGTAGTTAAACATTTATATTTTGGGTAATAAAATCCTCAACTTTTCTTATTAACTTTTTTTCCATCAGCTCTGAATGCATCTTACACTGTAATAAAAATTATTGTACAAGTTTTAGGCCATGCTCAAAGGAAAAAGAGCTCAATCCAGGCAGAGGTACCTTTTGTAACCACCAAAAACAACAAAAACAAAAGCCAGTCCAAGCAGACAAGATCCAGTACACACAAAAAAAATGCAGAAAGAGAAAAATCAGTAAGGTACCTCTGCTAGCACGTTAGGCAGTATTTGTCTGACTATGGCAACCATATTGGAAGAATATCTTCAATAACAGATAGTACAATAAAATGCAAATGCAAATCTAGGGGATTAAACATTTTTAAACAAAAATTATTAAAAAAATTCATACAACATTTGTGATTTTTTTATCAAAATTTTGGGTAAATAGCTGACAAATATTACTGGAATTTCTTAAGTATAAACTTCTGATAGTCCATCTCTTGACAATATTCAGAATAATTTAATGTAAGATCAAGATCCTCGTCACTGAGGCTGATTAGCCATTAGTCCTTCATTTTGCATAATTTGCACTTCTTGCAATCTTACACCAACTCTTTGGATCACCTTCAGGAACTTTTCTGTACAATGCATTGCACAGTTATTCTAAAGAGAAAAGAGAAAAGTCAGCATCACAAAACATGTTTAATGGGTCAATATTATGGGTGGCTCCATTGGTACAGTTCACTTGCCTCTCACCTCTGGGGTCTTAGGTTTGATTCCTGTCATTATATTTGAATAGTTTAATGGGCCTTTTCTTTTGATTCAAATCAGGGGAGGGGTAAAGGGAGTGCACATTCCCTTGATCAACTTTGTGCCATTACTTTGGAGATAACCAATAGAAAATAAGGTTTTTTCCCTTTGATTCGAAGGGATGTACCCCTCCCTGGGTCAACTTTGTGCCTCTAATGAAGATATCGCAAATTTTGAATTTTACGTGAATGTGAAAGAGATTTTGTAATTCTCTCTGATATGTGAAAAGACCAAATATTTTTACATTATTTCATTTTGCAAATTATGTATTATAGGGACCCTGATCGTTGGAGAGTTACTTAATACTTTTATTTCTTTTAAATCTTTGTATACATATAAGAAATAATCAAACTGTCGAATAAGCTGAACGACTTACCTCATTAGCACCGATTCTCCTATTGGTGAAGTCATGGATACAATCAGCGAAACATAGCTCTGTCAGACGGTTGTAGTAAGACAAAAAGTTTTGGACCTGAAGTTTTTAGAAAATATATGAAATCCTTAGAGTAAAAAAACAAAGCGAATTTCCGCCATGTACACTTCAAAGCATAAAATGAGCTCAAAGCAACATACTTGTTTGACTTCTTGCTGTCGTAATTGCTCTGCAGTAAGATTATCCATGTTGACAAAAGTATAACTTGCAGATGATGTACACGTGCAACGTGCTGTTGCAAAGGCAAATTAACCTTGAATGCCAAATTTAACGCTAATATTCAAATTCTTTTCTCGATTAAGAGTATGAGCAAAGTGTCCGAAAAAAGCTGAATCAGTTTTTACTTGAAAATATTGGGAATTTAAATTAAAAGGAGTTAAAAACTGAGGTGTGTTCGGGTAGTTTAAAAATCATGTCAGTACGTCCGCCATGTTTGCGCAGTAGGTTGTGATATCCTGCGCATCACTTCATAACGACACCGCTGATAAAGAATGCCAAAGTCAAAACCACAGGGAAACCACAATAATAACTTTTTAAGCCCTTTAATTTTAGAATATAATTTTCGGTCTCTGATGAAAGTCGCAGCTGGCGTCCGAAAATTTAGAATTTTTAATTTATCATATTATCAAGTCGGTTTTCAACCATTTTTTAAAATTCCTTTTAATCCTTTACAGTGCGGGCACTCGAACCGTGAACACTTCTAGTTTTTTTTAACATTATTTCATCGTACGTTCAGAAACCAGATTCATAACTCTGACATTATGTTTAGTTAGCTTACCGAAACAAAATGTAAGAGCCTTGTTGTGAATCTGGCTTCTGATTGGACGACAAAAATATCTAAAAAAAACTTGAAGTGTTCACAAAGAGATGATGACTAGCGGTAAGCTAGTGTGGGCTGCGTCGGTGTTTCTAATGAAACAGTTGTGATAAAAAGATAAATTTTACACCGTAAACTGAATAAGAAAGATCACTTACTGACGTTTCGGACGCTAGTCCTTCGTCGGAGTAAAAGAGAGAAGTGTTCACAGTTCGAATGCCCGCACTGTATTTTTAAAATATGACGTCACGGCTTGTTTACATATTGTATTGCATATTGTTTGCATCTTGTTTGAATATTTTCTTAGTATTTCCTCACACAAACGAACCTTGGATGCTTAGCCACGATGCGGAGTTAAGGAGCAGACCAAATGTGATTGAAAAAAGCCGTGAAAAAACATGGGCATTAGCGGGAGTAAAAGGTGCCCCCGCCAACCGGTGCGAACAGCTTCTTCTTTCGTTCGGGATATTTTGTGTAATATTTAGCTTTTCTCATTTTTTATTATCTCATAAACTGAATTTTATTGTGATTTCATTTGTGTTGCTGCTATTTTGTTCCCCCTGGCGACCATGATCCTTAGCGGTAAAACAATAGATTGTTTTGATGTGACGTCATAGTGTTATATTAGCTGTTATTAGAGTTTGGCCAGCAATGAGATATTCCTTTGTTTAAGGAACATACTAGTGAGGCTATGGAGTCGAAACAATCCATGCTTGTTGTTTCATTTGCATGCATCCATAAGACTGCTGTCTATTAGTGATTCTTAGTTTTTTCTTCTAGTTTCTTACTTATAGATTCTCCCAAGAAAACAGGTTCTCTCTATATTTTATCTCAATGCCCTTTGCCGAGAAAGACTTAATTACAGAAAGACTTACTAGTATTTTTTTTCGTTTAATATGCTATTTCAACAGAGGTGGTAATGGCGGTAATCTTTTTAATTTTTTTCTTTTCGTTTCTTACTTTCTTTTTTCTTTTCATTAAAAGAAGAACGATATTTCTCCAACTAGGCAGGTTTCACTCGCTGACAGAATACTGGATATAGTTAACAAATGAGAAAACTTCCCCACAATATACTGGACGTTACAGTAAGAAAGATTCTACTAGTTAACGATATTGTTATTCAACGATTCTAATATTTTTATGCAAATGAGCTGCCGCTGGCAACCGGCTGGTGGTTAACCCATTCAACTAAGTCGTCATCTGAATTGCTAAACAATATGGTGCTTCATTTCTTGTACTAGTGAAGGAGAAGATTGAAGGCTGATGTCAGGGTAATCTGTTCTATTATCATAAAACACCTCTCTTCAAACGGCTGGGATTGACTCAAGACAATCATATCATCATTTCTGATGGCCAGTAACTGAAGGTAAATGTCCTAGCATTCTGCGAAAAGAATAAGTTATTCAACAACGAATTGAATAGAACGAATTCGAAGTTGGCTAGAAGAGTTTCCACTTAAACTATTTTTCCAACTCATTTTGAGCACTAGGGACCTTCGCTGATCATCCAACATACGTTTATGAGAATGTTTAAAATAAACTTTATCAGGGAATAAGAAATATTGCCAATACGGCTCCAATATTAGCCCTATAAATATCGATATGGCGGCTTTAAAATTAATTTAAATGAATCGCATTTACACCTAACAAAAAACTGAAGGCCGCTACATTTCTTGTACCGTGGTCATACCTCAGTCATGATCATCCCGGAAAACCGAACGACACCGTGACAACAAAAGTGATGGCCAAACAACACAACACGAATCTCAGTTCCACACGGAAGAGAATCGCAACAACTTACTAATTTTATGCGCGAGTAGTTGTTACATAACGTTTGTAAATTTAAAAAAAAATCTATTTTTTCTCTCATTTTTCTCGAGTTAAACTTCATTTATTTATGCTCTCTTTTCATTCTAGTTTTTATTGCTTTCTTTTCGGCATCGATCTTCTATTCAACTCCAAGTTGTGCGATCTTTAGGTCGGGATTTGTCAGAGATGCATCAGACACTTATGAACGGATCAAAAACTTTTGTAGTCATGCTACTAGCAACAGTAATGATGTTATCATACACAGAAAGACATCTTGTTAAAGGTACTTGATTAACTGAAGTTAAATTATGAATGCGCCTTATCACTGAGTCCCAGGGACAGGGGTTCGAAATTTGGGTTAGGGGTTTCGACCGACCAACCGACCAACTGACCAACCGACCAACCGACCAACCGACCAACCGACCAACCGACCAACCGACCAACCGACCAACCGACCAACCGACCAACCGACCAACCGACCAACCGACCAACCGACCAACCGACCAACCGACCAACCGACCAACCGACCAACCGACCAACCGACCAACCGACCAACCGACCAACCGACCAACCGACCAACCGACCAACCGACCAACCGACCAACCGACCAACCGACCAACCGACCAACCGACCAACCGACCAACCGACCAACCGACCAACCGACCAACCGACCAACCGACCAACCGACCAACCGACCAACCGACCAACCGACCAACCGACCAACCGACCAACCGACCAACCGACCAACCGACCAACCGACCAACCGACCAACCGACCAACCGACCAACCGACCAACCGACCAACCGACCAACCGACCAACCGACCAACCGACCAACCGACCAACCGACCAACCGACCAAACAATCACTACCAGCCAACTAACCAAACAATCACTACCAATCACTACCAACCAACCAAGCAAACCAAGCAAACAAACAAAAAAACGAAATTATTTCATATAGGATATTCTCTAATAAGAGGGGTTCGTCGTCCACATTTAAGGGGTTTGATTGCAGTTTAGGGGCAGCCGCGTAGAGAGGTCTCGATCAAAGAGGGGAGCACCATTTTCCCGCCATATCCACACGAATCCCCATGAATTAATGAAATTTTGGTGCCGAGATCACAATTTTGGCACGGCGGCAGCCCCCTAGCCCGATACGCCATTATTCAGGGGATTCGGACGAGATCCTTCCCTGAGTCCACTCATTTCACTGCTTAGGCACGACTCAGACCTATTAGAAAAAACTCACTAATGGTCTATCACCAATCGAGCCCTGTGATTGGCTGAGCTACTAGGGGTCTATTAGTGAAAAGCGCCGGTTTTGAAAACCAAAAAAATAAAAATTCTAAAGCAAAATCCAAAACTTTTTGCATCCTTTTATTGGACCGATTAGTAGGTTTTTACTAAAACAATTAGACCTCTCGCCCTCATGGCCTACGAGTCAGTAGCCCATTCGGCCTCCGGCCTCATGGGCTATTGACTCGTAGACCATTCGGATTCGAGATGCGCGAGCGCTTTCTAAAATATCGCAGGCGCAGACATGAAAAAGAGACATTTTTGGGCAAGATCACGCGCGCTATTGACTCTGCCCGAAAATGCCTCGAGATCATGTACTCGCCTGCGATATTTTTGAAAGCGCTCGCACATGTCGAAAATGGTCTATTGCATGTTCTCTTACAGCTAGTAATAATTCAACTACAAGTCCACCTAATGTAACTACTGTGACATCAAATCAAGCATATGTTCCAACACCCTCAGCGGTTGTACAAACAACAGCTGCAAAAAGTAAGTATAGCTTTGATTTTAGTCCTATAAAGATCTCACTCCTTGGATAAAACTAAACGAGATGTTGCTTATTCTGTAAAGAAAGACATCTTGTTAAAGGCACTTGGTTAATTGAAGTTAAATTATGAATGCGCCTTAACAATTGCATGTTCTCTCACAGCTAGTAATTCAACTACAAGTACACCTAGTGTAACTGTGACATCAAATCAAACATATGTTCCAACACTTTCAGCGGTTGTACAAACAACAGCTGCAAAAAGTAAGTATAGCTTTGTTTTTAGTCCTATAAAAATCTCACTCCTTGGATAAAACTAAACGAGATGTTGCTTATTCTGTAAAGAAAGACATCTTGTTAAAGGCACTTGGTTAATTGAAGTTAAATTATGAATGCGCCTTAACAATTGCATGTTTTCTCACAGCTAGTATTTCAACTACAAGTAGACCTAGTGTAACTGTGACATCAAATCAAACAACAGCTGCAAAAAGTAAGCATAGCTTTTTTTTAAGTCCTATAAAGATCTTACTCCTTGGGTAATACTAAACGAGATGTTGCTTATTCTGTAAAGATAGTGATGATGACGATGACAAAGACGACAAAGAAAAGAAGAATATCGCCATGATTGTAGGTGGCTGCGCTGGAAGCTTTATTGTCATTGTTGGAATTTTGCTGGCTGTTCGCTTTCATCCTAAAGAAAATCAAGACTACAATTTTGGACAAAACTAATTGAGACTGTAGTCTTTTCGCACTGTATAACCCTCCCTTCCCCCCTCGATTCAATGTTGCTCCAGAAGGTTTGCTAAGATGCCGGCAACGATTTTTGAGCGCAACTAACATTGTGTAGTGGAGGGAAGGGGGAGGGAGGAACAGTATTTGCGTTTGCATGCTATGAAATCATTCAAAGATGTCTAAGTATCTCAACAGTTTTATCCAAGATTGTAGATCTAGATAAGACCCGGCAGCACATCCTCCATCCTTAGCACCAAAGAGTAACGAGCGCTCTCCAGTTGTGCTGAATAACTAGAAAACGTATTTCACGTACACGTATGCAATTACAAAATCATTGTCGGGTTCAAAACATAGAACTTTTAGAAGGTTTTCTGGGAAATGACATGGTGTATAAGGCTATTTCAAAAAACGTTGAATACTGAATACTGAATAGTGCATTCCAAGGCCAAAGGGTATTGTGGGTATCATGGATTTGAAATAAGAAGTAAATATACAGCGATTTGCTCGCTATATGTAGCTAGTATATTGTTTCGGATGGAATGCACTAAAAATAAAATAAATAATTGTTATTTATATTACTTTAGATGATATTACATGACCAATAATGCCCTTTGGTCTTGGAATGCACTATTCAGTATTCAGTATTCAACGTTTTTTGAAATAGCTGTATTCATTTGAGATACACATGTAATTGATATGAAACATATGTAAAAGCCTCTATCATGCTTTATGTACTTCCTGTCAGTGCAACAATTTTTGACAATTACACGATTTGTATCATTAGAACCATTAGATACATCTAATTAACTTAATTCCCATGTACCATTACGGTCTCACCTTCTATGTTCTTGTATGTACTATGGTTTGGACCTGACAATGATTTTGTAATTGCCGGAACGTATAACAACTGCGAGGAACACTGAACGGACTCAATGCAGTGGCTGATTATGGGCGTAAATCATGCACGGGAATACACGGGATCCTTATGGGTGTTTGACTGGAATTGTCCAACCAGTATTGACTAATGTAAAGGCTAAGTAAATGTCTGACATTATCAGCGGAGCATTCCCTTGCTTTCTTTCATTCGACATTTTTAGTAGGCAAATGGTAAATTCCGCCTATTAACTATAAATCAACTATCAAATCAATAGTTTTGTATGGAGAATTTCTCAACACTCATTTTTCTTTAAACGCTTTAATCTGTATTTATTTGACTTAATTTTGGAGTTTTGAAGCAAGCTGGTCATCTTCGACGTCGGAAAAAAAGCAAGACCGCAGGGTAAGAGGTACGGTATCGATGAAATTTGACTGAAAAGGTTCAAATACGCGGTACCATTTATCCAGCAGTCTTGTTCTGTTCCTGTGTGGCCGGCTGTGGCCGTTGACATCATCCTGGCTGTTGAAAAAGGCCTACGGATAAATGCATCCTTCTCTATCTTCCAAGCAATCTCTTGATAGAGCTTTAAGACAAAGAAATTGAATACAAGCAATGTTAATATCGAGAAAATGTTATAGTCATTTGCCATAACTAGCTATAACTTATGATGACACTTATTTGGTAACGGATCTTTTTCTCTGTACTCACTCAGTGGCTAAATAATCTTACACGTACCCCACCCAGTTCATATTTTATAGGAATACAAACTAAGATCCTTGTGTAGGGAAAGGAGGCCTGCGTGGTGATAGACGTACGAGAACACGTGATCCATGCTCATAATTTAGACTTAGTGATGTGATATTTTTGAGAATAGACCCATTTCATGTGACGTCAGAGTAGCTCAATTTGGAGGGCAAAACAAAATAATTTTAATCTCCTGAGAATTGGAACCTATTGTTTTGCTCTCCGAACTTATTAGCATTCCAATGTGCTGCAAGGGGTCTATAACTTACTTGATAAAACCTATGGGTTTGGAAGGCTCTTCTTCTGTCGATTCTGTTGAGTGAGGCAGTCACAAAAAAAAAACAAAGGTCACTCAGAACACAAATAACTTCAGTCTGAACGGCAAGTGAAAAATATTTCATCATATAAGATTTCTAGGAATAAAGGGGATTCATGAAAACAATGGAACAATAGTGACAATAAGTGATTAAAAATAACCTTATTATGGCCAATCATAAAAGCTGTTTTAACATTCAATGACCTTTTACCCAGGTGATCTTGATGTCTAAAATCAGCCAATCAGAGTGCAGCAGCAAAATATTATAAAAACGCACAGAATCCTTTGCGCGCCTAGAGTACAAGAGCCACAAAATGGCCGCGAAGCTCTATGAAACAAGGATAGAAAACAGTTTTGGGGGCTAATCCTGCTTTGTTATGTGGACATCAGCCGTTTAACGGTAAAGCTGACCTTGAACATCAAGAATTCTCACAGCAACTTCAGGTTGTGGCGGGAAATCTCCAGTGCTCTGATGTAAAAGCAGCTCGTGTAAACAGACATTTATAGTTTAAAAACCCAATACTTTAATAAATATTTGTATAACACAATACATACATATTTCATATAAAACATGTAAACTGTATATGAACTGCTTCGCCAATGCAATTCGTCTTAATAAGGCCACCAATAACATTTTTACGACGATGTCACTTAAGTCAAGATCGCTATTTCGAGTATTAAACGTACTATTACGAAATGTCTCTGCCTTTCTATTACCAGAAACTGCGTTTTAAAGCCGGTGTTGTTATAAGCATAAATATTTTTCGCTTATGAGCTCTATAAAGGCTGCGATTCCTATCAATTTTGCCTTAATCTCTGCATCTTCGGGGAGCTGGTTTGGGGCGGCCATGTTGGATTCAAATAGTGGAGCGCCCGCAATGACTTTTGGTATACGTTTTTAAAAGATTTTGGCTTCGCGCTAAAATGACGTCATCAGATCACCTGGACAACAGTTCAATTATCATATACTGCCAGCTTACTTAGAGAGGGCTTGGCCATTTCTTGCATGCGTAAGTGTTCCTTAATGTTTTGGCTTTCAATGTCATACCTGTTCTTTTGTCCATATTCTGTGACTGTTTGCAAATAAATACAGAGAGAAAGAAAATTTAGAAAAGCCTTTTACTTGTCTCAGTTGGCAATAAAATGTACCTGTTTACATCTGTTTAGGCAATAAAATATACCTGTGGGCTTTTTCACTGCTTGGTCAGCAGATTCCTTTAAAAAGAGCACATATTCAGCAATATTAGTTTTCCAAGTTCCTCAATCTTCTTTTGAACATGAATCTCAGGTCCCCCATCCCCTAGTACATCATGTGAAAAAAGATAGAAACTTTCAATTGGATATTCCCTCTATTTAAACTACTTTCCATATCTTTGCCTTTCAAGCCAGGGAGTGAGTCTGGGTCAAAAAGTTACCTTTGATATCCCTTGGAACAGGGGTTTTATAGTCAGTTTATTAAAGTCTCCCTATTGAACAAGGCTTTCACATTGCAGGCTTTTCAATCAATCAATCAATCAATCAATCAATCAAACAAACAACTGATCAATCAATCAGTGAGTCAATCTGTCAATCAATCAACAAATATACTAATTGCGGGGGACATTATACATAAACACATATATTTAAAAGGAGAATACTCAGCATGCTTATGCTGATATAAAGGTGTTGATCAATTGATGCAAGTAATGTTGGGACCAAATAAAATTCTTTACTTACTTCAAAACTTCTTCTTTTTCTTGTTGCACTGACTGCAAATTGGAAATAAAATGGTCAGACGAAAACTGAATTTCGTTGATAATATTCAATTACGGTCTTTTGAAAGAAAAGAATAGATACCTTGTTCACTAGATATTTTATCCTCATCTTGAGTGTTTTTTCTTGGCTCAACATACAGTGTATACATTGAATTGTTTACTGGAAGGGCTCTTCCTCTATTTTCAAATTTTAGTTTACAAGCCGTTTCCCATCTCTTTTTGTCTAGATAAAACTTAAGGTTTATATTACTTAATATTTGAACTATTACTTTAGAAAGCTTATATATCTAGATTAATATCAGGGGCGGATCCATGAATCAAAGAAAGGGTGGGCCGAAAAACGTCGTCCTGAGAGAAAACTTTCAACATCGTATGCGTTTTTTTTATTTTGCCAAGTTTAAAGAAAATACATCTTTTAAAAGAGGGGACCGCGGTCCCGTCGGCCCACTCCTAAATCCCCCCTGGAATACAAAATAAGAGACAAATAAGAGACAAACTGAAAAAGATACATGGATAAATGATAAAGGATTCTGTCAGTATTGGTTCTTGCTTGTCTGTGTAGAGTATGGCACACACCGCTTTCTACAAGAAAGACATTTATAATTTTGTCAAAAGTTTTAGCTTAAGAGAACCATTCTTTATTAAGTGAAGAGGGGGTTATAGGAAGAAAATAGGGAAGTGGGGCTTGGAATATTTAATGTTATATATAGGAGAGCCTTCAAATGTTGGGGGTGGGGGGAGGGGAGGGACAGGGGGTCCCTAAAATAAATAATTTTCTTGCCCATACCCCCTTTCATAAATAATGAACGGCCCTTATATCAGTTTTCAAAGCCCATCATAGTTGAGTTTACCACTAGCAGTTGCAATGATAGCCTGAAGTAACAGCTAAACTAACACGGCATGCAGGGTCTTACCTCCAGTTCTGACTGGCAACACGCTGCTTTACATAATTCTTTAAGGTTTTCGCTGCAAATTTATCATAAAAGGTTTGGTTAGAAATATTTTATTTAAGGGGGGGGGGGCAGCAAATAGAACTGATCAGTTTTAATCATTTCACTCATTTCCTTAACTCACCTTTCTGATTTACGTTGACAAGTTAGCTTTATCTTATAAACGGTGTTGTCCATAATAACCAGTCGTACGTCTGGTTTAGTATGAAACTTAAACTTTTTTAGCGACATGAGTAAGCTTAAATTTTATTGAGATATTTTTTTAGTTAGCTTACTCGCTTCTTCACTTGCAATGCACCTTGTTTGTTCGTCCTTCTTTTAAAACCAAGAAGACTTATCTTTCTTTCCTCAAAAAAATATAGACTTGCAATTACAGTGATAATGGCTAATAGTTGGCTAATATATCTAGTTAATAACAGTGGAGTATCGCCGCAGCAAGAGTCCCATCCAGTTTTTAGACGAGAAAGTCGAGGATTTTTTCGAAGTCGAGGAAGTAATTTCAAAGTCAGAGTATGAGTTCCGATCCCATGGCGAACGCGCGCGCGCTTTTAGCGCGAAAGTTCCCGCCAAATCCACAGGAACTCCATCAATCACGATCCAGTGGCGCATATCATGGCGCATGGAACACGGCGGTCAAACGCAATGCGCATGCGTGGGCAATGTTGCAGCGCGGCAAATTTACATTTGTAAACATTAGGATTTTACGTACGACTGAATTCAAAGCTGATTTATAAGAAATTCTCTGCATATTTAAGCTCGTTTTTTTCTGTACGCACTCTTTGTCATACCCTCAAACTATTCTCAGTTTACACTTTTTTAATTCTTTTTACATTTTGAGAAAAACGCGATGAAAGTTGCCTCCTTCGTAGTTTTTGTAGTAATCGCTACGAGTGTCAGCTTTGCGAGTAGCTACGGTTGTGAAAAAGCTTCAAAAACTCGGTCGCACAAAGATAACTGTACTCTAGGAGGCCTTTTTAAGGTAAATTATAAATTAGCAAGGGCTGGAGAAATTCCAGAGAATTCCAAAGTGTGTAGAAAACACAAGAACGATATAGAAAAGCAAGATAATCACTGTTATTTTCCGTGTGACCGGCATTCTACAACATTGGTCCCGATACCATCAAGACTGTTTTCTGCGATTGATGAGTATGGAAAAGGAGTAAATACGTATAAACCAGGAACTATGTGGTGTACGAACTGTAGAAAAGTCGGTGAAGAGGAGTTGAAAAGCACAGAGGAGTACAAGCCACCTACAAAGCGGAAACGAGTAAGTGTTCTTTTATAAAGGGGATATGTTATTATTTCTTATCATAAGAATAATAAATAAGCTCGGTTTGGACTAACATTACATATAACTGTGACTTTAAACAAACAAATAAACAATCAACTTACAATTCACAACAGTAACTGTAAACAAAGATTTAATACTGTATATTTTCTTGTAAAATTATATTATTAATTTTTCCAATAAACTGTGCGAAGTAACTTCTGGGTTGTTCATCCTGTAATTTGGCTGTAACCCACATACAAGAACCTTCTTGATCCTGTTTGGCTAAACAGGTTCTTATATTAAGGGGTATTGAAATGCCAAATTTCTGCCAAGAGGTTCTTAATCAACTAGGTTCTTGACTGCGAGTGTTTACTGTATTGTTATACATTATCAAAATGTAAGATCACATCCTTCAAAATAAGAATTATTCTGAAATGTTTTTTATTTTTCAGACTAAAACAGATGTGCATCCAAATAAAGAAACAGGTGTTTACCAAACAAGTCCTACAAGCACACTCTCAAAAGTAAGATTATCTGATATTATAAAAAAACTACGAAGGAGGCAACTTTCATCGCGTTTTTCTCAAAATGTAAAAAGAATTAAAAAAGTGTAAACTGAGAATAGTTTGAGGGTATGACAAAGAGTGCGTACAGAAAAAAACGAGCTTAAATATGCAGAGAATTTCTTATAAATCAGCTTTGAATTCAGTCGTACGTAAAATCCTAATGTTTACAAATGTAAATTTGCCGCGCTGCAACATTGCCCACGCATGCGCATTGCGTTTGACCGCCGTGTTGGCGCATGGGTATACAGGGGTGGTGACAGGTGAAAGGTGCATCTTTTTAATTTACTATTAACCCTATTTCAAACGTGTAAGTTTTAGTTTGCTATATTATTTTGTCTTTGTAATTTATTTCGTAAGAAATATTTCTGTTCATTATCAAGCTATATGCCCAAATAAATATATTTATTTCGTAAGATGCAATTTTTCTTCTTCAAGTGTCATTTACTTTACTATAATAAGGCGAATGAAATGAATAAAATAGAACAAAGTAAAAAAAATTTAAAGCGATTTACAGTACGTCTTTACAAGGAGCCTGGAGAGCCTGGAGTGTAAGTCACATAGCCTCGGTTCTAGGTAAGATCGTGATAGCCTGGAACTAGCGGGTTCAATCCAAGATGGAGGATTTCTTGGCTGCTGTTCGTTCTCTTTGTGCCGATAAAAATTACGGAGAATTGGCAAATTATTTGAACCGATCTACGGATTTGTTGACAAAACATGCAGGACAAATTGATGCAGCAATTGGATCACTGGATCCTGAGCAACATTCCATGGCTTTCATGGCATTATTGTAAGTGTCGCTGTCGTAGATGTCTTACCTGTATTTTCATCTTTCATCTGATTATCTGTTTGCTTTATCTGTTTTAGACTTGTGAAGTTATCACTGCCTAGCTATGGTGACTTCGAATTGTTATTCACACAGATTCAACAGTTTGTTTCTATCTGCTCAAGAGAACAAATTCAGTATTCCGTAGAAAAATGTAAGGCAATGCTTGAACAATTTACAGAAATCGTTTTTTTTTTACAAACCTTAGAATAAGCTTAGTTGTTTTGTTCCCTTTTGCCAGCTGATTACCTTTAATATTCTCTCATATTTGATGTTTTATATGTTTATTTATTTTTCTTATTCTTTCAGTTGCACATTTATGCCATTTCATGACAAAATGTCTAGTTGATATGAAACAGGTTTGTGTTTTATGACTCAGTTATTAAAGCTCAAGGGTCTGTACTTTTTTATTGGGGATGGGGGTAGGCTCAGATTTCAGCAGTCAGGGTTTTAATTACATGCCTGTCTACCGTCCCCAGTCAAGGGGGAGAGTATCACGGGCACATACGAAATCCCAAGGGCTGAAATCTAAGCCTAGAAAAGTGGCCAGTGGGATTTTTTGAAGAATCATTCACAAACATCAGGTTCAAGAAGGCAGGTGCACAAGAGAAATTGAGTTGAAAGGGGGTCAATAAAATACTTTTACAATAAGCAGAACTTTTTTAAAAATGGAGTGGCCATTCTCTAATCCCGGCATAACTAATTGAGCATTTAATTAATTTGCATTGTGTTCAGTAATTGAACATATTTGAACTCACCATGGCCCCTAATGAATATCTGTATAAAATTTGTAATTCTACTTTGTGCCATTTCTTATGTACTTTTATTGCTGCATGTTATAGCCAATGAGAGGAATCAAGATTATGACTACAGCTATTCAAAAAGCACAGCAATCCACTACACAGCTAACATCCATCCATGCAGACCTTGCTCAGGTAATATTCATTATAAATTTGCTTTAATCAAGAGGTGGCCATATTGGCTGAAAAAATACCGGTAGGTCATAAATCCCTTGGGTCCCCTTGCCCTCGCTTCGGGGCATTTTAGAACATTCCAAACAAAGGATTTGTTCTCATGGGAATAAACATGGCTGCCATGTGATTAAAGCCCAATGTGACAGCAAACCATGTGGATTGAAAAAAAAGTATTGTTAAATTTTCGAAATGCTAGTTTGCAAATGAGACATCACATTGTAGTTCCAATTTCAATGATAACCCGTAGTAACCATATATATATATATTTATTTATTATGGGTTTTTGTTTCAGCTGTGTCTTGTGGCAAAATGTTTTAAACCAGCATTACCTTACCTTGATGTTGATATATATGACATAAACAAAGAAGTAAGTATACTTGTGTCTGTAGGCATCTTATCTTATTATTAAATATGACAGGAAAATGTTTGATACCAAGACATTACTTAGTTAACATTATTCTGTCAATACTAATATGATGATTATCTTGTCTTTTCTATGTATTAGGGAAATAAATTTGATGCCAAGGTGTTATTGAGCTATTATTATTATGGAGGAATGATTTATGCAGCATTGAAGCAATTTGATAGGGCACTATACTTCTTTGAAGTGGTATGTTAAATAATTCAGTTTTTGAAAAGTTGAAAACTATTTTCTGTGTCATTTGGATTTTTATATAATATATACAATATGAAATATGAGTGGCCAATCTGCATGTTTGCCTCTTACTTCTGTGGTTTTAATGGGATGGGTCACTGGTCTTACTACTAGGGTCACCATAAGTCAGGGGTGGTGAGGGGGGGTCTTGGCACAGTTCATGAAAAGTAAAAAAGGACGATCACGGCTCACAGGAAATATAAAATGTTCAAATTCAAGAAAATTAACGATTCACAACATTAAATTTTATAACATGCTCATCACAGATCACAAAAATTAAAAAACCCTGTTCAAGATTTCACATTAAAACCCCTTACCGCTCCTGATAAGTGATCTATCTCTGTTTGATGTGTTGTTCCTTTGCTTGCCTCGATGGGTTTTCTCCATGTTCTCAGTTTTGTTTCTTACTTAGTGAGGGTCAAGTAAGGTAACATAAAAGAACACATTATTCATTACCTTTGATGAGGAAAATGGTTGTAGCTTACTTCTCCCCCCTCCCATTATGGAAACCTTGCTACACCCATTGTTCTTAATATTTTCTTATCATCTTTTCCTTCTTGTATTAACAGGCTGTGACATGTCCTGCTATGGATGTCAGTCACATCATGCTAGAGTCATATAAGAAGTTTATTTTGGTTTCTTTGATACTACATGGAAAGGTATGCCGTCATTCATTTGGCATTCTTCATAGACTTCGTTGGCTTGGATGTACATGTAAAGTTGTGTTTTTTTGTTAACAGATAACAAGCCTTCCAAAATATACTTCAAATGTGGTACAACGGTTCCTCAAGGTATTTGTTAATAAAATGATAAATAAAACTTGCAATTAAAAAAAAAACTATGATCACTGAAGACAGAGTAGCACATCAATTAAGCCAATATTGATATGGAATTGTTAAATCTGTACCTTGTGGGATGGGTGATTTCGTAGGAAGTATCTGGTCTTACAAAAAAATTGGATGGGTTTTTGGCGCCAAGTAAATAAGTTTAATACATTAAGCTGATAACCTTCTGACCAAGATATATATACGCATTTAAGAACAGAGCCATGTGCGCATTAGGGGCAGTTGCGGACTTGGCTGTCAAAGCATTGGAGAGTAAAACGATTGGTTGAAACCCTGAAAAAAGAGTATTGACTGAATAGAGCAAAGTCTAACTCGCCTGAAACTAGAAAACGTTAGCCAAAGGAAAATAAAAGGTTACGGTACATAATATGTAAGACAAATAGATACAGTATGAACTTTCTCAAAATCATAATATACAGTCATTTCTTGTTTACAATTACTAAAAGACATTTTATTTTATTTTTATTATTTTATTTTTATCACATTCAAGCCTTTAAGTGCTCCATATCATGAATTGGCAACATCATTTGCATCAAATAACCAAGGAAATCTACAAAGTGTAATCGCAAAGCACCAAGAAATATTTGCTAGGGTAAGTGACCTTAGTTATGCTATTAATTTTGTTATGGATGTTATTTTAACATAATATTTTGATAGCAGCTTTTTGTCAAGTGAGCTAAAAATCAATATTTCTAGAACTGTAGCCTCCTTTACAGGCTTTTTTTCTGTCTATTTTTCTCTGGGATTCCTGTGTATTGCTATATACACAGGTAGCCCACCAACAGGAAATGACAGAAGAGATAAGAGACACACGCAGAAGAGGGTTATCCAGTGTATTACGTGGTCATGACATGCTTAGTAGAGATAATTAGTAATGAATGGTGGCTGCAACCACTTGTCAATCAACTATTGCCTAACCCAAACAGTGCATTTTAATACAGCTTTTTCTCATGGATTAACTAACAATAATTTATTACTCACTGATAATCATCAAATAAATATTGAGGTTCACAAATAATTGTTTTAGTATCATTACACAGGTGATTCAAAAACATCAATCTATTTCTAAAATGTAGATATTTTTTGCATTTTGAAAGAAGTTCATATCAATGAACAAAGTGCACACAATCCTCTATTCACCTGTAGATGATTTTAGAGAAATATTCTAAAGTTCTCAACCAATCAGCTCATGTGATTTCCTATAGTTACCTGGATAATGATACTAATCTCAGTTAGTTTGGAGTTTCCTGGTGTTGAGATTATTTGGTGATAGTTTGAAAAATGGAGTGACCTTGAAGTCATTTAATAATCATTTATTCCCAGGATAACAACGTAGGACTTATAAAACAAGTTAGAAGTTCCATTTACAAAAAGAACATCTTGAGATTGACAAAGGTAGGTTGATAGATTGATGCCATTACTGCGATTCTCAATATTCTGCGAACTCAGACATTTCAATGGCTTTTTGTGAAATTGGTTTTTCGCTGCTGTCAATCAAAACTAATCAGTCGGTACCTTTTATATTTTTGACTGGCGGCAGCGAAAAACCAAATTCCAACGGAAATTCGCAACTCCCGAGTTCGCAGAATATTGAGAATCGCAGTAAACCAATAATAAAAACATTATTGAATTATGCTATATTATGTTTTTTATCTGTAAATTTTTATCTGGTGTTAAAAGCTTAACTCCTGCCAATTGACCTACATGTAAAATAACTTCACTTTTTCTTTATATAATGTTGTGACATTCTTGCTTGCAGACATTTTTAACCCTTTCACTGAGTGACATGGCAAACAGAGTGCACTTGAACAGCCCAAGAGAAGCAGAACAACACATACTTCATATGGTAAAATAATAACTTACCATTACTCATTTTGGCAGGAATAATAAAAAAAAATCTCTTTTTAAATTATTCAGATTACTGTGCGGATACTCCAACCGGGACTACTTTGATAAACTAGTGTCATTAACCAATCACATTGCAATATTTAGTTCAATATTTTAAACCAGCCAATCAGATAGCACATCGATGTAAAAAGAGTGTGAGAACATGATAATCTGATTGGCTAATGCTGTTTTCAGTTCAATCTCTGTCTAGTTTACTGTTATCTGATAGGACAGTTTTATTCAAGTGGTCCCAGTTGGTGTGTCTGCATAGTAATTAATAATTCGGCTTCAATTAATTTTACTGATTGATGAACCTTTGGCACCTTTCAGATCGAAGATGGTGAAATTTATGCAGCTATAAACCAGCGTGATGGCATGGTTTGTTTCCATGACAGCCCTGAAAAATACAACAGTCCAAAAATGCTAAAAAACTTGGATGATGAGGTAATGGATAAATTGAGTTCTTTCAGTGACCAATGTCAAATGAATATCTTATCATTGGCTGGTTGGTTTATGTAATCCAAGTAGTTTTTGGCTTTTGTTCTAAACTCAGAATGTACATTTCCAGATTCGACAGTATCAACAACTTGATGAAAAGTTGCAGAACATGGACAGACAACTTGCAGTGAATCCTCAGTTTGTGCAAAAGGTAAAATTGTGACAATTAATAGTTATACAGCTATTTCAAAAAAGGTTGGTGAAACTTTCCTGGGTGCGAAGGAAAAAATGAGTCCCCCTCCCTCCCCTCCACTGTTACGTTTGCTCCATTGGCCCTGTCATGTGACTTCAAAGCAGCTCAATTTGGAGAACAAAACAAAAAAATTCAATCTCCTGAGAATTGGAACCTATTGTTTTGTCCTCCTAATCGAGCTGCATTCCGACGTGCTGCAAGGGGTCTGTATAGCACCGTGTCCACGTCTCCGGCGGTTGTGCTCCACGTTGCAGAAGTAGACTCGATATTTTCTTACTTAACGTTGTGTGCAACAAAATTCATCGTGTGAATGTTTTAATCCAACATTTCTAGCATTGGGATAATGTTCTCAGCCAATAAATAGCCACTTTGCAATTATAGGTTTGTTGCAGGAATAGTTACTATGTGTGACACCTCGGAAACTCCCGACAGGACCGCGTAACGCTGAAACCGTGCATTTCTGCGCAAAAACTAATAGAAAACGCATTTTGACCATTTTTTTGCGTAAGAGCTAAGAGCTTCATTTCTTGCCATTGTACTAAATTCCTTGCTTACGAATGAACGCCATCTAGAATCCCATCTAATATGTTAGGGACCCCAATGTGCCCAGACACTCATGGATCCCAGGATACACAGTTACAAAATTTTAGCACAATCCCATTCCCGCCAGTGATGTCCGAACTTATACGACCATTTTTCTTTGTTTTGTTTTCAGACTATGAGCAGCCACGCTGATGAAGATGTAGGTATTGGGAGAATGAGAGATGATGTGATGATGTAGTGTTAGTGTAAGTCCAATGTGAAACGAGTACACAAGCTATACACGCATCAAGAGTTCCGCGCTACTGCTCTAAGCGCATGCTCAGGGGATTAAAAAGTGGGATAATATTTTGTATGATATGCAATTTTTCAGTCTATTTGATTCAGAATTCGTTTTAAGGTACGCGATCTTGAATATTTAATGAAAATTGTACTTGACAAGAAAGATACAACTAAAATATAGCATATTTTACAAAATATTATCCCACTTTTTAATCCCCTTAGCATGCGCTTAAAGCAGTAGCGCGGAACTCTTGATGCGTATATATATATATGGTCATGTTGGTACTCTATGAAACATGTACTTAGATTTTGAAAGATGTACAAAATGTAAAGAAAATAATTCTCGTAGAACATTTACCAGTGGTGCATGGTTATAAAGATGTGATCAGCTGACTGATCAGCATTTTTCAATAATAAAACATTCTGGTTCATCAAGTTATGAACAGTATTTTCCTCAATAGACCATTTTCGAGATGTGTGAGCGCTTTCAAAAATATTGCAGGCGCAGACATGAAAAAGAGGCATTTTCGGGCAAGATCACGTGCGCTATTGACTCTGTCCGAAAATGCCTCGAGATCATGTACGCGCCTGCGATATTTTTGAAAGCGCTCGCGCATCTCGAAAATGGTCTTTTACTGCAGCATAGAAAAAGGTAGTAAATTATCATGGTAAAATAATATTATCTTTAACCTTTATTTTGATGCAAAAAAAATATTTAACAGTTATTAGAAAATTCAAAAAATACTGAATTTTATCTTTTGGTCTTTTAAGTTTTGAGTGTTCAATCTTCAACTTGCGTGCTATCTAAACTAGGTCGGTTTTTGCCGTTATCTTTACAGTTTAGCTTTATTAGAGTGCAAACAATATATCCGTGAAATACAAATTACTAAATACTATAAAATAGTGCTTAGACAATAGAAAACAATAGGATTTCCACAAAACTGTACTATTTAGTATAACTAATGTTTCACAGATATATTGTTTGTACTCTACTGTTACCTTTATATCTTTGTCTCGTGCTTTACTACATTACTCTTAGATATGATGAGGTGCACTTTGAGATAATGACAGTTTCACTATAGTGAACATTCAGAGGTTCTGATGATAACTTGTTACACCAATACTCAGAATATTACGATTCTATTCTTATCGATATGCAGAAAATGATCAACTGTATTACAACTTAAGAAATTCTGATGCAATGTCCATGATCCAAATGTAACTCAAGTTGGATGGCAGACTCGTTTTAAGCCACTTGATACCTTGACTGAGCTGCAACAATTTCCCATTCTATTCTTATCGATATGCAGAAAATGATCAACTGTATTACAACTTAAGAAATTGTGATGCAATGTCCATGATCCAAATGTAGCTCAAGTTGGATGGGAGACTAATTTTAAGCCACTTGATACCTTTAGCTGCCACAATTTCCCATTCGTCTTTTTTGTTTTCAAACTTCTCGAACAGACACGATAATGCCAAAGCTGTCGCCCACACACTTTCCTTGTTGTCCTCTGTCAATTCTCTTGGACAAGCCTTTTTTAGGGTGTCTACAGTAACCCCACAGATACTGGCCAGTTGTGCGGTTGGTTGCCACGACCCACTTGCTTTTTGCAGAGATATTAGGGCTATATGCATGTCCACGACGCTATCACTTGAAATCTTTGCGTACGGTGTTGCTCCATGTTTATGTTTCAAATGTTCTAGTGTTTTACGCCCCGCAACCTTGGACGATTCTCTTGGTGGTGGTGGGGGTGGGGGTGCCGTTGCATAACTTGCCTTTCCTGGAGAGGGTGGGGGTGGGGGTGATTTTGCACTAAAAATTGACATTGCCTGAGGGGCAGATGGGGCACATCCACCAACTATCATAGTTTGAGGCATTCCATAACCAAACCCAGTCGAATTCGGTGGTGCTGGTGCAAAATAACTTGCATTTACTGGAGGGGGTGGGGCTGAATTAGTACTATAACGTGCCATTGCTTGAGGAACAGAATGGGAAAATCCGTCAGCTAGTACTGGTGAAGGCATTATTCTATGACCAAACGCTTGTTGATTCCTACTGCATAACGCAAAGACTCTGCCGCGATTATCTTGCATGGGCATTACTGGTCTCTCCATTGCTCTAGACACTGGTTCGTGGCTATCTTCATCAACTGCTACAAATGACGTTAACTTTGATACGATGTTAGCGGACTTGCTTAGCTCAATAATGGGGAATTTGAGATTATCGCTAGCATTTTTAATGTCCCCTTCGTACTGATGTTGCTTTTCTTGAATGGCTGCCTTAGCGCATAATCGATGAAGCATCACGCTTGTGTCGCCTTGGTTACCACACACAGCACTGAACTTGATCACGTGCCGAATAAATGAAGGGTTGCGGGGACCTTCATCTACCTGTCCTGTAAGGGTAGCTGTCCCTTCTATCGCCACAATTTGCCTGTTGTTGTACTTGTTCTGATCTTTTCTGTTGAATATTCCAAATGATACAAACCTATTCCCCGCAAACAGCGTAGGACTTGCTGTAGGAACGTCCTCGACTTCCCAGTCTTTCGGCAGGGTCCATGTGACCTGGACATCTTTTACAGCTGGCTGCAGTGCACTTTTTAAAGTCTTTATCACCTTCAAAAGCAGCCAAAACAAGGTTAATGATAATTACTATAACTAAACACACTATAATATAATAAAGCGAACACTTACAGCACTTCAGTTTCATATTTCCGCGCTGTAGCTGGCTCTACTGACTCAAGACCTCTGGCGTTTTGGCTTCCGTCATTCAAATTTACGACGAGCCGAGTGCATCCCGATCGAACGATAAGGGAATTCCCTTGACTATAGAGTCATTTTCACACGGGAATTTCTTTAACGTTCGCGATCGGAATGAACTCGGCTCGTCGTAAATTTGATTGACGGAAGCTAAAACGCTAGACGTCTGGAGTCGGTAGGTCGCAGAAATATGAAAAGCGCTGCAACTGCCAGTTTCGAAACAGATTGTACATGTCTGCATAATTTGCAGGGGTTTTACGTGTGGGAACTTTCCTCCCTTCCAGTTCCCTCCCCCTTTACCTGTGTCGATATTGATCACAAATCATTCAGTCGAGGCTTCAAGGTTCAAATTTGAATAATCCTTTGAAACTACCTTAAAGCCCCGGTTGAATGCTTTGTGTTTGACCAGTGAACCCATGTATGGAAAATAGTGAACAGGGTTAAAGTGAGGATACTCGAACCGTGAACACTTTGAGGCTTTTTCATACTTTTTTTCTAATTTATCCCTTGTGTGAATCGATTGGAAATATGATTTATTTTGAACAATAAGATTATTTGAGTTCAGTGCTTTATTTTCAGAAGGTTTGAAGCAGTAGAAAGCTCATAAGATAAAAAAATATAAAAATATCAAGTGTTCATGGTTCGATTGTCCTCACTGTAAAAGTGAGTTAAGAATAAAGTACATTTCCAGATAAATATTTCGTAAGTAGGATACTCAAATACCTTGGGCTGCAATCTGTCTCCGACATAAACAAACTCAGCAGTGCCTCTTCCGGCTCTAGCAACCCCCTTGACCAATGCAGTGGAGGCTCCTTCCCCAATCCCAAACGTAAAGCATCTGTGAATACAGCAAAACAAAAGATTAAAATGTAGAATGATAGAAATCAATAACCTCGAGAGCCGAAAGAGAATGCACGCCTAGCCTAACCTTAATTTGAAAGCATTTCGTGCCACTAGGTCGATGACTTGCTGAGTGTTACCAACTTCGCCATCTGTCAAGAGAAATACTTGACGAGGATAACCTTTGATGAGAGGCTGTGAAAACACGTCTTGTAGAGGTCTGAGAATTTCGGTCCCCCCTAAATCTGCCTGCATAGACTGGGCATGCGAACAAGCAAAATCCACACTAGAATCACTGTAAACTTCACTCTTCTGGAACAACTTTTGAAAAGAATTCCCAAAACCAATCACGTTGAAGTAACAGTTGTCGGGCAAACTTTTCAAAAACAAGAGAAGTGTTTCTCTAGCACTGTTTATCTTTGCGCCGCTCATGCTTCCGCTTCGGTCTATGACAAATAGAAACTCTCCTCGCTCAAGACTTGCGGAGTTGTCAAATTCGGGAAAGAAATTAAGCATGACTACGGGCTTTGCCAAAAAAATGTTGGACTCTTTTCCAGCTCTTGTTTTGGTCACGCCATTCTCCACCAAAGCATGAGGGTTACGAGGCTGACAGCTCAAAATGTGGACTTGTAAATCAGCATTAAACTTATATTCTTCATCAAGTCTAACTTTGGCTTGTCTGTCATCCTCTGGGTTAATATCAACTTTGAGCCGATTGCTAGGGGAGGTAATTTCTTGAATTGCAGATGCACACTGCACATCCAGTTCGAAGTCAAAGGCATATTTCGTGCTCACTGAAGCGATAGTAGGCATTGTGGTGCTGATGCTATGCTGGGAGTTCATCGGAGTATATCTAGGGTTGAGTACTGTAGGTAGTACAAAAACAATACCTCCTTCTTTTTCTACAGCCAGTCCTGTCACAAGAGTAATTTGGACGGTGGCAGTTTTGTGTGGAGGCAGATTTCCTACGCTTATTTGGAAGATGTCTGAGCTCTCGTCGCTTTCTTCGAGCAGATAAGCACTGTGACCGCTACTAATGGCATCATCGTACGTATCACGAGCTTCTTGCTTCTCTTGTATCTCAGCCACGATGGTTCTTCCATCTATAGTTGCTTGAAATCCGCAGACGGCCGCTTCCTCGTCGATAGGAAATACATAAACGGCTTCAATGGGGGTGTTTCTGTTGTTTTCATATTCCATCGTTGCTACAACCTCAGCTGTGTAGCCATGAACTTTGGAGCGAATTTCAATCCTTTTAAGCGGAATGCTTGAACCTTCGGATTTGTTTATCAAGCCGAGAGGAGCCATGTCTTTGCAGATAAGCAGCCCTGAAGATAATGATTGTGGTCTAATTGGCGTCCTCCTAATAAAACATTACAATATTCATCGAGGAGTTTCAGTTATGACATGCTAACTTTTACGTCACAGATGATGACATGCGTGCAATGCCATAGGTTCCTATTGACACAGGGTTACAATAAGTTTCCGAGCTACATTCGATTGTTGATATAATTTATTTCAACTTATTTCAAAGCAGTCAAATTCATGTCCGTTTAAGGCGAAAAATGTTCTGAAACAGTTATAACTTTGGACAACAAATCCTGTCATGAAGTAAAAGTAATTAAGAAAAGTCATTATAAAACTGCTTGTTGTTTTAATTTTGGACCTGGAAGTTATTTTTCTAAACAAAATCATTTTTCTTTCTGCAAAAGATAAGATATCGATACGGCCTTCCGGAAGTAAGAAAAGAAGTAAAACGAGGAGGCGTTCCTAGGGAATCAGAAGAAGTAGCCTGGACCTAGTTGGTAGCGGAAGTGGACATGCGCTAAATGTGGCGGGCTCAGAATTTTCAAAAAGAAGAAGAAGAAGCGTGAAGTTTGTTTGGCTCTTCTTACAGAACCATTTTACAGGATATATGGCTTGTTTCAGCTCAACATAATACTCGTTTTACCAAGAATATCTATGCAGGATTGCACTAAAGACAACAGTATTTCCAGACTTTCGTTTTTGAGTGCAAAATATGATTTTTCTTGCTGGGTCGGATATGAGTTGATCAGCACCTAGAATATTTGGGCTGGAATCTCGTCCGGTAAAACTTCGCCAAATTATTACATTTAATATGTTTTGAACAATGAATTCTCTCTTCGGAGGAAAGGGAGGTCGTGTTCCGCCTCCAACAAGAAAGCTTGTTATTCGTAAAGCCAATAGTCAAAGAGATTTGCGTCCCATCAGTGAACGGGTAAGTGTCTTCAATCACGCTCACATGTACAATCTACGAAGTCGACTGTTTGCATTGAGCTCCATCTTTTTCTCTTCTCTCTTTGTTCTAGTTATCTTTGGATAAGGTGTTAGGATTAACTGCATCATCAAATGCTTCCTTAGCGTGCAATCCTGTGGATGGAGTTATTGCTTATCCGGCTGGGTAAGTTTGAAATTCATAAGTGAGGAAGAAAGCTAATAATAAAGTTGTAAGTTTATCTTTACGACAGAAAGATGAAACTCTCAGGAAGCTGCACTTTCACTCCTTGTTAAAGTCTTATCTACCTCTTATAGCTTCTCAAAAAGACTGATACTAATTGAAAGCCTTTCAAGGGAAAATCTATTCGTCTTTCCTAAATATAATTATGATTTAGAAAATATTTTTTGGCCAATTTAGTACTGTGCACGAGACCATCAGATACCTTAGTATCGTCCAGTCAATATCGTCATTAGCTCAGCTACTCTTCTTTTAAAGTTTTCTCTGGCCAAAAAAGAAGAAAAGTTTCTTCAATTTTAGCCCCTAAGATATGAAATGCTTCGCAGAAAAAGTCGTACACAGAATAAAAATAAGAACAACTACTAGTCTCCGAATTCGAACCAAAATCGATGTTCGATCAAATCCAGAACCAGTTATCAGCAAGAGTAAAATGACTACAAAATAAATTATTCAACTTCTGTTTCTAAATAATGACAAAATTGCAAAATTATTTACCGTGTAAACCGTTTTGATATTGGAAAAATATATTTCTATTACCACCAAAATTATTTGTTTAGCATTCGTAATTTTATTTTGTAATTACGTATATTTTTAATATTCATTTCATATAACGAAGCATTGCGTTATTTCGTTATTGAAAAACTGGTCCTGCAAAGAAGTTTTACCTCGGCTAAACCTATTCCATGATTATATCTGGTATGAAAACTTTACTAAATCCATTATGACATACTAAATTCTTTAACTACGACCTAATCTTTTGATCCAAAATCCAGTCATTCAAATATCATCTCTGTTTGCTATCTTTAGATCAGACTTGAAACATTAATTATGTAATTTCCATCCTATACAATCGTTTTTAGTTGATTAATGTTCTCGTATTTCTTCTTCAGACCATTTTTAGAATGACTTTGTTTTGACTTCAATAAAATTTTCTCTCTAGTGACATTAAGATTTATTGTTGACATAGGTATTAGCTTCCAAAAAAAGAAAAAGAAAATTATCATGTTTCTATACTAGTCTATCCATATTTCAATTGCTAGACTTTTTCACATAAATTAAAAACTATGTAAAAAGCATCTTAGTAATAATAAATAATAATTGTAAAAGTTTATTGTTTGGCTTGAGTACAAATATCCTTGGTAACTTTTTGTACGTCGTGTTTACTATTTCAAATCTGCATGTACAATGTGTGGAACACAAGCTATCATAATGAGTCTCCCTTGACGATTCTTCATTCAAATCAAGATAGTTAACTTGACATTAGTTTTACTGGCCTACAGAATTTATTTTATTATGTTGCTATAGATGCATATGTTTATGATAATAAATAACTTTTTCCTACTGAAACTGTACATGAGAATTCATGCATTATATGATTACTTGCTCATTGATGCATTCAGTAACGCTTTATATCTTCAGCTGTTGTAAAGTTCAATTCTTGTAGTCATTAACCTTCATGGTACAATAGTTTTGATTGTGATGCTGTATTTTAGTTTTAAACTCTATTCATCATCACTTTGCATACCTTATTTCTTTCTTGGTTTAATCCACACACACACACATATATATAGAGATTTTCTTATTTAAGCACAAGGAGATTATACAAATGTTCTAAAACATGAAAAATTGAATTTCTCTCAGTGCAGTATTCTTTTAATTCTTATTTTATCCAGGTGTATTGTGGTGCTTTTCAATCCACGAAGAAACAAACAAGATTTTATACAAAATGTTTCAAGGTATGTTAACACCGACAACTCAAGGATGAGTGATACAATGCATTTATAGGGAGCAGCAACAAGGCAAAGTGGCTAATATTACCACAAAGTTTAATAAGAATTGAAGAAAAAACATCTAAAACACTTATGCATCTTTGATAGATTCTATCAGAATTAGCAAAATACAGAAAGAAAGAAAATTGAAAAGCTTTATGAGTAAAATTCGTAACATTTCTTAGGAAATCCATACATTGTCTGTAACACCAAACATTTCGTTCTCCCATGCGTGTCAAATTAACTCTGATTAAACTGATACTGGATTCTTCAATGATAATAATAATTATGCTCAACATCTGCATGAAAAGTTTTGAATTTTTAAATAATTTTCGTTATTGTTGCCCCCTAAAATGCAAAGCATTATTGGGATGTGAAAGTAGGGGATAGCATTACACGAAAAATTGTGGTTGCAAATCATCTCATGTAATGTCAGCTTTAATAGCAGGAAAAATTGTCATTGTGCTGGAAATGTTCTTACTATTGTTGCAGGAAATCCATCACTGCTGTATCATTTTCGAGAGATGGGAAATTTTTGGCCACTGGAGAGGTAAATATAATTTGCTATAAGATGGCTAGACAACCTGTAATTCCCAATAGAGTACCGAAGTGTGATGTCACGAAAATAATTATTTTGCTTTTGACAATTTTCGGTCTTCAATTTCGATAGAGCATCAAGAAAGATGTTAACACACCAAATTTCATGGGAATTTAGGAACCAAGCCGAAAATACAGTGATTTGTACATATTGGGGAAATTATATATTCAAAACGCAATATCTCTGTTGCTTTTTAACTCATTCCCATAAAATTTGGCGTGTTAACATCTTTCTTGATGTTCTATCGAAATCGAAGATCGAAATTATAATACGGTCAAAAATCATTTTTATGATGTCATCACTTCGGTACTCTATCTGTTGGTTGGTTGGTTCATATATGTTCAATATCAACCAACTAGTACTATCCTGGTGAGTTGACCTTCAGAACAAACTGAAGGTCAACTAATCAGAAATTAGGATACAATATCATATTTTGATATTCTGTATAACCATTGTACTGTATAACCATTTTATCCCACACCATAGAAAATACAAATGTGTAGATTCAACGCACATGATTGTAAGGAAGAGTGAAATACTGATGAATATATAACAGCTTTCCTGCTTTCTGATTGGCTGTATTTTCTATGGTGTGGGATAAAAGGGTATATATGTGTGTGCATCGAATAGCAATATTATTGTTTCATACATGTTATTATTTATGTTATGTTATTAATTAATATTAAATATGATGCTGAAAGTTTTAATGTGTTATTATGTGTTAGAGCGGTCACATGCCTTCAGTAAGGGTATGGAATATGGAAGATCCCAGTCACCCTCAAACATCTGAAATGAAAAAAGGGCATAAGCATGGTGTATCTTGTGTGGTAAGTGGTTACCATAGTGATCATACATTGCTTGTGATATTCCATGTGATAGTGATATTTAATGTGTCTATTGTAAAATAAACAGGCATTTTCTCCTATTTTAAAGTTTCTAGTCTCTGTTGGCTATTAACATGATGGTTACCATGGTTATCATACATTGCTTTTGATATTCCACCTGACTGATATTTGTCATGTCTATCAACAGACATTTTCTCCTAATTTAAAGTTTCTTGTCTCTGTTGGCTATCAGCATGATATGTTGATAAACGTATGGAACTGGAGGGTAAGTGAATAACATCTGAATGTTTTTAGTTTATAACCACCCTTATTTTATTATTGCTAATGTTGTCATGACAACTGCATATCCTCCATGTTTGAGTAGTACATATCATATGTAAATCATGTGCAATGCTATCATCAATCATTCTGTTGTTGTTATTGTGACGACTACTTGATATCGTTATATACTATACACATTGATGTTGCGATCGTCATGACAACCATATGTCCTCTAGGTTAAAGTTGTATGCACCATACTTATATTATTGCTGTTGTCATAACAACTGCATATCCTCTGAGTTGAAGTAGTATGTAGTAGTATGATATCAAGCTGTTACTGTTATGTGTCTTGGCTTTGATCACTTTTGTTTATGCTATAATATATCATTGTCATTGCTCTAGGTCAAAGTAGCATGCATCATACTATATATTGCTGTTGTCATGCCAACTGTCATTATTATGGTTGTTATGACAACAGTGACATGTTCTATAGGTTAGAGTAGCATGCACCATACTTTATCATCAATATCACCTACAACAAGTTAAAGGAGAACTCTATTCTTTTTACGACCTATTATTGAATAAATGTTCACAGTTTACTTAACTCGTTTCCAAAGTTTCTTTGGCATATCTTGTAATACAGCCGAGAAATAATTCTTGAAAGTAGCGATAAATCGCTGCCATGGACGCCGCCATCTTCGAAGCTCTTCTGAATCTGCAAGAGGCCAGCGGTTCTCTCTCGTGACGTCATTGCGCGACTGGTGTTTACAAGCAGATCGCGCGAAATTGAAAAAAAATCTTTGTGTGCTTTTATTTTAACTTGTTAAAATCGTGCTTTTTGAGAATATGCCTCACTGCATGGTCCCTGGTTGCTGTCCGAGTCTTCATCACTTGATGAGCCACAACGAGTCGGCTGGAATTGATAGCCTTGAAAAGATATCTCTGTTTCTTCGGCTAAAAACTCATCAAAATCATCCCTTGACACACTACCAACACTTGACGTGGTACTAGACGAGGAACTCATGTTTAATTCGAGATAATCTATCTAAAACCCTGACTGTAAGAAGACATAAGCTTACTTTAATAGACGAAACACACAGTGCTTGTAAACACCAGTCGCGCAATGACGTCACGAGAGAGAACCGCTGGCCTCTTGCAGATTCAGAAGAGCTTCGAAGATGGCGGCGTCCATGGCAGCGATTTATCGCTACTTTCAAGAATTATTTCTCGGCTGTATTACAAGATATGCCAAAGAAACTTTGGAAACGAGTTAAGTAAACTGTGAACATTTATTCAATAATAGGTCGTAAAAAGAATAGAGTTCTCCTTTAACATACCAAGAATGAGCTGAAAGTTATTGCATTATCTAAATTATTATCCATTTTTTTGTGGTTACAGGATGGATCTAAAGTGGCGTGCAACAAGTTTTCCACAAAGGTATACACTGCATATAAAGCTCTTTTTATGCATTTTTTGTGATTCCTCCTTCAGATACTGTACTCTGACGTCTTGTTTTTGTACAACATATTAGTCCACTGTTCAACTGTTTACCAATTACTTCATTGCAAGTGCTAGTATCAAAGCATTTTTATAGGATTTTCAAGTGTAAAATGAATTGTATATGAGGATGCAGGTTACCTTTTTACTTGTTATTATGATTGTTGTACATGCAGGTTTATGCTATATCGTTCTCTGAGGTTGGAAACTTCTTTGTTACATCTGGAGTTCGTCATGTTAAATTTTGGTACTTTGACACAGAGTCTACTAAGTTAAAGGTGAGTGAAGCTATCAGGTTGATACAATGCTTGTTGTTCCATTTGCACCTCATTTGTATCCATCCATAATATCTGCTGTTATTACAGTTAAGCTTGCAATGATATATTCTTTTGTTGAATACTATCACGTTGATACACTGCTTGTTGTTTCTTTTGCATCTCATTTGCACCCATTCGTAATATCTCCTAATATTATTACATCCAATCTAAAAACTGTGGGTACCAAGAAATATTTCAGAAATTGTTTATCGTCCGTTGAACAATATGAAACAAATCTCTAAAGTTCTACAAGATGTTTATCTGACTACAAATCAGTCGAATTTCTTGCGGTTAGAGTTGCTTCAGATTGCTGAACAAGCGATACACGATTTCTGAAATATTTCTTGGTGCCCACGGTTTTTCGATTCACACTGTAATATAGTTCTAATTATTTGTAATTCCCTTAAGCATGATAAAACCCTGCCAATAAAAGGAAGAGCTGGTATCTTAGGAGAACTTAGAAGCCATACATTCTGTGATGTTGCATGTGGAATGGGAGATAATTCTGAGTATACTTACTGTGTGACTACGGCAGGGGCATTGTGCTCGTTCAATGTAAAGAGAAACCTGGAAAAATATGTTGAATTAGGAGTAAGTATATAAATTCACTAATTTCAAGAAGTTACAATATTACACCTGTTATTCCTTTTTGGATACATCAATCTAAAAAAAAAATAATTGTTTCCTTGCAAAATGCATTCTATTCTAACCAGTACCATTTGAAATGAAACAAGCTGGAGAAATGCTCAGTATATTACCCATTTCAAGACAACAGATGTCAATAATGAAAAAAATGCAATAGCGGATCAAGGAATTTGTTGAGAGGGGGTCCAAATGTATACTTCATACAAAATTTACTTCAAGCCTGTGGTAAAACTAAATTTTAGGATAAAACAAACAATGATGGAACCTTAGGTATGACAGGGGGTCTGAAACACCCTGACCCTCCCCCTGGATCCGCCCTTAAAATGTCTAAGATGTTATTCACAAATTTGTACTAATAAAGAGGTTCTTTATTTGCAAGTCTTCTAAAGCTCTCTGTATGGCTGTGAGTGAAAAGTACATCATATGTGGCTACACCAATGGATTTATTAGGTAATTTAGTCATAATGAATGATTGAATAGACAAAGTACCAAAATAGAGGGCTTTTCTCCATATATCATATCATTACTAGTCTACATGCTTTGATTAGATATACTGTATTATGCTAGTGAATAGGAGTGATGACGTCATAAAAAATTTTTTTGACTGTATTATAATTTTGATCTTCGATTTCGATAGAACATCAAGAAAGATGTTAACACGCCAAATTTTATGGGAATTAGTGAAAAAGCAATGGAGACGTTAGGAACCAAGCCGAAAATACAGTGATTTGTATGGGGAAATTATATACCAATACCAATTCCCATAAAATTTGGCTTGTTAACGTCTTTCTTGATGCTCTATCGAAATTGAAGATTGAAAAAATTGTCGAAAGCAAAATTATTTTCATGACTTCACACTTCGGTACTCTATTCACTCTAAAACAATTGAAAACCACTTCAATGTTACAGCATGTTGTACTGTGTACACATGCTGTAAGTCAGTAACATATATGTTTCCCACTCACTGGACAGACAAGTGTTGATCAACATGTCAACTGGTCATAAAGTACACAATAAATGACATAGTTACTGTTATGCAAACTTTATTAAAGTTTTATATTACTACAAAGGTTATTAAGTGAATTTCTTGATTACTTTTTAGGGTGTTTGATCCTTCAACTCTACAGTTTGTGGCAACTTTACCCAAACCTCACTTTCTTGGGGTTAATGTTTCTGATGGTATTGATCCAAGGTTTGTGTACAGTGTGGGTTTTTTTTAAATTAATGTTATGAGAAATTTCTGTTGTTGCTCTGTAAAAATGCTGTTTTTCATTTTGTTGACACTTTGTTTATTTTGTTTTCTTAGTCATATGATTGCTAAGACAAATAGCGTAACATATGCAGACACTATAGCGCTTGCACTGGACTCCAATAATCACAGGGTTAGTTATGATACAGCATGTTTCTTGTTATTATCACTAAAATATTTAAGAACATAGCTGAATAGGCTATTTGAACATGATTGAATGAAAAGAACCAGTCGTGAGAATTATTGGCTACTAACCATACATTCTTTGTTAATTTTTGATACTTTTGAAGGCTTGTAACTCTGTTTCTTTTTAACGAAACACGTTCAAATTTGCCAGACTTACTAATCATGAGATTTGCTGAAATTCAAAACTTGCACCAGTCCCTTGCATTATTTTTAAAGTGAGGACACTATGAACACTTGATATTTTTATATTTTTTATCTTATGAACTTTCTACTGCTTCAAACCTTCTGAAAATAAAGCACTGAACTCAAATACTCTTATTGTTCAACATAAATCATAAATCACACAAGGGATAAAGGAGAAAAAAAGTATGAAAAAACCTCAAAGTGTTCACGGTTCGAGTATCCTCACTTTAACCCTGTTCACTATTTTCCATACATGGGTTCACAGGTCAAACACAAAGCATTCAACCGGGGCTTCAAGGTAGTTTCAAAGGATTATTCAAATTTGGACCTTAAAGCCTCGACTGAATGCTTTGTGATCAATATCGACACAGGTAAAGGGGGAGGGAAGGGAAGAGTGTTCACGGGTTGAGTGTCCTCACTGTAAAGTGGCGTAAACAGTAGATGATTTTTATCATTCTTGGCTAACTCTTTTCTTTTGATCCCCTGTGATAGATTACGTGTGTTTACAATGATCATAGCATATACATATGGGATCTTAAAGATATCAAGAAAGTTGGGAAAATCTGGTCGTCACTATACCACAGTGGTTGTATATGGGGTTTAGAGGTATATTTCTTATTTACTTTGTCTTCAATTCAATTCTTAGTACCATAATTGCCGGTGTATAAGTCAACCTTTTAGCACCCTAAAAAATCGACCTCGACTTATACACCGAGTATGAAAGTTGACATCTCAAATTCATAGCTCAAGTTCCAAGCAAAAACATTGGTTTTGGCTTTAGAAAGGATCATTTTCAGGGCTTGAAGGAATGGCTGGTTATTCGTTGGTCATGATGACTGGTGACCAGCAACCAGCCAAATTAGTTTAAGCTTTGTAATGCCATTTTTCTGGGTCAGTGTTATTGGTAAAAATGACCAGCAAGGCATTGATTTGACTGGACAAGTTCCAATTTTTTCAAGCCCTGTCCTTTAAGCATACAATTTCATGTTCCAACATTCTAATCTGCCTTAGCTTGAATCACTCATAAGATGTCAGATGTTTGTTTTCATACTTATTTTTCTGCTGCAGATTTCTCCAGAGGTACCTAATCCAAGAGATAATAAGGAAGCCCCACTTCCACCAGGGACATTTCTTACATGCTCTAATGATGATACAGTACGGGTCTGGAATGTAACCGAAGGTGCGTAATATTGTAATCTAAATATTTTACAGACAGCATAACGATTGACTAATTGTTATTGGCTCTCTCTCCCTTTGTTCGGTGGGTTTTCTCCAGTTTCTTCAGTCTCCCTCCTTCCTCAAAATCTATCACTCCTATTCAATAATTGTAAGTGTAAATAATGTTATAAGTAATGTTATTCTTATGAATTTCTCTGTAGGTACAAATATTTCAGCAGTAAAAAACATTTACAGCAAGGTGAGTACAGTTTAGTTTTGTAAGTAATTGTGGTAGCTATGAACTATCCTGTTTGTTTAGTGTCTATTTTCAGGGGCATAGTTCGGGGGGGGGGGGGGGGGGGGGGTTACCTTCCTCCAAACAATAAAGTTTACTGATATTTTTAGATCAAACTTTTAATACTTTAGTTTGCTTTTTTGCAACTACTCACAATGATGTAGGCACCAGAATTTTATTCACTCTAAATAGTCCCTTTCACAGTTCCCTGCGCTATCTTGAAAGGTAGCCGGGCCTTTGCATCGAAGCGAGACGAACGATGAGCTTGCAATGATAGAGACCTTTTCTTAACACCTTGGACAATTATTCACATGTCTCTATCATTGCAAGCTCACCCTTCGTCTCGCTTCGATGCAAAGGCACGGCTACCTTTCAAGATGGCGCAGGGAACTGTGAAGGGGACTATTCTGAAACGTATGTGTGTGTATTGGCAGGATAATGGTCCCCCTCCCCCCCCCCCCCCCCCCCCCAATGCTCAAGAACTTGCTACAATAGATAACTTTATTTACCCACGATGAGTCCTTCAGGATAATTACAATAAATTATATATATTTAAAGGGAAACTTTAAATATACTAAAACTAATCTAATCTAAAGCTAATTAAAAGCTAATACAATAATAGGAGAAAATGAATAAAAGAAATTAAAATAGAAACCTGCTCTACCAGGACGCCGTGCAAATAACTATTAATTAACTACAAATAATTATTGGTCACATGGTTAATGCAAGTCTCCCATTTTAGGAACTGCTGCGGATCCTTTACATGGACAAGACTTTTGCAAGCTTAAAGGATAATGAAATGAGTCCTAGTAAGTTGAACTTATCCAATGGTTTTAATCACAGGGTTAGTTCACTTACACTGAATAAAGCACAGGCAACCCAACCAGGATCATACATGCTGGACCTCTGCATTGGATGAAGGACTTTTCCAGCTTGTTTCCTGCCAGTTTTAGCGGCCCAAAAATGGGTTACCAAAAATGCTTGCACTCTTATCAACGTACAAAAATTTAGCTCGCATTACAGAAATACACCCTAAGTCCATCTCACGACTTTGATGACTTTATGACAGCTATTATCCCTGAAACATGATTCCTTTGTCTGATGGAATTAATCCCTTTAATGAATTATTTGTTATAATGGAAATCCATAATTTTCTTCCTAGCTTCTAAAAATGTGCGCGATGCAACTTCAGATGGGAAAAATGGTGTTCGTACCATTCGAACAAGCCCTGATGGTCAGCACTTAGCAGTTGGTGAAAGATCTGGAAATGTTAGGTAATAAATAAGTATAACCAATAAAATTTAACTTGATACTAGTTACATGCTAAAGATATTGAACTATGTGTAATATGCTGTAGTAATATGCAGGTATCATCATAATGGAATTGCTAGAACACAAGAGATCACATCACATAGTGGAGTGCTTCTCAACACTTCTCAAGTGTTCTGACAATCTCCACATGCTCTATAACTTCATACAGCACAGCAAGTTTTATTATTTCTTTTAGTAAATACAAATTAAAATATAAGTACCATTATTTTGAACATGAATGATGAAAAAGAAAGTGTGTGCCCATGCTGTGTGCTCTCATAATGCACATACTCCCAACCAGTCAGAATGCAATATTTATAACAATTATTTTATGATACTAACCGCATTATCTAATTGCTTTCTTAATACCATTAATTGGTAGGGTTTATGACTGCATGTTTCTGGATGAAATCCTGAAGATTGATGCTCATGAATCTGAAGTTCTTTGTATAGAATTCTCTTCTCCAGAATCAGGTTAGTAAGCTTGGATCTGCTCCATAGGGTGTTGGTAGAGTATCAATATGTTATTGGTAGATGATGAGTAGGTTCTTTGTGAGGGATGCTGTTGGCTGATATGTCCCTACTGACCGATATCAATTTTGGAGTTGTATCATTATGTGTTGTCAATTATACTCTTCAGTGTGTTTTGGGTAGCTATGTCCATATATCAACGAAAAGAAAAAAAAATACTATAATTGTAGCTTATTATCTTTGCAACAGCCCTGGAATGCCAAACAACCACTGACCACCAGGCAAAGCAGGCTAAAATCTGTCAGCTGATCTATATTATTAACCATGGAATTTCTTTCAGTTGATATCAGTGGGTTGTTGCTCAAAGATTGACGATTGGCAAACAGTTATTTCTTACTATTTGTTGATTTTTTTATCAATTTTTTTTTCCTGTTCCAAGGTTACAAACTGTTGGCATCAGCTGGTCGTGATCGCCTCATTCATATCTTTGATGTAAACAGAGAGTTTACACTTATCCAAACATTAGATGACCACTCGGCTTCCATCACGTCTGTCAAGTTTAATGGTGAGTATAGCATTTACTTTATATCTCTCTTCTTTACTATTTCATTATGTTAGCAAATGCCATTACATACACTGCTGTACTGGTGTGCTAAACCTTATTGTATTATTATATTTAGTTTCGACTCCGAATTGTTTTGGAGTGAGGCCTGTTTTGTTGAACGTAAAATTTTGATGAATTAAGTATGACAAAAGAGCAGCAGAGTAGTGTATGGAACAGGCCTTACATGTTAGCAGTTACAATACATGTTCTCTTGGTCTTTTAACTCAACTCACATTATCACATTTTTTGTCTCCTTTCAGTTGATGACAACAATGATTTTCAGTTGCTGAGCTGTAGTGCTGACAAGTCTATCATATTCCGTTCAGCACAATATGTTAGTACAACAAATAGAATTTCATTAAGGATATTCATTTATTTATTAATAGATAGAATGTGCTATCTAATGGCAATGAACAAGTAATAATAATCTTTATTGCACATCAAATAAAATTTGAAAATATGCTTCAGGAAAACTCTCTCACATAGGTGATTTTCAGAAAGGTCCTGGAGTTCTAAGTCAAGTGTTCTATCAAATACCATAGACAGATGTATTTTAAGACTACTGAAAATTGATGTCATTATTCCAACTGTACAGTCATGATAATATTATACAGCCAATGACTGAAGCAATACTTCCCTGCAGCATAATGTATTTAATTAATATAACTGACATTAATTTTTTCTGTTTGATTTAAGAATCCAGACCTCCAGTTTGTTAGGAACACAAATTATGTTGGCAAAACAACTTTATATGACATGGCCATTGATTCCTCAAGGTATTATATTTAGTACTCTAAAGATGAAGACACAATGTGATTTTTCATGCGACATTGCAAAAATTAGAGATCATAATGTGTGACCACTGGTGTGATGTTGCATGCAATGTCACACGCAATGGATCTCACTGTGTGAACAGCATTGCCAGGTGGTCACACAGTATGATCTAGCTTTTGTGACATTGCATGCAATGTTGCATGAAAAATCGCATCATGTCAGCACCTTAAAAAGAATATTTAACAATTAGTCCTCGAGTCAGAATGGTCTACGAGTAGGCCATGAGGGCGAGAGGTCTAATTGTTTTAGTAAAAACCTACTAATCGGTCCAATAAAAGGATGCAAAAAGTTTTGGATTTTGCTTTAAATATACATTTTTTGGTTTTCAAAACCGGCGCTTTTCGCTACTAGAGGTCTATCACTAATAGACCCCTAGTAGCTCAGCCAATCATAGGGCTCGATTGGTGATAGACCATTAGTAGGTTTTTTCTAATAAGATTTATTCAAAATATGATAATTGGTTCCACGCTGATACGAAATTGACCAAATTAATATGGTTCATGGCTATCTATCATCATTTTATATTTATAACTTTTTAATCTAATTGCAGAAATGTTGCAGCCATTGCATGTCAGGACAGGAATGTCAGGTAAAATATTCATTCCTCTGTCCATGAGCAGTTAAACATTCTTTTTTGTCCATCCTTCAGATTGCCTATCAGTGAACTCAAGAATTCATTAAATAATTGCCAGGCCTAGAAAAAGCATGAAATAAAAAAAAAACTTATTATAAAACTACTATTATAATTATAGCAGCCCTAAATTAATGTTGGGGTCATAGATTTAAATGTCTATTAACATTTCAAAATTCTCTCTCAGGGTGTACGATACTTCTACAGGGAAACAGACAAAGTGTTTCAAAGGAGCACAAGGGGATGATGGAACTCTTGTTAAGGTATAATAATGAATACGTATATCAGTAATATCAGAACTGATGTTCTTTCTTTTATTTAATCTATAGGTTAGCCATGCTAACTTAGATCAGCTCAGGGGTTGTCATGGGGTTTTGTAAAATTTGAAGGCTTTCCCCTCTTATCAGTACAGCGGTTGCCTTCAGTGCCTTTGTATGGCTTCAACTCAGCCATGTTGAGCTGCGTCCTTTGCAGTTCAGCTGTTAGAGCTGCAAGAAGGGATGATTAGCCACTCCAAATTTTTTATTATTTACTTAATAGACTTTTATATTACTGCATACTAGATTACCATGGACAATTCAGGATATTATACTGCCACAAGTTGTTCAGACAAGACATTATCACTTCATGAATTTGATACAGAAGAGTGCATGGCAACGATGTCTGGTCATTCAGGTATATACATGCCTCACTTAATGCTTCATAATAATGGGGAATATCTTTCATTTCTTACAACTTATTTTATCCTATATTATGCTATGATTCACTCCTTCAATTTTGAATACAATCCACAGAAATCGTGACAGGAATTAGATTTACCAATGACTTAAAAAAACTGATTACTGTGTCAGGAGATGGGTAAGTCTGTGTTTTACTAGCAACAATTCTCAATATTCTGCAAACTCTGTAGTTGCAAGTTGCCTGTTGGAATTTGGTTTTTCACTGCCGCCAGTCAAAAATATAAAAGGCACCAACTGATTAGTTTTGATTGATGGCAGCAAAAATCCAATTTCACAACAAGCCGTTAACATGTCTGAGTTTGCAGAATATTGAGAATCGTAATAATCTATAATTATAGAAATTGGTTAGATTATTTTCCACTTGTCTGCATAATTAATCCAATCATTTTTTGGAAATTTTTATCTGAATTGCATTTTCTTCCAATTTATTGTATATTTAACAATTTTGTTGTTATATTACAGTTGTATATTTATATGGAGTATACCAATGACTTACGCTCAGGTAAATACTGTAACAGTTCTTCCTATACCATTAGTACATTATAATGTACAATTAGAAACAAACTCTCACCATGTAATGTTATTGCCATAGAATATGACAGAAAGACTTGGTGAAATTGGCCAAGAACTTCCAAGAGAAATACAACCAGAAACGCCCATCAGGTACTGTGTGGTATACTGGTATTATATAACCAGGGTATATATGATGGCTGGTTATTGGACAATAACCAGTCAGAATTGGAAGTTGTCCAGTCAAATCTTTGCCTTCCAGTCATTTTGACCAGTAACATTGAGCCAATAGCAAGGTATGACTGAGCTAAGACTAATTTGGCCAGTTATCATGACCGGCGACTGAGCAGCCATTATTTTTAAGCCCTGGACAAGGAATAGTTAGTAAACATCTGATTCAGCGAGTGAGAAGGTTTTAACTTTGTTTGAAGAATGAATTTTGTGGATGAATTTTGCCATGATGGTTGAATGATAACTAGTTTCTGACTGGTATTTTCAAAATTGACTTCTTTTTAGGAGGGGTACTTACCGAATTGAACATAAGAATCCAGTTATAGAAGAAAATAATGCCTTTGGTTCTCCATCTAGTGATTTTCTCTCTGGTCAACTTGGTAAGATGTCAGAATTGGCCGTTGATTGATTGATTGATTGATTGATTGATTGATTGATTGATTGATTGATTGATTGATTGATTGATTGATTGATTGACTGATGATAGATCATCGGGTAACATGTTTGACAACAGTCAATAACATTGGATCAAGTTTATTATCTCTCAAGATTTCCACCCTTCGCATGGTCAACTGCTGTCAGTCATATTTAATCATTTAATTGGCAGCAGCTAAAATGATGTATCCTCTCACTTATTTGGCTATATTAGAATATTAATGAATATTATATTAGAATATTAATGAGTCGTGTGTAACTGAATGTCTATAATTTCATTCTCCAGAGCTTGATCCACCAGTTGCTGACTATAGATTTAGCATTGGACAGTTACCTTCCTGGGCCAAAAAACAGGTATCAAGCCAGGGGGTGTAATAGGTGGACGTAAGGTTTATAAACATTGCCATTGTGATGTTAATGTGCCAACCAATAGATTTTGTCACTTCGCATTTATTTAGTGGATTGTTTAATGGATATCTGGTTGGCAATCTAAATAACAATCCACCAAATCAAATTGTTTTCCTTGTATGCCCACCTATAGGCCTCTTGCAACCAACATATATTTTGTCATTGTATGCCAACCTATAGACCATTTACAGCACCTCAGAAAACAGCTAAAATTGGAGGACAAAACAATAGGTTCCAATTCTCAGGAGTTTGAAATTCTTTTGTTTTGTCCTCTAAATAAGCCATTTTGGAGTTTCAGAATCGTTTTCAGTGCGCATGCGATTTTATCCCGAATTTCTCACATTCTTTTGTTTAATTAAGAAATTCGGGATAAAATCGCATGTGCACTGAAAAGGATTCTGAAACTCCGAACTGATGTCAGAGGGAAATGAGTCTATATGCTAATATGTGTAAACTGTGTTTATTTTCTTGTAGATCATAGCTGAAGGTGGATCAGGTTCAGTTTCTCCCCAGGATCAAGATGCAGGGGTTCCATCACAGCCAGCTGGACGTTGGGCACAGGTAAATCATGACACAGCATTAAGTAAGTCAATTATCATAATATATTCACTTCAATCTGCATTTGCATTCATTTCAGCGAGTAAATGATGGAGAGTTGCAAGTCGTAAGTGAGACCAGTCCTCAACGTCCAATTACCCTTGCACTAGACCTTGCCGCATCAGGTAATTAATACAGCCAAAGACATGGATTGAGAAACCTTGAAGAGTTGCAAATAATATCCTCTCTTTCTTATAGAGCGAAAGAAATTTTCAACTGGTCAGGACTCCTTCCAAGAGCAAGTCAATGCATTAGCAAATAGTGTAAGTTTATTTGAATTTCATCCCATTTATAAATACAATGTTTGAAGCAGAAACTGATATTTCTCCTTTCATTACTTCTAGCCGCTAGAAAGAAAGTGCTCTCTTACAACTGGGGTAGGGATTAATGATCAACTCATTAGTGTTTAATATGTGATAATAGTATAAAAACAGCTGAACACCTTATCCCTTTCATCTGTTACTTTCATCACCACCAAACAAACCTTACTTCAGCTTTTAATTTAAGGTACCTCTGACTGCTGCTTTGAGTGGTCTTGAGTATTCCTGCTATGTGCTTTTTGGGATAGACTCATCGCACTAAATCACTGGAAGTTAAAACAATTGAAAGAATAATGATCCTCAATAGAAGGGAAATCATAGACCTTCTGGATGGGTCTAGGTTAGACCTGCTGGATGGTTCTAGGGTAGACCTTCTGGATGGGTCTAGGGTAGACAGCCTGGATGGGTCTAGGGTAGACCTTCTGGATGGGTCTAGGGTAGACCTGCTGGATGGGTCTAGGGTAGACAGCCTGGATGGGTCTAGGGTAGACCTGGATGGGTCTAGGGTAGACCTGCTGGATGGGTCTAGGGTAGACAGCCTGGATGGGTCTAGGGTACTTTCTAAATGTCTTTCTGTGATCTATCTTTGTTATAGGAAGATGATGACTTGTTCCCTTTTAATGGAAAATTACAATTAGATGAATTAAAAGAAGAAGATAATGAAGTTGTAAGTGACATTAAAATTGCTATTTCTATTATTTTTTAGTAAAGTAACTAAGATTTTTTTGGCAGCGCAGACTAGTTTAATTATGACTAAATAAGGATGTTTCATTGTCAACAGATCCCAGCAGGTGGTATGCCACAAGGTGTGACATTATCCAGAGGTAGTGATCCCTTCTCTAGACCTAGAACATTGACAGGTGATAAGCTGGTGCTCATTGAAACAGAAGAGATACAGTTTGAAGAAGCAGAGGAGTCAAAAGAAGATGATGTCAAAGAAAGTATCATCTACTTTCCACCTGCACAGGATGATATGGAGACTGAAACAGCAAGGTTTGAAATATCTTTGCAATTACCTACTAATGTTGAGGTGTTTTAAATAGTTAAATGCCACTTGAAGATGCAAATGCACCCAACCATCTGCCATTAGTAATAAACTTGTAAATACCACTCTTAAACCTTAAATGATTACCAAGTTTAAACACTCACAATAAACATGAAAACCGTGACTCACCACTTTTAAAATCTCTAAAAACACATTTACAATTTATGATAACATTCTCATTATAAAGGTTTTCACCATCACCTGATGGCAGCCATGGTCTTATCTGATTTACATGAGAAAAAGAATTCAGTTTCCCAGGGGTGGGGGGGAGATTGCTATGCCTCCTGTCATGGCTACCATCAAGTAATGACCAGTGCAAAGACCCTGTAAATATATATATTGTTGTCTACTGTATGTCTACAGTCACAGTCACTAACCCTCATGTCTACAGTCACTGTCACTAACCCTCATGTCTACAGTCACTGTCACTAACCCTCATGTCTATACTCACTGTCACTAACCCTCATGTCTATAGTCACTGTCACTAACCCTCATGTCTGCTGTGTGTCACTGTCACTAACCCTCATGTCTATAGTCACTGTCACTGTCACTAACCCTCATGTCTACAGTCACTGTCACTAACCCTCATGTCTATAGTCACTGTCACTGTCACTAACCCTCATGTCTACAGTCACTGTCACTAACCCTCATGTCTACAGTCACTGTCACTAACCCTCATGTCTACAGTCACTGTCACTAACCCTCATGTCTATAGTCACTGTCACTAACCCTCATGTCTACTGTATGTCACTGTCACTAACCCTCATGTCTACAGTATGTCACTGTCACTAACCCTCATGTCTACAGTCACTGTCACTAACCCTCATGTCTACAGTCACTGTCACTAACCCTCATGTCTACTGTATGTCACTGTCACTAACCCTCATGTCTACAGTCACTGTCACTAACCCTCATGTCTACTGTATGTCACTGTCACTAACCCTCATGTCTACTGTATGTCACTGTCACTAACCCTCATGTCTACAGTATGCCACTGTCACTAACCCTCATGCCTACTGTATGTCACTGTCACTAACCCTCATGTCTACTGTATGTCACTGTCACTAACCCTCATGTCTACTGTATGTCACTGTCACTAACCCTCATGTCTACTGTATGTCACTGTCACTAACCCTCATGTCTACTGTATGTCACTGTCACTAACTCTCATGTCTACTGTCACTGTCACTAACCCTAATATCTATGTCTACAGTCCTCCATGTAAGAATATTTTCCCTGGTGTGAGAGATTTGACTCGTCACTATGAATCTTTACGAACGACTGCTGGTTTGCGGCACTGGCACCACATCCAGTTGCTGCACAAAGCTCTAAACAACCTGGATTACAAACCTTCCCAATGGAAGCTAAACAAGGCTCATAAACATTCTTTGATAACTGAAAGAAATGAAAAGAGTACCAGGTATAAAACTAGTGTCGATAACCGGCTACACTAACTCAGCATAATGATTTCCTTACTCCCCCACCCCACCCCCCCAAAGATAAATTATTAAAACTGCCTAAAAACGGATAAACAAAGATTCATAAATGTACTCATACTTAAACTACTAAAGGCTTTTTTTTGTATGTTTTTCTTTTTGATAAAAACCTTTATTTCTCTTGTGTGATCGGTGATTGGTGAGGTAAAATATCCAAGTGAAATTGGACCTTTTCTGAATTGAAAATTCACAAGATGAACGAGCCATGCTACTCACCATCTAAGGTCTTCGCTGAATGGTGCAGGCATTGTTTTATGAATATGAAGAAATTCATATTGTCCCGCAGTTCCTTATGGTCGTGCAATCACCGGTCGCCATCCCTCTTCGCTCCTTCAACCTTTTTTTGAAATAACTGTATTAGTTAATTTTTTTTTTTTTTAATAATTATGATGCCTTCCTCTACTAGTTACAACTAGTTCTTTCTCCTTTTCCTTTGTCCGCCCCCCCCCCCCCCCTATGATCTTCTTATGGACGAGAATATTTAACAGTCTCACTTTCTCCCATTTTTTGTGCTCCCAACCGACGTATTGTATCTCTTAACCCACCCCTTGTACGATATAAATAAATGTCCATCTAAAGCCTCTCCCAAACTAATGCGTATTCGTCTCAACTGAAAACGCATTGAAAGCTTCGCGTCCACAGCATTTTCATAGCGTTTTTGCCTGTCTACACTAAAACGATCAAAAACGCAGATACGATCGAAATGATGCGCTATCATCATCGGTGCATGTGAAAGACAGACGTGCGGGTGCGAAGGAAGTCAGCATTTTCTAAAGCCTCCGTTTTCTATCTACACTTATACGATAGGCCTTTGGTTTCAGATATCTCCACTCTGGGGAGAGTTTTCAAATGTATGCGTTCTCGACCGTTTTAGTATGGACGCAAAACCAAAACGCATCGAAAACTATGCTTTTTCAAATGCCAACGCCTAGTTGTGGACATAACATGACCCTTATTCAACTATCAGCACTGAGTTAGAACAGCATGTAAATGTACCGATAATGATACCGTTCTTTATAGGTCTTTTCAAGTTACTGCCGCCCAGAAGCCTCAGAGGCGATCAGTTGGTGACACAGAAGAGGTAGGATTGTGTTGTGTTACAAGTGTTGTGTTACAAGTGTTGTGTTACAAGTGTTGTGTTGGTTCTCGCATTCCAATGGGAAGCTGGTTGTGTTTGAATGATTTTTGTACAGGATTTCTAAAATATTGCTGTTATTATTGTTATATTATAGATGGGAGAAAAGACTGAAAAGGAAGATAAGAAGAGAAAAATAGAAGGTAACACGGTAGAGCCAACCACTTTTAGTCTCTCTGATATATGTACGAAGATTTCGCAGTTGAAAAGTGTACAACTGTACGATACAGCCAAAAGGGTGTTTGTCGTAGTTAATTATAATCTTAGACTGATTCGATAAGTCGGTCCCAGTTCGCTCTCTGTCGGGTTTTTTTCTCGCTCGTCGCGTCGCTAGTTGAGCGACCTCCACCTACAAATGAGCGAAAACTACGACTTATGGAATCAGTCTATTTTAATCTCTTTACACCCGCTTGTTGTGTTTACAGACGAATCGTCAAGCGAGGAAGATGATGATCCATTATCAGTTCTAGATGAAGTAAAGACTGATGATGCTGAAGATGAGATTGTAGCAAGTGATAAGTCTGAAAACCACGATAATGACGATGATGATGATGTTGATGAAAAGTGTAGGAAATACTTTGACTGCCTTGGTTCAACTCCAACTAAAGAAGAACCAGAAGAAAAAATAGCTAGTCCTGTTCCAAGTATTACGAAAACAGAAAGTACTTTGCCATTTTTAAATGGTCGTTTAAGTATCTCTGCTCGATTTCTTTCCCGATCGCTTCTCACCAGTACACGGTAAGAATTTTAGCTAATTACGAGTACATTATAGCGTGGCCACTGTTAGCCATTCCGAGGTTAAGCAAAAAACTGGGTCGAGTTGGCATTGCAGTGCATTGTGGGACTGTCTTAAGGGATGAAATCAGTAGACGCCATCTTGGAAATGTCCCTTAAATAGCCCCACAATGCACAGTTTTTTGCTCAACCTCGAGAGGTGATCAAGAGGATCCTATGTAATGTTGTATATTTTCTTCCTAGTACTACTAATGGTCAGCAGACCATGGAGTTGTTAAGTGAAGAAAATGAGGCTGAAAAAGCGAGAACAACATCACTAGAGGAGGTATGTGACTGTGTGACTTCTTTCTACCTGTCTTGTTTTATTTATCCCATATCATACTCCATATCATATGATAGTTGTGAGATACCAACAATCAAAATGCAGGACAGTCAGCTACTTCAAAAGAAAAGGTTGATGAAGATTTTGTTGAATGTTGAATGTTGCATGTTGCATGTTGCATGTTGCATGTTGCATGTTGCATGTTGCATGTTGCATGTTGCATGTTGCATGTTGCATGTTGCATGTTGCATATTGCGTATCAAGCCCGAAATGCAGTATGGGCGATGTGAATGCAATCAACGAAAGGTTCCAACAATATGAAATGTTTCAAATCTATCTGCATGTTTTTCCGGCATGTTTTCTACTATGCTGATATTATTTACTTACGAATATCAAATACACAATACATTTCAAGCATGAAATACAACATGCAACAAAACCTTCTTCAGCCCTTTTTGAAATAACTGTATTCTTTGCATAATGCAAAGTTTTCTTTGGTATGGGATAAAAAGGCTGGAATGCTCATGTGTACACAAAGAAGATACAAGTGCATCGTGGAAATTCGATACAAAACCACTGTCAGTACAACTAATTAGTATGTAATTGATGTGACAACTAAATAGTTCTATATACATACTAAATGGAATAATATACCATTTGTTTTAGCATAAATTAGAAATCCAGAGACGAAAGGAAGAAATGGCTCGTGCAGTAGATGCTAACCGCAAAAGACTTTCAGCAGTATGAAATAACTTTAATACCTTTTTACTGTGTTTATCCATTAATCAAAATTAACAGGGAGTGGGTCAACGTTTGTGTATCACAACATTTTGAGCATGCGCATGTTTGCTTTGCCCTCGTGGTTGCATGGAGAGTTTGCTATTGGCCAGCTTTTCTTGGATTGCTATATATCGCTAGTGTTAGCTAGTTGGTTTTGTAGTTTTGGTCCCATTATTCCACCCTCCGTTAATTGGTCCATTTGTTAGTATTAAAAAAAATACTCCTCCGAGAAATTCAGTGTGGCAGTTGCCGGGAAGACCCGTGGCTTAGTTGCCATGGGATCCTTGCTAGCTCGTTGCTTGCCTATGCTTTTGCAAACAATGGCACCAACCCTCCAATCACGATTTGAATGACATGTTTCAAAAATTCATAAAAATAAGTAAATTGTCCTTGTTATTACCTGACCTAATTATTCAGTAGCCAGTGGCTAACAAACCTGTGGGCCTCGTTCCATGATCGGGGGGGGGGGGGGGGGGGGGGTGACCGGACTTGGAGTAGCAGCAACAGTAGCAGCAGAAACAGTAGTAGCTCTTCTCTACACATTATAAGGGTTGATAAAGCACAGCAATAAGAACAGCAGCATTGGCAACGATAGCAACAGTAGCAGCAACAGTAGCAGCAACAGTAGCAGCAACAGTAGCAGCAACAGTAGCAGCAACAGTAGCAGCAACAGTAGCAGCAACAGCAACAGTAGCAGCAACAGTAGCAGCAACAGTAGCAGCAACAGTAGCAGCAGCAGCAACCGGAGCGATGACGAAGGACAATGCAAAAAAAAAAAAGCTAAACAAAACCAAAGCCCCAAAAACAAATACTGCAATACTAAAACAACAATGACTCTAATAGCATTCAAGACTGTAACACACTTTATTCACTTTTGTTTTTTCTTAGTTAAGAAAAGCTAAAGAAGAAAGAGAGCTGAGAAATGCATCTCCTCAAGACCCTACCTTATTGGCTGGATCATCTTCAGTACCCATTGTTCTCACACCTCCTCGACGGATAAGCTCAGAAGCAGAGCCTAAACTCACTGCTCCCCCTAGTGACCTATGTGTTAGTGGAATTGGTACAGCACCTCTGCAGCAACGAGCAGTATCATCTCCATTTACTGTTCCTTTATCACAGCAAGTGTCTCAAACTGATACACATACCCAAGAGAATAAGATGGACTTGACTGGCGCAAACACGGCTAAGACGACTTCTACGAATCTTTTTGAGGTTAGTAAACCTACAGACTCCTTGCACGTGATGTCAGAGCAGCTCAATTTGGAGGGCAAAATAAAATAATTTCAATCTCCTGAGGATTGGAACCTATTGTTTTGCCCTCCAAATTGAGCTGCATTCCGACGTGCTGCAAAGGGGTCTATCATGATCTTGTCCATTGAATAAGATAAGGAATACAATAGCCCACTTTCGAGATATGCTCCGCTTGTTGCTCACAAAGGTTTCAATGTGAGACTCCGTGCTAAATGCTCAGTGATTCGTGACAGGAGAAAAGAATAAATTCAAATTAGCACGGAGCCTCGTACTGAAACCTTTGTGCGTGACAAGCCAAGCATCTTAGTATCTTTTTTTTTTTTCACGTTCTCATGGGAAGGTGCCCCTACGACACTGCACCCTTCTCTGAACAAACCCTGGATACGCCCCTGAAAAATCGCTTGCAATAATATGAAGACTATGTTATTATTATATGCTATTGATGGATAATTTTCTTGCTGTAGACATGTTTGTCAACTGTATCTGTTACAAGAACCAACAAGGACCAACTCATTCCTGAGAAGGACGACAATGTTTGGATCAAACGGAATTCCTCTGAATCCAAAAAAGAAGTTAATGAAGAACCTACGTCAGACCTAGTAAAACTACCTAATGACAATGCCATTGATGAAAATACTATCAAAGATACGCAGAGTAGCTCTGGAGTGGTGCAAGATAATAATAATTCTAAGATGTTGAAAGAAAAGGAGAAAGAAGGTGTAAAAGATGAAACTAAGGAGGAGAAAGAACAAATGACAAAGCAAAGTGAAACGGAAAAGGAACAGTTTGGTAACCGAGAAATGGAAAAAGAAAAAGAAAAAGAAAGGCAAATAGAAAGGGAAAAGGAGAAGGAGAAGGAGAAGGAGAAGGAGAAGGAGAAGCAAAAGCAAAAGGAGGAGGAAAAGGGAAAAACAAGCGAGAATGAAGAAACAAAAGAAAAAGAGGTAAAAGCAAATATAGATGTTGAATTGAAAGGAAAAGCAAGTGACAAGGAAAAATCCCATCAGAAAGAAAAGGAGAGAAAAGGCGAGAAGGAGAAGGAAGAGAAAGAAGACAAAAAGGACAATAACAAAGACAAGAAAGAAAAGGGTAAAACAGATTCATCAGCTGTTGGTAAACTAGAAAAGAGAGGTTCGTCCAGTTCTTTAATGGCACAGACCAAATCATCTTGGAGAAGGTCTTTAGGTTTCAGTGGGTTTTCTAAGCACAAAGATAAAAAGGAAGAACGACGAGTATCATCGACATCATTCGCAAGCACCTTACGATCATCAGAACAACCTGCCAAAAGATCCGAAAAGATTTTATTTCGAGATAAAAAAGGCAAAGTTGCAGCTGACGATAGGAGGTCCAAGTCGAAATCTCTGGGGGATTTGGATGCAAGGTTAAAACCGTTGAAGGAAGTGATGATACTTGATCCTTCAGTACCACCATCACACGTGGTGTCTACTGCGGACATACCAAGTGAACTAACTAAGACAAAAGAGGTTGATAAACCAAGTACTAGCTCACCACCACCTCCACCCTTTGCTGATAGGAGATCACCTATTGGTAAGGACAAAGGTAAAATCCTTATTCGTTCATTATCAGTATTACGTCATGTTACTAATGTCAGAACCCTTTTCGAGTTTTTTCATATTTTTTCAAATTTTATTGTTTTTGAATAGACCCCCTTGCAGCACTTCAGAATGGAGCTCAATTTGGAGGACAAGTTAAAGCAAAATAATTTCAATCTCCTGAGAACTGGAACCTATTGTTTTGTCCTCCAAATTGAGCTGCATTCTGACGTGTTGCAAGGGGTCTATAGCATTCTAATCTGATTCAGAGAACGTGTGGCTCTTACATATGTATATTCTTGTATTGTATGTCGACAGATGAAAAGAGTTCCAGCAAGCTTCACTTGTATCAAGATGCAATCAGTCAACTGAACAAAGCATTTAAGAGCATCAGTGATTTGCAATCGCAGGTAATATTACTATATATGTAGTGTACTTGTATGATGTACTGTAGGTCATTATAGTCAGTAGCTGGGTTGGGCTAGAAGTTGCCTTGCATATTTGCTCTATAGACCTTTTCACCTTGGGCGTAATGTATTCCCATTTCAGACCACGTGTCATTCTCTTGAGAATAAGATTCTTTGTTTTATCCTTATTCATGTGTCTTCTCGTGCGCAACCCGCTTTGCGAAGAAATGATACTCTAGGGAATGACTCGTGGTCTGAAATGGAAAAACAACAACAATAATAATAATAATAATAATAATAATAATAATAATAATAATAATAGTAATGATAATAATAGTAATGATGATGATAATGATAATGATGATAATGATAATGATAATGATAATGATAATGATGATAATGATAATGATAATAATAGTAATGATAATAGTAATAATAATAATAATAATGTAGAGTTCTTGAACGCATCTAACTGAAGTCTCGATGCGTTTGACAAAAGGAGTAGACAGACAGCAGGTTGCGATAGTAAATGAAAAAATATAGATCAAAAACTCCTGTTAAACAGGAAAGACTTGAGTGCAGATTTAAATGCAGGAACAGAGTCACAAGTATGCCCAAGCCGAAAAGGTGCATTGACGTGCAGATGTTGATAGCTGATGGTAGATGGTAGATGTACTGGGTACTTGTATGTTGTACTGTACTTCATCATATTCAGTAACTGGGTTGGGTTAGAAGTTGTCTTGTATATTGTCCCATTGACATGCAGATGTCGTACTTCCTGTTTAGGTATTAGAAGATGATAGCTGCGAAGACAAAGATCACATTCTCTCTCTACTTACCGACACCTATTCAACTATGGAAGAACAATGTAAACATCAAAGGCTTCATGCAAGTCAGGCATTCAAATCAAGTAATCCCTCCAAGTCTTTGAGTAGCAGTTTAAGCTATTCAACAAGTAATATAGATAGTTTACGACCAAGTGAGTCTACAGCAAAGATGAACCGCTACACATCAGAAGCTTGTCTTCCTTCTGCTTCCCATGAGCAGGAAGCTGTATCGAGAGACTTGTTAATGAAATACTCTGATATCCTGGTAGAAATGGTCAAACAAAAGTTGAGTAACTAATGATATATATTTCATAGCTGGATTAATGATATTTAGTAGGTTTTTCTACATACAAAGTTTATTATTAATATTATTGATACTAATATATTATGAACATGAGCGCAACGATGGCATCTTTTATTAATGGTGTGGGAGGGTGGAGGGGGGTAGGTTGACGCTCCTTCTGCTATTGTGAAATTATATTCACAAACTAGTTTGTAAAACTACATCTATCATACTTCTAATTGCCTGTTATAGGGTTTTGGACTTTACAAAATATTTCTATATTCTACAGAACGAAATGTGAACTTCTGCATTGAATAAAGAGTAAAGAGAGTGAATCACTAAACCCGTGAAATAAAAGTTGCTTGTTAAAGTGTAATAATCAAATAGACGCAAAAGAAAACAATGGGATTAGGGTCTACTAAAGTGTATTAGTCCAGGGCTCAAAATAACGGTTAGTCATAAACTGGTCAAGATGTCTGGCGCATGAAATTTTATTTTATTTTTTTCAAATATGACCAGTCAACATGTTCGTTCAAAACCGTATTTGACCGGTCAAGTGCCAAATTTGTCCAGACATTGACCGGCTGTTATTTTAAGTCCTGTAGTCTAATATCTATTTCACAGGTTTAGTGATTTCACTCTAAGTGCCATCACTCTATTAAAACTAAAAAGTACTACAGTGGTGCAATAACCTTTGTTTTTCTATTGTTTCAACTTTTTCATGGGTATATGTTGTGCATTTCTATTTTTGGTAGTTTTATGACAGAAAGAATTTCTTAATGTAAATATATGTAATAGCAATCCCAGTTTCCTTTAAAACACTAATTTGATACAAAATAACGTAATCTTCGGTTGCAATCTGTACAAAAATTTAGGACGTCCGTGAGTATTGTTGTTCAAAAGAGGTTTGCTTCAAACAAAAGTATTTCTTGTAAATAGAAAAATATTAAAATCTATTTTATAGTCTTGATTTCTTTGACAGCATTTTGTAATAATGCCATATGTTTTCCGAAATTTTCAAGGGGGGGGGGGGGGGGGGGGGGTGGGTGTCCGAAACGAAAAAAGTGACGATATAGTGACGTCATTAATAATATTGATATGATTTATTTGTATTTAGATGTATTGGGGGTGTCTGGTGCACCAATGGACACCCCCCCCCCCCCCCCCCCCCCCCCCAGATCCGCTCCTGATTAATGCTAACCATAAAATAGACATTTTCAATGCTACTTCCCGTAGTATATTTTGCATCGCGCGGGTCGGTTTTTGGTGGTTGGTATAATTAGTTTTTAAAAATCAGCAAACACCCTCCATCATTGATCCCTAGCTGTATATCCCTCAATTCCCAGAGTTTTGGTTTATTCCTATATAGGCAACTAGTCAAGACCGGCCTTATTTTGTCCCACAGAATAAGAGAATTATTCAAACGACGACACTTGTAGTTCTCATGACTGATTTGGATTGCCGTATGAAACGACCAAATTTACGGCGTCCAATAATGACCTCAATCGGTTGTAAATCTGGCGAGAAAACTAGGAAGTGAGATTTAGCTAGAGAGAAGGAAACGACTGAGAAATGAAAGAAAGAAAGATAGAAAGAAATTAAAATAGACCCTTTCATCTTTGGCGTAATGTTTTTCCCATTTTCGAGCTAGGTGTCAAAGAACGGTTTGTTTTATACTGGTATTTTTTTTACCGGCACACTTGTACACGGCAAGATTTTCCCCAACTTACTACTGAAAACAGTTACAAGAAGAAAGACACATTTATGGATCAAAAACTGTTTTATTGAATACAGCAATATTTTAACGCATCTCCCAAATAAATATAAACCAATGTGTATTTAGAACTGAATTTTTGAATAGACCCCTTGTTGCACGTCGGAATGCAGCTCAATAGGCAATGTACATCAAAGCTCACAAAGCACTCTGGGAAACCGAGCCCTGCAAAAATTAACAGGGAAATCAAAGGAAATCTCAGAAAAAAAATACTGTTGAAATACGTCTGTTGAAATAAAGGAATTGTCAGATGAATGTTTAGAGAAGCCAAAATAGTAGTAGTGAGCTCCCCCCCCCCCCCCCCCCCCCCCCCCGTATGGCGCGTTTGCTAGGGGAGGGGTGGTCTAAATTCCTGAATACCCCCTTGAGAATGTAGGGGGAGGGGTGGTCTAAATTCCTGAATACCCCCTTGAGAATGTAGGGGGAGGGGTGGTCTAAATTCCTGAATACCCCCTTGAGAATGTAGGGGGAGGGGTGGTCTAAATTCCTGAATACCCCCTTGAGAATGTAGGGGGAGGGGTGGTCTAAATTCCTGAATACCCCCTTGAGAATGTAGGGGGAGGGGTGGTCTAAATTCCTGAATACCCCCTTGAAAATGTAGGGAGAGGGATGGTCTTGAAGAGGAGAAATACCTTAGAGGATGAAAGGAATGTAGGATAGAGGTCAAAGTACGAAAAGAGTGAATTCCAAACATTCTCGTGGGAAGAAAAATTATTTTGACATATTATGTGATGTCATTAGAATAAAAAAATAAATAAAATAAATTACGATACGACAGTTCGATTAGTCCCAGTTGCACTCCGATAGTTCAGAGTAAAGACAAAAATTATTAGCGAACATGTCTTCTGGAAAAGCAATAAACCTAGGAGTCCGAGGATACGTTATTTTCGTGAAGGAGTTTCGAAATGAGAAGAAAATATAGAAAAGAAAGATGTATCAAGTGGCAAAACTGTTCTTACCAATTCAGGAATGTCTTTGACGTTGGGCGAATGGACAACACTAAAGTCGGCAATTAGAGCAATAGATATGGAATTACAGAAGGTAACCAGTCCCATGGAAGAGTCAGAAGAGTCACCGGAGTCGGTGTCCAAAGACGAGTCACAATTCTTAACTCAGTCTCAGAATACCAATGTTCATCAGAAGCCTCCATTTTCCGGATCATTTCAAATCCTTCAGCACAATGGCAATGCACAAAATTACGAGGAACAGGAAAAAGACTATTTACCTAGAACTTTCAACACTTCTGGATAAAACTCTATTTTTGAAGCTCTACCCTCGGTCCGGAAATGGAACTGACAGGGGAACAGCAAGGGTTGGCTGTGCAGCACCAGGTACCCAGCTGGGGATCTGAAATGTACTGATATGTACCGATATTCAAAAACACAGAAAGCATAAAATAAAAGAAAATTTCGTTTCTGTAATACTATAGCTTTTATTAAAAAGTAAAATAAAGTAATGAGATTGTTACCGCTATGCAAATGTTTGGTCTCTTAGTAATCAATGTACATGTTCAATATAAATTCTAGCTAGCTCCAACAGGGCATATTGTGTTGACAGGCACCATTATTCGCACTTAAGCCGGTTATTATCCCGGCTTAATAAGTCCACTACAGTTTGTCTGTGATAACTATTGTTCCTTGGTGTAGATTCTTATTCCATGTCTTCTGCTGTATCTTGTGTTTGTAACTCTTGGACAGCGAATAAATTGTTCAAGAGAAATTTACGATGATCAATAGCAACCTGGGTTGCTTCCATCCAGTCGTAATCCCCCTTGTCTAGTAAATCTTGTCGGGTTCTCATTATTTTACGATAATAAGGATCTTTTTTAAACGCGTGAATCCATTTTAATTTTTCAAACAATACGTTTCTCAGTTCATTTCTAAATATGGATATCATCTGATTGTACGCATGCACTTCTGCCCATTCTTTATATTAGATTCGCCTCTTTCCATGTATTCGTTTTCTAGAGCTTCTAGTTCCGTTTCGTGACGATCCATGGCTTCGTTTATCAACGGTGACCAGCAGTCATCTGAAGGCTGGTTTTCATCCTCATCATCTTCAGTATCATTTGACTCTGATTCACTCGTGTCTAGATCTTCCTCGACACTACTTGCAATTTCATCTTCGCTTGAAGTTTCTTCGTCGTATCTTGAATCATTTTCTTCGACAGCGTTCATTTTGCAAATTTGATCGTCTAAATGACGTCTTAGATTATAACCTCTGGAAAAGGTTTTGCCACAGTAATAGCACTGCTTAGATGACGACATGTGTCTCTTGTACTCTTGAAAATCGGATCGATTCAGCTAAGGGAGCTAGGAATGACTATTTGCCGACTTAAAATCAGAAGTGTGGCGAGAAAAACCTGCTTAGAGCCTCCTCAGTTACACATACTCACTTAGGATTCTTGTCTTTCCAAAATTGATCTATTTTTCACAGTTTATTTCCTAACGAGATTTCTTTGTGCACTTTTTCTTTTTCTTTTTTCCCCCATCAATCATCATTATTTATTAATTAAGGACCATACCTCCAAACGTAGTGCTGAAGCTCAGTATGGCAGCGCGAAGCATTTACGGCTATGCCGGAGATTTCGACCCCGACACCGTTATCCCTGGATTTACAGACTGATCAGGAAGCTCGGCCGAAGCCTAAGGGAGAGGTTAGTCGGCCCCTAGACCGTAGATGATTAACCCCTTGCTATGAACAGCAGACCCGATAATTCACTTGTGCCGCTGAGCACTAATCTCAAGTAGACAATCCTTTCCATGTGGGATGCGTTTTGAGAAACCTATCGGTGACGTTTATATGGAAAATTTAATTTTAACGCGCAGACTTGGGGGAACTCAAAAAGGAAGTCTTGGGTTTTTTTTTTTTTTTAGTAACCTTAACAACCTTACAACATTCATTGAAAGGAAAAAATAAAAAAGGAAAACCTGGAATAAACATGCGCATAGTAAGATATGCAAATAAACATCAATAGTTGTACAAGATTTACATATGCATAGTATATGGATATAAAATTGTTCCCGTTTGTTTGACGATACGAGGGTGGCATTTAAGAGTGAATGTCAGTAAAAATCAAACAAAATTCAAAAATTCGCGGACACGGCCCAAAAATCGTGTTGGCTTATATTTTGATTATTGATAGGGTAGGGTATGTAGGTAAACGAAACGGGGTTGATTAGTTGAAATATTCGTTATTTTGAAAAATATCGACCAAAGACGATGCCAGTCTGATTTCGGCTCAAACCGACTCACGCGACTAGGTATTTAGCCGATTTTTGAGTGTCTCGTAAACTCGCTAAAACAAAATAAAAATTCATTTATTCATTGTATCTAGGTCAATTGGGCCTAGTACGGCCAAGATATAGCAGTTTCATTAAATATGGATTATTTTGGATAGGAACGGAGGCCTTTTACAATGACGATATGCGTACAGCGATAGATTAACTAGTAAACTACCCTTTACTCGAGCGAAGAATAATATACGAGGTATTTCATCAAAACTCTCGATATTTATACCAGAAGGTTCACAAAAGGATGCTCTTTAAATTTATGAAAAAAAATTGTGGGCTCTTTTTGATTTTAGTCGAATAAGAGCCCTTTACTTTTCACAAATTTCGGGTTTTGTTCCACTGACACTGAAAGCGACAACCAACCTCATTTGCGAAGTTGCGAGTCAAAAAATAGTTTTTCAAGACTAAAATGTAAATCTTGTACAACTATTGATGTTTATTTGCATATCTTACTATGCGCATGTTTATTCCAGTTTTTCCTTTTTTATTTTTTCCTTTCAATGAATGTTGTAAGGTTGTTAAGGTTACTAAAAAAAAAAAAAACCCAAGACTTCCTTTTTGAGTTCCCCCAAGTCTGCGCGTTAAAATTAAATTTTCCATATAAACGTCACCGATAGGTTTCTCAAAACGCATCCCACATGGAAAGGATTGTGTACTTGAGATTAGTGCTCAGCGACACAAGTGAATTATCGGGTCTGCTGTTCATAGCAAGGGGTTAATCATCTACGGTCTAGGGGCCGACTAACCTCTCCCTTAGGCTTCGGCCGAGCTTCCTGATCAGTCTGTAAATCCAGGGATAACGGTGTCGGGGTCGAAATCTCCGGCATAGCCGTAAATGCTTCGCGCTGCCATACTGAGCTTCAGCACTACGTTTGGAGGTATGGTCCTTAATTAATAAATAATGATAATTGATGGGGAGAAAAAAGAAAAAGAAAAAGTGCACAAAGAAATCTCGTTAGGAAATAAACTGTGAAAAATAGATCAATTTTGGAAAGACAAGAATCCTAAGTGAGTATGTGTAACTGAGGAGGCTCTAAGCAGGTTTTTCTCGCCACACTTCTGATTTTAAGTCGGCAAATAGTCATTCCTAGCTCCCTTAGCTGAATCGATCCGATTTTCAAGAGTACAAGAGACACATGTCGTCATCTAAGCAGTGCTATTACTGTGGCAAAACCTTTTCCAGAGGTTATAATCTAAGACGTCATTTAGACGATCAAATTTGCAAAATGAACGCTGTCGAAGAAAATGATTCAAGATACGACGAAGAAACTTCAAGCGAAGATGAAATTGCAAGTAGTGTCGAGGAAGATCTAGACACGAGTGAATCAGAGTCAAATGATACTGAAGATGATGAGGATGAAAACCAGCCTTCAGATGACTGCTGGTCACCGTTGATAAACGAAGCCATGGATCGTCACGAAACGGAACTAGAAGCTCTAGAAAACGAATACATGGAAAGAGGCGAATCTAATATAAAGAATGGGCAGAAGTGCATGCGTACAATCAGATGATATCCATATTTAGAAATGAACTGAGAAACGTATTGTTTGAAAAATTAAAATGGATTCACGGGTTTAAAAAAGATCCTTATTATCGTAAAATAATGAGAACCCGACAAGATTTACTAGACAAGGGGGATTACGACTGGATGGAAGCAACCCAGGTTGCTATTGATCATCGTAAATTTCTCTTGAACAATTTATTCGCTGTCCAAGAGTTACAAACACAAGATACAGCAGAAGACATGGAATAAGAATCTACACCAAGGAACAATAGTTATCACAGACAAACTGTAGTGGACTTATTAAGCCGGGATAATAACCGACTTAAGTGCGAATAATGGTGCCTGTCAACACAATATGCCCTGTTGGAGCTAGCTAGAATTTATATCGAACATGTACATTGATTACTAAGAGACCAAACATTTGCATAGTAGCAATCTCATTACTTTATTTTACTTTTTAATAAAAGCTATAGTATTACAGAAACGAAATTTTCTTTTATTTTATGCTTTCTGTGTTTTTGAATATCGGTACATATCAGTACATTTCAGATCCCCAGCTGGGTACCTGGTGCTGCACAGCCAACCTTTGCTGTTCCCCTGTCAGTTCCATTTCCGGACCGAGGCTAGAGCTTCAAAAATAGAGTTTAATCCAGAAGTGTTGAAAGTTCTAGGTAAATAGTCTTTTTCCTGTTCCTCGTAATTTTGTGCATTGCCATTGTGCTGAAGGATTTGAAATGATCCGGAAAATGGAGGCTTCTGATGAACATTGGTATTCTTTGGACACCGACTCCGGTGACTCTTCCATGGGACTGGTTACCTTCTGTAATTCCATATCTATTGCTCTAATTGCCGACTTTAGTGTTGTCCCGATTCGCCCAACGTCAAAGACATTCCTGAATTGGTAAGAACAGTTTTGCCACTTGATACATCTTTCTTTTGCTTGCGAAAATATATTTTCTTCTCATTTCGAAACTCCTTCACGAAAATAACGTATCCTCGGACTCCTAGGTTTATTGCTTTTCCAGAAGACATGTTCGCTAATAATTTTTGTCTTTACTCTGAACTATCGGAGTGCAACTGGGACTAATCGAACTGTCGTATCGTAATTTATTTTTTTATTCTAATGACATCACATAATATGTCAAAATAATTTTTCTTCCCACGAGAATGTTTGGAATTCACTCTTTTCGTACTTTGACCTCTATCCTACATTCCTTTCATCCTCTAAGGTATTTCTCCTCTTCAAGACCATCCCTCTCCCTACATTTTCAAGGGGGTATTCAGGAATTTAGACCACCCCTCCCCCTACATTCTCAAGGGGGTATTCAGGAATTTAGACCACCCCTCCCCTAGCAAACGCGCCATACGGGAGGGGGGCTCACTACTAATAGTGTAAGGACTCGGTTTCCCATCATGCTTTGTGCTAGAAATTCGAGCTCGTGCGCATTGGCTATTTGGAGGACAAAACAATAAGTTTCTATTTCTCAGGAGATTGAAATTCTTATGTTTTGTTCTCCAAATTGAGCTGCTTTGACGTCACGTAAAAGAGGTCTATACATGGATCGATACACGTGAAAAACGTCTGCGCATGCTCTAAGTCCGTATGCAAATTAGTCAAAAGCGTCTTCGTGCTATTGTAAAAATATGCAAATCTGACTTTCACACTTGCCTGAAGAATTGTCTTTACAAAATGCCAAAACTTAAGATCAGTTCTTGAAACTTAAGGCTAATTCTTTCATATTGTCTTTATTAACACATTATCTTGGTCTTACAAAGAAAAAGTACACACCTATAGGATCAAATAAGAAAAATACTTAATAGCTGTTATTACAGATGCATGCAAATGAGATGCACATAAGATGTTTATTTGCTTCAAGAATCAAGTGAGAGCAAGTGAGAGCCCTTATTTCCTACTACTAATTATTTCGTGGAGCATGCGCTGTAAGAAATAAGGGCTCCGGGAACGAGATTGCTCTCGAATCAAGATCCCTAGGCATGTCATTTGCACTGCGCATGCTCGAAATGGCATTTTGTCGAACATGTGCAGTGAGAAATAAAGGGACCTCTGGTCGAAAATTAAACCCTTTTGAAATGTCTTCTAGTCCCCCCCCCCCCAGAAAACGACTAAAAAAAAAACACTGTATTTTTATTCATGACCCCCCTGATTCAACGTTAAAAACAATGTGACCCCCCCTTTTTATCTGGTAATTTTTTAAAGACCCCCCCCCCCCTAATTCCTCCGGCCTCCCCCCCCCTCCTAAAAAAATAATGCTCCCTTATGGGAATGAGCGACGTCCTCGAATAATTCAATATCTAATCTGTGAGTCAGTGAACGGCTTTTGTAGTACGATAGGAATTCCCTCTTCTACGACACTGAATGAAACGTATAAGAAAGAGAAAGCTCTGCCAAGCATACTTACAGAAACATTTCAACAAATAAATACTTTGATTCATTTATGATGAATCAGGTGCTACGGTTGGAAATAGATAACAATAGAATGGGCTAAGATTCATGTAAACTGATTTGGAAAGCAGGAAATTTTACTGTTTTCTGACAATTTTCGAAGACCATAGCCGTAGCTGCAGTTTCATTTTGGATAATTATTTCTTTCTTTCAGCATTAGAAACAAACTTTCCGTCTGCCCCTTGTCCACTGGCGAGCCATTCCTTGCTAGTTCTATATATGTGTAGAATCTACAAGAAACAAAAAAACATAAAAACATAAATCTTAAAAATGCCTTTTCTCCTTTGACAGAAGAAATATCAAGTGAACTAGCTACCTCCTTCAAAGATGCGATGTCTTGCACGAGTTCCTCAATTCGACCAGTTCGCCTTTTAATACTTCTTTCAAGATCTTGCTGTTCTCTCTCTAGTTCGCGATAATACTCTAACTTATCCATGTTCTATTTTCAATTTATCTTCTTCATCCTTTAAAGAGCCTTTTTGGCTTCATTTTAATTTTAACCCCATCTTTCTTCGTTTTTGTTTGTTCGAAAACATCAGGCGTTCCTCGTAATAGTCCACAGGCAACCCAAGCTTTGAGAATGGGCATTTTTGGAAGGGAAGGAAAACGCTGAAATACGACTTTTTGTGTCAAAGACCACTTGTTGAGTTCTTTTTTTCGTTTTTTTAAATATCTCCTATAAAAATCACAGAGGCCGTATCAAATTTATTGCTTGGGCTGCCTGTGTACAAACCGGTTTTGTAGTTTCGACACGTTTCGACCGGTTTTCGACTTCTGTCGATTCTGTCGACTTATTATTGATTGAATTTCTATAGACAAGATGGCGGACGAAGAGTGTTGCACGTGTGTTTTGTGTGGGACAGTTGTGACTGGATTTGAAGCAATAGCGACTTCAGAATGCACGGAAAAGCTCAACTGCAAACCAACGAAGAAACAGGGAAAAATCTACTTTAAAATTCCTGTAGAATCTGTCCAGAAAGCTAAAAAATTGCGTTCAATCGAGCACTTATTCGTAGTTGTGGAGAAGGTGGAAGATTTTGGCATCAGTAACAGCCACGAGGACAAAGAAGCTGTGCTGAAAAGGTTCTATCAACTTGTGAATGACATTGATTGGAATCAAGGTCTGGAAATATGGAAGGATTGTACAAACTATCAAGGACCTCTGAAACTAGTTGAGAAACCATGTGATATCAATGCTGCTGATGCTGATGATGATAATCAAGATGATAATATATGTAACAACAGTGTTTCTAAGAAAGCTGAAGACATATCATCCCTTCCAAGCTTTCGTGTAACTTGTTCTAGAACAGGATCAAAGCACAGTTTTTCATCTGTGGAGGCTGCAGCAAGCTTTGGAGGGTCATTAAATGATTTATTTCACTGGCGTGTTGACTTATCAAATGCTGACATTGAGGTACTGCTGAATATTACTAATAACAACTTGGTAATTGGTATTGCTCTTACTCGGCAGTCTTTAGGAAAGAGAAATATACAACATTTTGGTCCAACAACTCTAAAGTCCTCAATAGCGTATTGTCTTCTACACTTGGCGTGCATCAATCCTGGTTAGTATGATCAATGTTCTGTTATTGTATGCACAGGTAGCCCAAACAAGGTTCGTGTGCAGGGACCACAGAAACAGTGGGGCTAGGAGGGCTATAGCCCACCCTCCCCCCCACTTTTTTCCTTTTGCATACTAGTCCCTTCCCCCCCCCCCCAATACACATACGCCCCCCATCCCCCCAAACACACATACCCCCCCCCCCCCAAACACACATACCCCCCCCCCCCCCCATCCCCCCAAACACACATACCCCCCCCCAAACACACATACCCCCCCCCCATCCCCCCAAACACACATACACTTTTTAGGGTGCAATGTGGTGCTTTCATTGTATGGTTTATTGCTTTCAGTTCAACCCCATTGAGCTTTGCCACTGTCATACTTGAGGTGGTGAATAGCAATAACAATTTTTTTTAACAAGTTTAATAAGGAAACGTATGAGATAGGATAAAGATATGACATGACATAATTATACATTTGTTTAAAATTGTATACCTGTATACCTGTTTGTGTTTCCTACTCAATCAAAATTTACTACAAAATGCCATATTGTAAGGCAAAACACGAGAAATGTTCTCTACTAAACAAAGGCATACCATTGTTCCTCTTCTACTTACAACATGACTTCTTTTAAACCCCTTGATAGACCCCTTGCCGCACGTAGGAATGCAGCTCAATTTGGAGGACAAAACAATAGGTTTCCAATTCACACGAGATTGAAATAATTTTGTTTTGTCTTCCAAATTGAGCTGCTTTGACATCATATGCAGGGGGACGTCTACATCTGTAATAACTTTATACATGTACTTGCAGGCGACATAGTCTGTGACCCAATGTGTGGAGGAGGGTCCATACCAATAGAAGGTATCCTCAACTGGCCTTTGGCAGCTTATTTTTGTGGTGATAATCATGAACTGGCCACTGCAAGAGTTCTGGCCAACTTGAACTGCATCTCAAAAGATGAAAAGAGGTATATGAATAATGCATTCAGGCTTTTGTTTCTTTTTCTTCATGCTTTCAAATTCTTCTGACCTTGTATAGACACTTAATCCATGAAATATAGTTAAAATTGTTAATGAGTAATAGTTTCTATTTTAATAGTGACTATAAGCAGTGTTTCTTCTAATGTGTATTGATATTACGACTGTTCTGGCTTCGAGTATTTCATGACGGCATGAATAGACCTTTTCACCTTGGTTGTAATGTTTTCCATTTTAGACCACGTGTCATTCCCTAGATTATTATTTCTTTATTTAACAGTAGCCCTTGAAAAGAAACATTCTATTGAATATGGAATCAACTCAAAACTCTGAAATGGGAAAAAATATTATTTTCTTCCTTTTGTTTCTATAAAGGTGTTTTCCACAAGATATCTACCAGTGGGACACATGTAACCTACCCCTAAGAACCAGTACAGTTGATGTCATGGTAACAGACATGCCATTTGGCAAGAAAAGTGGTTCACGACAGCTCAACTGGACATTGTACCCCAAGACTTTGACTGAAATGGCCAGGGTTTGTCCACCCAAGACAGGTCGTGCTGTCATTCTGACACAGGACAAGAAAGTGATGAAAAAGACTTTACATCGGGTTTCACAGTGGTGGAAAGTGAAGACAACTTTGTGGATTAACATGGGAGGGCTACAAGCTGGGGTTTATGTGCTTACAAGAACTGACAAATGTTTTTAGATGCCTAATGTAGACCAGTGTAGTACTGTACATAGTAGCACTAGGGTGTGTTGGCAGCTATTCCTATAGCTAGCACTTACAGTCAAAATGGCTCAAGCGTACCCCCTAGAACCATTAATGAATTTATTATTCGAATTTTTCACTCTGACTCCAAACTTGAAAATAAATTATCTACCTGAGTTTTAATTTTGATTCTTCGACAATAGACCTCTTTTTTCGTATGCAAATTGCCCATTTCAGACCACATGACATTCCCTTGAGAAATGTTCTTTTGTTAAAATATTTACACATGAAAGAATCAACTCCCAATAGTGGCATCGCGTGGTCTGAAATGGGCACAACAAACAATGAAGGTAAAGAGGTCTATTGCCATGCCAAGGTAGAAAAACTTCCCAGAAAGGCCATCCCCTAGAATTTTAGTCGTAAAATTAATGTGAAGTTTGGATTCTGGATTTTTAAATGAAAACTCAGAGTGAATAAACTTCTCAATACTCGAATAATAAATTCATAAATGGAGCCTAGTGCGGTATGTTTGAGCCATTTTGACTGTAAAGGGGTACTTGGATGAAAATCAATGAAAACTGGAAATGACTTGAAACTTGGCTAAACTTATATTTATGGCCCCAAAAGTAGCCAAGCAACATATTTTTATTATATGATTATTAATGAAATACCTATATTTCTTTATTTCAAAACTTTGATATTTTTTCGAAAAACGCTGCATTCCAAGATCAAAGGGCATTGTGGGTCTCATTGATTTGAAATAAAAGGTAAATATACAGCGATTAGCTTTCTATATGTACCAGGTATACTGTTTCAGATAGAATGCACTAAAAATAAAATAAATATGACCCAAAATGTAGTATTGCAACCTCTTTTGAAATGGCTGTATATTTAGTACTTTTTCATGGATTGTGTTTTCACTTTACTGTGAATGTATGACATGCTCTACTCTAACATTTCCTCTTCAAATAAATACAAAATTTCAATTTATTTTATTTGAAATAATCTGGATTGTTTTATAGTTTTTAGAAAAAATGATATTACAATGCATACACATGCAATGTTTTAATTTAGTTACAGCGAGACACATAAAAGTAGGACCACATTTAATGTATTCACTTACTTCTATGCACAGGATTTTGTACTCTAAACAGACACGTTTGATGCAAGCTGTCTGTTTTTACCAAATAAGGTGTGTAAAAACTTGCTTGTCAGCAAAAATCATGTGCATAGAAGTATGCGAATATATTAAAAGTGGTCATTCTTTTGCGTGTTGCGCTGTTAACTATAAGATTGTTTCTAGCATTTTACTTACAGCGTTTTTCATATTTCTGCAACCTACCAACTCCAGATGTCTGGCATTTTGTCTTCTGTCAATTAAATTTATGACAGGATGAATTCACTCTGATTGTGGGTGATAAAGAAATTCTTGTGTGAAAATGCAGGCAGTCACTGGAATTTCCTTATCCCTCGATCAAAGTGAAGTTGGCCCATTTTAAGTTTGATTTGAGTAGTCACACAGTAAAAGTTTTTGAGAATAATTGGAAGGAAGTGGTCAACATGTTAAAGTGCAGACACAGTCCAAACACAAGTCCAAACACAGCGAGAAAACAAAGTTAAAAGATATATCTTACGAAATCCAAGATCAGAGTTTTCGTGCTTAAAAACTATCTGGTGCTTTATATAAGTTTTCATCTCTTCATGAAAAATAAGATGTCACAAAAAAATCAAAACATGTTTATTTGCTACGTTTCTCTCAGATTTGATGCTAAAGTACTAGTGTGCGCAGATTCATTTGAACTATCAAATGAAAGTTTTACCACATAGACATTCAATTTGAAGTAAAGGCTGCATGTCTAGTCATGAAACTTCAGCTCACCATTTAGAGTGATTTTCCTAAGACTATGAAAGTTATGAGTAGTTAGTCTATACAATAGTCATATAGACACAAAAGATAACAATAGAATTAGTGTCTACTAACCTCTATCAGTTTACTATATTTCACGGTCCAAGGAAAATCACTCTAAATGAAAATTGACACATACTTCTCTAGAACAATTAATTAGAATAATAAATGTACCAGTTTGGGGCCAGTTCCCCCTTGCTTCTGTGGTCAGTTGCCAGTTTGTAGTGGCATACACAGCACTGATGCATACAACCACAAAACTGTACCCTGTGTCCAACTGACTGGAGCTCTGTTGCACAAGCATCTAGCTAATATATTGCTTCAAGATTCAAGCAGAATTGCATGCATTTTCTTTCATCATGAATGTGACCTGCAAATTTTGCTAGTTATGGTGTATTCTCATACAGTGAATGGTAACTTTTAAGTGCTATAGCAGTGACAGTAATCGACTTTATGTCATTCTCCCTTCTCACTGTAAAACAGCTTTACACATTTACTAAATAGAGGCTTTGTACTATCATGTGATGGCAGTCGTGTCATGGACAACAATAGAGCCTTCTCCCCCTGCAAAACTAATTCTTTCTCACATACTGGCAATTCATATTAGACCAGATTCGACTGTTCTTGCCTCCTATTAAGGCTGGCCAGCCATCACATGATGGTGCAAAGCCTCTCTTAATTCACTCATATATATTGTCTTTTATCAGATGAAATGTATCCTCAATTCCCTGAGGATTCAATTTGTGCAACCTAGATGTCTCCTTGATTTATCACATTTATCTCTATCTAACCTGTGAAATAGACATCACTGGTCACGTATCTTACACTTTTTTGGGGGTATTTTTGCTTTCTTTTAACTTTTATATTATCAGACCACTGGATTTTATTTTACAGGTTAAATAAATGAGTTATATTTTATTCTGCCTACAATTATTACATTAGCAGACCTAGGTCTATTTACTAGATTGATTGTTTTAGTCAAAGTCACAATCAAAGCTTCCTCCTGACGACCAAGAATGATCTGAGTCCCATCCACAATACCCGCCATGAGACCCACCAAAACCCCCACCAAAACCCCCACCTGAAGCTCTACCCAACATGTATCCCATTGCCGCACCACCCAAAGCTCCAGCACCAGCTCCCATCAGCATCTTATTCTTACCACTACTCTTATGTCCTTGGTTGGGGTTTTGTACATATACTGTCTGAGGTTGTTGTCCTTGGGCATAGACTGTAGGACGTGGTTGATACTGTTGTTGTGGGTATGCTCCAGGGGGAGGTGCGCGGTATCCTCCTGGTGGTGGTTGTTGTGGGTAGGGTTGCTGTGGGTAGCCTTGTTGTGGATAGGGAGCAGGTGGGTATTGGGGATATTGTGGTTGTGGTGGGTAGGCTTGACCTGCTGGTGGATATGCACTTTGAGGGTTCGGCATTGGATATGGTCCTGGTGCCACTTGACTGTAAGCAGGTGGAGGACCAACTGTGCAAAAACAAGACAACAGTAATAGCAATAATTAGTTGTAATCTGTCAACTTCAACTTGTTTTGCTTCTTTACATATATTTCAGTTCCCTTTCTGAATTTGAAATAGAATATGGAATAATTTCCACTATTTGCTCATCCTCCCGTTCCCTTAATTAACAACTGGAGTGAAGGTACTAGCCGAGTACTGTTACTGGTCTTACCTGGTCCTTGGGGGTTGTACCCATAAGGTGCTTGCTGAGGGGGTGGACCTGAGCCTCCATATGATATCTAAAACAATATAATTTGAAAGAAATCATTATTACTAAGGTTCAATCTCATTATTTATCATTGTAATGAGTGGATGAGTCAGTTTCACAAACTACATAATAATACAAATTTGGTCCACTCAGTCACCAGGAACATTAGACTAAAATATTGATACATTTTCTTACCCTTTCCCCTCCAAATACCTTATAATGCAGCAACTAGCATTTTCACTTTGTATTTATTTATTTATTACACGTAAGCAAATTTTGATGTGCAGTACGATATGCATGAATGACTCCTGCAAAACTACAATACTTACTGGAGCTCTAGCTTGTTCTAAGGCAGTCACCCATTCCCTGTAAAATATCAATTACAGCAAGATTTATCTGGTAACATTTATTTGGATTACACAATGGAATAAGCCAGGACTAGAGTAATCTTAAATTATTACAAATACTGGCTTCGAATCTTGAAAATAAAGTACGAATACGACTAGGAATTTTACGTATTTTCAGCAGCTGTATTCGTTTACGTTTGCGAACTTCGTGAAATCTTTGTTTGATATTTTTGCCATTAATCGATCGTTAATAATAATAATAACTTTATTAATGCTCCCAAAGGGCTCTTCCGCAGTAATTTACAAAAAAAAAGAAATGATAAAAGTCTATATATATATATGTATGTATGTATAATGATATAAAACTCTAAACATAGTATAATTATAACAGGAAACGATAAATTCATTTAAAAACTGTATGAAAGTGACTCTTAGCTTTAGCTTTGAAACTGTGTAAACTCGTACACTCGGTAATTTCTTCAGGGAGGGTGTTCCAGCACTTCACCGCTCTATATATAAAAGAACGCTGGCCAGCAGCAGTACTAAACGCTGGGATATCTATTTTTTTCTTATTCCTAGTATTTTTCCCGTGAACATGAGCACGCGTCTTAAAGCGTGAACTGAGATACTTTGGGGCTATTCCCTTTAAACATTTAAAAGTTAGAATTGCGTCATAAAACGCCAGCATGGCAGACACAGAGAGCCATCTAAGATCGTTCAATACAGGTGTTATATGATCGTATTTTCTAGTTCCTGTAACTATTCTGGCTGCAAAGTTCTGGATCTTCTGTAACTTCTGCACATTAGTTTTGCTAGTGTTAGCCCAAACAGTTGAACAAAAGTACAGCTTACTGAATACTAGAGATGTAATGACATTCTCTAGAGTTCTTGAATCGAGGAGATGCTTGATCCTGTTGATTTGGCATAGACTTGCCATACAGGTGGACGTGATATTGGTGATGTGTTCATCATAGCTAAGGGTTGCATCTACTTGCACTCCAAGATCCCGAGCAGAGGTAGATGGAGCAATTTCCTTTCCCAGAATTGTGATGTGGCAGTTGGGAAGTTTCTGCAGCATTTGTCGTGTACCCATGATTAAGAGCTTGGTCTTGTCAGGATTGATGAGAAGATGGTTATGACAGCACCATGAAGCTATCAAAGAAAGGTCTTCGTTGATCTGTTGAACAATTGTGTTCACATCCTTAACCGGGAACGACAAATAGAGTTTTGAGTCGTCCACATATGATTCCAACGAGCCAAAATGAGGAATGGTAGGCAGATCGTTCAGATAGATGTTAAAAAGTGCCGGACCTAGGATCGATCCTTGCGGAACCCCAAAAGTTATGCTTTCCAAGCCAGAGACTTCTGAGCCAATTCTGACATATTGGCTTCGTTCAGATAGATAACTGCGGAACCACTCTAAAGCACTATGACTCAGACCAAGGGAGTGTAATTTTGCGAGAAGTGTATCATGCTCCAGGCTATCAAATGCTTTAGATAGATCTAAAAGTACCATAAGCATCAGTTGTTTTGAATCCATTGCCTCTAACACCTTGTCGGTCATGAACACGTTGAGGGTTTCGCAGGAGTGCATCGCTTTATTTCCACTCTGATGTTCTGTGAGACGGTTGTTTTTATTCATATAAGACGTCAGTTGGTTTAACGCGATTCGCTCACAGATTTTCGATGCCGCTGGAAGCAACGAAACAGGGCGATTATTGTTTGCCATCTCATGGTCACCGTCCTTAGGTAGTGGAACTACCTCAGATGTTTTCCAGGCGATAGGAAAAACAGATGACAGCAAGGAGCGGTTTACTATCAGTGTGAGGATTGGTAGAATACAAGGCAGAGCATCCTTGATGACCGACATTGGGATCTTATCGTAGCCAGGCGCCTTGTCAGATGGAAATGACATCACTACCCTTTGCACGTCTCTAGTGGAAACTGCTTGAAAGAGGAACTTGTCTTCATCTGGGATAAACAACGGAGCTCTAGGTAGCGGTGGAGGCAGATCATGCAAGTCTATCAAAGATTGCGAATCTTTAGAGGCCTTTGCACCAACAGAAGTGAAAAATTTGTTAAATTCAGAAGCGACCTCCTTTAGGTCTCTTGCGTACACTGGCTGAGAGGATTCTCTGCGGGGAATGCAATTCCGGATGACTTTCCATTTAGAGCTGGTGTCCTTGCTGCTTTCTAATTTTCTCTTTACGAATTCCTTTTCTGCATTCCTGAGTTCAGACTTAACTCTGTCCCGTGATAAGCGATATTCTTCCCAATCAACAAGCATCCGAGTTTGACGGGCACGTTTTAGCAAAATGTTCCTGTTTCATCGTTAATGGAAACGTAATAAAAACGAAACACCAACCTTGCTTCGCTTGCTGAATCAGCTACTAAGTAAAACGTTCTTTCTGTAGAAACTACACTAAACATAGCATCAACATCCTTAGGTGCTTTGACTCCTTCGCCAACAGCATGTCCAACTGCTATGTGACGACATTGCGTTTTCATGTTAATTTTTCCATCCACTTCTTTGTCATGTGGATCTTGGTAATAACAGAAGTCGCCACTTTGATATAAAACGAAATATCTTTTCTTCCAAGTGTTTTTAAAGAAACCACCTGAGAAAGATCGACAAGCAACATGGAATGTCATCAGGATTTGTTGAACCAAAATGGTTGCACTAAAAAAGGCTTCTCAACGTTTCAAACATTTTTACTACGTAACAGAATCTAAACCACTACTTACTTAGTTTCTGTAGCCATCCTGACTTGATTGTCCCCATTTTAACCTATAAAATTTGTTAACAGTTCCTTGATATTTAGAGAAATGAGTTGTTTCAGCATCAATAATTTCAACAGATTGGTAATAATTCCGTGTTTACGTATGTACATGACGTCATACAATGACGAAACAACAATATCAATGAACATCAACTCGATCTAATAGGAAATTTTACACGTTTAGCAGGTTTAACAATATTTTATACAAAAAATCTATTCAAAAAGTGTCTGCAATTTATTTGTTTATTTGTTTCAGAAAAGAGAACATAATATAGACTCTTTGATAAATCTTTAACCTTTCTGTTTCGGTTCAACAATAATTTCTTCTATAAACTTCATGATGACAACCATAGGTAGCCAAAGCTATGGTTCTGAATAGCTATATTATAGAGAATGTATGACAGATCATAAAAGAATAAAAGAAATTTCATCATTTATTGTTTTATTAACTGTATATCAATGTTTTATTGCATGCTTTGTGCTTTCCTGATGGTTTTGTTGTATTTTAAGGTGATTTTATCTCGTCCCTAAAGACTCCGTCAGGAAACCACAAAGCATGCAATAAAATATTGATATTTTCATATGCTATACACCAAATCGAAACATGGCCACCAATTTGAAAAACTGCTGTTCCAGACTAACTAGCCTTGTGTTAATATGGAAACTTTTTTATTTTTACACAAGAACATGAGGCTAGTCAGTCCAGAACAATAGTTATTCAAATTGGTAGCCATATTTTGATTAGGAGCATGCAGTCATATCTTATTTACAGCCCAACACCCCCTCCAGGGTCAGATCCAGGGATGGTGAGGGGCAAAGAATAAACAAACAAGAAAATTAATGTTTCAAAGCATTAATACAATTTATTGGAACGTACAAAACAAATTATATATTATATTACAAAATCAAATTATAAAAAGATTTTTTTTGCGACTTTTCTTTTTTTTTCAAAACATATTTACCATTATACACTCCATTTCAAAGACCATTAATGATAGTCTTACGAACAAGTGAAGTATTTGTCCACAACCAGACATTTGTTAGCAAGACCCATAAAGTATCAATCTGCTAAAGAACAAAACACTAAAAGCATGCAACCTAAATAGTATTAGATTATGCTAATTTTATTGTTTAATTAGCACTATTTAGTACTAATTATTACTATTTGTTTCAGGACTATAGTGCAACTATCTAACACCAGAATTAAGTAATTATACTACACCTATGGTACATTATAATCCGGTCATGAACCAGACCAATATCATTATCACAGGTAGCCGAAGCTATTTATGAGAACACTTAGAAAGCAAGCTGATATATGCGAAGTATTTAAAAAATTAGAATGAAGTCGCTAAACCTGTGAAATAGAAATTGCTTGTTAAAGTGTAATAGTCAAATAGACGCAAAAGAAAACAATGGAATTAGGGGCAACTAATATGTATTTGTCTAATATCTATTCATGGGTTTAGTGATTTCACTCTATTAGAAATGTAATAGAGTGATTCTCACAAACCTGTGAAATACACTTTAGTGTATTACGCATTACTTCACTCTAATTATTTTGTTTTCTATTGTGTTTATCTGACTATTACACTTTAATAAGCACACTTTGTTTCACAGGTTAATGAAAACCACTCTAAACCACATTTGAATTATACCTAACTGTTCTTTATCTTTTATTTATTTTGTTTTTTACTAGACTTGAAACCTTCCCCAATGATGAAATAAAAGATAAAAAAGAGAATGAACAAGAATGCACAACTTCAACAATACAAACACTTTGAAATTCCATGGACCTTCCCTGGAACACATGAATATTCTAAACAAAATCGAGGCTATGAATCTGTAGTCAAGGAACACAGTGGAATTTTACAAATTTGAAAAAGGTCTATTGTGCAATTTACAGAGGTGGTGGTGATAAGTATCAATCAGTTATTTTACAGTCCTCTACCTCATTAGTTGAAGGCCAGTACACTTTGAATGCAAAATCATTCTTGGAAAATGAGCCTGGGTTGGTAGCTGAACAATCTAGTGCTTTACAGTTATAAGGATCATGTCTATCAGCTAAAACAAGCAAGTCTGGTACAGGATAAACCCTTAAAGAACTGTCATATCCCCAGTAAATAGGTCTAGCATGAAGTGGTAGAGGACACAAGTGCGCCTGAGCAAGGATAGTCTTGAGTAACTCGCTGGGAATATCTTTAGGGTCTGTTGGTATATGGATTGAGTTGCGGCACATCTTATTTATAAGGTCTTCACGGAAGATTACAATCTCTTGTGTACAGTACTGTATTCTACAAGGATTTGAAGTGAATGAGGCCAGTGGAATCTTCTCTGTAACAACTTTAACAAGGCTTTCTGGAATTGGAGGTCTTGGAATGATGTTACCTGGACCAGGGTCTTGAGGTCCTGGCACAAACACAAATCTAGTTGATTCCAGTAAAGATGGGAATTCTGACACCAGACTAGCGAATGCTTGGAATGATTCTTTCATTGTTTTATACTGGTTAGACCCATAAGGCTGAGAATTGAAATTCCCACAGAGAATGAACAAAGATGGTGGCATTGTAGAATACCCAGTGAACATGGTACGTAGCTTGTCCATGACCCTTGGTTGATCAAGGTATACATCGGAAAGAATCACAAACATAGCATCAGTATTTTCTTTCTCCATGTCTTTCAGCTTGCTGGATGCTTTGGCACACATCTGCGATGGCCCACCAAAGAAGTTAACACTCCCAAACTGGTTTCTTGTAATCTTACTGGGTTCGGCAGGTGGGAACCCCATGGCGGTAACATGAAATATATCATCATCATATGTACCCTCAGCTAAAACAAAACAACTTTCTGTATAAAGCCCAGTGTGGAACTTTGATTTGCTCATGTCCAACTCCACTGCCCCTGTGGGGTCCTCTAAGTAAAATTTGCCCTCCTTGATCTGACTCAACATTCCTAATACAATGATTTGTTTCAAGCACCCTGTACTACCAATCAGAAATTCTACGGTTTTCAAATCAAATCTTTCAGAGTTCTGATTCTGTTTCACTGCTTCTAACTCAGCCACGTTTGAGAATAACTCATGTCTTGTCGTTCTCTGCTGTATGACAGTGTATCGTTCAGAGAACAGCACAGATTTGACGTCAGTAACAGGATGAAGCGATGCTTTGCCTGAAATAGGGAAAAACTTTTTCCTGTCGACACTGAACGAAAATTTCGGCATGCTGAAGGCATCGATGACACAAAATGCCTTATCGCTGTCTTCTGAAGGATCCTTACTACATTCTTGTACTGCTGTTTCAATCGTATCTCGATCAACCAGGGAAGATCCTAAAGGCTGACTTTGAACGGCCTCAAGTATTTTTTCCAACCATTCGTCCACTTCAGGTTCAGATAAAGGAGAGAGCACATCTTTGAGGAATTTTGTGGCTTCACTTTGCAGCGAGAGGCCATTTAATCTGAATATCGACAGGATCTTTTTCCTCAAAGGGTCAGCCATCTTGGAACACTCGATCAAAAATGGCGCGAAATTACTAATCGTTCTACGCATGTCTGATTGAATTCGTACTCAAGCCCCCTCATGTACAAATGTACAAAGACAAGGGTAGGGTGGGTGAGTCAAAGTGTATATGACACTGTTATCGTGATTGTAATCTAACCAAAGCTGAGACCGATAGAGGAATATCACAAGATGTCAGCCCTTCAGTGGTAGGCAATGACTGCACGCCTGGAAATAAATAAAATAGTAGACTGTATTTGTATTTTATTTTGATTGTTACTGAGTGTGCGTTAAAAAAAAACAAAAAAAAAAAAAAAACAACAACAACAACAACAACAAAAGAACCAACCAAAAGAATATAAACTAAATAAAGGTCAACATTTAAACAGGCCCGCATTTGTAGTGAGTGAATTTTCCATGGGGTAGTCTCTTCTTGCGAAAAAGAAAAAACTCCTCTCGGGAGGGGGGGGGGGGGGGTAAGGGGTAGAATTCTTACAGGTCAAAGTAGCGATCAAACACAATATATCTTTCTTAGTCTGTGGAAGATTTAAAGTGATACATTTTATAACATATTATTGTTTACCGTGTAACGATTCTTTAGGTAGTTGATATGGTAAAGGAAGCCCATGATGAACACCAAAACCTGCTAATTCAGCACAAAATTTCTGATAGTGATCACGTGACGTTAAGCACTTCAACAGCGGTGTTGACGCTGAAACAAATAGAGCGGTTTAACGGTTTTATTGACTCCTGGCTAGTAACGGGGTAAGTGCGTTTCTGGTTATCAAACCCGTATAGAAAACATAGGTCATAAACTATTCTACCCGGGGGGGGGGGACTCCCATATATAGAAGGGCGGGGATGCTCGTCGGACATCTTGAAAATGACTCCCAAAAGGTACCAAAATCCCTTTCTCGTACTCATAAAATCTGCAAGTTTCATCCTTAAATGGCACCAAATGACGCTTGAACACCCTAAAAGGTACCAAATAACGAAAATTAACCCCTAAAAGGTACGATGAGCATACTCGTCCCTTTCAGATTGGAGTCCCCCCCCCCTCCGGGTTATTCTACAGTACTGTGCTGCTCTTTATTTTAGAGCTAAAATACATTTGATCCCCACATTGTTACATGGTATACGATAGGTCATATCAGTCATGTGTGTATCAGGAAAGGTTATTACTGCCCCAAACAAAACTGATTATCCTTATAATCTACTTACTTTTGGCAATCGATTGATCCAACGCGTTATCTACACATACTTTGCACTGCGTCATAAAATCCAGGCTCAACAAAGGCTGTAAGGAGAAAGAGAAGGAAAAACATATACTGAAGTGCATAAAACCGAAATTTAGCTACACCATGATAAATTTGCTATAAAAGATCTGTAAAAATGATAAAGCAATGATCAGATGATTCATACCTTGAGCTGTGAACCTGTGCATTGACATATCCTCTTGAATGCTTGCAAGTAAAAGGTCAATGCGAGTTTGATTTCCCACAATTCAATGGGATCTAGATAGTTAATATCTTCCACTGCCTGGGAAATCCAGAATACAGCGTTACTGGATTGGTTAGAATACGATAGGATGGGATAGGATAGAATGGGATAGGATGAGATGTGATAGGATGGGATTGGAAGGGATAGGATGGGATTGGAAGGGATAGGATGGGATGGGATAGGATGAGATGTGATGGGATGGGATTGGAAGGGATAGGATGGGATGGGATTGGAAGGGATAGGATAGAATGGGATGGGATAGGATGAGATGTGATGGGATTGGAAGGGATAGGATAGAATGGGATGGGATAGGATGAGATGTGATGGGATGGGATTGGAAGGGATAGGATGGGATGTGATGGGATGGGATTGGATGGGATTGGAAGGGATAGGATGGGATTGGATGGGATAGGATAGAATGGGGTGGGATAGGATGAGATGTGATAGGATGGGATTGGAAGGGATAGGATGGGATTGGATGGGATTGGATGGGATAGGATGGGATTGGAAGGGATAGGATGGGATGGGATAGGATGGGATGGGATAGAATAGGATGGGATGAAATAGGATAGAATGTAATCAGTGGGGTGGGATGGGATGTGATAGAATAGGATAAGCATGTAGAGAAGGAAAAGTGATGTACAGCAAAAGGTATTGCTAAATAGAGGAAAATCTAATACTAAAAATGATGTTAGGAGGTAAATATACCTTGTTCATTGAGAGGTAGAGCTTGATAGCATCGGGTTTTTCTTCAGTTATGCACTCGTACAAGATAGACGCAATAAAGGCAGATTTCTCTTTTTCCTTTAGGCCATAGTGAAATGTGAACAATGTTAGTTGTTTAGTTGAAGAGAACAGAACTACATTAAAATTCTATGAAATTTTGAGTAATATAACTTTCGTCTTACAGTGTGAATCGAAAAACCATGGGCACCAAGAAATAATTCAGAAATCGTGTATTGTTCGTTGAACAGTCTGAAACGACTCTCTAACTACAAGAAGTTTATCTGACTACAAATCAGTCGAATTTCTTACAGTTTGAAAGTTGTTTCAGATTGTTCAACGAACAATACATGATTTCTGAAATATTTCTTGGTGCCCACGGGTTTCGATTCGCACTGTAAAAATGACGCCTCTAATTTTTTCATCGATAACCTGAAACGTCTATACAACTATCAAATAGGGGGATGAAGATAAGAGGGGAGGGGATGGGGGGAATAACAAACTTTTACAAGAGATAACATAGGGAAAATAAGTTCATCCACAAGCAAATTTAACAGCATCATAAAAAGGGACCTTACCTTATCAGAGACGGACAGTTTCTCGCAAAATAACCCCGCAAGGGCAACCATCTGAGGTTCTGAAGAAAACGAGCGAATGACCTCGGTCTACGAAACAAATAGATAACTAACGGTTACTAGGATTGCATTGGTGTGTTTTATACGTGTAAAAAAGTTGATAACAGTACTGACGTTTTGAACGGTAGTTCAAAAGGTAGTTTTTTTACTCCCGCCATTTTACTCCGAAATGTCAGTAGAGTATACACTTTATTTACACCGTATTAAACTTTCCTTCATATTCACTACGAAACAAGTAGTTGATTAAGCCACGAGTCAAATGAGAGCCCATGTCACTGCGATATGAAACACATTTTGTTTTGATTGAGAACTTGTAAATATGTGAATAACACTAGTATTACAGTTAAAGACGTTAGCCTACCAGATTTTTGTCTACTTTTAGTGTATTGGAAATCATTGTTATCAGTCTACATGATATTTCAATGTGTTGTACTTCAACCCATCAATAAATTACTTGGACATGGATACAATAAAAGATTCTAATGAATAATGCATAAGGCATCCGCCAAGACAGATAGTAGAGGCACAAGGTTTGCTATCTGGTGATCACAGTAATAAAGATACTCTACTGAACAATCCATAAGGCACCCATCAAGACAGATAGTAGAGGCACAAGGTTTGCTATCTGGTGATCACAGTAATAAAGATACTCTACTGAACAATCCATAAGGCACCCATCAAGACAGATAGTAGGGGCACAAGGTTTGCTATCTGGTGATCATAGAAATACCGTCCAACTGACCTTGTCGGACTGTTCAGGAAATGTTCTTGCCAGAAGGTTCCTGTATCCCTGTATATACAAAAAAATACAAGATACCACTGTCAATTCCCCAATAATTTTCATTCGTTCGTTCGTTATTACCTAAAATATTTCCCACCATCTCATTCTAACCCAAAGTTTTACAAAACCCTCTTTTTGTAAGACATTTTTTCCTTCCCAACATTTCCCCCCCCCCCCCCCCCCCCTCATCAGTAAAGAAGCCAGGGGTACATCCTTTTGCTCTGATTGGCCAACTGAGTGGCTTACCTTTGGGTCGTCAGTATATGATAAATAACCGGCTCGTCTTTTAACCAACACAGTACTAATCTTAGACAAGAGGGTCCTGTAAGCGAAACAGAAGACTTAACTTCACAATGGTTTTGACTTGGACCAAATAGGCCAAAGCCGTGGTAAGCAAGCTGGAAATAGTTATTGTGCACATCTGAGAGTCGCACACAATGGCTTGCAATGGTTTCAAAAGAGCAGTTTTCGTAGGCTATGAAAAGATAGGTGCCATAAGCGTGCTTTGTCGTGACCGTGATGTTTTTTAAAATTTTAATTGGCTGATTTTTTTTCCAAGTGTGATTTGCTTGACATTACCGTGACCGTGTCGTGTTCATGTCGTGTTTCGGGCATTTGATTGGACGGAGAGTATATTTTAGCGCAATGTGACTGCTCTGCCAGCCTTGCCGTGTCACGACCGCATTCGTGCAGCGAGGTTTTCAGTCCTACGAAAACTGGTCTAGAGCGGTTCTCATAAACCCGTGAAATCACACTTTAGCGTATCACCCTCTACTTCACTCTGATTATTTTGTTTTCTGTTTTTTTTTTTTTTTTTTTATTATTACACTTTAATAAGCACAGGTTAATGAGAACAACTCTCACTGCATAGCAAGTGGCACATCGTTGCGAAGAAAAAATGACAACATTTGTAGCAATTGTAATCTTTACAATGAGCTCGATCAGACTAATTGTTTCAGGTACAATAAGCTTGAGTGTTTTTTGGGGAGGTATTTGGGTGGTTTACTACATACTTGTGATTATCATGGCTGCGTTCAATGTCCACATCAATAGGAAGATACCGAGGACCAACAACAGAGATCTGAAATAACACATCACATATGAAAAGACTCATTAAAAAAGGCACAAGATTATGCAACAATGAAAATGAAAAACCAACTTGATGAAAGCAAGCAAACAATACCTTTTTTATGAGATGAAGCTCAGGTACAATACAGGGAGAAGCCATACTAAGAACAGTCTCTGGGTAATGGTCAGTACTCTACACAACAACAAATGGTCTACTAGTTAGAGGTACAATACAGGGAGAAGCCATGCTAAGAACAGTCTCTGGGTAATGGTCAGTACTCTACACAATAACAAATGATCTACTAGTTAGAGGTACAATACAGGGAGACAGTCTCTGGGTAATGGTCAGTACTCTACACAATAATAAATGGTCTACTAGTTAGTCAGGTACAATACAGGGAGACAGTCTCTGGGTAATGGTCAGTACTCTACACAATAACAAATGATCTACTAGTTAGAGGTACAATACAGGGAGACAGTCTCTGGGTAATGGTCAGTACTCTATACAATAACAAATGGTCTACTAGTTAGTCAGGTACAATACAGGGAGACAGTCTCTGGGTAATGGTCAGTACTCTACACAATAACAAATGGTCTACTAGTTAGTCAGGTACAATACAGGGACACAGTCTCTGGGTAATGATCAGTACTCTACACAACAAATGGTCTACTAGTTAGTCAGGTACAATACAGGGAGACAGTCTCTGGGTAATGGTCAGTACTCTACACAATAACAAATGCTCTACTAGTTAGTCAGGTACAATACAGGGAGACAGTCTGTGTAATGGTCAAGTCATGTCTTTTAACATTCACCTTATTTTCACGCCAATTTTTGTATCTTTAGTACGATTTTACACATTGTTAGACAAAAGCTGTAGTCCTTGTTTACCTTGAGTGTAATGTCTACAGGCACGTAACAAGCACCATTAGTATCAACTTCTCTTGTTACGATAACACGAGGTTCAGCAGCCAGTACATACAAGTGACGAAATGCTTGAAGGTGATACCTGATAATGAACAATAGACACAGTTGAATCATGGCCTTCCCTATTGACATGAGGGAGAGGCAGTGATGGAGTACCATGGAGGCTCAGGAAGAGCATGTTTGGACTTCAACTCTGTTCTCAGCCTATGTTAAGCAGTTAAATAATAAAAAACATGCTTGAAATCTACGAACCTGTTGTCAGTACTTGAAATGGGAAACTTTGGATACAGAGCACAAACAAGAGCAGCAATGGCAGGACCAGATGAGCTCAGCGTATACCTGAAATATGCAAATATAATGTTGCCTTAAGACATGATACAAACAACAGACCAATAGCCATGTGACTACCATAAGATACATACCTCCCCCCTCCAACAAACAACAGACCAATAGCCATGTGACTACCATAAGATACATACCTCCCCCCTCCAACAAACAACAGACCAATAGCCATGTGGATAGCCATGTGACTACCATAAGATACATACCTCCCCCCTCCAACAAACAACAGACCAATAGCCATGTGGATAGCCATGTGACTACTATAAGATACATACCTCCCCCCTCCAACAAACAACAGACCAATAGCCATGTGGATAGCCATGTGACTACCATAAGATACATCAGCTGAATGGCGTTTACGAAGCTGACGAGCTATACGCAGCACATCCAGGTTGCCAGTCCCAGCCATGACCTTGAAATGACGAGAAAAAAGATAACGCGTAAGAGAGTTTACTGAGCATATTACATATAATCATTGAAATAGATATTGCAATCATTAAAATGCATTTTAGCAATTGTTGGAATGACTATAAACATTATCTAACATGTCTGGATAGATTAAAAAAAATGTTTAAGAATGAGTTAAAACGGGTGTTTTATCTCCCTCTTCAGTTTTTGATACATTCACTAGGGTAATTTCGTCATTCCTATCAACCTTTTCTAGAAGTAAGTATAGATATGTCAAGGTTAAAGGAAGACAGAGTAATACCTACCAAGGACAAGGCTAACAGACTCACATCCATACATGTCTCTATAGTGGGTTTGCCTGCCTGTGGATCAACATATACTTCATGTTATCAAACTAGAACATATTTTATGGATGTATATGTGAAAAATGATTTTGACTTTCCTATGTTCCTACTTACCTGGTCGACCACAGATGAAGACATCAAGTTCTTGAAATATTTGGTGTAATGCATCTAAAAGAGTTGAATCAAAAGTCAATCATTTGAGTCAAGATTATTCCACCTTTGTAAATTGGTGTGATATGAATGATTGACATACCAGACAATCAAAAGCTTGCTGATTGGCTGAACCAGCAAATCTCATTCCCATGGCGAGGCAGCACCCAGCGATGATGTTAGCACTGGCTTGACTGTTGAATTACAAAACAAACAATAATAACTGAAGTACCTTACTCTCATTGGTCACTTATATCTGAGAATAGGAGCTAATCTCGTGGAGTTCTCGAAAGAACCACAACGGCGAAAAAGCCACTTGGGGTGGGAGGAGAAAAGCAAAGGAAGAGAGCAATAACATGTGGGAAGTTTTGAGCAAGATAATTCCCGACCCAATCCTTGCAATGAGAACAAGTGACACCGCTGTCAACAGTTGTTTAGGCTGTCAGAAGCGTCAGTTACAATGAAGAAAGCGTATCACCACAATTGTCACTTTAATGTGATCGAGTAAGGTGAAGCAACAGTAAACCACTGTAAGTCCCGCGTTTTGAGCCTTGGGAAGGTAAGTACAGCCTAGAACAAACTTTTACGCATGAAAAAAAAATATGCAGCAACAGCAATGATAGCCTCTCGATTGTGGAAACCTTTATTTTCTCATTTGCTCGCTTGTACGGATTATTTCTGTAGAAGCAAATCTTGAAGAAATTAAATAGTCAACATTACCTCAAAGTCTGAAGATCTATGTCCAATTTCTCGAGTTTTTGAGCTTCGATATTCGAGCAAAAGGCGTAGTTTTTGATAATCTGTGAGAAACAAAATTAATGTTACTGATGAGCCATATACAAAATATGCTTAACTGCATTACGCAGATTCGATGCGATTTAATTGCAAACTTGTCACGATTTCATTGAAAATCACACAGTAAACCTGCGTCAACTTTCGAACAAGTTTAAGACCAGCGCGACTTCATGGGAGAAATTGCATCGAATTCGCATCAAAATCGTCGTTAGTTTACACACGCGATTTAGTGCCGCGACACGGTGCGAGAAAAATCGTAAGAAAAATCACCTCAAAAATCGCATCAAAAGTCGCCTAAGTATTATACTGTACTTATAAGGAAAGACCTCTTTACTTAGCGGCTACACTGCTTCAATTACTGTCTATCTTTAAGCATTAATTCTGTCTAAATTCTTGGTAATTCTAAAGAAAAACTCATTATCCAAAAGAGAAAACATTTCCCCAGGTCCTTTCAATGAAAATAAGATGAAACAGAGGCCTGTATAATATAGATATATATTCTTACTGCAGGTATATGACTGTCGACCCACTCTACTGATGGTACGATAGAATCCCACATGATAAGACCACGACTAAGAAGCTAAGAGGAAAAAAGATTCACATCATTAGTATTCCAAAAAAGTGAAAAGAGAATTACATCAGAGGATATTTGAGGATAAAGTTTGCAAATTTAATAGCTCCTCTGAAGTCGACATTCGTTTATTAACAATTTCTGTTTACAGTTGAACTAGGCAAAACAAACCTTTGTTGTTGACATTGTGGCGAATAAAGAAGCGAACATGCGATAACAGTAACGTATGCAGTAACACTGAAATGGTTTCCCGTGTTTTCGCGCGATCCATCCAATTGCACGTGTAAAATGCAACATCGCCACAACAAACTAGGTTATCGCTGTGCAGTCTTCAGTAACACTATCCTAATACTATTATTATCGAACATGGTCGGAACAATTTATTTAAAGGAAGAAAACTTATCCTTACCCTGAGAAGAAGAAAGTCTGGTCGAACAGAATCCAGTAGAAACTGTGTATCAGGAGCACTAAGCCATGACGCTATTGCACTGGAAAAAAAATATAAGTTGCATTAAAAAAATAAAGGTTTAGCTCAGTTGTGCTTGATAAAGTTGATAAAACAACTAAAACCCCTCAATAACTAATGTAGTGGTCATACCTGTTATTGGTCTTCATATACATGAGACCGAGGGCAAGGGTAGCGCCAGGTGAAGTAACATCAGTATTGACCGTATCACCTTCCTAGATTCACAATACACATCATCAGTATAGATCGAGCTACTCTTAGGGTAGCATACATGAGACCGAGGGCAAGGGTAGCACCAGGTGCAGTAACATCAGTATTGACCGTATCGCCTTCCTAGATTCACAATACACATCATCAGTATAGATCGAGCTACTCTTAGGTAGCATACATGAGACCGAGGGTAAGGGTAGCACCAGGTGCAGTAACATCAGAAAGGACCACCCTACCTTGATTAGATAGCTTGTAGTTTTAAATTTTTCTTTCTGTGTTCCTGCCTATCAAAACAAAACAGATGTGGTTAAATTGAATAGAAAAATCGTTCTATTAATTAACAATTATTCACCGAAGTCGAGGTGATTATCTGTGAATATTTACCGAGCCGCGAGGCCAGGTTCACCGATGATCACCGAGACTGAGGTGAATAACTGTTTTGGTATCATTACACAGGAGATTATTCGAAAACATCACTTTATTTCTAAAATGTAGATATTTTTCGTATCAATTTTGAATGAGGCTGGTATCAACAAACGAAGCGCGCGCAATCCTATATTCACCTTTAGGTGATCATAGAGAAATATTCCGAAGTTCTTGACCAATCAGCGCGCGGGATTTTCTATCAATCACCTGGGTAATGATACTAAATCAGTTTGTCAATTTTATTATTTGTTTGTCGTATATATGGAAGTAATTCTATTTTATATGTTAGTTTAATTTCGTGACATATTTCCTCGTACTACCTGTGGTTTTTTCTGTCCTCCCACCATGTAGTGATACAACTGATCAGCCATCTTTAGGTCTGCTACCCCCAGAGCCTCGTTACCATGCTAAGACAAAACACAGTAAGTTATAATTCATATGTAATAAATAACAAGCAACTAAACAAGACACATGAAGAAATAATGATCAGGGTTTGCTAAGGATCACGGTATGGATTCGAGGTGTTCTATTACCTTTAACATGACTAGTCCTAATGCCAGGCCAGCAGATAACGAGTATGGAACAGGGTTTGCTAAGGATCACGGTATAGATTGTGGGTGTTCTATTACCTGTAACATGACTAGTCCTAATGCCAGGCCAGCAGATAGCGTGTATGGAACAGGGTTCGCTAAGGATCACAGTATAGATTGTGGGTGTTCTATTACCTGTAACATGACTAGTCCTAATGCCAGGCCAGCAGATAGCGTGTATGGAACAGGGTTCGCTAAGGATCACAGTATAGATTGTGGGTGTTCTATTACCTGTAACATGACTAGTCCTAACGCCAGGCCAGCAGATAACGAGTATGACTCTCTGTTAACAGCATTCTCCATCTCTGGACCTGCCGGACGCCCTATTTCAGAGAGCAGGACCTCAGCCATTCTTCTGTGAGCTGTTTCCTGATAAACGAATCCTATTCCCAGAACACCAGCTACTTGTGCTGAGTGAGGTACATCTAGTTCAGCAGAGGTAGGGGGTAGTAGGGCATCTACATGTATACTGAGCACTTTAGTGGTTGACAGTTCCATGGTGCCACGCCTAGTATAGAAGGGTACGACAGCTGTAACTCACTGAATAACTATATATTATAGAGACTAAGGGCACACGATGGAATTGCTTGGCTCAACTTAACAGTAGTAGAATACACTTGATTTATTTGTAGGATCATTGATAAATTCAACAACTGCTTGAACACTTCCTAAGTTTACCACATTCAGTTACTGTGTTGTCTAGCCTTTTATTTTCTATGTGATTATTTTGTTGACAGATAAGTTGTTGCTACGTCATCTCCCTTGAAAACCATATACCAGCGACACTAAAGAAAAACGTTTGCGCATGCTTGCCTTTCAGCACGCTTTCCAAGAATTTACAAGAGTTTTAGTGAGAAAATAAATGCTTGTTTTCTCCAAGTATACAAAAAAGTTCGTGGGTATACTTTTGTGAGACCAAGATACTGTATTAATAAAGGCAATATGAAAGAATTAGCCTTAAGTGTCCAGAACTGAAGTTTTGGCATTTTGTAAAGATTATTCTTCAGGCAAGTGTGAAAGTCAAATTTGCATATTTCTACAATAGCACGAAGACGCTTTTGACTAATTTGCATGCGGACTTAGAACATGCGCAGACGTTTTTCACGCGTGTCTATACCAGCAATGTTTTACGCAACAGTTTTGCAGAATTCACGGGGTAAATTGTTACATTATTTTCGTTCTTTCTCAATCATAACGACCTTGCTGTCACACGAACTAACAATACTGTTTATAATCACTATGCATTGTCCAGTTCTATCATAACCGATACGATTTGACAACAATAATATATGTATGTCAATGTTGACCGAATAAGCTTGTTCTTGTTCTCGTCACTGTCGTCCTCTAATTTCGTCATCGTCATCATCATTATCACCACCATGATTATCACCATCACCATCATCAACATCATTATCATCACCACCACCATCATCATCGTCGTCATCATCATCATCCTCATCATATATGGTTACCCAGTATTCCCACTATTGCACAATCATTCATTTATCTTTTTCACTTACTTTGATGCAGCGATACCGATTAGAACCCCAACTGTTGTAAGTTCGTGTCCCTACAAGACAAGATGTACAGGAAGCAGTTAATCAAGAAATCCAGAAACATCGAGATGTTATCCATGGGTATTATTGGTACCTTGCTGAGATAATCGTGTAGATTCATATGTGCTAGGCTGGTCAGGTGACCATTGAGACCAAGAGCCATCAAAAAACCAGCGTGTTCGTTTGTTAACTGGTTATCCTTGGGTTTGTTGTATACTATCCATGCACTGTCGATCTGCAAACAATCAATCAATAGGAAATGAACAGGAAAGGAAAGAAAAGAAAGACGAAGGGAAAGGAAGGAAAAAAATAAAAAGAGAGGAGAACAGAGAAAAAGAAAGAATAAAAAAGAAAAGAAAAAAGGAAGACAATCGAAATGGAAAGAAAAGAAAAGAAAAAAGGTAGAAAGAAACTATTATCAGAAAACGTTTTTTTACTTCTCATTTTCCCCATGCCTTCTTCATTGCCAAAAAAAAAAAAAGAGTGTGTTGCTAAGAGATTTTCTTACTTGAGATATTTCTGGAGCAATCCTGAGCCCAGCAGCTACGCCATTATGAAACTGTGGCCACACCTTCATATCTACAGGAGTATCCACGTGATCCAAGCCAACTGTTGTATTTCTTTACACCAAACAAAAGACAAAACATTATGTTATACGATAGTCCACTTAAAATATTCTGTTAGAGCGAGTGCGCACGAAAAGATCGAAATCAAGGCTCCAGAGCAACAATGGAGAAATGGTAATTATTCTTTTGTTTCCCCTTAGTCTCAGTGAGCACTCAACCAAAATAGCGAAAGTCGTTGACTTCATACCACTGCTGCAAAAGTGCACAGCACTCGTTCTCACCATTTATTCTCGTTTCTGTGCGAGGCTTTTATACCAGTTTTTTCGGTTTCGCTGTTCCGGTGCTTTCTTGTTACGTTACGGTGACGCCCTCTTACCTCTTGTTTATCACGTGGAAACGTTTTGACGAAATGAGGGAGTAAATCGTGATAAACAAGAGTACAAACCAATAGAATACATGGTTAAATTGTTTACTTTACCTTGGAGGGAGACGCCCTGAGAGATCCAGAGATGGAATGGGGAGAGTCTCAGTTAGAACTGGACGCGATGTGGCCAGAGTGAACATACCCCTGTAAAAAACACACAATGGAGTAAAATATCCCTTAACATATCCTTGTTATGACCATCTTTAGACACCTCTTACAGCATTCGGAATGCAGCTCAATTTGGAGGACAAACAATAAATTGCAATTCTCAGGAGATTGAAACTCTTTTGTTTTGTCCTCCAAATTGAGCTGCTTTAACGTCACGTGTTAGGGGTCTTTATGTGTGCATTTTAAAATCTTGCAGGTGATGTGGAATAATGTAATTTTTTTTATCTTCGATTGTTCAAAATGGAACATTCTGTCTGTCAGGTCTAAGTGACAAAGGGTTGGGTAAAATTGTCGTATGTTACGGCAACATAGCATTAGTGGTGTGTTGTTGGGGGGGTGGGGGGGGGGGGGGTCTGTGCTAGGATGAGGTATGAAAGTGAGGGGCAGGTATCGTTTCTATACTACTATGTAGAACAAAGATTTGAACGTGTAGTACAATCCTGACCTCCCAATAGGCAGTGCCATGGTTCTCTTGTCGTATGTTACGGCAACCATGATAGCATTAGTGGTGTGTTGTTTGGGGGGAGGGGTGGTCTGTGATAGGATGACGTATGGAAGTGAGGGGGAGGTATCATTTCTATACTACTATGTAGAACAAAGATTTGAACGTGTAGTACAATCCTGACCTCCCAATAGGTAGTGCCATGGTTCTTTTGCACATTAATAACAGCTTAGCTTCCTGCTCTTGAATAAATTCGTGGTCACTGAAGAATAAAGAGACATCAACCAATCAATCAATAATGTATGGATCTCTAACGTCATGATCGGCTACAATGCATTAGAATAGGTGACCTGACGATTTTCTCCCCTTCCTTTATACGAGACGACACCTACAGGATGCAGGATGTTGTTCAAATACTTGCAATTGTATTTAACGTACAAACAACTGAAGCTGTTTGCACTAAACTATTTGCCTGACTACTGTTGCTATGTAGAGAGGATACCTGACTTCTGGTTTCTGCACCAGGCTTACTCGGACTGGTTTGGCCGACTGTAACAGTCTCCGTACTTCTTGGACGCGTAAATCTTTACCAAACCGTAAGCGCATGACCTGTAGACAACAGTTGCAAAAATAAGTCTACGCGGTGAACTAAACAAGTCATGATAGGTTAATAGGCAGTAGACTACCTTAATCAAGTGAATCGTTAGTTTAGGATCCCATGTACCTTCATATACTCTAATGATTTATCTGAATGACAGCTGTAGTCTATTGCCGATTAATTAACCTGTTTCCATCAGAGCCAAAAGGACATTTGCATTATGGCTTCATTTACTATCAATACCAGAATCCCTTGCACACTTTCTTTTGTTCAGTTAATTAGCACCAATTGTCTTACTATTCTCGTGAGGAAATACAAATTTGAATAAGAAGGAAAATTCGCAAAGCATTCTGGTAGTTGTAGTAAAATGACGCCATCATGCAAACGTTCTAAAGCAATAAAACAGCGGTAAGTGTAATTACCAGAAAAGTCCTGCTCTGATGCATAACAATAAATATAGGGATATTCAGTAAACGGCCTGCTAAAAAACAAGCATCAGTAAAATATATTACCTCCTCATTGAAGTCCATTCCATCGTCTTTTTCACCTTCCTTTAAAACAACTTTCTAAAAAAAAACATGGATTAAAAGAAAGCAGGTAGATTAGTATAGGTGGATAGCTGGGTGTGTTGGTCAGCATGGGTTAGGTATGAGTTGTCAGCCATCATACTTGACTAACTATTGCTGTCAATTGTGAATAGCAAGAAAAAGTGGGATCCTGAAACATATTTTTGACCGCTGGGATTAAAGCACATCACATTCGAGCATATACAAATTTCTTTCACAACAATCACCTAGTATGTATGTTATTTTGAGAGAGGTGCCAGTACCAGGAGCAATAGAGATTGAAAGCAATTGGTAGGATCTCAAGTATGTTACATCATCCCCTTGCCATAAGCTACCTTGGAACACCCTAAAAAGAACTATTATCAAGCTACTTACATTAAGTGGTCCGTGCTGAGTATGAATGTCTTTCTGTTGATCACCAACTAGTGATGCTAAATCCTCCCTACCTGAAAAAAAAAAACGTCCTAGGTACCTCAGTCAGGCCTTACAATAACTTTGGGGCACAATGTGAAATCACACACTGTCCAATTCTACGACAGTTGAGCTCAAAGTCGTAGAAAAAAGATTTAACTTCTAACTTTGTTGCGCTAAATTTCATGGACACAGCATGCATCCGTTTGGCTGACATTGCGTGATGCTCACCAATCCACCAATTAATTTATCAGATGTTTGGTTGATCACTGGTTGATGAGATGTTTTAAAACCAATCAATCAGTTAATAGGCAATGTGCATCAAAGCTCACAAAGCACTCTGGGGAAAAGAGTTCTGTTAAAATGGAACAGGGAAATCAAAGGAACTATCAGAAAAAATTACTGTTATTTTCGTCTGCTGAAAACCTTTTATTTTCATAGAAAATGACAAAGGAAAAATTGTCAAATGAATTTTTAGAGGAGGCAAAAGAGCGTAAGAACTCACTTCCCCATCATGCTTTGTGCTATAATTTCGAGCTCATGCACATTGGCTATTGGTCGGAGGACCGGTCGTTATAAAGTAAGACTACACACACGAGTAACGTTTACCTATCAATGTATATGCTGTATGTGAAAGTCCACTAGGAGGATGCTGGCTGCACATGTGAATAGCTTCTCTTATCGGGAGCCCAACACCAAATGGTAAACGGTCTAAATCTTTAGATGTAAAATCTGTGAAAAAAAGTTAAAACTTAGAGAATAAAGAAAGGATTGCTTGTTCTGTAGCGACATTATAGACTTACCATTCTCAGACATGAAGACGACTACTTTTTCTGCTGCTGTTTGGCATCTAAAAAAGATTTGAAAATATTATTTATGTGTTAGGGGACACAAATCGTAATCTGAAATAAGGGACTGTTTATTAGTTATCTTAGGGGGGGGGGGGATAGGTGAGAAAATGGAGAGGCTTGAAAATTTAGTGACCCTGAAAAGGGGTTTCTTGAGATAATAGACCTCATCGGCTTGGGGTAATGTTTTCCCATTTCAGACCATGTGTCATTCTCTTGAGAATAAGATTCTTTGTTTGAGTTGTATCCATATTCTCATGCGCAACCGTTAAACAATGAAATGATACTCTGGAGAATGACACGTGGTCTGAAATGGGACAACATTACACCAAAGCCGATGAGGTCTATTGATGAGATATGTATACTTTGGTAACCTCTTAAATGTTGCAAATAAACAGGGGGTCCCAAATTTGGCATATTAATGGGGAGGGCGTAAAAATCTATTTTTCTTTCTCCTCACCCATACCCCTTTTGGATAAACAATAAATGGTTCAGCAAACAACACAATAATCTAAATGCTAAAGATAAATGCACCATCCCTGTAGAGGAGAAGGAGGGGAAGAGATGATAATTAGATGCCTGATAGCCTATCTGGTAGAAATATCATACAATTCATCATTGAGCAGACAAGCAAAACTACATATTAAAGAGCTATATGGCTGAAGATTATAATACAATAATAGGAGCAATTTGTACCTTGTAAGTTTATGGGTAAGATCTCCAGATAGCTTCTCAATCCCTAAAAAATGCAACAGCAAAACTTCATTTAAAGTCATTAGCCCCTGTGTCAAAAGTTGCTTTAGATTTTGTTAATGTTGCTAGTTTGGCTGTCTATTGTTGTTGAGAACTGTTAAGGTCACCGTTAATTCTGTTGTTTTTGAAGGTGATGTAGTGCCATTGTTTCTGATGGTATATTGCTGAAGTTAATGTATTTGTTGAGAGCAGTGGCAGCATCAAAAAATAATTATGATATTAAACTGTGTAGGACAAAGACCCCTTTGGTGAATACTTCATTTTTGGATCTTTCAATGTTTCAATGAAATACCTTGACCTGGCAGCCTCACATAAAGTTGACTGGGATCATCAAGACACTGGCCATCTTTCATAGGAATAAAGAGTGAATAAAGCTAAAATAAAAAATAAATTAATAAAATAAAATAAATTAATAAACATGTACTAGAATTAAGATATACAATTTCATAATACCACCCCACCCTCCCCACAGCAGGATGTAACTAATGACACCCATCAAGTACCACCCCACCCTCCCCACAGCAGGATGTAACTAATGACACCCATCAAGTACCACCCCACCCTCCCCACAGCAGGATGTAACTAATGACACCCATCAAGTACCACCCCACCCTCCCCACAGCAGGATGTAACTAATGACACCCATCAAGTACCACCCCACCCTCCCCACAGCAGGATGTAACTAATGACACCCATCAAGTACCACCCCACCCTCCGCACAGCAGGATGTAACTAATGACACCCATCAAGTACCACCCCACCCTCCGCACAGCAGGATGTAACTAATGACACCCATCAAGTACCACCCCACCCTCCGCACAGCAGGATGTAACTAATGACACCCATCAAGTACCACCCCACCCTCCCCACAGCAGGATGTAACTAATGACACCCATCAAGTACCACCCCACCCTCCCCACAGCAGGATGTAACTAATGACCCCCATCAAGTACCATCCCACCCTCCCCACAGCAGGATGTAACTAATGACACCCATCAAGTACCACCCCACCCTCCCCACAGCAGGATGTAACTAATGACCCCCATCAAGTACCATCCCACCCTCCCCACAGCAGGATGTAACTAATGACACCCATCAAGTACCACCCCACCCTCCCCACAGTAGGATGTAACTAATGACACCCATCAAGTACTACCCCACCCTCCCCACAGCAGGATGTAACATGACAAGTCCTTCTTACCATTGTGACAAGGTATGATTTCTCACAGACAGGTCGTAACAAAGGGAAAGGCTTTCTCTGCAGAACAAAATAATAATAAAAATTTTCATAATCAATCACTGTCAATAAATGAATGAGCTTAAAAAGCCAAGAAATCAGTGAGATCAGTGAAGAGATTACTGACAGATGTATTCTGGTACTTACTATATGACCATCCAAGCATGAGATCAACCATTGGTGAATATCAGGGGGATCTCTACTGATGTATTCTGGTACTTTGACAGCATTCAATTGATCTACAAAAAAGTATATGAATCTATTCTGATCATTTTTCATACATGTATGGTTACAACAACAGCATTTAGCCAAGAATAGGATATGACAGTGAAAAGAGAGAGGGGAGATGGCTTGTGGACAGACTGATGGTAACCTAACAAATACTTTGTCCACAGTATAATAATCACAATGTTTGCAAGTGGTTCTCACCTTTAATGTGTGGTTACAACAACAGCATGTAGCCAAGAATAGGATATGACAAAGAAAAGAGAGAGGGGAGATGGCTTGTGGACAGACTGATGGTAACCTAACAAATACTTTGTCCACAGTATAATAATCACAATGTTTGCAAGTGGTTCTCACCTTTAATCTGAACTGGTGGTTCTGACAGCCCAACTGATACGAGGGATGGTAGGTCACGGTAGTATAGGTCTGAATATGGCTGCCAGGACAGATCCCTAGTTTTTTGAAGAAAGTTTTTCATTTTATACAGCTTGAATGTATACAACAATAAAATAAAATCTAAAAACTGCCTGTAACATATACTCATTTTCACCAAAAAAGCTAAAAACAATTGTGACCAAAAAGGTCAATGAGTAGATATATTTTAATGTTTCAAATTAATTATTATAGCTTAATAACTATATGTAATGGTGGACTTGAAATGTTTTACCGTTTACAACTCCTGTGAGCATCCTCAAGCTGCAGTTTGTATCAGAAGATTTACTTGTTGGATATGAAATGTTCCCCATGATCCTTAGCAGTCTCAGTTTTCGGTAACTAACTTTATTTTAGTGAGAAATCATACCTTGATAAGGTGCAAAGGAGTTCTCCAAGGATCTTCATGTCATTCTTTGCTAACACATCAAGCTTCATTTCCTGCATATAATATAAAACAAGACAAAAATTAAGACAGAAAACCCACAACCATCACATTCATGCTTAACCCCCCCCCCCTATATCTATTCAATGTATTCCATTCTATACCATCCAATCTTTCACACATAATCCAGTCAATCCGATTGCTGGATGTTTAGCTTCTAAGGTCAACAAAATACCAAGGGAAGGGTGTCATTAGATGCTTTTGTAGATTGTTAATTATATCAGTAATATGTACCTCATATACCAGTTGAAGGGCAAAGAGAATGGTAGGAATATGGTTAAAAAGAAGAGCAGTGTTGTCTAGCCTGAAAACAGAAAAAAATTCAAAATAAGAAATGAAGTCCTGTCAGTAAAAGAAAAACAGGATCCAAAATTTGCCACTTCAAAATCTACTCTTTGCCTCTCTCCTGGTCACACACTTTCTACTCCACCCCCCAAGGAGAAACTCCTCTCTCCTGAAAAACCCTTTCAATAAAAAAAATACTCTGACTTACAAATGATAAGCAATGCTTACTCCTAAATGAAATGTTAACATATTCAATAGAATTACAATCATTCAATATTGTTCTATATATTAATTATTCACTTGTCTTCAAATTTTGTGTCAGCATCTTCTTGTCTCAGCTTTGGTTTTGTTACAGAAGGGAAAAATGGAGTACAGCTGGGCTGTACTATCTGGTGATATGAACTGTTCATTAACCATTCCCAGGCCTGAACAAAGACAAATACAGGCATGCTTAGATATGAGATAGACTTGGGAAAGGATAGATGGATGGAGGGAGGATGAGAAGGAAGGAAAGGGTGAGGGATGAATAGACCTTTTTAGCTTGGGCGTAATGTCTTTTTCAGACCAACTGCTCAACTAATTGATAAAATGGGTGAGATAAGACAATCTTTAGGATAGTTGAATGTATGGAAGGATGGACACATGACATAGATCGAGTTTTGGAGTACACAAATGAAATGTTGCAAGGGTTGAAGAACTGATGATTGGTCAAGGATATATGATACTAGGATGTTTGGACATAAGGGATGGGTAAATGGATGGATCAATGGTTAGAATGATATTCATTTGGTAGATTGCATTGATAATAGATTGCATTGGTGGGTGGCAGGAGGGAGGGATGGATGGACCAAAAGAATAAACTATACTTCTGTGTCTGACTAAGCAGGCATAACATCTATGTACCTCATCACCCTCAATGTTCAATCCTTCTTCTGACTTAAATTTCTTGGCAGCTGGAGAATCTGATTGCATCTGCAGAGTTTGAAATACAATCAGCCAAAATGTATGACATTAATACAATCAAATTTACATCATGTAATTATATCATAACATATTAGTACAAAGACTGGAAAGGGAATTTCATTTCACATTAAATCAAAGGGGGGGCCACAAAACTTGGCATATGCCGTAACTTTAAACTACAATCAATTCTACATGCTACAGTGGTATCTCTATAGCAGAAACCAACAAGGTCCCAACAGCGTCTGTTAAGCATTCAATACAGGTATTGATCACTGTACTATGAAATCTGAAAGATTCCTCAGTCTCTCTTTACTTTGATAGATGTTATCAAACCCCTTCCTGAAAAGTTCCACAAAATGGCCCACCCCTCTTTTAACACACTCCCCTTACACGCCTTACCAACCACCCAAGCTTCCCAATAATATGTCAATCAAAACCTTTTTCATACCTCCTCTTCAGTTCCTCCTTCACTACCTCTTTTATATCCCATCATACTTTTCAAGCATGAGACAAAACACTCCATCTCCCCCTGGGGAGATGTTTGAATAGACCACACTGTCTGGTCAGTTCTGTGGTTAGCCAGCGAGTAGAAAGAAAGAATGAAACGAGAAGCAACAGGAGCTGGTAACAGGCACTTGAGGGAAGTTACACACAGAGATACTACAAATGAATAAGAATTAATTAAAAATTTGATGATTTTAAAAATAATAATTTTGATTAAATAAATGACATACCTGAAGAATTTTTATACAGTGGAGGAAGGCAAAGTTTATATAGAAGTCCACCAGGAAATACCTGTTATAAGACAAAAAAGATGGCATATACTATAATTAGATAGCAGTTCATTACATACTAAACTACAAGGTTTCCCAGTGATTGCACTGAAATTGTGTGTATGTCTAAAATATATACTTGGCCTTCTTTCACTGTGGTGCACTACAGGCAATAGACCTGGTCTTGCTTCAGTACAAATATATTTTAATCATCACCCCTTATATGGGGTTTGTACCCAAGCTAGACCAGAATGCACCTTGTTCAGTATTTAAGAAACGGCTTAGTGAGAGAATTAAGTAAAATTGATATAAAAATTGATGTAATTTGCTGACAGTGTTACATTTACGGTCTAGTGTATGGAAGTGACATTCTTACCAGATGACAGCCGAGAGGTTGATGATCTCTTAGTGATTGAATGGATTGTAACATTCCTGGTTTTTTGTTACTATCTGTATGCAAAAATAAATAAATAAATAAATTAATACATAAATAAATAAGATTAATTAATACATAAATATACAAATAAATAAGAATGAATGGATGGATGGATGGATGGATGATTGGGTGTATGATGGAATGAATGAATGGATGGATAGATGGATGAATGGGTGAATAAATGAATGGGTGGATAGATGGATGGATGGATGGATAGATGAATGAATGAATGAATGAAATGAATGCCTGGAAATAGTATTACAGTGTTGTTTATCGTACCTGTGGCTTCAATGATTACTTCTTGTGGAAGTGAACCAAAAGTCAATGCCTAGAAAAATATGTACATTTAGTTCAGTTTGAATAAAAAAATGGGAATTAACAGTGGAAAGCCACACTGGCTCTGACTTCATCCAATGGATTTCAATTGGAATTCAGAAGTTGATTTTGCAGGAGGATGAAAATTGGAACCCAGAGAAAAACCACCAACTCTACTCACATACAACACAGAAGGGTTCTAACCCACGTCACATTGGTGACTAACTGCTATGCCAGCTATGCTTCCCTCTTAGCACATAGAACAGGACTTGCAACAAACTACTTACCTCTTCTTTCTGCATATCTTGTGGTTGTGCAAAACCAGAGGGGCTCAAATGTAAACTTGAAAGTGTAATCGAGCAGGCCTGAAGAATGTTATAAGGTACATGATACCATAGACCCATTGCATGTGACATCACCGCAGCTCAATTTGGAGGACAACAAAAGAATTTCAATCTCCTGAGAATTGCAATCTATTGTTTTGTCCTCCAAATTGAGCTGCATTCCAATGAGGTGCAAGGGGTCTATACAGAATTGTTCCAATCAGAATGAAGACTATATGGATTTTGAATGAATATTGAAATACAGCAAATTCAATTAGAGGTGCAATCACTTGATGGCAGCCATGTTGGATGGCAGGAAAAATACAATTATTTTACATGGGAAAGAATCATATTGATTTCTCCCTTGAGGAAAGAGATTCTATTGTTCTGCTATCTAACACTGTGCTGAAAGGTGCTGATGCAAAACCCCTATAATTAATGGAGCAATTTACGTAACAAAAAAAATATTAGCTTTCTATATTTTTTTCATGCTTTAGAAGCAGTACCTTGGTCAGTCCACTGAAGAGACTTAGTGAAGAATCCAGTTCTAGGACAAGCATCATGTCCAGACCCTACAGATAAGTGGCTTAATCATCAGGTATTTGCAATAAGATCAGAGGTAAAAACATGCAATGATTGATCTCCTGACCTAAACTCAACTACATTCAACTGTGTTTATCCATAATAAACTATGTAATAAACAAACCTCAAGAAATGCAATGTTAGTGGTCATTATCAGGGGTGGATCTACAGTAGGGGTGGTTCAGGGGTTCATTCAAATCCCCTAAGCATCAATTGACCTCCTAAATAAGGATGGCAAACCCCCTAAGTAGAAAATACCCAATTTAAAATAAATTGATATTCATTTGGCAGTTGGAACCCCCTTGCTTTTTAGGGGGTTCAGCAGTTCAGCAGTTGAATGGCCCTAACCAAAATTTTCAACCCCCTCGCAAAAATCCTGGATCCACCCCTGATTACCCAGGGATGTACTGTATACAACTAATCAAGTGCTGTGTCTCTATGACAACTGCTATGTTGTTAAAAACCAGTGGAAATTGAAGCTTGCATCAAAATTTTAATCATCATTGATCAATTTCTAAAATTGCCATCTAAACTGATTAACCCTTAATTTTTATAGTTATTAATAAATTAACAAGATTGATTGATAACAAACCTTGAGAGGAGCAACATCTTTAGCTGGGATTTCTCCTGAAGACACAAACACCAGGTTACTTTCTTTGGAAAGAATCTTTAGCATCCTATTAAAAAATAAGTTTAGTATTAAATCTTTGGAAAAAAATTGTATGATGATTTCAATAAACAGTTTTCAAGATATTATCTTGACAATAATTATAATAGGGATAATCATAATTTTTATGGTGATGAGGATGCTGATGATAAGTTAATGGTTGTTAGTATAAATACAAAAGTTGATTATACAAAATCGCTAGCTCTGATTGGTTTTCTATCTCGGATTATCAGCCGATAATCACCTTTTCGGACAAAATGGCTGTCAGCAGTTATTTTGTCACAGTAAGCGAAGAGGAAATTTCTTTTTTGAAATAATCACCTTTTTATTTATACTAAAACAATTATTCACCTCAGGCTCAGTGATTATCGATGAATATTTACCTCACAGCTGGAAGACTCGCCGCTCGGTAAATATTCATCGATAATCACTTCGCCTTCAGCGAATAATTGCTAAATAGTTAGTATTGAATGTTAGTCATTTTGCTAATAAAAACAAATTTGTTTAAAACATGTTTTTCACCTGAGTTTGTTGGTGTGTGCTATCAAATAACAAAGGAATGTGTTTCCATTGATATCTGTAGTTTGGATTACTTTGCTTGCTTTGCCTTTTGCACCATGCCTGAAAACATTCAAAAATGTCTAATAAGTTTATTCTGAATAGAATCATTTAGATTTACACTAACTGTCATCCATATCATAATTATGTATTTACAGTTACTGTAGCACTTATATTTGGAAAGAAAAGATTAAATATGCAACTAAAGTCAGGGCTCAAAATAACGGCCAGTCAACGGTCAATGTCCGGCCAAATTTGGTACTTGACCAGTCAAATACGGTTTTGAATAGAAATGTTGACTGGTCATATTTGAAAAAAAAATAAAATAAAATATCATACACCAGTCAAGATGTCCAGCGTATGACTGGTTGTTGTTTTGAGCCCTGCATAAACACATCAGTTGCAAGCTGTCCTGGCCATTGAATTCTGTCTTTCATTGGCATCAGTCAAAAACGTATGGGTCCAACTGACTGATTTTTTTTTGATTGACAGCATCAAAAATATTTCAGCTACTGAGTAACTTTACAAAATATTTCTATAATTTCATACCTGATTGCCATGGGAGTTTCTTGCCATATCAGTTTAAGGCATACTTCTGGAGTGAGAGGTTCAAAGTAGTCTACAAATGACTCATCCCTTGAATGACCTCCAGGTGGAGAACGGAACACTGAGGGTGACCTGCAGCCAATCATGAAGGGAGATTCTGTAGAACATTAACTTCATGTCAGTCATTTCAAGGACCTTGTGAATCAGGGCTTGAAATAACAGCCAGCCAAAATTGGAACTTCTCTGGTCAAATATTTGCCTTGCCGTTTATTTTGACCAGTAATGTTGAGCCAGAAATGGGGCATGACCAAACTAAAACTGTCTGACCATTATTTCAATCCCTGTGAATAAATACTTGCATAACTATACACAAGCCTTTATTAGTACTAATGCAATCAAAATTATTATGGATTAATGATGTCATACCAGGTCCACCTGGTAGGCAACCTATCCTATTAAATACAATTATTTTGTAACTATGTTAGAAGTTGAAATGTTCTAGAATTCTTGCTTTATTCTGTTATCATTAAAATAAAAAATGCAAGTGGTTGGGAAGGGTAGAACTTATAAGAAAGAGGTCAACTTCTCAGTGATGACTTTTAAGCACTTGAGTATCAAAGGTATTTTTATTATGATTTTTTTTCACAAACTAAGGTTATAGTTTGTGGTACAAATAATGTTTTGTATACTAAGCTGTTGTTGTAGGCATAGTGTGTGATACTGTTTGTGTGAAAAATTAAGATCAGCCAACTGAAGCTGGAAATCAATATCCTTAGTGCATGGTCACCCATTATGAAAAAGGATTATTATTAGTAAGTTATTATACTCACCAAGAAAAGGAGAACGAGACTGGCTTGTAGAAATCTGCCCTAGTGCTGGGGACATTAGTCTGATGGGAACAGGAGAGTGCATATGTGAGCGCATGGCAGGGGAAGATGTGTACTGCTTGAAAGGTGAGTGAGGGGGTGTGGCTAAAGACAGCCGAGAGTGTGCAACTGCTGACATAACAGGGGTAGGGTTGTGGCCAATAGCTCCTGATGATAGATCAGCTCCCTGATGTGGTGTGAATGGTGATTCTGGTATGTCCTGTGGAACACGAGTAGCATAGTCAATATCTAAAGGTACTTTAATTCCATACACTTTTCAGGGCTAGTTTCATTGATATCAAAATAATCTTCCAAATTAAAATAATTTTTTGTCTAGTCAAGTTGGAAAGATTGTTCTATAAACTGTCAATTACCGAGGCATAGCAGCTGAGCTATTTAGAGCTGTTTTTGTATGTATTGAGTGGAAAACATATGGTACCGACTTACAGCAAGTGTACATGGTACGACGACATGCTGTAACACTGAAATGGCTTCTCATTGTCTTCCAATAATTCATCCAATCACAACGCGTAGTTACAGCTGCGGTAAGATACAGTACGGCTACAGTACGACTATGAATCTGCCGTACCCTTTCCCACTCATATGAAAACCACTCTATTGTGCAGGCTGTTGTTGGCATCATTGAATACATTGTACACAAAGTACACATTATGAAGACCAACAAATTATGAGGCAAATCATATTTAACTCAGTATTCTAATGGATTCGCAATAAAGATATTCATTTGATGGACTCTATTCTAGCAAGTAATGATCCTCTGGTGATTACAAGTTAGTGTCATACCTCTGGTAGTGCTTTGTTGAGGAGCCATGTTGAATGCAGGCCAATCACTGAGTCATACATCATAATAAAGCTACTATCATCAGAAGTATAGATTACATTCAAAGTAGGGTCACAAATGAAGGCTCTTTTTCCTAACAAAAACAATCAACAATAATAGAATTACAGTAGTCACTGCTGGTATGTACCATGTGATAAAACCAGAAATATTTCATTGTCCAGGCCACTTAGAGTGAGCTAAATGTTTTAAATATATGAAAGTTCAAGAGACAATAAAGTGATCAAAGGAAAAATGTAAGTTAGGATGTTCCTACTGAATCTATACTGACACCAAATATTTAGAAGTTGCATTTTGTTTTTATTTATGCAACCTGTATTTATTATAAATCAGTTAATTCATCAACACTTGTCTGCAGAATGAGATATCAGTACTGCCCATCTAGCATGTTGATTTTAAGTAAAAAGGCAATAAACGTTTGTGACATAGAGATGTATTTCTCTTGGACAATGAGTTGGTATTGAAGAGAGAAACGATTTCCTATACGGACGAGAGGAACTATAGAGAGTTATGTAAATTAAGAGTTTATGTGTTGTGACATACCAGAGTTAGATCAGACCTCTTGGTCCCTAGTCTTCATGAGTAAGACTATTAATTACCCTTATGGTATATGCTCAACTATATGTGATAGTTTATTGATTTATTGAAGACAAATTCTATATCGTACAGGGTGTTTGATGTAATAAAGAGTGAGTTCTAGACCTGGACCTACCACCGCAGAGTTTTCTGTGTTGTATGGGGACTTGAGGGAGTAATTGGAAAAAGAACTTCATTCAACTCACATGGGTTCATCCATAGGTTGTTTGATAAGTTGTTAATGTTTCTTCATTCTCTATCTTCAGTCTAATACTGTCAGGGGGGTTTCACCTCCCAACTCCCTGATACTGAGTAGACTATAGACAGAATACCACATTAATAATAAACATACCTTGAGCTACTGATGCTACTGGTCTGGGTTCATCCAATGGGTGCAGAAGACTGAATAAGGTTGGTACTTCTCTGGTAAGGCATTATTATTGAATGGGTTAGAAATATCTTAGGGTAATAAGGAACTTTATGACCAGCTGACAGGTGTCGGTCAACAATAATTGTTGACCGACACCTGTCAGCTGGTAATTATTGGCCAACAATCCACTGACTGTCGACTGATGATTGGTCAACATTATTTTGGCCAATTTTCAACCAATGAAAATGGTAATATGCAAGATCAGCACCCCAGATCTAATGTCAACCGATGAATGGCTGTCAGACGGCAGTTCATCAGCTGACATTAGATCTGGGGTGCTGATCTTGCATATTACCATGAAAAGCATTGACTTTACAAACTCAAAGGCTTTATTTTTCTTTACATGTCATTACTTTCCTAAAAAGATAACTAGCTATATAAATTATTAAATTATTATAAATTATTAGCTAGAAGAGCCAGTTCAACTTCTTTTCACTTGATATTTGTAATTTTCAACTCGCATTTAGCCATTTGTTATGTGGGAATTTTGAGCCCTGATGTTGAAAAGCCCTTGTGGGTAGGAGTGATTAATAAAGTTCATCAAACTCCCTTCAGTGGATTAGAACAACACTGTGTTACTGTGAGGTTACTATGATTGTCAATATTCTGCAAACTCAGACATTCCAACGGCTTGTTGTGAAATTGGTTTTTGCCTACTGTCAATCAAACGTTTTTGACTGGCAGCAGTGAAAAATCAAATTCGAACAAGTGCACAATTAGTAACTCCTGAGTTTGCAGATTATTAAGAATTGCTGCTAAGGTCAGACTCCACCACTTTGCAAGGTTCTAATGACCCCACAACCCCTTGGCATGGAACATTGTTTAGTACCTTTTGTGAGCTGTCAGTTCTGATGGTGAAACAGTTCTTTCTAGCAGAAGTCCTCCAGGAACAACCCAGGTGTTTCTAACCTGCAATCGTAATATATATAAGAACCTAGCTTACTTTGCTTGCTACAGACATTTGGAAAATTATCAGTGAGGAAACTACAATAATTTTAATCACACTAGGAATAAACTGAGGGTTCAAATCACTCAACAACCATGATCAACCAGAGGCAGAAAACAAATGATGAAGTGTAAGTGGGTAAAACACAAGAACAGCTTCCCAGATGTCCTACCACCAACTGTTGACTGATTAAACAGCTGTTTGACATTACTTTGTTGGCTATTTGACAGTAGTTTGTTGGGCATTTGACAGCCATTAGTCAGCTGTTTATGGCCATCTCACAACATGCCAACAGTTGGTTGTTTGTCGGCTGTTACAGCTGTAGGTAGTATTGTTTTTTTTTTTAGAAACTTTTGGCTGTGCAATGGCTGGGAGATGGTGAAGTAACAGTGGAATATTGGTGGGGTGCTGATCTTGTGTTTTTCCTTGTAGGTGTAAATACACCTTTAGTTAGTAGGATGTAGCACTGTGAATTACCCTGCATCTACAGTGTAATTTGAACTATTCATTGCTAAATATCCTGCTTACTCTTCAAAAAGAACTCAGATCACTGGAACAAAAATTGCAGGTTTTTCTGGCATTGTTAGACTCATGTGAAGAATAATGTAAGATAAATGATACTTACAGGAAATGGCAAGGCAGCTGTGTGTACTCCACCGTCAATAGAAAACACATTGAGGAATTCACTTTCTAGCACACACAAAGTGTTGAGTAATTCTGAAAAACACAACACAAAAAAGTTCTAAGGTTCTACTAGCTGGGCTGAAATTTTTGATTTTGGCATGTAGTAGTATGGTTCTTCCAAATGAATGCAAATTTGATTCACTTAGTACAATACAAAATTTCCTGTCATCAATGGCCATTTTATGTGAGAAATATAAGTTATATTTAAGAATTCATATTCTATTAATTAGTAAAAATTTGATTTTTTTTTGTGAACTTCAAATTTTATCTATTCAATATTCTAAAACAACTGCCTGTCTGATCAAAGTAAGGGCATACGCTGTACTGTAGCTAACTCACAGAACAAATTCGAAATTAGCTTGGATTTCAAGAATAAATTCAAAATTCCAATTGGAATTCCACGCACAAATAGCTACTCTGAAGAGGAGCCACTGCTAAATCCCATTTATTCATTTGTAATTTATTTCCAATCAAAGTGAATACTAAGTAAGATATACTGTACACCTGTATATTAAGTTTTAACTTGATTGACAAGAGCAAGAAACCCAGATATCTTGTACTTAACCCTTGTTATCTGAGACACATTGTGAAAGACAATGAAATATGATGCACAATGGACTATCAGCCATTAACATCCTACCTGTCTTGGAGCAAATTCCTTGTTCAGGAGCAGGTAGGGTAAATTTACACCAGAAGCAGTCAATGACATCAGAATCTAGAGTGAAGGACTTGATTACTGTTCTAGTTTCAGGTGAACATCCTCTACTCCACACCACAGTTTGGCCATTAATGTAAAGCTGTGTATTTATAAATGAAAATGATAATGAAAAAATAACCTGAATAAGTCATGATCATCCAATGGATAAGATATACAGTCTGTGAGCTATTATTTAAAGTGATATTCTATTGATTGCAAGGTTTGCTATTCAGTTGCTGCATGTGACATCATAGCTGTTATGCACCTCAAATTGGCATTTTTGAAATAACTTTCCCACCTTAATTCCAGAAAATATAGCAAATATGAAAAAAACTAAAAATGATTTCTCACATTTTGTTTTGAAAAGATAGAAAAAAATGATCATATTTTCCCAAAATAAGTGTTATATTCCATTGTTTGGTCTCTGATTAAAAGGTTTGGTCTCTGATTAAAAGGTTTGATCTTGGCTTTTTTCTTCCATCAACTAACATCATAACAATCAGATCTTTTTTCCTTTCATTTTTAGGGAAGGGATGCACACCAACAAGCTTTTTAGTTAATCAAAAATGGACTAACCTCTTCATTACATGGTACATCACCATCTACACTTCTGATAATCCACTTCTCAGTCTTAAGTAAACAACAAAGTAACAGTAAAATACAATGCATGTAGCTTATATATACTGTAGTTATATGGTATTTAAGATATATTACTGCCACAGGAAGGCTACATATTTGTCATATCCTTCCCCACTCATGTCAAAACTGCTCTAAAGGTGCAGATCTGAAGTGTGAGGTACACCGTATAGTTTTCATGATAGATTGGATCATGTACATGTACAATGTAAGGAGAGTAAAAAAATGTTATTACCCATCCTCAACCATGAAGGGTCCATAGGAATGGGGGGGGGGGGGGTGTACCAATTATACATGGGTACAGAACTACAACTGTAAGCAAAGCTCCTTACCCAGGGCAGATCTAGGATTTTGAGTAAGGGGGCTTTCATTTATTACTGTATGGGGGGTGGGCAATATTGGGGGGGTCACATTAATTTTAGAAGCTATTTAGGGGGGATTGTTACTAATTGTATGCAGCTTTATAGGAGTTTAGTAATAAACTGGGCAAAATATAGGGGGGTTATGATATTTTTGCTGGGGGGGGGGGGGGGGTTGGGTAGTATTTGGAAAAGACAACAGATGATTTTGCTGACTCCCACCCCATACAGTAATAAATGAAAGCCCCTAAGGATTTCACAAAATCAAGAAGATATGCACCTTTTGCTATACTAATCAACTAGTTCCAAGCTAGAAGAGAAAAGGGGGGTCACAAAATTTAGAAGATGCACCTTCTAATTCCAAGCTACTGTAGAAAGGGGGGTCACAGGCACCCTGTTACCACCCCCAAAATCTGCCACTGGCTGCTTGGAAGAGTTTGTCCCAATGATACAAAAGGCTGTGTCACACGCTAAGATTTCTTGTGCAACTTGTCTCGCAAAAAAGTATTGCAGGTTGCAAGAGCGTTTTTCACGTTTGACATCCCCTCGCCCGAATTTTTCATTTTTTTGCAGCACGAGAAGTTGAGCTGACTCCTACTTTCTGCAGTAATTCTTGTAAAAATTTAGGTGTGACATGCCCAACTAGTTTGTTCTGAGCATTGCCTTTGGAGAAAATCAAGGAAAATGTATGTACAACCTCTATATGTAGAAACTAATGTAACAGTACAATAGAAAACGAATCAACAATTTGACACATGAGCATTGTATATCACATAGTAGAAGACGTACTCATCTCAGACCCCAGACTAGACAAGCTTGTTAGGTTGCCTTTTATACCACATCAACTTTTTTTCGACAAGATAAATAAAGCTTATCAGATATTATGGTAAAAATGCAAGAAAAAGTCAGGTTATTTTCGCTTTGAAACAAATAAGAAAGGAGCCTGGTATGCCATATATTCTAACAGAGGAATTATCCTTCTCAAATCAGTATAAAAACAAGTTCAATTTCGTACCTTGTTTGTCAATGTTTCACTGCCATGTTTTCCTTCAATTTTTTCTATCTGCAAATTCTTCGCACCGAATGGATGATGCTGGAGAAACGTCCTTCCAAACGGAGTGAAAACTTCCAGATAATCTGGCTTAAACATAGCGATACACTGGTAAAATAAAAGATGAATTTGTTGGTCGAAAACTACTCGTCCGCCATGTTGGAATTAAAGTTGGCGGGCAAAATACCAGTTGGTACCAGCTCAATAGCGTTCAATAAATATTGAGGCAATCTGGTAACTAGTAACCACAGGTAGCCCGCGCATTGGAATGACACATTATGGATTTCGGCGAAGTTTTTTTGGTGACTGCTTCGGAGTCACAGTGATTTATATTAAACCCAAATTTAATGCTGATTCAGTTCAAATAAGCTTATCAAAAAACACAAGTGTACCTAAAAGTTTGTCAAGAAAAAAGGAGAGAAAAAACGACTGACGTTTGCGACCAAATTTTAAAATACGGTGATCTGACGAACTTTCTGTTTTATTTGTTTCATATGTGTGCTCTTTTGGAAATCCGAAAAAATATCAAAGCCCCAAAAAAGGTATCAATAATTATGGAGCCGCATATAAATCACTTGAAATAAGTATATTATTAAGTCATTTCCTTTTTAGCATATTTAGATTAGCCTACTCCTTATACTATTGAAGTAAATTATAAAAGTCCTAAATCTAGTAAATGAAGTTGCAATGCTTTAATCCTGCTAATTTAGATTATTAATTTTTATTATGATATCTAATATTATTTAGAAAAAACCTACTAATGGTCTATCACTAATCGAGCCCTGTGATTGGCTGAGCTACTAGGGGTCTATTAGTGATAGACCTCTAGTAGCGGCGAAAAGCGCCGGTTCTGAAAACCAAAAAAATATATATTTAAAGCAAAATCCAAAACTTTTTGCATCCTTTTATTGGACCGATTAGTAGGTTTTACTAAAACAATTAGACCTCTCGCCCTCATGGCCTACGAGCCTCATGGCCTACGAGCCTCATGGCCTTCGGTCTCATGGGCTATTGACTTGACTCGTAGACCATTCGGACTCGAGGACTAATTTTTAAGTATACGTTGAAGTTTGTAGTTGAATTTTTAGCCTTAAAGTAGTAATCTTACTATATTTTTTAGTATGAATATTTGTAAAGCGCTATCGAACTCCAAGGAATTGGCGCTAAATAAATTATAATTTATTATTAATTTATTATAGATTAATCTTAGTATCTACCAGTGCTAACTAAATAAAGGAACTTTTTCAATTCCAACAAAGTCGTTGTAGTTTCTAAAGTAAAACTTAATGCTGATTCCAAGGTGATGAAAAGTAAAACAGTGCCAGGTGTCCGGAGCACGCACGAACCGTCCAATCACAGCGCGCTTATATGCATAGCCAAGCGGCCCTTGCTCCAAGTCTCTTCCCAATACAAAAACACGCGTTTCAAAGAATTTAAAGAAAAAAAAGTTGAAGTATACAAGTTGTTTAAAAAATTAAAGTAAATCTTTGCGATCCATCTCCTCAAATTCTGTGAGATATATGACTTTTAAGACTCGGGCGAGGGCCGCTTGAATTACAACAACAATCCTTTTCGCGCTTAGTTTTTCGTACAGCTGGCCTGTGTCCTGATCATGAGCTTGTTTTCGTGATAATCAGCGTTTCATGGATGCCTACGCGCGAGTTCCAAGTTTTGAAGCAAAATTTGCGCCACCGCGATCGATAAGAAAAAAATTATAACTTATTAGATAACGTTCTTTGCCAACAAATGCCGGCTAGTGAAGCATTTTGCACTACCACATGGATATTCGTGACAAAAAAACAAGACATATTCATTTGTCATATTTCGTCCTTTCAGTGCTCTCCAAGTCTCATTAAAGCGAAAAAAAATTCTTACTAATCTCAAGAGAGTATGAAGTAAGAGAGCTCATCTCCCATATATAGGTTTATCCCCATGAAAATTATTTGAAAATCTATTTTTAGCTCCACGGGCAGCCTGAACTGAATCAGGAATTCCACTGATAAAATATTTTAAGCTGCGCGCGGAGCTAAAAATAGTGGAGATGTACGCATGTGCTCTCTTGCTTCATACTCTCTTGCAAAAATCTATTATTTCATTTGTTAGAAAACTTAACTTTTTAAAAAGATTAATTGGATATAATGTAGGTTTTTAGCGGAGCACCATACTTAAGAAAAAATGGTAACCCATCGAGTTGATTTTTCATGGCTTGTCCGTACGTACATACGGCGTGTAACACCACAGGGTTCCCGCTTGATTCCAAAGCGAACTTTGCCTCGCAAATGCATAAAAAACATTGCTTTTCGACACATAATAAACATTTTTATGGATCAAGTAGTAGTCTTCAAGAACTCAGGTGGCTTTTCTTTTTAGCGAACAATCGTATATTTTAACTTATTTTGTTCGCCTCCGATCGGCAAATCAAAGAAGACTTTCTCTCAATAGTTTTAATATTTTAATATATAGTTTAATTTCATGTTGAATGAAATATAAAAAGGAATACACATTCCGCCACATATTTGCCATTTATTTAACTTTTCCAGCTAGTAATTGCACATGAATGAGCGATAGGTCTATTTTATGTTGTTGAACAACATGTTCTCGTAAGCTTATAACATGTCATAATTTGGTCTTTTACTGAGTCGATAAAATAAAAAGATATACAAGAACGTTTCCAAAGGCTGACAAAGAAAATTATCATTTTGGATCAATAATTCTGTCTCTTGTTCTTGTGAAGTTCAACTGAACTAGCTAGACTGAATGTAAGCAAGTTTGTTTTTCGAATACATTTGCCGCTAGTATTTTTTCACCTAGATCATTATCAGTAATCATCATCATCATTATCAGTAATCATCATCATCATCATTATCAGGGCGGTGGAATTCCCGTAGGGGCTCATACAGAAAAATCTGACCACCCCTCTCTGTAGCTGTAAAGGAATTCTGCCCCCCCCCCCCCCATTGTCCATCAAATTAAATCCATGACCCCCCTCCCATAACCCTTAATCTCACATTTTTCAGAAACCTACTTTGAAACTGATAGATCGATGGACAGTGCATAACTTCTGCAATGGACAGCTTACCAAACATATTCAAATTTAAAAATCGCATTAAAAATCTGTTTCTGTTGTGCATGAAAGTGCTGTGGATTTTTCATGCCCCTCCCCCCCTTATGACTATAATTTTTCTATGTGGTCCCTCCTCCTTGAGCCTGATTTTTTAAATGGCCCCCCGTCCCCCATATCCCACCGCCGCCCCCCCCCCCCCTCCCTGATAAAAAATGAACGGTCCCTAACTTACGAAACGGAGCAAACGAATGCCAATATCTAGCTATAGAAAGTTCTGGAAAGTTCTGTTTGTTACTCCATTTAGCCAAGAACGATCTAATATTCCTTTCCTTGAGGCGTGGCATGCATGACTGGACTCTGTCAATGTGGTTGTTGTTCTGATGCCCCAATATCTTTGAATATCGTCATGTACATCACAATATAATAAGAAATTCACTGATTCTAGTTCACTTGGAGTGCATGCCGTATATTCGTACGTGTTAGACAATTAAAAGCTATGTCAGGTAGCGCCTAAAACGTTTTAGCTGTCAAATATATAACCTGGTAAGAATTCACTCAGCCATGAACCAAACAAACACCATGAGAGGTATTTGCATTTTTTTTCCAGTGAGATTTTGTACAAAATAGTTCCAATTAAACAATCATCTTTGCAGGTCTTCTCAATAATTTGTCGACATTTGATTACTTTGTCAAGATCTAAATAATCCTTGTGAGTGCCTTTGTACAAGTTTGAACTAAAATGACATCACCAAAGACAGGAATGACTTTTGTCTGCGATACTGCACGTTTGTTACAAATATCTTTTATGATGTACAGTATCTTGGAAAACACTTATTGATAAAGGATAATATACAGAATAAACAGCAATAGAATTAGTTAATTTGTGTACACAGTAAGACACAATATGCACTTCAAAGGTTTCCTATTTTAAAAATTAAAGATACTACTACTACTACTATTACTACTACTACTACTACTACTACTACTACTACTACTACTACTACTACTACTACTACTGCTGCTGCTGCTGCTGCTGCTGCTACTACTACTACTACTACTATTACTATTACTACTACTACTACTACTACTACTACTACTGCTGCTGCTGCTGCTGCTGCTGCTACTACTACTATGCTGCTGCTACTACTACTGCTACTACTACTACTACTACTACTACTGCTGCTGCTACTACTACTACTTTCTACTAATTATTATTATTATAATAATTATAATTATTATTATTATTATTATTATTATTATTATTATTATTATAGAACCGTCAGAAGTCGAGCCCAGCCACACTCAGAACCTACAAGAAACTTGGCCAGAAGTTTCATAGAATAAATTTTGAAATATACATTATCTATAGAACTAAAAAAAATGATGATAATAATAATAATAATAATAATAATAATAATAATAATAATAATAATAATTTTATTTCACAATAATAATGACAATAGTAAAAAAGACACGAAAATATTGACAGTGATTGTGAAGAATGATAAAGATACTAATGATTTATAGAATCTAAAAAAAAGAATTAATACTAAAAATATCTATTTACATGTAATATTAATCTACGCCGAGGGGTTTGTTTAGGTCATTATTTATCGTCTGGGAGAGGGAGGGGAGGGACTGCTGTGGATTTGTGGAGGGAGGGGGTCACATTGTTTGTTTGTATAGGAAAGGAGGGAACTGATCACTTACTTCTTTTCATCCACACAAATGTGGATCACACAAACGTTGTCGACAGATTCTTTTTCTGAAAATCCAGTCTTTAGTACTTTTTACTTTTTAATACAATCAGTATCACCTGAGACTTTCAGCAACCTGCAACTTGTCGCTAATGATATAATCATGTTGCGCTGGATCCGACCACGAGCTAAACTGGCTTTAATAGCGCCACAACATCTCTAATTGAACCTTAAGGGGGAACTTACCTATTTACTAGCCACGGTTGATATGAAAAGTATATAAATCTCTAAAAGGTTATTCTTATATTATAACTTCATAAATAAAATGATCATTTCCTGATATTTACGATGACGTTATCTCTCTTACGCAATTTATGACGTCATAGTTCATTAAAAATTAAAAACACAAGCGTGCATTTGGTTGGATTAACTCACAAATAAACGAAGTTATAGCTGACATGAATTGAAACAAAGTCAAGCATTATTTTTGAAAACGGTGAAAAGGCAAGGCTACCAAGTCGTGTTTATTATTTTAAATCTAAATATTTTTCTACTCTCTTAACGTAGAGTAAAATCTATGCTTAACATTGTTTCAATTCATGTCAGCTATAACTTCGTTTATTTTTAACTTTTTTATGAAATATGACCTCATTAATGACGCAGGAGTGATGACGTCATCACACATATCAAAGAATGGTGCATTTTTTTAGAATAGAATAGGTTTATTGATCACTTTGTAAATTCGTGTGAATTTAAAAAACGTGATTTTACAACATATTATAAGAGATAATATTGAAGGATAACTACTATATACAAGTTGTAAATATGAGACATTAATTTATTGCGGTTTATCCCAGATGCTAACGCATTTAGGAATAAAACTGTTCTTATGACGTTCAGTCCTGCATTTGTACAAGGGGAATTTTCGTGGATTTCTTAGACTGTAGTTGTGGGATGTGGCCAGTGGGAGAAGTTTTCCAATCTTGTTATCTGGGTGTTGGTGAGATTTTTTATAAAGGATTAGGCACTGATCTTCTCTTCGTTGGTACAGTGTAGGCAGGTCAACGTGCTTCAGTGTAGCAGCATATGACGTCTGAGGAAAGGCAATCTTCAATGCACGTTTTTGAATGTGCTCGATTTGGTCAGAGAGAGTTTGTGAAAGAGAGAAGTGCCATACGGGACAAGCGTATTCTAAAATAGGGCGAATGAATGAACAAAAAACAGTTATCAGATCTTTGGCTGGGCACCAGACCGCTTGAAAATTCTCAGAGCGTACAGCCGTTTACTTGCTTTGGTACATATGTAGTTAACGTGTGCGTTCCAGGTGAGGTTTGATGAGATTATGACTCCCAAGAGTTTAAAATCTTCTACAATCTCAATGTCGGCACTAGTGGAAGAAAGGTTGTCAAATGCCAGGGTGTCTTTAAGGAAGGATACACGTAATTCTTTAGTTTTAGAGACATTCAAACGCATGTTATTGCGGTCAGTCCAGTCGGTAATAGAGTCAATGTTAGCTTGAAGCGTTGAGTTCGGAGAAGATCTTGAAACGATTTCATAAACCGTACAGTCGTCGACATATTTGTATAGTGGAAGATTAGTTTTCAAGTCATTGATCATCACGAGAAAGAAAAGGGGGCCAAATTTTGTACCTTGTGGGACACCAGCGTTGATAGATCGCCAAGATGATTTATTCCGGCCAAGCTTAACGCGCAAATACCAGTCATGTAAGAAATCAGCACACCAGTTCAACAAAATAGGAGGAGTATCAAGCATTTGTAACTTCCGAAGTAGAATGTTATGGTCAATGCGATCGAAGGCCTTGGAGAAATCAATCATGCAGCATCTGATAGTTGAGCCAGGGTCGTCCAATGCTGCTAGCCATTGATGGATCAGATGGATAAGAGCATGTGTAGTAAAACATTTCACAAATTAGTTTCATCATGAGCTTAAAACATTACAAAAACCTCTTAGACATTTTTTAATCCTTTCCTTAGCAACTGTGGCTGGTGAATAGGTAGGGTCCCTCTTAACTGTGGGTTCATCAATCAGTAATTCAAATCCATAATAAAGACAATGTTTATCAACTGTACAACACCCTACTGACACTATTTTACTATCAATAGTTATTACAAATCCATACATTACATAGTGGGTTCATCAATCAGTAAATCTAATCTATAATAAAGACAATGTTTATCAACTGTACAACACCCTACTGACACTATTTTACTACCAATAGTTATTACAAATCCATACATTACATAGTGGGTTCATCAATAAATCATTGTAAATTCAATTCAAAGAATATTTACTATTTACCCCCTATCTTATCTGTATGATGATAAGTGATCCTCTCCCTATTAGTACCAGTCCTCATCTAAATAACGACCGTCTCATTATGACTGACTGGGTCTATTAGACTTTAGTTATTAGTACCAGTCCTCATCTAAATAACGACCGTCTCATTATGACTGACTGGGTCTAGTAGACTCTAGTTATTAGTACAAGTCCTCATCTAAGTAACGACCGTCTCATTATGACTGACTGGGTCTATTAGACTCTAGTTATTAGTACCAGTCCTCATCTAAATAACGACCGTCTCATTATGACTGACTGGGTCTATTAGACTCTAGTTATTAGTACAAGTCCTCATCTAAATAACGACCGTCTCATTATGACTGACTGGGTCTATTAGACTCTAGTTATTAGTACCAGTCCTCATCTAAATAACGACCGTCTCATTATGACTGACTGGGTCTATTAGACTCTAGTTATTAGTACAAGTCCTCATCTAAATAACGACCGTCTCATTATGACTGACTGGGTCTATTAGACTCTAGTTATTAGTACCAGTCCTCATCTAAATAACGACCGTCTCATTATGACTGACTGGGTCTATTAGACTCTAGTTATTAGTACCAGTCCTCATCTAAATAACGACCGTCTCATTATGACTGACTGGGTCTATTAGACTCTAGTTATTAGTACCAGTCCTCATCTAAATAACGACCGTCTCATTATGACTGACTGGGTCTATTAGACTCTAGTTATTAGTACCAGTCCTCATCTAAATAACGACCGTCTCATTATGACTGACTGGGTCTATCAGACTCTAGTTATTAGTACCAGTCCTCATCTAAATAACGACCGTCTCATTATGACTGACTGGGTCTATTAGACTCTAGTTATTAGTACCAGTCCTCATCTAAATAACGACCGTCTCATTATGACTGACTGGGTCTATTAGACTCTAGTTATTAGTACCAGTCCTCATTTAAATAACGACCGTCTCATTATGACTGACTGGGTCTATTAGACTCTAGTTATTAGTACCAGTCCTCATCTAAATAACGACCATCTCATTATGACTGACTGGGTCTATTACACTCTAGTTATTAGTACCAGTCCTCATCTAAATAACGACCGTCTCATTATGACTGACTGGGTCTATTACACTCTAGTTATTAGTACCAGTCCTCATCTAAATAACGACCGTGTCATTATGACTGACTGGGTCTATGATACTCTAGTTATTAGTACCAGTCCTCATCTAAATAACGACCGTCTCATTATGACTGACTGGGTCTATGATACTCTAGTTATTAGTACCAGTCCTCATCTAAATAACGACCGTCTCATTATGACTGACTGGGTCTATGATACTCTAGTTATTAGTACCAGTCCTCATCTAAATAACGACCATCTCATTTTGACTGACTGGGTCTATTAGACTCTAGTTATTAGTACCAGTCCTCATCTAAATAACGACCGTCTCATTATGACTGACTGGGTCTATTAGACTCTAGTTATTAGTACCAGTTCTGATCTAAATAACGACCATCTCATTTTGACTGACTGGGTCTATTAGACTCTAGTTATTCAGTTTAAGTGTATTCTTCTCTGACTTCTACTTGTACGAAGATTGTATCATCAACGATGTAGTTTTCAGTCATTAATTTGTCGTGCGATATAAACTTTGGGTAGCCAAGCCCTGTATTTGAATCTGTAGTTGGTCTCCTGAAGCTTAGTGGCTTGTCTAACATGTGTTCGTAGGTTATCGTTTTTTCGACATTCGTTCTTTGTTGTAAGTTTTCTTTCTGATCCAACAGATTGATAGTTATCTTTCTTGTTAAAGGCCAGGGTAATACTGCATCGTATTCACCTCTTAGTATTTCAATATATATTGACACATGTCCAGCGGCATCAGCCCTGTCTTCATTTGTGAACAGCAGAACCCGCATTTTGTATCCATACTTGTCAGTGTAGAATGGATCACTGTACATAGAATGTTTCTTTCCTGTTTCCTTGGCCTTTTTTAAATTCTCGCCAAATTTGATTATTTTCCAAAGGAATTTATTTGTACGAGGAATAAGTTGTTCTTCCATCTCAGCGAGAGTCGTCTTTAACTTCTTGTTTTCGTTTTCTAAGGAAGAAAGGCGCTCAGACGTCAAAACGAGTTGTTTTTCCTTCTTAGCGAGAGACGTCTTTAACTTCTTGCTTTCGTTTTCTAAGGAAGAAAGGCGCTCAGACGTCAAAACGAGTTGTTTTTCCTTCTTAGCGAGAGTCGTCTTTAACTTCTTGTTTTCGTTTTCTAAGGAAGAAAGGCGCTCAGTCGTCTCGTAACGAAAACAAAACAAAAACAAAACAAACACAAGAAAAAAAAAAGAGGAAGAGAGGACTTTAGAAGGGGAGGCCTTTTCCACTTGTAACGAAGAAAGGCGCTCAGACGTCAAAACGAGATGGTCCTTGACTTTCCTTTCAAGATGTTCTTCCATGTTTTTCCTCTGTGTCTGAAATGAGTGATTCAGAGAAAGACTGATGTAAGATTCTAACTCATGTTCTAAATTATTTCGAAAAAATATCCACCCGCATTCTACCCTAAAATGTTTAATAAGATATACACCTAATTGCAAATAGGTTGTCATATGAAAATGGTTGACATGCTTCCTGTCATGGCGGCGTAGTTACCGTTGCTAACCGACGCAACGCGAGTCACGTGATGGTGCAAACACAAGGCAGTTTGAATTTGTGGTTTTAGTTACGTTTTCATGTGATAAAGCTCTGTTTAAAAACATCATGATTTTACTGTCACCCGAGTCTAACGTCAATTAGGTGTACACTTAATAGACCGATCTAGCTTGTGCGTAATGTTTTCCCAATTCAGATCCCTGGGGCATCATTTCTTTGTTTAATGGTTGTGCACGATATGAGACATATGAATATGGATGCAACTAAAACAAAGAATATTGTTCTCATGGGAACTGAATTGGGAAAACACGCCCTAGATAAATCTATTGCAAGAACGTTGTCATATAAAAATAAATAAATTTAAAGAACACATTGGAATTATAATTATTTTTGCGAAACAGGTGTAATTAATTCACTGTTAATTTTGAAGGGGTAGACCGACATTTTTGAGATCACCTTGTTGGTATATACTAAAACAGTTATTCTCATCAATTGATTGGGAGCTTTAGAATCAAAAATAATGATATTTCTAATTGATTCCTATTTGGTATTATTGGTATTATGTTATATTTTCATTTTTGTAATTTATGCTTCTATTTATTTATTATTTGTTTATTTATTTACTATTTAGCCAGGAGTTTGCCCCTTTTGCTTGGAATTTGCATGGCATGCGCTCAGCCGCTGAACCGTAACGACTTGATCGCGGTCATCAATAACCGGAAAGTTTGTTTCAAGACCCAAACTTGCTCAAAAATCACTCAGAAAGCCTAATAAATGATCTCACTCTTATTTATAAGCGATTTATTCGGTATTAGAAACCGATTTTTACAAACTCTCCTAGTTTTGAAAGCGAAGCGATAAATTACATAGGGACCCCAAAAGGCAAATAACCTGTTATACAACACTAAAATCGCTATTTTTGACCATTCCCCCATTTTTTAGATTAAAAGCAAGTGCACACATTTAAAATAAGTCTGATAAGCTTGCAATATTTTTAGTAGTTTCTTTGGGGATCGTGGATAGATTTAGAACAGCAAAGCAAAAAATGTTCAAAAATCGAGTAAAAAAAGTATGTCATTTTCATACACATAGTTCCACCTCACAAAACTCAGCCGATCTCAGTGATTTCGATTTGGAACTAGTATCTGTGAAGTTATAAAATATATAAAGACATTTCGAGAATTGCAATTCCAATTAGGAATTTTTTGGGGAGCAAATTTGAGGTCAACATGACGAAGGAATATATAGTTCTCAAAAACAATCTTGCCCATTTTTACCAATCAAAATGTTTTTAGATGGTTTCTTAGAAAGCGTAGTATTTATATTCATGCTCACAAAACTGTGGGGATCTATAGTACATTTCGAGTTTTAATGAAGCATCAAACTAGCAAATACAAGTAGTTTTATGCAAATATACTAGGTTTAAGACTATATTCTAGGAACGTTTCGATCTTCATCAAAGCTGTATATTCAAGACACCATCACATGTGTATTTAACTTTGTCCCTTCTTTCGTAGAAGATGGTGTTCAGAGCTTGCAATAATTAAACACCATTTTGTCAACAAAGAGATATTCGCTTGTAGTGATAATGAAGTGCTTTAGAACAATCTATCGAAGTCCAATTGCGTTCTTCCCTCAAACATTGAAATATCTAAGTCTTTGTGTAGCTTCTAATGGCAGTTAAGACTAATGTAAGCCTTGGAGGTAGCAATAAAACCGTTTTGAAAAACTCAATTTCTCGCAATCAATGACCTGCAGTCGAAGCTTCGGTTGAACTAACATAACTGGTTGCGCATGCACACAACTAAATTCCCTCCTGTTGGTCCTGGTAATTTAGAGAAACAAATGAACAGAAAAACTATCATTCTATAGAAAACAAAAAATGACAGAAATTGGACGATAAAATTAAATCTTATGAAAAAACATCTCTTATTTTATCTTTGAACGATGTAATTCAGCTGGGATGTTTGATAATGTTAGGAAGCCAACTCGTTGTATGCGTTTGCGTCCTGGAATGACACTGACGTTCTTCTAAATTCCGTTCTTACTTTTGGAAGCACTACAATTAAAGACACTGTTTCTAGTTCCATAACCGTGAGCAATTCGCTGGACAAGTTGCGACAGTGCAGCAGGCGCAAGCCTATTCAAGCACTTGAAGATGAAGAGACCACAAGTGTTGTTTTCGTCAGATGTGCAGTTTTTCCCAGCCAAGTTGTCTCGCTGGATCTTCGCTAGACTTGTCCCTTAGCACGATATTTGCTGCTCTCTTCTGTAACCTCTCAATCTTTTCTGACAAGTAGACCCCATACTATTCCAGCAGATATCACAATAGTCAAGAATTGGTAGATCGAACGCCTTGTAGATGGTGTTTGCTGTGGCGGTCGTTAGGTGTGGCCTTACCCTGCCAAAAGCTCCTATGCGTTGAAATACTTTATTTCAGTGTCAGTTTGTTTACATGGTCTTCGAATGAGAGACTGGCGTCTAGGAGCACTCCAAGGTACTTGTACGTAAACACTTGCTTCAATGACTGGACTTTCAATTTTTATATCTAGACTCGATGCATGGGCTAACCTCTGATAGGATCCGAAAAGTATGCTTTCTCTTTTAGTAGGATGAATTATCATCTTATTGTAGTGTAGCCAATGGAGCATGCTTATGAATTCAGTGTTGAGCACCTCTTCAGTGCTGCTGCTAGTTGGACTCGATGTGAACACAACTGTGTCGTCAGTATACATCAAGATGGAGCATTTTTGTAGAAGACGTTGTATGTCATTCACGTACAGGATGAATAAGAGAGGGCCTAAAATGCTTGCTGTGGAACTCCACCTGTGACGTTTTGAGGAGAAGATATTACACCATTAAAACATACGACATGTTATCTTCCTGTATGGTAGGTTGTAAACCACTGCAACTCTTTACCGTGAACCCCATATTTACTGAGCTTACTCAGCAGATGGTTATGGGGAACTGAGTCGAATGCTTTGCGCAGATCAAAAAAGATTGCACCAGTTAGGCACCCGATGCATTCTGTTAGACGAGTGACAGCGGCTTGTGTGGAATGCCCCTTGCGGAAGCCGTACTGGTTCTTGCTAAGGAGGTTATTTGCCTCAAAGTAGTCAACAAGTTGAGCATGAACCGCCTTCTCCAGTACTTTAGACACCACAGACAGCAGAGATATAGGACGATAGTTATTCATATCTATGTGCTTGCAGCTTTAAACAAAGGAACAACTGTAGCTATCTTCCAATCCTCAGGAACCCGTGATGTGAGAAGTGCTCCAAAAGTTTTTTTTCGGGTCGTTTATGATGTCATCTATGAGCTTGTGATTATATTGAGGTTTAGATGGTCTGATCTTCATGGTTAGCAAGTTTCGAAGTCACCTGTACTCACTACAGTCCGTGTCTAAGCCCGATTTCCTCGTTCTCTTCAGAAATCGTCTCTCGCTTTCATAAAATGAGTGATCCCTGAAGAAAGCCAAGAGCAGTAACGACCTGCTCCTCTTGCTACCCAGAGGTGCATGGACATCACAGATCTTTTTGAAATTTTCCTTCCTGTGCGTCCACTGTGAGTCGACATCGGTGTCGTACTTGCTAAAATTCCTGTGATCCTCGTTCCATGATAGAATGTTCCTTGTTATACGAGGGTAGCATAACTTAAGTAAATAGCACATGTGGCTAACAAACCTGTGGCCCTCGTTCCATGATAGAATGTTTCTTGTTATACGAGGGTAGCATAACTTAAGTAAATAGCACATGTGGCTAACAAACCTGTGGCCCTCGTTCCATGATAGAATGTTCCTTGTTATATGAGGGTAGCATAACTTAAGTAAATAGCACATGTGGCTAACAAACCTGTGGCCCTCGTTCCATGATAGAATGTTTCTTGTTATACGAGGGTAGCATAACTTAAGTAAATAGCACATGTGGCTAACAAACCTGTGACCCTCGTTCCATGGTAGAATGTTCCTTGTTATACGTGGGTAGCATAACTTAAGTAAATAGCACATGTGGCTAACAAACCTGTGGCCCTCGTTCCATGGTAGAATGTTCCTTGTTATACGTGGGTAGCATAACTTAAGTAAATAGCACATGTGGCTAACAAACCTGTGGCCCTCCTTCCTTGATAGAATGTTTCTTGTTATACGAGGGTAGCATAACTTAAGTAAATAGCACATGTGGCTAACAAACCTGTGATCCTCGTTCCATGATAGAATGTTCCTTGTTATACGAGGGTAGCATAACTTAAGTAAATAGCACATGTGGCTAACAAACCTGTGATCCTCCTTCCTTGATAGAATGTTTCTTGTTATACGAGGGTAGCATAACTTAAGTAAATAGCACATGTGGCTAACAAACCTGTGGCCCTCGTTCCATGATAGAATGTTCCTTGTTATACGAGGGTAGCATAACTTAAGTAAATAGCACATGTGGCTAACAAACCTGTGACCCTCGTTCCATGATAGAATGTTCCTTGTTATACGAGGGTAGCATAACTTAAGTAAATAGCACATGTGACTAACAAACCTCTGGCCCTTGCTCAAGGATAAGTCAAGTCATTTTACTCATATAAGATACCGAGTTGAACCTTCTCCAAAATGGCGACCGCAAATTAAATAAGTTAAAAGTAAAACCTTTACCAGCAATAAAAAGAGCACCTTTACTTTAGTAACCCTCCGAAGATTCATTATAGATAGATAGGTAGATAGATGCTTTATTGACAATCTACTTATGCAGCAAAAGCTTAATTGCGAAAATACAATTACAATTAACCACAAACTATGAAAACTTCAATAATAACATATAAATATATAAATATCTAAACTTAATAAAATTAATTAGATTCATCATAATTCGATGTGCCTGCAATCATGAAGCTGTTCTTATATCTGTTGCTTTTGCACACGGGAACAGTAAAACGTCTCTGCTTACTTAGAGCAACACGAGATTCATTTGTAATAAATGGCAATAAATAGTGCAAATCATCAGACTTATTTAAGATAATTTTATGAAAAAAGGTCTTACAGTGTCGTTCCCTACACTGAAACAGAGTCTCTAGCCCCGAGCGGCCTAAGGCCTCCCATAGGGCATTTCATAACTATAGATTATCCTCAGATCTCTTTTCTGTATCCTTTTTAAGGAATTACTCAGATAGTCAGGTAAACTGTAATGGAAAACTTGACAGGCGTACAAGAGAACGGAACGGATGCATACAGTGTAGAACTTGACCAAATCAGCCGTACCAACACCTGCAGGTGTTATATCAGTCGAGAAAACTTTAGTTGAAAATAGGTCACGTTCGCGATGTTAAAATTTTAGCACAATACCGAGGCTATCCGGAATAAAATGTCAAAATTGCATTAGACCTCAGAAGAATCAATAGATATAATGCTGTAGATTCGATTATAGCGTTGTTGAGTAGTGAAATAACTAGAATTTCTACGAAACTTTTCTTAGTATTGCGGAAAGATAGGAACATTATGTTATTCCTACCAGTAAATGTATTCGTTGATACAGTTGTTTGTAACCTACATCAAGTACCATACGACTATAGTTTGAATTCGTAATCAAATTCGCATACACCGCTACACCACCCATGCTTCCATAAGAAAGGAAGAGAATGATTGTGGTGTATTTGTGTTTCATTAAACAAGCGTACATATGACATTAGATGACTGTCAATCACATATACCTAACAAAGTAACTGAAGAAGACTTTATCGGGTATAGAGATCCATGCACGTGACTTGTATTTTTGCTCCAAACTGAAGAAGGCTTGTCAATTATTAAGGAATTTTTGAAGTAAAATAAATGGTATTCAAGTTTATCAAATTGAGTTTTGGAAATGTAGAGAGGGCAGGAGTGTACTAACTAACTACGTACCTAGAACCAAACCTTACAGAATGTCATAGTCAAAACTAGAAGAATAGAATCACGTGTCAGATTCACAAGGTTCAAACTAGCTTGTGCAGCAGCGCAGAAGCGGGGGTATTGAGATCCTGGCCCAAACAGACCCATCTTCTCACTAAAATAACTATAATCCTACAGAAAGGAATTTATCTATCATGTCAGTATACCTTAAAGTCACATCCAGAGCGTTGAAAGGTACAAGGTATAATCATGTAGTCACACAGTTGATCATGCTCCTGGAAGAAGAAAAAACTAATTAAAGTCACCCTAAATCTAAAACAACGGTATAATTATCAAGTGTTACTGCACGTGTAGTAGTTTAGACTATCAAAGAATTCAACAGATACCGCGACATCTGCTAACTCTCCCTGCCATTGACAGCCTCTAGATCTTCTGGGACACCTGATACGCAGTGACTTTACATTTCGTTCTGCTCCCTTGTCATCGAACACGTCCTTCGAAAAAAAGATTGGTTGTCAGCGTAAAAGATGAAGCTTTTCTAACAAACTAGAACAACATTCAGTGACGCACCTGTTGAATGTTGAGTGGTTTGCGATCAATTGGACATTCAGATTTGCTGTGGATTCATAAAATGCACAACCTGTAGAGAATACACTACTTTGCTAATACAAATTTTCTCCCGTTCCAGTTTACTCAGGGGGCAAAATGGTGTTGCACGGCCACATTTTGTCTCATTAATTCAACAGATTTGCCCCCTGAGTAAACTGGAACGAGAGAAAATTTGTATTAGCAAACATGATATTGTTTTTTATTCTTTCGGAAACCAGTTTTATAAACTAAAGTTAGTATAGGTAATAATATGGTTTCGAGTTCAATTTGGGATTGATTTGAGTGTGTTTTTCAAAGAGTTCAAATTGCACGAGACCGTAGGTCGACCGAGTGCGAATTATCCCAAATTGAACCAGAAACCATATTGTTACTTGTTAATAGTGTACATGAAAAATCTTACAAACTTTACCGTCCGACATTGAAAAACTCAAGAAAAACTCTGAGCGCGCGCTCAATGACGTGAGATAATGTCAGCAGCGCGCTCTATTCAACTAAAACCGACAAAAAAATTATTCAAAAACAAAGAAAATCACCAAATTTTTAGCCATTTTCACCGCTTAAACTTGTTTCTTCACGATCGGAAAATACATAGTCTTCATGCTTAATAATGTTATCAAGAGCAGAATAAAAAAAAAATTGGTTTTCGGAAATTGTAATTTGCACTGTGTTACACTTTTTTTGCACTGTGTTACAGATTTTTGCACTGAATTACCTCTAAAATGCACTGTTCATCAGCCAATCAGAATCGAGTAATTTTTTTATGTATTCTATTAGTATAGTAACGACTTTTTAAAATCTGTTCTGAGTAATATATTTGCTAGGTTTTTTACTCAAAAACTGCCTCATTATAAGCAAACATTTACAAAAGAAATCTCTGTGAAGTTTCAGGTCATTTGCAGCAATATTGAGCGAGTATCGTGGTGGAGTATCCCTCGTACTTAAAAATTGGAAAGTCCCAATGTTCAATATTGTTGGGACGAAATCCCACAAAGTAGATCACAATTCACTGGTTTTATTTCTCTCTAACACAAGATTACATGTTCTCTCTTCACTCTCTCTTCGCGCCTCTCTTCGCTCTCTCGTTAACTCCCACGAGTTCTCCCACGTGACGTCACTTCCGTTCCGACACTCTCCCCCTATTTGATTCCGGAGGGAGCAAATATATATGTTCAATGTCTGACTATAATGAATTCTTAAACAGATAAATGTCAACTAATTAAAGTCCCAATGTTCTTTGAGTTCAACTTGGTTCAATCATCTTCTTCCTCTTGCTGTAAGATATTCTTGATCTTCTCCCTCGCAGCTGCTGCAGCACGTCGTGGTGTGAATTCTCTCGCTCGTGGATTCAGGACTTGCTCTCGTTGCACTTGTTGCCTATCACACGACAGCTCCATTGGACAGAGTTGTTGTACTGCTCGCTCTAAGAATGACTTCCAAGCTCTAAGTCTAGCTGCTCGTACCTCTCCATCTCTACCCTTGATCAGCTTCACCACGACTCCAATGTTCCATTTCCCGCGGTTTCTTTCTTCTCTTGTTATCAGTACTACGTCGCCAACTTTAAGAGAAAGTCTCTTACTCTGATGTGTAAGATTATGTCTTTCCCTTAAACTCCTCACATACTCCATTGTCCATCGAGACCAAAGCACGTCCTTGTACCGACGAAGATATTTGGCCCGTTTCCTCAGATCCACTTCTTCACTTGAATCCACCTCTTCCTCTGGTAAGAGATTGGGTTGACTATACATCATGATGTTTGGAATCAGTACTGGTAATTGCACATCATCCTCAACGTAAGACAGTGGTCGGTTGTTAACCGCTACTTCAACATCAAGAATAACTTCCTCAAGTTCGTTCCATGTGAGGCTTGCGCGCCCCACAGACTTGTAGAAAGCTTGCTTCACCACTCCGACTAATCTCTCAAATTGTCCGCCCCACCACGGGGCCCTACTAAGGTTGAACTGCCACACAACATTCTGATGGGCTAAGTGATTCTGCACCTTCTCGTCTTTCATGACTTTCTTGAGCCACTTGGCTGCCGCCACAAAACTTTTGCCGTTATCTGAATAAATCTTCTTGGGTCTCCCCCGTCTAGCTACGATCCGCTTGAAGCTCTTGATGAAGCCGCCTGTGGTTTGGTCGGGAAGTAACTCAATATGTTGCTCTTGTCAAACTGCACGTAAACAGCAGGAAGTAAGCTTTACCCTCCTTCTTCTTGGAGATCTTGTATGTTATAGAACCTGCGTAATCTACACCTATAACCTGAAATGGTGTAGAACCTTCAGTTCGGTCTGTTGGCAGGTTTCCAGGTGGTGGGTTGTGAAATGCTCTCACATGGAACTTCTTACATCCGTAACACCTCCTGACAACGTTCCTCGCTAATTGTCTCAACCGGGGTATCCAATAGTCTTGCCTGGCTTGGGACATGATAAGACCAACTCCCCCGTGCATCGTTAGAATGTGAGCATCTTCAACTATCTTCGTTGACAGAAGTGTTCGGGGTGGCAAGTAGATAGGATAACTACCTTGTATTCTCCCTCTGCATTCGTACGCTCCATCATTGTTTGGTTGTAGGTTTAGCCTCTGCTGGTCTTCTTTGAATTTATCTGACAGATGGTACCTTTCTTGTTCTCGCTTCACCCACCAAAGTACTTGTTCCCTTGTTTCAGCAGTCATCAGGGTTCCACGAACTCGTTCTGGTTTCTTCGCTCTGTAATTACGTATGAATTGTCTTACCCAGGCTGTGATTCTTATTGCTGTCCAGAATGGATGCTTCTTCAGAACATCATCAAGCACGTCATTGGCTTTCACTGTGGCCGAGAAAACTTCTCTACTCTGCTTGGCAAGCCCTTCTGCTTCCGTCTCTTTGCTAGGTTCTGTTAACAAGTCAGTTGGCCATCGATCTGGACTGGTCAACCATTCAGGTCCCTTCAGCCAGTTTTCTGGGAGTTTACCGTTTTTGCAGCCGCGGCTCCCTAGATCAGCAGGATTCTGATCAGTCCTTACGTGTCTCCATGTTATGAAGTCCTTGGCGTTGATTTTACTCACCCGGTTAGCCACGAACTGTTTGTAGGATCCTCCTCCTTTAATCCAATGAAGTGCTACTGTACTGTCCAGCCATCCGTATACAGACCTAACTGGGGAGCCTTCTAGTGCAGGCTTGACGTTGTCCACCAAGTTGGCTGCCATATGTGCTGAGACTAACTCTAGTCTTGGGATGCTTTCGCGGCTACTAACCCGCTACTGATCCCTTTCGCTTGATAAACTACTGCATACACTGCTGCTGAAGTACCTGATCCGCTTGTGTCCCCGAATGCATGTAAATCTATTATTTCGATCTCCTCTTTTAGGTGTGCTAAGGAACGTGGAACTTCGATCCTTTCAGGCAGACTCGTCACGAACTTTAGCCATTTCTGACCAATACAATCTGAGACTTTTCCATCCCATGGAATATGGCTATCACAAACCTCACGATAAAGGAGCTTTCCGACAAGTGACACTGGAGACGCCAAACCCAGCGGGTCGTATATTGATGCGAGGAAGCGTAGAATTTTTCTCTTTGTGATCTCCTCAGGTTTGTTGGGAAACGCAATGGCCAGAGTATCTTCCTTCTTATTCCAGGAGAGACCTAACAACTTGGTTTCCTCAGGTCTTACTCCTAGTTGTTCTTTCGCAAAGCTTTGTCCTTCGTCAATGTCTGGTTCACTTTTAGCTTCTAACTCTGGCTCGTTTGAGTGCCATTTGTGCAAGGTAAACTTTGCTCCTTCAAACACGGCAATGGCAGTTTCCTTCAGATTGCTTACTTCTTCCTTTGTCGCCCCTCCTGTAATCATGTCATCCACGTACAAGCTATGGAGGATCTCTTCTACTTCTTTTGGGAAACTTTCCTTGAGCTTCGTCAAGTGTTCTTTTAGAGTTGCTGCTAGTAAGAAAGGAGACTGTACTAACTCGAATAGCGCTCTTGTGAACCTCAGGACCTCCACCTTGGATGGGTCCAAGTCCTTCATCCAATGAAAACGTAAAACGTCTCTATCCTCTTTTCGGATACGGATCTGTAAGAAAGCTTGTTTCAGATCCCCGGCTAATCCGATTGGCTTGAAACGATTCCGAACAAGCACATCCCATAACTGATTTTGAAGAGGTGGTCCTGTTTCTAGGCAATAATTAAGTGATGGCCCTTTTTCATTTGAACGAGCGGATGCGTCAAAGACGATTCTGACTTTAGTGGTTTCTGCTGCTTCCTTGACGACGGGCTTATGGGGAATATAAAACACGTTTCCTTCTGGTTCATTGGTAACCCGTTCAACTGTTCTTGGATGATCTCATCATACTTCTTCATGAGAGTCGGTTCCCTCTGTAGCTTCCTTACAAGATTTTCCAGCCTTCGTAGACTGCCAGGCTCATTACTTGGGAAACGACCGTGTCCTTGCTTCCACAGCAAACCAGTCTCGTACCAGCCCTCCTCGTTCTGGGTTAATTGTTCTTGAAATTCTTCGTATACTGTCTGTTGATCGCCATCCGGTCTGTCTCTCAGGCCCAGTACATCTACACTGCACAGCTGCTCGTAGTCTGCCGCTGATGTTCTCGTAAAGAAGTTCATCATCACCCATCCAAGCTTCGTAAGTTCTGCTATCGGTGCGCCCTGCGTTCCGATCTTTGGTTTTGTGTCTGTCTTTATTCTCGAGCACTCACTGGCTCCTAGAATAAGGTGGATAGGTAATTCTTCCTTTGTATCCTGGTCCTCCATGACCACTCCTTCAAGATGCTGGTAGTTAGGTATCTTCTCTTCATATCTTGGGTTCGGCACCGTGAGTAGAACGCCTTTGTCTACTTTGTTCATCATGACCGCCATTTTGAAAAGCGCATCAATGCTCGCAACTTCTGCTTTGTAGATATTTATTTTCTGAGTAGTAGAGCACATCATCATATCAATTCTTTTACATTCCGAGCGCACAGGTTTCTTTGCGAGTCGGGACATCAGCGCTGCGGACGCATACGAACTGCCAGATCCGGTGTCTAACAGTGCTCTGCACTTGATTCCATCGACAGTGACCACTGCTACAGGGTAAATCACCGTCCCCTCCCCTGTCGCGAGCAACATGGGTACACTGCCGGAAGATTTTGTTGGCGCTGGATTACTGCTAGATGATTTCTTATCGCATATTGATGTATGGTATTTAGCACTGCAATGCTGACATGTGATCTTACTTGTGCAATCAGATGCGCGGTGTCTCGCGCCTGTGCAATTAAAACACAGCTTCCTTTCACTGAGGATCTTTTTGCGTTGAGTTAAGTCGCTCACTTTCTCGCAGGCCGTTGTCTTGTGGTCCTTTGCACCGCAGTAGACGCAGGGGCGCGCACCTTTTACCTCTTCGTCCTTTGTATGGTAAGCGTTCTCCTTGCGCGTTGGACGGTGGTGGGTTCGATCGGGCTTCCGATCTTCAGTATAACTAGGAATCGGGTTTCGGTCAAACCATTTTCTAAGGGATTCAATCAGCTCTAGGAACCCCCACTCTTGCCAATTGTCATCTAGGCGCACGAGATCAGCTCTGATTCCTGGTAATTTCTCTAGAGTTGTGCGTACTAGCCCGTTAATCTCTTTTATTTTCCCCAGTGTTTCGAGTGTTTGTATGTCACTCATTAACTTATTGTAGAACTCATGTACCTTCGCTGGATGCGCGCCATGTATTATGGGTAATGACATAACGCGTTGGACATGGGCATTTACCACTTCGCTTGGTTTTCCGTACTTGGATTTAAGGATAGATTTGGCTTTCTCGTACCCTTCGGTAGTGAATGGGAGGCCGTCGATAGAGGCCCGTACACTAGGAATTAATAACTCTTTGAGATATGAAAATTTCGCCTTATCAATCTCCGTCTCGAATTGATCCCAGAACCTGACCCAGTCTAGATGAGTACCTTGAAACTTAGTTATCACCAGCTTCGGTAATTTTGCTCCGACAATGTTCGTGTTTTGAACATTCACCTTCAATTCCTCCTTAAATTTCGCTTGCGCTTCGATTTTCGCTTTCTCTAGCTCGATTTGGTCTTCTAAATTCCGCTTTCGCTTCATTTCTTCACGTTTCTCCTCTTCCCTGTCTCTAATTTCAGTAGCTATTACCTTTACATCCCTCATGATCGCTTCATACTTGCTTATTTTGGTTTCAAAACCCTCTGACCACTTCCTAATCTCGCCAAGATCGTCGCCTTCTTCCATTCGTAATTCCTGTATCGCCAACTTCAGCTCGTGTGTTTTCTCGATAATCGATTCCAAAACATTACCATGTCGGTCTATAGCCTTCACATCGTTACTCTCAACTGTCTTCTGTGTGTCTTCTGAGGTAAACTCCAACATTCGCAACTTTGCCTCGATCTTCTTTCGTAGCTTCTCGATTTCTGACATGTTTGTTTACAACTTGAAACCAGATTGTTTGGCTCTCAGATTCTTTGATATCCTCTGTTTCGGCTCTCACAGGTTAACTTGAAGTCCTGGCGGGGTCACCACTCTTTGTTGGGACGAAATCCCACAAAGTAGATCACAATTCACTGGTTTTATTTCTCTCTAACACAAGATTACATGTTCTCTCTTCACTCTCTCTTCGCGCCTCTCTTCGCTCTCTCGTTAACTCCCACGAGTTCTCCCACGTGACGTCACTTCCGTTCCGACACTATTTCTGCAAATGACCTGAAACTTCACAGACTTATACATTAGATAATCCTCTGGGTGTAGATTTTTTATGATTTGGAAAAAGAGCACATAGGTTTTATAAGCCGTATTTTAAGCCCCGAATTTGCATTGGTGAACTTGTGGAAATAATGAGCTTCGTAAATATATATTTTTCGGATCTTAAAACACCAAATATTCTAAAATAGGTACAACCAAAAGGAAGAGAAATATCTATTCTTTCGATAAAAAATGCTGATCAAAAATATAGATAAGGGATTTAGCTGTACGATGCGCTTATTTTTACACTTAATTCCGTGATCTCGGCGGTCATTTTTTCGATGCGTAGGGCCGAAATCGATTTTTGTAAGTTTCTCGGGAACCAAGTAAAATTTTTTAAAACTAAAAACTGCATGATTTATTTCATGCTAAGGGCTATCAATAAACATTATATAAGCGAAATCCATTTTTTCACTTGTGCCGCAAAAAGTCGATTTTGGTCGATTTTTAGAGACAGTCTTAAACTTCAAATCAGCCCCTTTATTTACAGTCAACGAACTTCAGGCATGAACACATTTTTTACGATTGTCCGAATAATAAAATAAATATTCATAGATTCAATTGAATATTCGTAGATTGAAATGAATATTCGTAGATTCAAATGAATATTCGTAGATTCAAATGAATATTCTTAGATTGAAATGAATATTCGTAGATTCAAATGAATATTCTTAGATTCAAAATATCCCAGTCATATAAAGATGTAAGATTTGAAATCAAAAGGAGTTCATTCACCGTTTCCATGTACAGTATGATGTCCGACAATCCGAAGATTCGAATATTTTTTTGAATGTTCAAATATTCTTTTGAATATTCGATTGTTCTTTTCAATATTTGATTGTTCTTTTCAATATTCGATTGTTCTTTTCAATATTCGATTGTTATTTTGAATATTCGATTATTACTTTGAATATTCAATTATTAGCGGAGCTCCCGCGCGGGCCGAAGGCCCGCGCGAGCGGAGCACCATACTTAAGAAAAAATGGTAACCCATCGAGTTGATTTTTCATGGCTTGATTTGTCCATACATACATACATACGTCCGTGTACCACTTTGCACAGGGTTCCCGCGCGCTTTGCTTACTCACAAATGCACAGAAAAATTGCAATAATGTAGTCAAAGATGGATCAAAAAGTAGTTTTTTCTTATTTTTGCAATGCGAAAAATACGTTTAATCGAAGTCATGTCTGTCTTAAAGTGAACAAAAACAGTCTTTCGACTTTAGCGACTTGTTAAAGAAGATTTAGCGAGGGAAAGCGAGGGAAGATTCTTAATCTTACGATGAATTAAGTTTCGTGACTGAAACTTCAGTGAGAGAAAAAGTGGCCTGTAGACCAGAAAAACCTGATTATACTGCAAGAGTGATATTTCAGTTTCGTAGAAAACACTTCGTAGAAGGTAAATTCATTCATTTTAACTAATATTTCGTAAAAAATCGACAAGAAATGTGTAAACTAGCTGAAGAAACTCTCAGACAAGCCAAGGACGTTGGTTCGGCAAACATTGTCAGAGAAACTTGGATAGTTTGTCGTTTTTACTGCATTCTAGATTTTTATCATCTTTTTCTTCATTACTTGTGAACCAAAAAAGCGATATTTGAAGCTTTGATTATTTGTTTTTGATCCCATTTCAAGAAAAAAGGCTAAGACTTAGTAAAAAGACTTGGTTCTTTGAAAAAATATATTTGACGGCCAGCGAACCTTACGCGAAGTCAAAACAAGATTCCAGTTTCATAATCATATGAATATTTTGACATTTTTATAGATAATTTATTCTAATGTTGAATGAAATATGAAAAAGGAATACATATCACACCAAATATTTGCTATTTATCGGGCTTTTCCAGCTATTACTATTACACAATCGAAAAAATGATGAGCTTGTTTTTTTTTATGGATAAGCTTATGTTTTTGTAAGATTTTTCGCTCGATAATAAAGTTAAGAATAAATCTAAAAAAATACTTTTCAAAGACCAACTTACTAACAAAGAAAATTATTATCTTGCATTAATGAATATGTCTCTTTTTACGTGTGAAGTTCAAGTGAATGTAAGCTTAAGCTTATCAGTAATATTTTTCGACAATTTTCAGTGTAGTTCACTTTCCACCTAAAAAACTTACAACTTTGATTACTAAGATTTACTGAATAAAATCCTCGTTCTATACATGTATTCATATGTTCTACAATCTATAATTAATATTCTTCGAATTGAAAAGTTCTCTAATGCTTTTGAAGGCTTTAAATAATGGGTTTTCTTTTAGTTTTTCCTCCTGAATTCTGGTAAAATCAAACAATGTGGTAACGCTATAACCAGCGTTATGCCGCGTCACACAATTGTCACGCTTTTAGCACTAAGTATACTATTTATGGGAGCTCCGCTTTTAGGCAGTGCCTAAATCTATATATTATTTTGAACATACGATTATTCTTTTGAATATTCGATTATTATTTGTAATCTACAAGTTATGCGTTCATGCCTGAAGTTCGTTGACTGTAAATATTAATGCCAGACGCGAAGACGTTTGTCTGACAAAAGCTACAAAATATGAAGCTCACAAGAAAAGCACGATTTAACCACTCCAGAAAGCCCTCAACATCCTAGATAAGGGTCGTTACTATTGATAAAATGTGGGAAATAGGTGAAAATACAGTTTATTTGAAACAAAAGACTTTTCCCAACTGTAAAATGTTTTTGGATGTCAGATCTTCGCGTCTGGCATCAAGATTTAAATGGAGGCCTGATTTGTAATTTACAAGTTCCGTTTCATTTTTGTAAGCTTCTAAACAAACTTGAAAAGAAAAACCAAATTGAATCTTTTGAACTTGATCGGAGGGAACGCATGGTCTGGTTTGACTGTAAACAAGCATGCAGACACAACTTAAAGCGAAAGCAATGTTTGTTTTCAAGTTACCTCTTGGTCGCTTCTACAAGACAGTCTTTACAGAATCTGTGCCCACAACACTTGGTCTGTACGGGTTGACGGAGTACAAGAAGGCATATCTCACACTTACAATCATCAGGTACCTGATCGATGAAGTCAAAGTCATATCCCTGAGGTTTAGCCATGTTTAACTGAGAAGCAGTCTTCTGGAAACAATTCCTAGCTTCTTATCCGGGACTTCAAGTTTCCAAATAAGGATATGACAGCTGGTCTGCAGTATCTTTCCCCTTGGGGAGGGGGGAAGGTTTTTTTTAGGATACACTTGTTTTTGGTGGAGGAATCACTTATATTTTTTATTGAAAAAAAAAGGGAGGAAATCAGAAGAAATTTTGAAGTTTCAATATTTTGAGGTCATATCTGCAAACAACCCTTCAGGATCTTTTTTGTTTTTGTTTTAAGAGAAGAGTACCGAGTAGTATAAAATGTGATAAAAGACTTTTAAATGGTAACCACAGGGAGCCCAATGAGACAAAAGTGACAGGTTAAAATAGATTCAAAAGATATACATTTTCAGATTGAATTTTTTTCTTTTCTGTCCTCCATAGCACAAGTGAATGAAGTGAATAAAAAGTATTTCTTTCTGATTTTTTTTTCTCCTATCGATTTACAATTTTCTAGGGTTACTAGAGTTACACAGAGGAATTTTCATCTCGGCCCTTGAAGATCGAATTAAGATTTAGAAGTTGATTTTGCGGAGGGAGGAAAACCGGAGAATCCGGAGAAAAACCCTCGAAGCATAGGAGAGAACCAACAAACTCTACTCACCTGGCGCAAACACTAGTTACAACACAGGGAGACCAATTTAGATAACTGTTTGGCTTTAGCAAAATTTTTGACTGCCCCTTCTGAAATATGCTTGGCTCGGCAGGGTAAATTAAGAAAGTTGGTCGATGACCAGTATCACTTCATATTCATGAAGATTCAATGCTGGATCAGCTTAAACTCAAAATATGGAAAACTGACGTTTATAGGATAAACTGAGTACGTATACAAAGGTTTACCGTGATATTTGTGTTTTCATTTTGTATTCAATTTTCACCTTAATTATTACATGAAATATTCGCAACACTTTAATTTCGCGATTCTGCGTGAAAATACTGTCGGCAAATTTAAGATTACCGGCCGGTGATCTTCAGAGGTGTCTCTTGAATAAAACATAAGACCATAGAAACCCACTGTATATCATTCCATAGGTTATATGATAAAGCTTACGAAAAATGATTTCAAAGAGAAATTGTATTACAGTCTGAACACGAGAAGGAAATTATTTGACTCTGTCGCAAGACACAATGTGTAGGAAGCACTTCAAAGGTTTCATATTCAAAAAAAAAACATAAACAGAACCTTGAAACCTGTATGCAGGGGTGGATCCAGGATTTCTTCAGGGAGGAGTGCTGCGTTGGAAGGACACCAACACGAGAGAAATACCGAAACCAAAAGAAAGAAAGGAAGAAAAACTAACACGGTATCATCCAAGAAAGAGAACGTTATTACGTATGGGATATCTTCAAAGCTGCAGTATAGGAACAAAGTCGAAGCAGGGAAGGGTGCACCCCTCAGAACTGATCAAAGGGGAAAAATTATATTTCGTATGGGTTATCTTTGTAGGAGAGGCAAAACGTTGACCCAGGGGGAGCTACTCCCGGCACCCCTCTCCTGTATCCGCCCCTGATATGTACTTTCTTATGGTCAAGTTAATCAATTAAAACAACTTAATTATATAAAGATAAACGTAGGTAAGATACAACAAATAAAGTAGCATAATATCATTAGAATTGAAAGCACAAACTATAAACAACTGTTACCTCTTGATCGCTTCTACAAGACAGTCTTTATAGAATCTGTGCCCACAACACTTGGTCTGTACGGGTTGACGGAGTACAAGATGACATATCTCACACTTACAATCATCAGCTAGCTGATCGATGAAGTCAAAGTCATATCCCTGAGGTTTAGCCATCTTGATATACCGAGACTACAAGATATATACTGGCTGTGTGTTCTTCCGTGAAATATATCGACACTTTCATGGCTGACATGATTTTCATGCTGTGTTAATAGCGAGGCTGTATCTTAGGCCCAGTTCAAACGTCGATCTTCTCATGAGCCGAACGCATTGTAAACAATGGATGATTAGACGGTCTTCTTTGATGTCATTAGGCTCGGCTAATGAGAAGATCGATGCTTGAACTAGGCTTAAAGGTCGATGTCTACGCCGAGGGGTTTGTTTAGGTCATTATTTATCGTCTGGGAGAGGGAGGGGAGGGACTGCTGTGGATTTGGGGAGGGAGGGGGTCACATTGTTTGTTTGTATAGGAAAGGAGGGAACTGATCACTTACTTCTTGTCATCCACACAAACGTGGACCACACAAACGTTGTCGACAGATTCTTTTTCTGAAAATCCAGTCTTTAGTACTTTTTACTTTTTAATACAATCAGTATCACCTGAGACTTTCAGCAACCTGCAACTTGTCACTAATGATATAATCATGTTGCGCTGGATCCGACCACGAGCTAAACTGGCTTTAATAGCGGCACAAGCATCTCTAATTGAACTTTAAGGGGGGACTTACCTATTTACCAGCCACGGTTGCTATTATAACTTCATAAATAAAATGATCATTTCCTGATATTTACGATGACGTCATCTCTCTTACGCAATTTATGACGTCATAGTTCATTAAAAATTAAAAAAACAAGCGTGCATTTGGTTGGATTAACTCACAAATAAGCGAAATCATAGCTGATATGAATTGAAACAAAGTTGAGCATTATTTTTGAAAACGGTGAAAAGGCAAGGCTACCAAGTCGTGTTTATTATTTTAAATCTAAATATTTTTCTACTCTCTTAACGTAGAGTAAAATCTATGCTTAACTTTGTTTCAATTCATGTCAGCTATAACTTCGTTTATTTTTAACTTTTTTTATGAAATATGACCTCATTAATGACGCAGGAGTGATGACGTCATCACACACATATAAGAATGGTCCATTTCACAAATTAGTTTCATCATGAGCTTAAAATATTACAAGAACCTCACATAGACATTTTTTAATCCTTTCCTTAGCAACTGTGGCTGTTGAATAGGTAGGGTCCCTCTTAACTGTGGGTTCATCAATCAGTAATTCAAATCCATAATAAAGACAATGTTTATCAACTGTACAACACCCTACTGACACTATTTTACTATGAATAGTTATTACAAATCCATACATTACATAGTGGGTTCATCAATCAGTAAATCTAATCTATGATAAAGACAATGTTTATCAACTGTACAACACCCTACTGACACTATTTTACTATGAATAGTTATTACAAATCCATACATTACATAGTGGGTTCATCAATCAGTAAATCTAATCTATGATAAAGACAATGTTTATCAACTGTACAACACCCTACTAGCTGACACTATTTTACTATCAATAGTTATTACAAATCCATACATTACATAGTGGGTTCATAAATCAGTAAATCTAATCCATAATAAAGACAATGATTATCAACTGTACAACACCCTACTGACACTATTTTACTATCAATAGTTATTACAAATCGATACATTACATAGTGGGTTCATCAATCAGTAAATCTAATCAATAATAAAGACAATGTTTATCAACTGTACAACACCCTACTGACACTATTTTACTATCAATAGTTATTACAAATCAATATATTACATAGTGGGTTCATCAATCAGTAAATCTAATCCATAATAAATACAATGTTTATCAACTGTACAACACCCTACTAACACTATTTTACTATCAATAGTTATTACAATTCAATACATTACATAGTTGGTTCGTCAATCAGTAAATCTAATCCATAATAAATACAATGTTTATCAACTGTACAACACCCTACTGACACTATTTTACTATCAATAGTTATTACAATTCAATACATTACATAGTTGGTTCGTCAATCAGTAAATCTAATCCATAATAAATACAATGTTTATCAACTGTACAACACCCTACTAACACTATTTTACTATCAATAGTTATTACAATTCAATACATTACATAGTTGGTTCGTCAATCAGTAAATATAATCCCTAATAAAGACAATGTTTATCAACTGTACAACACCCTACTGACACTATTTTACTATCAATAGTTATTACAAATCGATACATTACATAGTGGGTTCATCAATAAATCATTGTAAATTCAATTCAAAGAATATTTACTATTTACCCCCTATCTTATCTGTATGATGATAAGTGATCCTCTCCCCATTAGTACCAGTCCTCATCTAAATAACGACCGTCTCATTATGACTGACTGGGTCTATTAGACTTTAGAAAAAACCTACTAATGGTCTATCACCAATCGAGCACTGTGATTGGCTGAGCTACTAGGGGTCTATTAGTGATAGACCTCTAGTAGCGAAAAGCGCCGGTTTTGAAAACCCAAAAAAATATATTTAAAGCAAAATCCAAAACTTTTTGCATCCTTTTATTGGACCGATTAGTAGGTTTTCACTAAAACAATTAGACCTCTCGCCCTCATGGCCTACGACTCAATAGCCCATTCGGCCTTAGGCCTCATGGGCTATTGACTCGTAGACCATTCGGACTTGACGACTAATTGTTAACTAGTTATTAGTACCAGTCCTCATCTAAATAACGACCGTCTCATTATGACTGACTGGGTCTATTAGACTCTAGTTATTAGTAGCAGTCCTCATCTAAATAACGACCGTCTCATTATGACTGACTGGGTCTATTAGAATCTAGTTATTAGTACCAGTCCTCATCTAAATAAGGACCGTCTCATTATGACTGACTGGGTCTATTAGACTCTAGTTATTAGTACCAGTCCTCATCTAAATAAGGACCGTCTCATTATGACTGACTGGGTCTATTAGACTCTAGTTATTAGTACCAGTCCTCATCTAAATAACGACCGTCTCATTATGACTGACTGGGTCTATTAGACTCTAGTTATTAGTACCAGTCCTCATCTAAATAACGACCGTCTCATTATGACTGACTGGGTCTATTAGACTCTAGTTATTAGTACCAGTCCTCATCTAAATAACGACCGTCTCATTATGACTGACTGCGTCTATTAGACTCTAGTTATTAGTACCAGTCCTAATCTAAATAACGACCGTCTCATTATGACTGACTGGGTCCATTAGACTCTAGTTATTAGTACCAGTCCTCATCTAAATAACGACCGTCTCATTATGACTGACTGGGTCTATTAGACTTTAGTAAAATTCTACTACTATACTATTGCAAATCCTGCATTCTGATTGGCTAACGTACTCACTATCTATCAGCCGATAGATAGTGGGTAGAGAAAGCCGGCTTTGTTTTGAAAAAAATGGCGGCTTTCCCTTCGCGATTTTTGTGTTTCCAATTGTATAGTTTCGTTGAGAATTTTACTAAAACAATTAGAAGACTCACTCTCGATTTCTATCGGCTTTGATAGTTGACTCGGGGCCGGAGCCCCTCGTCAACTATCAGCTGATAGAAATCTCGAGTTCGTCTTCTAATTGTTAACTAGTTATTAGTAGCAGTCCTCATCTAAATAACGATCGTCTCATTATGACTGACTGGGTCTATTAGACTCTAGTTATTAGTACCAGTCCTCATCTAAATAACGATCGTCTCATTATGACTGACTGGGTCTATTAGACTCTAGTTATTAGTGCTAGTCCTCATGTAAATAACGACCGTCTCATTATGACTGACTGGGTCTATTAGACTCTAGTTATTCAGTTCAAGTGTATTCTTCTCTGACTTCAACTTGGACGAAAGTTGTATCATCAACGATGTAGTTTTCATTCATCAATTTCTCGTGTGATATAAACTTCATGAAGCCATACCCACTATTGGAATCTGTAGTTGGTCTCCTGAAGGTTAGCGGGTTGTCTAACATGCTCTTGTAGGGTATCGTTAGTTCAGCATCCTTTCTTTGTTTTAGGTCTTCTTTCTGATCCAACAAAGTGATGGTTATCTTTCTTGCAAAAGGCCATGGTAATACTGCATCGTAGTCACCTCTTAGTATGATAGTGTATATTGAAACATGTCCAGCGGCAACATCCCTGTCTCCATTTGGGTACAGCAGAACCCTCATTTTATATCCATACTTGTCAGTGTAGAATGGATCACTGTACATACAATGTTGCTGTCCAGTTTCCTTGGCCTTTTTTAAGTTCTTGTCAAAATTGATTATTTTCCAAATGAATTTATTTGTATGAGGAATAAGTTGTTCTTTCATCTCAGCGAGAGTCGTCTCGTAACGAAAACAAAACAAAAACAAAACAAACACAAGAAACAAAAAAGACCAAGAGAGGACTTTAGAAGGGGAGGCCTTTTCCACTTGTAACGAAGAGAGGCGCTCTGACGTCAAAACGAGATGGTCCTTGATTTTCTTTTCAAGATGTTCTTCCATGTTTTTTCTCTGTGTCTAAAATGAGGGATTCAGAGAAAGACTGATGTAAGATTCTAAGTCATTTGTTCTAAATTATTTCGAAAAAATATCCAACCGCATTCTACCCTAAAATGTTTAATAAGATATACACCTAATTGCAAATAGGTTGTCATATGAAAATGGTTGACATGCTTCCTGTCATGGCGGCGTAGTTACCGTTGCTAACCGACGCAACGCGAGTCACTTGATGGTGCAAACACAAGGCAGTTTGAATTTGTGGTTTTAGTTACGTTTTCATGTGATAAAGCTCTGTTGAAAAACATCATGATTTTACTGTCACCCGAGTCTAACGTCATTTAGGTGTACACTTAATAGACCGATCTAACTTGAGCATAATGTTTTCCCAATTCAGATCCCTAGGGGATCATTTCTTTGTTTAATGATTGTGCACGAGATGAGACACATGAATATGGATACAACTCAAACAAAGAATCTTATTCTCATGGGAACTGATTTAGGAAAAAACACGCCCTAGCTAAATCTATTGCAAGAACGTTGTCATATAAAAATAAATAAATTTAAAGAACACATTGGAATTAATTATTTTTGCGAAACAGGTGTAATTAATTCACTGTTTATTTTGAAGGGGTAGACCGACATTTTTGAGATCACCTTGTTGGTATGTACTAAAACAGTTATTCTCATCAATCGATTGGGAGCTCTAGAATCAAAAAATATTGATATTTCTAATTGATTCCTATTTGGTATTTTGTTATGTTATATTTTCATTTTTGTAATTCATTTTTCTATTTATTTATTATTTGTTTATTTATTTACCAATATTTAGCCAGGAGTTTGCCCCTTTTGCTTGGAATTTGCATGGCATGCGCTCAGCCGCTGAACCGCAACGACTTGATCGCGGTCATCAATAACCGGAAAGTTTGTTTCAAGACCCAAACTTGCTCAAAAATCACTCAGAAAGCCTAATAAATGATCTCACTCTTATTTATAAGCGATTTGTTCGGTATTAGAAACCGATTTTTACAAACTCTCCTAGTTTTGAAAGCGAAGCGATAAATTACATAGGGACCCCAAAAGGTAAATAACCTGTTATACAACACTAAAATCGCTATTTTTGACCATTTCCCCATTTTTTAGATTAAAAGCAGTGCACACATTTAAAATATGTCTGATAAGCTTGCAATATTTACAATAATTTCGGGGATAGATTTCGAAAAGCAAAGCAAAAAATGTATGTCATTTTCATACATATATATTCATGCTCACAAAACTGTGGGGATCTATAGTACATTTCGAGTTTTAATGAAGCATCAAACTAGCAAATACAAGTAGTTTTATGCAAATATACTAGGTTTAAGACTATATTCTAGGAACGTTTCGATCTTCATCAAAGCTGTATATTCAAGACACCATCACATGTGTATTTAACTTTGTCCCTTCTTTCGTAGAAGATGGCGTTCAGAGCTTGCAATAATTAAACACCATCTTGTCAACAAATAGATATTCGCTTGTAGTGATAATGAAGTGCGTTCTTCCCTCAAACATTGAAATATCTAAGTCTTTGTGTAGCTTCTAACGGCAGTTAAGACTAATGTCGGCCTTGGAGGTAGCAATAAAACCGTTTTGAAAAACTCAATTTCTCCCAATCAGTGACCTGCAGTCGAAGCTTCGGTTGAACTAACATAACTGGTTGCGCATGCACACAACTAAATTCCCTCCTGTTGGTCCTGGTAATTTAGAGAAACAAATGAACAGAAAAACTATCATTCTATAGAAAACAAAAAATGACGGAAATTGGACGATAAAATTAAATCTTATGAAAAAACATCTCTTATTTTATCTTTGAACGATGTAATTGAGCTAGGTTGTTTGATAATGTTAGGAAGCCAGCTCGTTGTATGCCTTTGCTTCCTGGAATGACACTGACTTCATTCTAAATTCCGTTCTTACTTTTGGAAGCACTACAATTAAAGACACTGTTTCTAGTTCCATAACCGTGAGCAATTCGCTGGACAAGTTGCGACAGTTCAGCAGGCGCAAGCCTATTCAAGCACTTGAAGATGAAGAGACACAAGTGTGGTTTTCGTCAGATGTGCAGTTTTTCCCAGCCAAGTTGTCTCGCTGGATCTTCGCTAGACGTGTCCCTTAGCACGATCTATTCTGCTCTTTTCTGTAACCTCAATCTCTTCTGACAGGGTAGACCCCATACTGTTCCAGCAGATATCACAATAGTCAAGAATTGGTAGATCGAAAGCCTTGTAGATGGTGTTTGCTGCGGCGGTTGTTAGGTGGGGCCTTACCCTGCTAAGAGCTCCTAATCGTTTGTCAGTTTGTTCACATGGTCTTCGAATGAGAGACTGGCGTCTAGGAGCACTCCAAGGTACTTGTACGTAAACACTTGCTTCAATGACTGGACTTTCAATTTTTATGTCTAGACTCGATGCATTGGCTAACCTCTGATAGGTCCCGAAAAGTATGCTTTCTGTTTTAGTAGGATGGATTATCATCTTATTGTAGTGTAGCCAATGGAGCATGCTTATGAATTCAGTGTTGAGCACCTCTTCAGTGCTGCTGCTAGTTGGACCCGACGTGAACACAACTGTGTCGTCAGTATACATCAAGATGGAGCATTTTTGTAGAACACGTTGTATGTCATTCACATACAGGATGAATAAGAGAGGGCCTAAAATGCTTGCTGTGGAACTCCACCTGTGACGTTTTGAGGAGAAGATATTACACCATTCATTGCCAGAAATATGGGACATGAGCCTGCTCATACATGCGCAATGATGCGTTTCAGCTTACAAAATAGCCGCCGAGTCTTATAGGAAATGTATGGGGAATATAGAGCTTCCTCTATTTACGGCGAATAGGGTTTTATTTCCTCTGAGCTCCACATCGCGACAAACAACCCACCCTACAAGCTACTAAATAAGCGTAAAATGATCATTGAATCATGCGACATATTGGTTCCCGGACTACTTGCCTTTGAAAGGCTTTGAAAGCTCTAGATTCCATACATCGTCTATAAATCTGGCCACACTTGACCCCAAAATCGTCTTATTTGAGCTCGAAAAAATTTATAAGTAAAAGAGCTCTTCCTCGATATCACCAAACGAGTGTTTAATAAATCCAAAACCGCTCAATATAGACAGCATGCTTTCAGAATGGAGGTTCCCAAGAAGCTTGAAGTTAGGTTAAATTTTAAGCGATTCGACGCGTTGTTAGCTCGTAATTTTCATTTAAAAATGACAAGAAACCACAGAGAACTGCTCCAAACAGCTTCAAAACTCCCTAAATATCGCCAGTTTGTTTTTAAAAGCTCCTATTGATTGCTGAGATACAATAAGGAAGCTTAAATTAACGATTTACGTTTGAAACTTGTTTTTTGTCCTTCATGGGCTTCCTGTGGTGAGGCTTATCAACAGAAAAATAATAGTTGTTCTTTTGATTGTCAAGTAACTATTTTTTGGCAAGAATTGTTTTACTAACATTATAGTTGAATATAAATATGTGCTTGGAAACCATGTAGTTATATTTTTCCTCTAGAAAACCACTTCATTTTCATTCATGCGTAACACCGCTGACAATGTCCAATATTTCTGGCAATGTAAAACATACGACATGTTGTCTTCCTGTATGGTAGGTTGTAAACCACTGCAACTCTTTACCGTGAACCCCATATTTACTGAGCTTACTCAGCGGATGGTTATGGGGAACTGAGTCGAATGCCTTGCGCAGATCAAAAAAGATTGTACAAGTTAGGTACCCGATGCATTCTGTTAGACGAGTGACAGCGGCTTGTGTGGAATGCCTCTTGCGGAAGCCGTACTGGTTCTTGCTAAGAAGTTTATTTGCCTCAAGCTAGTCAACACGTTGAGCATGAACAGCCTTCTCCAGTACTTTAGACGCCACAGAGAGCAGAGATATAGGACGATAGTTATCCATATCTATGTGCTTGCTGCTTTAAACAAAGGAACAACTTTAGCTGGATCTTCCAAACCTCAGGAACCCGTGATGTGAGAAGTGCTCCAAAAGTTTTTTTCGGGTCGTTTATGTTGTCATCTATGAGCTTGTGATTATATTGAGGTTTAGATTATCTGATTTTCATGGTTACCAAGTTCCGAAGTCACCTGTACTCACTACAGTCCGTGTCTAAGCCCGATTTCCCACAGGTATCCCAAGCTGGGTTTCTGTGGTTTCCTATCGAACTTATATATAAGGCAATGTATGGCGATTTTTCGAAAAAAATAAAAATCAGTAAATCACACAAATAAATGTCCCTACTTGTGTTTCGTGTTTTGCTTTGAGTCTCTGTGAAGTTTCAGGTCATTTGCAGCAATATTGAGCGAGTATCGTGGTAGAGTATCCCTCGTACTTAAAAATTGGGAAGGTAGCACACTTCAGGCCGCTCGAACCCTCGATAAGGGTCAATAATTCGCCTCTAGTTCAGCCAAAATTACACATCAAGCCGAAATTCTTTCACAGAACCTTAGTCCGATATCTGATACAACCACACAATCGATCTCCCTTTCGGAATTCAACGCTAACATTTTCAAAATCCAATTTGTTTCAAAGCCATTGCCAATCCGATGCTCTATGAACCAACCATATTTGCAACGGCTTTCAACCGTCGTTACAAAAACCATGCGTACCCTCCCCTCCAAGGTTAACAAATGTCACTGCTATTGTTTTAGCCGACCAATAGCAATCCGCCAATAGAGACGTGATTCGTTTAAAATATATGTAAACAACGTACTTGTATCAATCAACACAGAAGGATTTGAGGGGAGGGTACGCATGGTTTTTGTAACGACGGTTGAAAGCCGTTGCAAATATGGTTGGTTCATAGAGCATCGGATTGGCAATGGCTTCGAAACAAATTGGATTTTGAAAATGTTAGCGTTGAATTCCGAAAGGGAGATCGATTGTGTGGTTGTATCAGATATCGGACTAAGGTTCTGTGAAAGAATTTCGGCTTGATGTGTAATTTTGGCTGAACTAGAGGCGAATTATTGACCCTTATCGAGGGTTCGAGCGGCCTGAAGTGTGCTACCTTCCCAATTTTTAAGTACGAGGGATACTCTACCACGATACTCGCTCAATATTGCTGCAAATGACCTGAAACTTCACAGAGACTCAAAGCAAAACACGAAACACAAGTAGGGACATTTATTTGTGTGATTTACTGATTTTTAATTTTTTCGAAAAATCGCCATACATTGCCTTATATATAAGTTCGATAGGAAACCACAGAAACCCAGCTTGGGATACCTGTGGATTTCCTTGTTCTCTTCAGAAAAGCGTCTCTCGCTTTCATAAAATGAGTGATCCCTGAAGAAAGCCAAGAGCAGTAGCGACCACGAATCGACTTGGTACCCAGAGGCGCATGGACATCACAGATCTTTCTGAAGTTTTCCTTCCAGTGCGTCCACTGTGAGTCGACATCGGTGTCACGAAGAACATCAGAGCCCCAGTCAACAGCATGCAGATCAGCACAGAAGCTCTTTGTGTCGTACTTTCTAAAATTCCTGTGACCCTCATTGCCTGATAGAATGTTCCTTGTTATACGAGGGTAGCATAACTTAAGTAAATAGCACATGTGGCTAACAAACCTGTGACCCTCGTTCCATGATAGAATGTTCCTTGTTATGCGAGTGTATCACAACTTAAGTAAATAGCACATGCGGCTAACAAACTCGTTCCATGATAGAATGTTCCTTGTTATACGAGGGCAGCATAACTTAAGTAAATAGCACATGTGGCTAACAAACCTGTGACCCTCGTTCCATGATAGAATGTTCCTTGTTATACGAGGGTAGCATAACTTAAGTAAATAGCACATGTGGCTAACAAACCTGTGGCCCTCGTTCCATGATAGAATGTTCCTTGGTATACGAGGGTAGCATAACTTAAGTAAATAGCACATGTGGCTAACAAACCTGTGGCCCTTGCTCCACGATAAGTCAAGTCATTCTACTCATATAAGATACCGAGTTGACCCTTCTCCAAAATGGCGACCGGAAACGCAAATAAGTTAAAAGTAAAACCTTTAGCAGCAATAGAAAGAGCACCTTTACTTTAGTAACCCTACGAAGATTCAGTATAGATAGATAGGTAGATAGATGCTTTATTGACAATCTACTTATGCAGCAAAAGCTGAATTGCTAAAATACAATTACAATTAACCATAAACTATGAAAACTTCAATAATAACATATAAATATATAAATATCTACACTTAATAAAATTAATTAGATTCATCATAATTCAATGCGCCTGTAATCATGAAGCTGTTATTATATCTGTTGTTTTTGCAGACGGGAACAGTAAAACGTCTCTGCTTACTTAGAGCAACACGAGTTTCATTTGTATTAAATGGCAATAAATGGTGTAAATTATCAGACTTATTTAAGACAATTTTATCAAAAAAAAGTCTTACAGTGGCGTTCACTACACTGAAACTGAGTCTCTAGACCCGGACCCCATAGGGCAGTTCATAACCATAGATTATCCTCAGAGCTCTTTTCTGTATCCTTTTTAAGGAATTACTCAGATAGTCAGGTAAACTGTAATGGAAAACTTGACAGGCGTACAAGAGAACGGAATGGATGCATGCAGTGTAGAACTTGACCAAATCAGCCGTACCAACGCCTGAAGAATCAGTCGAGAAAACTTAAGTGGAAAAAAGATCGGCCACGTTCGCGATGTTAAAATTTTTACCAAGGCTATCCGGAATAAAAATTCAAAATTGCATTAGAACTCAGAAGGATCAATAGATATATAGTGCTGTAGATTCGATTATAGCGTTGTTGAGGAATGAATTAACTATAATTTCTACGAAACTTTTCGTAGTATTGCGGAAAGATAGGAACATAATATACGGAACATTATGTTATTCCTACCAGTAAATGTATTTGTTGATACAGTTGTTTGTAACCTACATCAAGTACCATACGACTATTGTCTTGCAATCAAATTCACAGACCTTTATATGACTTGATTATAGGTTTTCACTCAGTTTGATTTTAACTCATTTGAATTTGCGGGGGCGCCATTCTAGAGCAAGTTCTATAGAAACCGGGTCGCATTGGTAATAAAAAAGCTCTCTCACCGCTACATGTACACCACCTGCTTCCTTAAAAAAGGAAGAGAATGATTGTGGTGTATTTGTGTTTTATTAAACAAGCGTACATATGACATTAGATGACTGTCAATCACATATATCTAACAAAGTAACTGAAGAAGACTTTATCGGGTATAGAGATCCATGCACGTGACTTGTATTTTCGCTCCAAATTGAAGAAGGCTTGTCAATTATTCAGGAATTTTTGAAGTAAAATAAATGGTATTCAAGTTAATCAAATTGAGTTTTGGAAATGCAGAGAGGGCAGGAGTGTACTAACTAACTACGTACCTAGGACCAAACCTTACAGAATGTCATAATCAAAAGTAAAATAATAGAATTACGCGTGAGATTCACAAGGTTCAAACTAGCTTGCTTGTGCAGCGGCGCAAGAAGCGGCACTCAAACATAATGAGGCAGCGATCCTTATCGAGAACTGTCATTTCATAGACTTTTCATCAGATCTTGGCCCAAACAGACCCATCTTCTCACTTAAATAACTATAATCCTACAGAACGTAAGTTATCTATCATGTTAGTATACCTCAAAGTTACATCCAGAGCGTTGAAAGGTACAAGGTACAATCATGTAGTCACACTTCTGGTCATGCTCCTGGAAGAAGAAAAAACTAATTAGAAGTCACCTTGAATGAAAAACGACGGTATAATTATGAAATGTTACTGCACGTATAGTAGTTTAGACTATCAAAGAATTCAACAGATACCTCGACATCTGCTAACTCTCCCTGCCATTGACAGCCTCTAGATCTTCTGGGACACCTGATACGCAGTGATTTTACATTTCGTTCTGCTCCCTTGTCATCAAACACATCCTTCAAAAAAAAAAAAAGATTGGATTTCAGCTTAAAAGATGAAGCTTTTCTAACAAACTAGAACAACATTTATTGACGCACCTGTTGAATGTTGAGTGGTTTACGATCAATTGGACATTCAGATTTGCTGTGGATTCATAAAATGCACAACATGTAGAGGTACACTAGTTTGCTAATACAAATTTTCTCCCGTTCCAGTTTACTCAGGGGGCAAAATGGTGTTGCACGGCCACATTTTGTCTCATTAATTCAACAGATTTGCCCCCCTGTGTAAACTGGAACGAGAGAAAATTTGTATTAGCAAAGTATTGTTTTTTATTATATACATACCGAGATTTACTCAGTAAAATCCTGTGTAATAAATGTTCGTTTGTTCACTTTTCCCAACCAATCACAATGCGCGTCTCGCTTTTTCACGTGTGAGAAAAACGATACGTCCAATCAGAAGCCACGTACAGCTTTTCTTCACGTGTGAAAAAAACGATACGTCCAATCAGAAGCCGGCAGCAACGGGCTCCACTGCTCTTTCGTGTGAGACTTTCGACTAAACTAGAAAGTTTTTATTTCAAAGCATGAATGGAACTATATTTTAGACGACGAAACCAAAGAGAAAATCGATGAATTACCTATAGTAGAGTGGAGGAAAAGCTGCCTGAGATGTAAATCTATTGGAAAAGTTATTTAAAAGTACTGAAAACTTAAACAACAACCAGGAAAGTCAGTTTCAGTTGCTTTTGTAAGAAGACGACTTCGGTTAGACCTAAACTAGAAAGTTTGAATTCAAAACATGAATGAAAATATAATTTAGACGACGAAACCAAAGAGAAAATCGATGAAATACCAATACTGAGTAGAGCGGAGGCAAAGCTGACCGAGATGTAAATCTAGTGGAAAAGTTCTTAAAATGTATTAAACAACAATGAGGAATTGAAAGGCAGCTTTGCCGTGTAAGAAGGCGACAGAAACTTCGGTAAGCTTTCGCAATCATTTATGGTGTAAACTAAAAGCCTAGATGTTGAAAAGATTAAACTTAGAAACCGAATTAGAATTTAATAAGAATAAGTTTTTATTATGCTTGTAAAACAGCGTTGTAAAATAAAGAATTATTGCAATATGATTTTTAGTTTGGAAACTGAACTTTGTTTACAAACTTTGTAAACTAAAATAGTCTCTAATTCAAACCAAATTGAAAATCTCGGTATGAATATAATAAAAAGAAAACACCATGGAAAGTGCTTTGTACAGTTTTTATTCACTCGTTGTTTCGTATCATAAAACTCACGCGCTCGTAGACTCGCTTGTTCGTTTTATGATACTTCACAACTCGTGTATAGAAACCGTACGCGCGCACTTTCCATGAAGTAATCTCTATCTATTCTTTCGGAAACCAGTTTTATAAACTAAAGTTAGTATAGTAACGACTTTTTTTAAATATATTTGCTACATTTTTCACTAAAAAACTGCCTCATTATAAGCAAACATTTAGTTTACAAAGTCTAAGAAATCGTTTTCAAACTTTGAGTCCCTGTGAAGTTTCAGGTCATTTGCAGCAATATTGAGCGAGTATCGTGGTGGAGTACCCTCGTACTTAAAAATCTCAATATTCAATATTGCTGCAAATGACCTGAAACTTCACAGGGACTTAAATTTAAGGAAAACACGAAACACAAGTAGGAACATTTATTTGTATGATTCACTGATTTTTAATTTTTGCTAAAAATCGCCATACATTGCCTTATAAGTTCGATAGGATACAGAAACACAGAAACCCAGCTTGGGATACCTGTGGAGAAATTTACAAAAATCGCTTTCGGCCATACACATCGAAAAAATGACCGCCGAGATCACGGAATTTAGTGTAAAAATAAGCGCATCGTACAGCTAAATCACTTATCTATATTTTTAGTCAGCATTTTTTATCGAAAGAATAGACATTCCTCTTCCTTTTGGTTGTATTTACTTTAGAATATTTGGCGTTTTAAGATCGGAAAAAAAATATTTACGAAGCTCATTATTTCCAAAGTGCAAATTAATTAAGAGGGGATGTCAGCAAAAATCGAACATACGCCGGCAACAGTCAAAAAATCGATTTCGCTCATATTTTGGTATTAGGTAGGCCTATATGCGAGATATATCATGGTATGTTTCATTTGTCGAAATATGGCTTCATTTCCGAGAAAAACGAGAAAAACGAATTTGTCAATAATTGACCCTTTGAGAGAGCCAAAATATACTCCAACTTCGGGGGGCTCGCTTGCCTTTGCAAAAATATCTACATGTTTAATTCCCAAACCACTGTTTTATATAATGTTTTAACTTTAAAAATCTGAAATTTCACGGTCTTCTAATAAATTTATAACGGTAAAAAAAAATTATTTACCAGGGTACTTTGACGCCTTGTGAAAAGTAACGAATTTTCAAAAAATGTTTTCACCATGTGCTATATAAAATAAAACGCCGATATTAAGGAAATGAAAAGTCGAAATAATATTCTAACCGTGAGTAAAAGCTTTTTTTTGGGGTTTTTATTCTGCGACGAGAAATAAAAATTTAAAGTTGGAGAAATTTGTTATATTTGGCGAGACTTTTAATGTTGACTGTTTTAAAATTTATCTAACAGCCCGTGGTAAACACATTTTTTCTTTTTATTTCTTTCTTCTTAAAGCGTATAGGTTCATAATTACTGTCCGTAAAAATCCTTGATGGTCCAGTAAACCCTACTTCTATAAAAGCTGAAACGTAGAAGGATATTTCCAGTAGATTTTCTCTTTAGTAAATGCGAACGTGACATGTACATTCGTGTCTCGGCGTTATCAAAGGCCACACCAAATTCTTTGTAGAATGCCGCGTCTCCCGTCTCCTTGGTCACACTAGCGACCTTAAGATTTGCAAAATCTGCGACGGCGACGTCAACCGGAAGTGGTAATAACTTTACTTTTGGGTTTCACGCCTTCAAAGTCTGTCTTTCCTGTGGATGAGTTGACTTTACTGACAATGTTTTCAATGAAATCCCCAAGGAACAGAACCCCGAAGAGAAATTATTTACACTTCCGGTTGACGTCGCCGTCGCAGATTTTGCAAATCTTAAGTTCGCTACTTATGGTCACGCAACGGCTATTTGTAAAAGAACCCGCTTCGACTCTTATCTAGAAAAATTGCATCTTTCTTAGAGCTAATTTCAATTGTATTAATCCACACCATGTAGTGTTACTGCAGTAGCTTCAGGTGGTACTTTACTACGTACTCTTACGATATTTTGCTCTTTTAGGTAATTTTTAAATTCATTTGATTGAGCGCACCGGCCACCGTTCTTTGAAATTTCTCCAACTTTAAATTTTTATTTCTCGTCGCAGAATAAAAACCCCAAAAAAAAGCTTTTAGTCACGGTTAGAATATTATTTCGACTTTTCATTTCCTTAATATCGGCGTTTTATTTTATATAGCACATGGTGAAAACATTTTTTGAAAATTCGTTACTTTTCACAAGGCGTCAAAGTACCCTGGTAAATAATTTTTTTTTACCGTTATAAATTTATTAGAAGACCGTGAAATTTCAGATTTTTAAAGTTAAAACATTATATAAAACAGTGGTTTGGGAATTAAACATGTAGATATTTTTGCAAAGGCAAGCGAGCCCCCCGAAGTTGGAGTATATTTTGGCTCTCTCAAAGGGTCAATTATTGACAAATTCGTTTTTCTCGTTTTTCTCGGAAATGAAGCCATATTTCGACAAATAAAATATTCCATGATATACCTCGCATATAGGCCTACCTAATACCAAAATATGAGCGAAATCGATTTTTTGACTGTTGCCGGCAAATTTTGATTTTGTTCGATTTTTGCTGACATCTTCTCTTAAGGCCTTAAAATACGGCCTTTAAAAACGTTGCCTTAACTCGATCGGCGAGTCTCGAATCTTATTATTTCAAGTCGGTTCAAGTCACGCCGATGGAGGTAACGCAACAAGTTGTTTACGTTTGAAATGGTCGCCAATAGGGATCGTAAAAAGACCCCAGCAGAACAGTTTAAATGATTTGCCCAGAAAATTTTCTTTTCAGTCTATTAGAGATACATTAGATAATTCTTTTGGTGTAGGTTTTTTTATGATTTGGAATAAGAGCACATATATTTTTACGCCGATATTACGTGGCCACAATTTGCATCTTCGAATTGTCGTCAAATAGGGACAGAAAAGCGTCCTCAATGGAACAGTAAAAATGATTTGCCAAATATTTTTCTTTCGATTCTGATCAAAAATATAGATAAGTGCTGTACGATGCCCTTATTTTTACACTAAATTCCGTGATCTTAGCGGTCATTTTTTTCGATGCGTAGGGCCGAATTAGATTTTTGTAAATTTCTCGGGAATCAAGTAAAATTTTTCAAAACTAAAAACAGCAAGATGTATTCACGCTAAGGGCTATCAATAAACAATGTATGAGCGAAATCCATCTTTTCACTTGTGCCGTGAAAAGTTGATTTTGGTCGATTTTTAGAGACAGTCGCTCTTAAACTTTAAATCAGCCCCTTTATTTAAATCTCAATGTCAGACGAGAAGACGTTTGTCTGAGAAAAGCATTTTGTCGCTGGGAAACGTTTTACCTGCTACAAAATATGAAGCTTACAAGAAAAGCACGATTTAATCACTCCAGAAAGCCCTCAGCATCCTAGATAAGGGTCGTTACTATTGATAAAATATGGGAAATAGGTAAAAATGCAGTTAATTTGAAACAAAAAACCTTTTCCCAACTGTAAAATGTTTTTGGATGTCAGATTTTCGCGTCTGGCATCGAGACTTAAATGGAGGCCTGATTTGTAATTTACAAGTTCCGTTTCATTTTTGTAAGCTTCGAAACAAACTGGAAAAGAAAAAGAAAATTGAATCTTCTAAACTTGATCGGCGGGAACGCATGGTCTGGTTTGACGGTAAACAAGACACAACTTAAAGCGAAAGTAATGCTCGTTTTCAAGTTACCTCTTGGTCGCTTCTACAAGACAGTCTTTACAGAATCTGTGCCCACAACACTTGGTCTGTACGGGTTGACGGAGTACAAGATGGCATATCTCACACTTACAATCATCAGGTACCTGATCGATGAAGTCAAAGTCATATCCCTGAGGTTTAGCCATGTTTAACTAAGAAGCAGTCTTTTGGAAACAATTCCTAGATTTTCATCCGGGACATCAAGTTTCCAAATAAGGATATCACAGCTGGTCCGCAGTATCTTTCCCTTGGGGAGTGGGGAAAGGATGTTCGAGGATACACTTGTTTTTGGTGCAGGAATCACTTATATTTTTTATCAAAAAAAAAAAAAAAAAAAGGGAGTAAATCACAGAAAAATTTTTTTCTCAGGTGTTATCTGCCAAAAACTTTCCAGGATATTGTTTTTATATTTGTAATATAAAAGACGTGAAATGGTAACCACAGGGAGCCCAGTGATTTAAAAGTGAAAAATAAAAATAGATTGAATTTGAAATTTTTTCATGAATTTTGTTTTGTTTTCTTTTGAAAACTTGAAAATTCGGAGAAAAACCCTCGAAGCACAGGAGATAACCAACAAACTCTACTCACCTGGCGCCAACACTAGTTACAACACAGGGAGACCAATTTAGATAACTGTTTCGCATTGGTATAATTTTGGACTTCCACTTGGAATGGCACCAACACGACACCCGACACCCCTCTCCTGTATCCGCCCCTGATATGTACTTTCTTATTGTCAAATTGGACAATTAATACACTTTAATTATATAAAGACAAACGTAAAAATACAACGAATTTAAAAGTAGCAAAATATCATCGAAACGGAAATACAAGCTTTAAACAACAAGAAAACTGTCACCTCTCATTGCCAGAAATATGGGACATAAGCCTGCTCACACATGCGCAATGATGCGTTACGGCTTACAAAATAGCCACCGAGTCTTATAGGAAATGTATGGGGAATATAGAGCTTCCTCTATTTACGGCAAATAGAGTTTTATTTACTCTGAGCTCCACATCGCGACAAACAACCCAACCTACAAGCTATTAAATAAACGTAAAATTATCATTGAATCATGCGACATATTGGTTCCCGGACTACTTGCCTTCGAAAGGCTTCGAAAGCTCTAGATTCCATACATCGTCTATAAATATGGCCACACTTAACCCCAAAATCGTCTTATTTGAAGACGACAAAATTTATAGTAAAAATTTTAAGTAAAAGAGCTCCACCTCGATATAACCAAACGAGTGTTTAATAAATCCAAAACCGCTCAAAATAGACAGCATGCCTTCAGAATGTAGGTTAAATTTTAAGCGATTCGACGCGTTGTTAGCTCGTAGTTTTCAGTTAAAAATGAAAAGAAACCACAGAGAGCTTCTCCAAACAGCTTCAAAAACCCCTAAATATCGCCATTTTGTTTTTACAAGTTCCTATTGACTGCTGAGATAAGGAAGCAATAAGGAAGCTTAAAGTAACGATTTAGGTTTGAAACTTGTTTCTTGTCCTTCATGGGCTTCCTGTGGTGAAGCGTATCAACAGAAAAATAATAGTTGTTCTTTTGATTGTCAAGTAACTATTTTTTGGTAAGAATTGTTTTACTAACATCATAGTTGAATATAAATATGTGCTTGGAAACGATGTAGTTATATTTTTCCTCTAGAAAACCACTTCAATTTCATTCATGCGTAACACCGCTGACAATGTCCAATATTTCTGGCAATGTGGTCGCTTCAACAAGACAGCCTCTACAGAATCTGTGCCCACAACACTTGATCTGTACGGGTTGACGTAGTACAAGATCAGTTCATCGATGAAATCAACTTACATGATTTTCATGCTGCATTTGGTTTTAGCGAGGCCTTATCTAAAGGCTGATGTCTACACCGAGTGAGTTTGTTTAGGTCATTATTTACTCGTCTGGAGAGGAGGGGCTGCGGAGGATTTGTGTGTGTGTGTGTGTGTGTGTGTGTGTGTGTGTTAGGGTGTGTGTCGTGTGTGTCTGTGTGTTTGTGGAGGGGAGGGGGTGGGGGTAATCCATCAGCGGTCTTTATTATTAGTGCTTTTAGTTTTAATACAAAGAGTATCGTTGAAATGTTTCTCTCATAAAATCATGCAACTGATATTTCTGCAATGAAGTTTTGATCGAGCTGAACTGGCTTTAATGAGGAAAGAAGCCTCTTTAATAGAATCTTGACTGTGAAACGAAACGCTCATAGCAGTAGATGAAAGATTTTTATTAGGGAATTCGACTGGTAACACTATTTTTATTCATCAATCAGTAAATCAAATCCATAATAAAGACAATGTTTATCAACTGTACAACACCCTACTGACACTATTTTACTATCAATAGTTATTACAAATCCATACATTACATAGTGGGTTTATCAATAAACCATTTTAAATTCAAATCAAATGAATATTTAGTATTTACCTCCTATCTTATCTGTATGATGACAAGTGATCCTCTCCCTATTAGTACCAGTCCCCATCTAAATAACGACCGTCTCATTATGACTGACTGGGTCTGTTAGACTCTAGTTATTAGTACCAGTCCTCATCTAAATAACGACCGTCTCGTTATGACTGACTGGGTCTGTTAGACTCTAGTTATTAGTACCAGTCCTCATCTAAATAACGACCGTCTCGTTATGACTGACTGGGTCTGTTAGACTCTAGTTATTAGTACCAGTCCTCATCTAAATAACGACCGTCTCATTATGACTGACTGGGTCTATTAGACTCTACTTATTAGTACCAGTCCTCACTTGAATAACGACCGTCTCATTATGACTGACTGGGTCTATTAGACTCTAGTTATTAGTACCAGTCCTCATCTAAATAACGACCGTCTCATTATGACTGACCGGGTCTATTAGACTCTAGTTATTAGTACCAGTCCTCATCTTAATAACGACCGTCTCCTTATGACTGACTGGGTCTATTAGACTCTAGTTATTAGTACCAGTCCTCATCTAAATAACGACCGTCTCATTATGACTGACTGGGTCTATTAGACTCTAGTTATTAGTACCAGTCCTCATCTAAATAACGACCGTCTCATTATGACTGACTGGGTCTATTAGACTCTAGTTATTCAGTTCTATTTCTACTTGTACGAAGATTGTATCATCAACGATGTAGTTTTCAGTCATCAATTGCTCGTGCGATATAATTTTCGGGTAACCAAGCCCATGATTTGAATGTGTAGTTGGTCTGCTGTAGCATTCTGGGAATGTTAACATGTCCTCGTTGGTCAGCGTGCCTACTTTATTCTCTCTTTGTTGTAAGTTTTCTTTCTGATCCAACAGAGTGATAGTTATCTTTCTTGCAAAAGGCCAGGGTAATACTGCATCGTATTTACCTCTTAGTATATTAATGTATATTGACACATGTCCAGCGTCTTTTTCCCAGGCTCCATTAGGGAACAGCTGAACCCTCATTTTGTATCTATAACCTTCAGTGTAGAATAGATCACTGTGTATATAATGTTCCTGTCCAGTTTCCTTGGCCTTTTTCAAGTTCTCGTCAAAATTGATTATTTTCCAAATGAATTTATTTGTACGAGGAATAAGTTGTTCTTCCATCTCAGCGAGAGTCGTCTTTAACTTTTTGTTTTCGTTTTCTAAGGAAGAAAGGCGCTCAGACGTCAAAACGAGTTGTTTTTCATTCTTAGCGAGAGTCGTCTTTAACTTTTTGTTTTCGTTTTCTAAGGAAGAAAGGCGCTCAGACGTCAAAACGAGTTGTTTTTCATTCTTAGCGAGAGTCGTCTTTAACTTCTTGTTTTCGTTTTCTAAGGAAGAAAGGCGCTCCGACGTCAAAACGAGTTGTTCTTCCATCTCAGCGAGAGTCGAACCGTAACGGAGAGAGGTGTTCAAAAATAAACAAAAAACAAAAAACAAAACAAAAAACAGAAAATAAGAAGAGAGGCCCTTAGAAAGAGACGCCTTTTCCTCTCGTAACGAAGAAAGGCCTTCAGAAAGGAAGGCCTTTTCCTCTCGTAACGAAGATAGGCCTTTAGAAAGGGAGATTTTGTCCATTCGTAACGAGCATAGGCTTTCAGAAAGGGAGGCGTTTTCTTCTCGTAACGAAGAGAGGCCTTCAGAAAGAGAGACGTTTTCCTCTCGTAACGAAGAGAGGCCTTCAGAAAGAGAGGCCTTTTCATCTTGTAACGAAGAGAGGCGCTCTGACATCAAAACAAGATGGTCCTTGATTTTCTTTTCAAGATGTTCTTCCATGTTTTCTTTCTGTGTCTGAAATGAGTGATTCAAAGAAAGACTGATGTAAGATTTTAACTCATTTGTTTTAAAATTATTTTGAAAAAATATCCGCCCGCAGTCTACCCTAAAATGTTTAATAAGATATACACCTAATTGCAAAAAGGTTGTCATATGAAAATAAACTTCAGACTCGGATGACAGAATCAAACAATACTAAGAAATACAAGGCAGATTGAATAGTAGTGTGGTTTTAGTTACGTTTCCATGTAATAAAGCTCTTGAAATATCATGATTTCACTGTCACCCGAGTCTAACGTCAACTAGGTGCACGCCTAATAGACCGATCTAGCTTGAGGGTAATGTTTTCCCAATTCAGATCCCTAGGGGATCATTTCTTTGTTTAATGGTTGTGCACGAGATGAGTCACATGAATATGGATACAACCCAAACAAAACATCTTATTCTCATGCCTGGGAACTGAATTGGGAAAAAACGCCCTAGGTAAATCTATTGCAAGAACACATTGGAATTAATTATTATTGGAAAACAGGTGTAATTATTTTACTGTTAATTTTGAAGGGGTAGACCAACATTTTTAAGATCATCTCTTTGGTATATACTAAAACAGTTATTCTCATCAATTGATTGGGAGCTCTAGAGTAAAAAAATTGATATTTCTAATTGATTCCTATTTGGTATTTTGTTATGTTATATTTTTATATGAGAACGTTCTTGTAATTTATGCTACTATTTATTTATTATTTATTTATTTGTTTAATTATTTATTTATTTATTTATTTATTTAAGAATATTTAGCCAGGAGTTGATATTAATGGGGTCCTGCTAAAAGGAGTGAAATTTTCATGAGCATGCGCGCAGCCGCTGAACCGTAACGGCTTGATCGCGGTCATCAATAACCGAAAAGTTCGTTTCAAGACCCAAACTTGCTCAAAAATTACTCAAAAAGCCTAATAAATATCTTACTTTTATTTATAAGCGATTTGTTCGGTATTAGAAACCGATTTTTACAAACCCTCCTAGTTTTGAAGCGAAGCGATAAATTACATATAGCCGGGACCCCAAAAGGTAAATAACCTGTTATACAACACTAAAATCGCTATTTTTGACCATTTCCCCATTTTTTAGATTAAAAGCAAGTGCACACATTTAAATATGTCTGATAGGCTTGCAATATTTACAGTAATTTCTTTGGGGATCGTGGATAGATTTCGAACAGGAAAGCAAAAAATGTATGGCATTTTCATACACATAGTTCCACCTTACAAAACTCAGCCGATCTCAGTGATTTCGATCTGCAACTAGTAACTGTGAAGTTATAAAATATATAAAGATATTTTGAGATATGCAATTCCAAAAAGGGAATTTTTTTGGGAGCAAATTATGTTACTTGTGCATTTGAGGTCAACGTGACGAAGGAATCGGTCCTAAAAAACAATCTTCCCCATTTTTGCCAATCAAAATGTTTTTAGATGGTTTCTTAGAAAGCGTAGCTTTTAATATTTCTGCTCACAAAACTGTGGGGATCTATAGTACATTTTGAGTTTTAATGAAGCATCAAACTAGCAAATACAAGTAGTTAGTTTATGAAAATATACTAGGTTTAAGATTCTAGGAACGTTTCGATCTTCATCAAAGCTGTATATTCAAGACACCATCACATGTGTACTTCAGTGCTTGCAATAATTAAACTCCATTTTGTCAACAAAGGGAAGTTAGCTTCCAGCGATAATGAAGTGCTTTAGAACAATTTTTCGAAGTACAATTGCGTTCTTCCCTTGAAATATCTAAGTCTTTGTGTAGCTTCTAGTGGCAGTTAAGACTAATGTCGGCCTTGGAGGTAGCAATAAAACCGTTTTGAAAACCTCAATTTCTCGCAATCAATGACCTGCAGTCGAAGCTTCGGTTGAACTAACATAACTGGCTGCGCATACGCACAACTAAATTCCCTCCTGTTGGTCCTGGTAAGTTAGAGAAACAAATGAGCAGAAAAACTATCATTCTATAGAAAACAAAAAAAATGACGGAAATTGGACGATTAAATTAAATCTTATGAAAAAACATCTCTTATTTTATCTTTGAACGATGTAATTGAGCTAGGTTGTTTGATAATGTTAGGAAGCCAGCTCGTGGTATGCCTTTGCTTCCTGGAATGACACTGACTCCCTTCCAAATTTCTTTCTTACTTTTAGAAGCACTAGATTAAAGACGCTGTTTCTAGTTCCATAACCGTGAGCAATTCGCTGGAAAACGGTTGCGACATGCAGTTCAGGAAGCACAAGCCTATTCAAGCACTTGAAGATGAAGATAAACAAGTGTTGTTTTCGTCGAATATGCAGTTTTTCTCAGCCAAGTTGTCTCGCTGGATCTTCGCTAGGCTTGTCCCTTAGCACGATCTTTGCTGCTCTTTTCTGTAACCTCTTAATCTTTTCTGACAAGTAGACCCCATACTGTTCCAGCAGATATCACAATAGTCAAGAATTGGTAGATCGAACGCCTTGTAGACGGTGTTTGCTGCGGCGGTCGTTAGGTAGGGCCTTACCATGCTAAGAGCTCCTAAACATTGAGATACTTTCTTTGTCAGTTTGTTTACATGGTCTTCGAATGAGAGACTGGCGTGTACTTGTACGTAAAAACTTGCTTCAATGACTGACTTTCAATTTTTATGTCTAGACTCGATGTATGGGCTAACCTCTGATAGGTCCCGAAAAGCATGCTTTCTGTTTTAGTAGGATGGATTATCATCTCATTGTAGTGTAGCCAATGAAGCATGCTGGTGAATTCACTGTTGAGCACCTCTTCAGTGCTGCTGGTAGTTGGTCCCGACGTGAACACAACTGTGTCGTCAGCATACATCAAGATGGAGCATTTTTGTAGAACATGTTGTATGTCATTCATGTATGAGAAGAGAATGAATAAGAGAGGGCCTAAAATCCTTCCCTGTGGAACTCCACCTGTGACGTTTTGAGGAGAAGATATTACACCATTAAAACATACGACATGTTGGCTTCCTGTAAGGTAGCTTGTAAACCACTGAAACTCTTTACCGTGAACCCTGTATTTACTGAGCTTACTCAGCAGATGGTTATGGGGAACTGAGTCGAATGCCTTGCGCAGATCAAAAAAGATTGCACCAGTTAGGCACCCGTGGTCAACATTCATCCTGATGCATTCTGTTAGACGAGTGAAGGCGGCTTGTGTGAAATGTCCCTTGCGGAAGCCGTACTGGTTCTTGCTAAGGAGGTTATTTACCTCCAGGTATTCAACAAGTTGAGCATGAACAGCCTTCTCTAGTACTTTAGACGCCACAGAGAGCAGAGATATAGGACGATAGTTATTCATATCTATGTGCTTGTCTATTTCGGTCGATGATGGTACAGTTGCAAAGTGATCCCCTGATTGAGACAGCATCAGATGGAGATTTGCTTGAATTGCTGCTGGTTGGATGTTTCTTCTTGATGGTGCTTGAGAAGTTTTTCGGGTCGTTTATGTTGTCATCTATGAGCTTGTAATTATATTGAGGTTAGATGATCTGATCTTCATGGTTACCAAGTTCCGAAGTCGCCTGTTCTCACTCCAGTCCGTGTCTAATCCCGATTTTCTTGCTCTCTTCAGAAAAGCGTCCCTCGCTTTCATAAGATGAGTGTTCTCTGAAGAAAGCCAAGGGCAGTCGCGTACCTAGAGGCGAATGGACATCACATATCTTTCTGAAGTTTTCCTTCCAGTGCGTCCACTGTGAGTCGACATCGGTGTCACGAAGAACACCAGAGCCCCTGTCAACAGCATGCAGATCAGCACAGAAACTCTCTGGGTCGTACTCGCTAAAATACCTGTGACACTCGTTCCATGATAGAATGTTCCTTGTTATACGAGGGTCGCATAACTTAAGTAAATAGCACATGTGGCTAACAAACCTGTGGCCCTCGTTCCATGATAGAATGTTCCTTGTTATATATACGAGTGTAGCATAACTTAAGTAAATAGCACATGTGGCTAACAAACCTGTGGCCCTCGTTCCATGATAGAATGTTCCTTGTTATACGAGTGTAGCATAACTTAAGTAAATAGCACATGTGGTTAACAAACCTGTGGCCCTCGTTCCATGATAGAATGTTCCTTGTTATACGAGGGTAGCACAACTTAAGTAAATAGCACATGTGGCTAACAAACCTGTGACCCTCTATCCATGATGGAATGTTCCTTGTTATACGAGGGTAGCATAACTTAAGTAAATAGCACATGTGGCTAACAAACCTGTGGTCCTCGTTCCATGATAGAATGTTCCTTGTTATACGAGGGTAGCACAACTTAAGTAAATAGCACATGTGGCTAACAAACCTGTGACCCTCTATCCATGATGGAATGTTCCTTGTTATACGAGGGTAGCATAACTTAAGTAAATAGCACGTGTGGCTAACAAACCTGTGGTCCTCGTTCCATGATAGAATGTTCCTTGTTATACGAGGGTAGCATAACTTAAGTAAATAGCACATGTGGCTAACAAACCTGTGACCCTCGTGCAAATAAGTTAAAAGTAAAACCTTTACGAGCAATAGAAACAGCACCTTTACTTTAGTAACCCTACGAAGATTCAGTATAGATAGATAGGTAGATAGATGCTTTATTGATAATATACTTATGCAGCAAAAGCTGAATTGCGTAAATAATACAATTACAATTAACCATAAACTATGAAAACTTTAATAATAATATATAAATATATAAATATCTACCTTTAATAAAATTAATTAGATTCATCATAATTCAATGCACTTGGAATCATGAAGCTGTTCTTATATCTGTTGGTTTTGCACACGGGAACAGTAAAACGTATCTGCTTACTTAGAGCAACACTAGATTCATTTGTATTAAATGGCAATAAATGGTGCAAGTTATCAGACTTATAGTACGCACGACAAAATTACTCGATTCTGATTGGTCTAGAGGAGTACAATTAGAGCGTTAATTGGTACTCCGCGGGAGTACCAATTAGGTCGCTATGGAAACACGGCCAAAAGCGGCAAATTTCCCCAGTGAAATGAGTGAAATTCCCAAAAAAATCAGTGTTTTATAGATTAAAATACAAAAATTTCAGAAAACTGTTTAATACACACATAGAAAGGCCTCAAATTATGATAACTAGACAAATTCAAGACGTAATAAATCATGTTTTGTAGCAGATAGTCGTTTTTTCTTTCTATTTTTCGCCAAACACTTTGAGTTGCAGTTTTGAATGTTCTCGCCTAAAGGCTCGTGCAATTACAAGAACTTTCAAAACATTACTCGTACCTATTAATTTCCAAATTGTACTCGAGGTCGTGCGATTTCCTATACTTATTTAAGACAATTTTATCAAAAAGTCTCACAGTGGCGTTCCCTACACTCTAGCCCCGAGCGGCCTAAGGCCTCCCCTAGGGCAGTTCATAACCATAGATTACCCTCAGAGCTCTTTTCTGTATCCTTTCCAAGGAATTACTCAGATAGTCAGGTAAACTGTAATGGAAAACTTGACAGGCGTACGAGAGAACGGAACGGATGCATGAAGTGTAGAACTTGACCAAATCAGCCGTACCAACGCCTGCAGGTGTTATATCAGTCGAGAAAACTTGAGTTAAAAATAGGCCACGTTCGCGAGGCTATCCGGAATAAAATGTCAAAATTGCATTAGACCTCAGAAGGATCAATAGATATAGTGCTGTAGATTCGATTATAACGTTGTTGAGTAGTGAAATAACTCGAATTTCTACGAAACGTTTCGTAGTATTGCGGAAAGATAGGAACGTAGTATACGGCATTATGTTATTCCTACCAATAAATGTATTTGTTGATACAGTTGTTTGTAACCTACATCAAGTACCATACGACTATAGTTTGAATTCGCATTGGTAATAGGCGAGCTCTCTCACCGCTACACCATCCATGCTTCCATAAGAAAGGAAGAGAATGATTGTGGTGTATTTGTGTTTCATTATACAAGCGTACATATTACATTAGATAACTGTCAATCACATATATCTAACAAAGTAACTGAAGAAGACTTTATCGGGTATAGAGATCCATGCACGTGACTTGTATTGGCTTGTCTATTATTAAGGAATTTTTGAAGTAAAATAAATGGTATTCAAGTTAATCAAATTGAGTTTTGGAAATGTAGAAAGGGCAGGAGTGTACTAACTAACTACGTACCTAGGACCAAACCTTACAGAATGTCATAATCAAAATTAAAAGAATAGAATCACGTGTCAGATTCACAAGATTCAAACTAGCTTGTGCAGCGGCGCAAATGCGGGGGTATTGAGATCCTGGCCCAAACAGACCCATCTTCTCACTAAAATAACTATAATCCTACAGAAAGGAATTTATCTATCATATCAGCATACCTTAAAGTCACATCCAGAGCGTTGAAAGGTACAAGGTACAATCATGTAGTCACACTTTTGGTCATGCTCCTGGAAGAAGAAAAAACTAATTAGAAGTCACCTTGAATCTAAAACGACGGTATAATTATGAAGTGTTACTGTACGTGTAGTAGTAGTAGACTATCAAAGAATTCAACAGATACCTCGACATCTGCTAACTCTCCCTGCCATTGACAGCCTCTAGATCTTCTGGGACACCTGATACGCAGTGACTTTACATTTCGTTCTGCTCCCTTGTCATCGAACACGTCCTTCGAAAAAAAGATTGGCTGTCAGCGTAAAAGATGAAGCTTTTCTAACAAACTAGAACAACATTCAGTGACGCACCTGTTGAATGTTGAGTGGTTTGCGATCAATTGGACATTCAGATTTGCTGTGGATTCATAAAATGCACAACCTGTAGAGGATACACTACTTTGCTAATACAAATTTTCTCCCGTTCCAGTTTACTCAGGGGGCAAAATGGTGTTGCACGGCCACATTTTGTCTCATTAATTCAACAGATTTGCCCCCTGAGTAAACTGGAACGAGAGAAAATTTGTATTAGCAAACATGGTATTGTTTTTTATTCTTTCGGAAACCAGTTTTATAAACTAAAGTTAGTATAGGTAATAATATGGTTTCGAGTTCAATTTGGGATTGATTTGAGTGTGTTTTTCAAAGAGTTCAAATTGCACGAGACCGTAGGTCGACCGAGTGCGAATTATCCCAAATTGAACCAGAAACCATATTGTTACTTGTTAATAGTGTACATGAAAAATCTTACAAACTTTACCGTCCGACATTGAAAAACTCAAGAAAAACTCTGAGCGCGCGCTCAATGACGTGAGATAATGTCAGCAGCGCGCTCTATTCAACTAAAACCGACAAAAAAATTATTCAAAAACAAAGAAAATCACCAAATTTTTAGCCATTTTCACCGCTTAAACTTGTTTCTTCACGATCGGAAAATACATAGTCTTCATGCTTAATAATGTTATCAAGAGCAGAATAAAAAAAAAATTGGTTTCAAGACCGTTTTCGGAAATTGTAATTTGCACTGTGTTACACTTTTTTTGCACTGAGTTACAGATTTTTGCACTGAATTACCTCTAAAATGCACTGTTCATCAGCCAATCAGAATCGAGTAATTTTTTTATGTATTCTATTAGTATAGTAACGACTTTTTAAAATCTATTCTGAGTAATATATTTGCTAGGTTTTTTACTCAAAAACTGCCTCATTATAAGCAAACATTTACAAAAGAAATCTCTGTGAAGTTTCAGGTCATTTGCAGCAATATTGAGCGAGTATCGTGGTGGAGTATCCCTCGTACTTAAAAATTGGAAAGTCCCAATGTTCAATATTGTTGGGACGAAATCCCACAAAGTAGATCACAATTCACTGGTTTTATTTCTCTTTAACACAAGATTACATGTTCTCTCTTCACTCTCTCTTCGCGCCTCTCTTCGCTCTCTCGTTAACTCCCACGAGTTCTCCCACGTGACGTCACTTCCGTTCCGACACTCTCCCCCTATTTGATTCCGGAGGGAGCAAATATATATGTTCAATGTCTGACTATAATGAATTCTTAAACAGATAAATGTCAACTAATTAAAGTCCCAATGTTCTTTGAGTTCAACTTGGTTCAATCATCTTCTTCCTCTTGCTGTAAGATATTCTTGATCTTCTCCCTCGCAGCTGCTGCAGCACGTCGTGGTGTGAATTCTCTCGCTCGTGGATTCAGGACTTGCTCTCGTTGCACTTGTTGCCTATCACACGACAGCTCCATTGGACAGAGTTGTTGTACTGCTCGCTCTAAGAATGACTTCCAAGCTCTAAGTCTAGCTGCTCGTACCTCTCCATCTCTACCCTTGATCAGCTTCACCACGACTCCAATGTTCCATTTCCCGCGGTTTCTTTCTTCTCTTGTTATCAGTACTACGTCGCCAACTTTAAGAGAAAGTCTCTTACTCTGATGTGTAAGATTATGTCTTTCCCTTAAACTCCTCACATACTCCATTGTCCATCGAGACCAAAGCACGTCCTTGTACCGACGAAGATATTTGGCCCGTTTCCTCAGATCCACTTCTTCACTTGAATCCACCTCTTCCTCTGGTAAGAGATTGGGTTGACTATACATCATGATGTTTGGAGTCAGTACTGGTAATTGCACATCATCCTCAACGTAAGACAGTGGTCGGTTGTTAACCGCTACTTCAACATCAAGAATAACTTCCTCAAGTTCGTTCCATGTGAGGCTTGCGCGCCCCACAGACTTGTAGAAAGCTTGCTTCACCACTCCGACTAATCTCTCAAATTGTCCGCCCCACCACGGGGCCCTACTAAAGTTGAACTGCCACACAACATTCTGATGGGCTAAGTGATTCTGCACCTTCTCGTCTTTCATGACTTTCTTGAGCCACTTGGCTGCCGCCACAAAACTTTTGCCGTTATCTGAATAAATCTTCTTGGGTCTCCCCCGTCTAGCTACGATCCGCTTGAAGCTCTTGATGAAGCCGCCTGTGGTTTGGTCGGGAAGTAACTCAATATGTTGCTCTTGTCAAACTGCACGTAAACAGCAGGAAGTAAGCTTTACCCTCCTTCTTCTTGGAGATCTTGTATGTTATAGAACCCGCGTAATCTACACCTATAACCTGAAATGGTGTAGAACCTTCAGTTCGGTCTGTTGGCAGGTTTCCAGGTGGTGGGTTGTGAAATGCTCTCACATGGAACTTCTTACATCCGTAACACCTCCTGACAACGTTCCTCGCTAATTGTCTCAACCGGGGTATCCAATAGTCTTGCCTGGCTTGGGACATGATAAGACCAACTCCCCCGTGCATCGTAAGAATGTGAGCATCTTCAACTATCTTCGTTGACAGAAGTGTTCGGGGTGGCAAGTAGATAGGATAACTACCTTGTATTCTCCCTCTGCATTCGTACGCTCCATCATTGTTTGGTTGTAGGTTTAGCTTCTGCTGGTCTTCTTTGAATTTATCTGACAGATGGTACCTTTCTTGTTCTCGCTTCACCCACCAAAGTACTTGTTCCCTTGTTTCAGCAGTCATCAGGGTTCCAGGAACTCGTTCTGGTTTCTTCGCTCTGTAATTACGTATGAATTGTCTTACCCAGGCTGTGATTCTTATTGCTGTCCAGAATGGATGCTTCTTCAGAACATCATCAAGCACGTCATTGGCTTTCACTGTGGCCGAGAAAACTTCTCTACTCTGCTTGGCAAGCCCTTCTGCTTCCGTCTCTTTGCTAGGTTCTGTTAACAAGTCAGTTGGCCATCGATCTGGACTGGTCAACCATTCAGGTCCCTTCAGCCAGTTTTCTGGGAGTTTACCGTTTTTGCAGCCGCGGCTCCCTAGATCAGCAGGATTCTGATCAGTCCTTACGTGTCTCCATGTTATGAAGTCCTTGGCGTTGATTTTACTCACCCGGTTAGCCACGAACTGTTTGTAGGATCCTCCTCCTTTAATCCAATGAAGTGCTACTGTACTGTCCAGCCATCCGTATACAGACCTAACTGGGGAGCCTTCTAGTGCAGGCTTGACGTTGTCCACCAAGTTGGCTGCCATATGTGCTGAGACTAACTCTAGTCTTGGGATGCTTTCGCGGCTACTAACCCGCTACTGATCCCTTTCGCTTGATAAACTACTGCATACACTGCTGCTGAAGTACCTGATCCGCTTGTGTCCCCGAATGCATGTAAATCTATTATTTCGATCTCCTCTTTTAGGTGTGCTAAGGAACGTGGAACTTCGATCCTTTCGGGCAGACTCGTCACGAACTTTAGCCATTTCTGACCAATACAATCTGAGACTTTTCCATCCCATGGAATATGGCTATCACAAACCTCACGATAAAGGAGCTTTCCGACAAGTGACACTGGAGACGCCAAACCCAGCGGGTCGTATATTGATGCGAGGAAGCGTAGAATTTTTCTCTTTGTGATCTCCTCAGGTTTGTTGGGAAACGCAATGGCCAGAGTATCTTCCTTCTTATTCCAGGAGAGACCTAACAACTTGGTTTCCTCAGGTCTTACTCCTAGTTGTTCTTTCGCAAAGCTTTGTCCTTCGTCAATGTTTGGTTCACTTTTAGCTTCTAACTCTGGCTCGTTTGAGTGCCATTTGTGCAAGGTAAACTTTGCTCCTTCAAACACGGCAATGGCAGTTTCCTTCAGATTGCTTACTTCTTCCTTTGTCGCCCCTCCTGTAATCATGTCATCCACGTACAAGCTATGGAGGATCTCTTCTACTTCTTTTGGGAAACTTTCCTTGAGCTTCGTCAAGTGTTCTTTTAGAGTTGCTGCTAGTAAGAAAGGAGACTGTACTAACTCGAATAGCGCTCTTGTGAACCTCAGGACCTCCACCTTGGATGGGTCCAAGTCCTTCATCCAATGAAAACGTAAAACGTCTCTATCCTCTTTTCGGATACGGATCTGTAAGAAAGCTTGTTTCAGATCCCCGGCTAATCCGATTGGCTTGAAACGATTCCGAACAAGCACATCCCATAACTGATTTTGAAGAGGTGGTCCTGTTTCTAGGCAATAATTAAGTGATGGCCCTTTTTCATTTGAACGAGCGGATGCGTCAAAGACGATTCTGACTTTAGTGGTTTCTGCTGCTTCCTTGACGACGGGCTTATGGGGAATATAAAACACGTTTCCTTCTGGTTCATTGGTAACCCGTTCAACGATACCCTCTTCTAACTGTTCTTGGATGATCTCATCATACTTCTTCATGAGAGTCGGTTCCCTCTGTAGCTTCCTCACAAGATTTTCCAGCCTTCGTAGACTGCCAGGCTCATTACTTGGGAGACGACCGTGTCCTTGCTTCCACAGCAAACCAGTCTCGTACCAGCCCTCTCCGTTCTGGGTTAATTGTTCTTGAAATTCTTCGTATACTGTCTGTTGATCGCCATCCGGTCTGTCTCTCAGGCCCAGTACATCTACACTGCACAGCTGCTCGTAGTCTGCCGCTGATGTTCTCGTAAAGAAGTTCATCATCACCCATCCAAGCTTCGTAAGTTCTGCTATCGGTGCGCCCTGCGTTCCGATCTTTGGTTTTGTGTCTGTCTTTATTCTCGAGCACTCACTGGCTCCTAGAATAAGGTGGATAGGTAATTCTTCCTTTGTATCCTGGTCCTCCATGACCACTCCTTCAAGATGCTGGTAGTTAGGTATCTTCTCTTCATATCTTGGGTTCGGCACCGTGAGTAGAACGCCTTTGTCTACTTTGTTCATCATGACCGCCATTTTGAAATGCGCATCAATGCTCGCAACTTCTGCTTTGTAGATATTTATTTTCTGAGTAGTAGAGCACATCATCATATCAATTCTTTTACATTCCGAGCGCACAGGTTTCTTTGCGAGTCGGGACATCAGCGCTGCGGACGCATACGAACTGCCAGATCCGGTGTCTAACAGTGCTCTGCACTTGATTCCATCGACAGTGACCACTGCTACAGGGTAAATCACCGTCCCCTCCCCTGTCGCGAGCAACATGGGTACACTGCCGGAAGATTTTGTTGGCGCTGGATTACTGCTAGATGATTTCTTATCGCATATTGATGTATGGTGTTTAGCACTGCAATGCTGACATGTGATCTTACTTGTGCAATCAGATGCGCGGTGTCTCGCGCCTGTGCAATTAAAACACAGCTTCCTTTCACTGAGGATCTTTTTGCGTTGAGTTAAGTCGCTCACTTTCTCGCAGGCCGTTGACTTGTGGTCCTTTGCACCGCAGTAGACGCAGGGGCGTGCACCTTTTACCTCTTCGTCCTTTGTATGGTAAGCGTTCTCCTTGCGCGTTGGACGGTGGTGGGTTCGATCGGGCTTCCGATCTTCAGTATAACTAGGAATCGGGTTTCGGTCAAACCATTTTCTAAGGGATTCAATCAGCTCTAGGAATCCCCACTCTTGCCAATTGTCATCTAGGCGCACGAGATCAGCTCTGATTCCTGGTAATTTCTCTAGAGTTGTGCGTACTAGCCCGTTAATCTCTTTTATTTTCCCCAGTGTTTCGAGTGTTTGTATGTCACTCATTAACTTATTGTAGAACTCATGTACCTTCGCTGGATGCGCGCCATGTATTATGGGTAATGACATAACGCGTTGGACATGGGCATTTACCACTTCGCTTGGTTTTCCGTACTTGGATTTAAGGATAGATTTGGCTTTCTCGTACCCTTCGGTAGTGAATGGGAGGCCGTCGATAGAGGCCCGTACACTAGGAATTTATAACTCTTTGAGATATGAAAATTTCGCCTTATCAATCTCCGTCTCGAATTGATCCCAGAACCTGACCCAGTCTAGATGAGTACCTTGAAACTTAGTTATCACCAGCTTCGGTAATTTTGCTCCGACAATGTTCGTGTTTTGAACATTCACCTTCAATTCCTCCTTAAATTTCGCTTGCGCTTCGATTTTCGCTTTCTCTAGCTCGATTTGGTCTTCTAAATTCCGCTTTCGCTTCATTTCTTCACGTTTCTCCTCTTCCCTGTCTCTAATTTCAGTAGCTATTACCTTTACATCCCTCATGATCGCTTCATACTTGCTTATTTTGGTTTCAAAACCCTCTGACCACTTCCTAATCTCGCCAAGATCGTCGCCTTCTTCCATTCGTAATTCCTGTATCGCCAACTTCAGCTCGTGTGTTTTCTCGATAATCGATTCCAAAACATTACCATGTCGGTCTATAGCCTTCACATCGTTACTCTCAACTGTCTTCTGTGTGTCTTCTGAGGTAAACTCCAACATTCGCAACTTTGCCTCGATCTTCTTTCGTAGCTTCTCGATTTCTGACATGTTTGTTTACAACTTGAAACCAGATTGTTTGGCTCTCAGATTCTTTGATATCCTCTGTTTCGGCTCTCACAGGTTAACTTGAAGTCCTGGCGGGGTCGCCACTCTTTTTTGGGACGAAATCCCACAAAGTAGATCACAATTCACTGGTTTTATTTCTCTCTAACACAAGATTACATGTTCTCTCTTCACTCTCTCTTCGCGCCTCTCTTCGCTCTCTCGTTAACTCCCACGAGTTCTCCCACGTGACGTCACTTCCGTTCCGACACTATTTCTGCAAATGACCTGAAACTTCACAGACTTATACATTAGATAATCCTCTGGGTGTAGATTTTTTATGATTTGGAAAAAGAGCACATAGGTTTTATAAGCCGTATTTTAAACCCCGAATTTGCATTGGTGAACTTGTGGAAATAATGAGCTTCGTAAATATATATTTTTCGGATCTTAAAACACCAAATATTCTAAAATAGGTACAACCAAAAGGAAGAGAAATATCTATTCTTTCGATAAAAAATGCTGATCAAAAATATAGATAAGGGATTTAGCTGTACGATGCGCTTATTTTTACACTTAATTCCGTGATCTCGGCGGTCATTTTTTTCGATGCGTAGGGCCGAAATCGATTTTTGTAAGTTTCTCGGGAACCAAGTAAAATTTTTTAAAACTAAAAACTGCATGATTTATTTCATGCTAAGGGCTATCAATAAACATTATATGAGCGAAATCCATTTTTTCACTTGTGCCGCAAAAAGTCGATTTTGGTCGATTTTTAGAGACAGTCTTAAACTTCAAATCAGCCCCTTTATTTACAGTCAACGAACTTCAGGCATGAACACATTTTTTACGATTGTCCGAATAATAAAATAAATATTCATAGATTCAATTGAATATTCGTAGATTGAAATGAATATTCGTAGATTCAAATGAATATTCGTAGATTCAAATGAATATTCTTAGATTCAAATGAATATTCGTAGATTCAAATGAATATTCTTAGATTCAAAATATCCCAGTCATATAAAGATGTAAGATTTGAAATCAAAAGGAGTTCATTCACCGTTTCCATGTACAGTATGATGTCCGACAATCCGAAGATTCGAATATTTTTTTGAATGTTCAAATATTCTTTTGAATATTCGATTGTTCTTTTCAATATTCGATTGTTCTTTTCAATATTCGATTGTTCTTTTCAATATTCGATTGTTATTTTGAATATTCGATTATTACTTTGAATATTCAATTATTATTTTGAACATACGATTATTCTTTTGAATATTCGATTATTATTTGTAATCTACAAGTTATGCGTTCATGCCTGAAGTTCGTTGACTGTAAATATTAATGCCAGACTCGAAGACGTTTGTCTGACAAAAGCTACAAAATATGAAGCTCACAAGAAAAGCACGATTTAACCACTCCAGAAAGCCCTCAACATCCTAGATAAGGGTCGTTACTATTGATAAAATGTGGGAAATAGGTGAAAATACAGTTTATTTGAAACAAAAGACTTTTCCCAACTGTAAAATGTTTTTGGATGTCAGATCTTCGCGTCTGGCATCAAGATTTAAATGGAGGCCTGATTTGTAATTTACAAGTTCCGTTTCATTTTTGTAAGCTTCTAAACAAACTTGAAAAGAAAAACCAAATTGAATCTTTTGAACTTGATCGGAGGGAACGCATGGTCTGGTTTGACTGTAAACAAGCATGCAGACACAACTTAAAGCGAAAGCAATGTTTGTTTTCAAGTTACCTCTTGGTCGCTTCTACAAGACAGTCTTTACAGAATCTGTGTCCACAACACTTGGTCTGTACGGGTTGACGGAGTACAAGAAGGCATATCTTACAGACACAATCATCAGGTACCTGATCGATGAAGTCAAAGTCATATCCCTGAGGTTTAGCCATGTTTAACTGAGAAGCAGTCTTCTGGAAACAATTCCTAGCTTCTTATCCGGGACTTCAAGTTTCCAAATAAGGATATGACAGCTGGTCTGCAGTATCTTTCCCCTTGGGGAGGGGGGAAGGATGTTTTAGGATACACTTGTTTTTGGTGGAGGAATCACTTATATTTTTTATTGAAAAAAAAAGGGAGGAAATCAGAAGAAATTTTGAAGTTTCAATATTTTGAGGTCATATCTGCAAACAACCCTTCAGGATCTTTTTTTTTTTGTTTTAAGAGAAGAGTACCGAGTAGTATAAAATGTGATAAAAGACTTTTAAATGGTAACCACAGGGAGCCCAATGAGACAAAAGTGACAGGTTAAAATAGATTCAAAAGATATACATTTTCAGATTGAATTTTTTTCTTTTCTGTCCTCCATAGCACAAGTGAATGAAGTGAATAAAAAGTATTTCTTTCTGATTTTTTTTTCTCCTATCGATTTACAATTTTCTAGGGTTACTAGAGTTACACAGAGGAATTTTCATCTCGGCCCTTGAAGATCGAATTAAGATTTAGAAGTTGATTTTGCGGAGGGAGGAAAACCGGAGAATCCGGAGAAAAACCCTCGAAGCATAGGAGAGAACCAACAAACTCTACTCACCTGACACAAACACTAGTTACAACACAGGGAGACCAATTTAGATAACTGTTTGGCTTTGGCAAAATTTTGGACTGCCCTTTCTGAAATATGCTTGGCTCGGCAGGGTAAATTAAGAAAGTTGGTCGATGACCAGTATCACTTCATATTCATGAAGATTCAATGCTGGATCAGCTTAAACTCAAAATATGGAAAACTGACGTTTATATGATAAACTGAGTACGTATACAAAGGTTTACCGTGATATTTGTGTTTTCATTTTGTATTCAATTTTCACCTTAATTATTACATGAAATATTCGCAACACTTTAATTTCGCGATTCTGCGTGAAAATACTGTCGGCAAATTTAAGATTACCGGCCGGTGATCTTCAGAGGTGTCTCTTGAATAAAACATAAAACCATAGAAACCCACTGTATATCATTCCATAGGTTATATGATAAAGCTTACGAAAAATGATTTCAAAGAGAAATTGTATTACAGTCTGAACACGAGAAGGAAATTATTTGACTCTGTCGCAAGACACAATGTGTAGGAAGCACTTCAAAGGTTTCATATTCAAAAAAAAAAAAACATAAACAGAACCTTGAAACCTGTATGCAGGGGTGGATCCAGGATTTCTTCAGGGAGGAGTGCTGCCTTGGAAGGACACCAACACGAGAGAAACACCGCACCCAAAAAAAAGGAAAAGAAGAAAAACTAACACGGTATCATCCAAGAAAGAGAACGTTATAACGTATATGGGATATCTTCAAAGCTGTAGTATAGGAACAAAGTCGAAGCAGGGAAGGGTGCACCCCTCAGAACTGATCAAAGGGGAAAAAATTATATTTCGTATGGGTTATCTTTCTAGGAGAGGCAAAACGTTGACCCAGGGGGAGCTACTCCCGGCACCCCTCTCCTGTATCCGCCCCTGATATGTACTTTCTTATGGTCAAGTTAATCAATTAAAACAACTTAATTATATAAAGATAAACGTCAGTAAGATACAACAAATAAAGTAGCAAAATATCATTAGAATTGAAAGCACAAACTATAAACAACTGTTACCTTTTGGTCGCTTCTGCAATACAGTCTTTATAGAATCTGTGTCCACAACACTTGGTCTGTACGGGTTGGCGGAGTACAAGATGGCATATCTTACAGACACAATCATCAGGTAGCTGATCGATGAAGTCAAAGTCATATCTCTGAGGTGTAGCCATCTTGATATACCGAGACTACAAGATATATACTGTCTGTGTGTTCTTCCGTGAAATATGTGGACACTTTCATGGCTGACATAATTTTCATGCTGTGTTATTAGCGAGGCTGTATCTAAAGGTCGATGTCTACACCGAGTGGGTTTGTTTAGGTCATTATTTATCGTCTGGGAGAGGGAGGGGAGGGGAGGGACTGCTGTGGATTTGGGGAGGGAGGGGGTCACGTTTGTTTGTATAGGAAAGGAGGGAACTGATCACTTACTTCTTGTCATCCACACAAACGTGGATCACACAAACGTTGTGGACAGATTTTTTTTCTGAAAATCCAGTCTTTAGTACTTTTTACTTATTAATACAATCAGTATCACCTGAGACTTTCAGCAACTTGCAACTTGTCACTAATGACATAATCATGTTGCGCCGGATCCGACCACGAGCTAAACTTGCTTTAATAGCGGCACAAGCATCTCAATCAATCAAAAAATCTAATCCATAATAAAGACAATGTTTATCAACTGTTTAAACTCATCACTCGAAGCGAATGGCGTTTTGCGCTTTGGTCGCCAGTTACGTATGAGCTCATGTGGGTCGCGTTGACAGGAAATAGGCGTGGTACGTCTGTGACCAAAGATAAGCGAGCTATCGTGGTCAATCACAATGGACGATAGCAGACATGTCTAATTAGCTTGTCGGAAAGCGTTGTACTGTTGTGCCGCGAATATGGAAGCTAGCGTGGGCGACAACAGTACGCGATTGCGTTACGTGAGATTGATCTAATAGTAGCTGGGGAGATCAATTACGGATAACAACTCGCTCGATTCTAACTTGCTTAAATTTCATTTAACCACATATAACACCCTACTGACACTATTTTACTATCAATAGTTATTACAAATCAATACATTACATAGTGGGTTCATCAATCAGTAAATCACATCCATAATAAAGACAATGTTTATCAACTGTACAACACCCTACTGACACTATTTTACTATCAATAGTTATTACAAATCAATACATTACATAGTGGGTTCATCAATCAGTAAATCAAATCCATAATAAAGACAATGTTTATCAACTGTACAACACCCTACTGACACTATTTTACTATCAATAGTTATATTACAAATCGATACATTACATAGTGAGTTCATCAATCAGTAAGCGGTTTCTCTCTTCTCCCTCATCCGTTCCTTTCCCTTCCATTATGACTGACTGGGTCTATTAGTCTCTAGTTATTAGTACTAGTCCTCATCTAAATAACGACCTTCTCATTATGACTGACTGGGTCTATTAGACTCTAGTTATTAGTACCAGTCCTCATCTAAATAACGACCGTCTCATTATGACTGACTGGGTCTATTAGACTCTAGTTATTAGTACCAGTCCTCATCTAAATAACGACCGTCTCATTATGACTGACTGGGTCTATTAGACTCTAGTTATTAGTACCAGTCCTCATCTAAATAACGACCGTCTCATTATGACTGACTGGGTCTATTAGACTCTAGTTATTCAGTTCCAGTGTATTCTTCTCTGAATTCTACTCGTACGAAGATTGTATCATCAACGATGTAATTTTCAGTCATCAATTTCTCGTGTGATATAAACTTTCGGTACCCACGCGCAGGATTTGAATCTGTAGTTGGTCTCCTGAATGTTTGTGGGTTGTCTAACATGTCCTTGCAGGGTATCGTTTTTTCGACACTCTTTCTTTGTTGTAAGTTTTCTTTCTGATCCAACAGAGTGATGGTTATCTTTCTTGCAAAAGGCCAGGGTAATACTGCATCGTATTCACCTCTTAGTATGTGAATGTATATTGACACATGTCCAGCGGTTTCAACGCTGACTCCATTAGGACACAGCTTAACCCTCATTTTGTATCCATACTTGTCAGTGTAGAATGGATCACTGTACATACAATGTTTGTATCCTGTTTCCTGGGCCTTTTTAAAGTTCTCGTCAAAATTGATTATTTTCCAAATGAATTTCAAATGAAGGTTTTCTAAGGAAGAAAGGCGTTCAGACGTCAAAACGAGATGGTCCTTGATTTTCCTTTCAAGATGTTCTTCCATGTTTTTCCTCTGTGTCTAAAATGAGGGATTCAAAGAAAGACTGATGTAAGATTCCAACTCATTTGGTCCCTTCCGACACTATAAACTTCTTATCCCGCATTAGACCCATGTTAATAATTACAATCGGGATAACTGCGACCGGGAGCATATGGAAATTTCCAAAACTTTGTCTTCAAGTTTTTCCAGCATATTTTCTTTTGTGCTAACATTATCTGCATATGAATATAATACATTTCAAGCTTGGTAAGGAAGAAGCAAAATGCATGAAATTTCAATCGCTCACTCGTTAAATCTGTTGACGTCAAAAGCTGCTAACTCAATGCTTGGGCTACCTGTGGTGTAATTATGCGGTATCACCGACTGCTCGAACTCAGTGTGGACAAGTGTGGACCATTTCTTATCTAAGAAAAAACAGGTCACCTAACGAAGTAAATGTCTAGAAGTTAATCTGCGAGTCGAGTTTATCTTGAAAGATTATCGAGTTCTCTTTTTGTCAGTCATTTCGGGCTCTATAAAGTACTGCAGACTCGAAAAAATATCAACCCGTATTCCACCCTAAAATGCATGTCTTATCGATATATTTATTTTAATATGGATTCATGCATATTCTCATGCGTAACCGTCAAACAAAGAAATCATACTCTAGGGAATGAAATGAAATGATACAATTCAAATAAAGAATCTTATTGTCTGAAATGGGAAACATTGTGCCCAAGCTTAGTCTATTAGAGCACGTCACAAGGATTGTAATATATTTTCTGGTTAATTGCAGATATAAGTAGTCAGCCCCAAAATGGCTGATAAGTTAAGTGTAGTAGCATGCCAACATCAAGACAGGGTTGCAGGTCTACGAGATTTCGCGGGTAGTTGATGATCTTTCGTGACGTAAGTATCAAAATCGTCCTTGTTTTACGAGGGTGGCACTTAATAGCAAGTGTTTTACAAACCTGTGGCCCTCGTTCCGTGATCGAATAGGAATTTAGAAGTTGATTTTTTTTCCGGAGGGAGGAAAACCAGGGAACCCGGAAAATATAATTCAAAGGAAAAGAGAGAACCAACAAGCAACTCAAGTCCCATAAGATAATGAGTCCGGGAATAGACCCTTCTCCAAAATGAGTTAAAATTAACAACCTATACCAGCACTAGAAAGAGCTCATTTACCACTTTAATAACCCTACAAAGATTCATTATATATAACAATGGTAATGAAGAAGAATTTAAGTTGAAAACAGGCCACGTTCGAAATGTTAAATATCTTATAGTACACTCGACAAAATTACTCGATTCTGATTGGTCTAGAGGAGTACAATTAGAGCGTTAATTGGTACTCCGCGGGAGTACCAATTAGGTCCCTATGGAAACACGGCCAAAAGCGGCAAATTTATCCAGTAAAATGAGTGAAATTCCCAAAAAAATCAGTGTTTTATAGATTAAAATGGAAAAATTTCAGAAAACTGTTCAATACACACATAGGAAGGCCTCAAATTATGATAACTAGACAAATTCAAGACCTAATAAATCATGTTTTGAAGTAGAAAGTCGTTTTTTCTTTCTAGTTTTCGCCAAACAATTTGAGTTGGAGTTTTGAATGTTCTCGTTTTAATACCTGTTGTCTTCTATGGTTTTCTTGAAAAATAAATTCAACACCACATCTACAATAATTGTACAATATGTAGAAAACAGCTAACAATAGTTTTAAAGCAAATTTCTTTCCGTTTAGCGAAAAAACACAGCGAGTAGAGGCTCGTTTTTTGTTTTGAAAATAGTTAAGATCAAATCTTACCGGAAAACGGTCGAGTAGTTGTAGAGAGACGAATTCAGCTATTTATCACAGCTAATTCATCCTAAGTTATCAATCCAGTCTTGAAATAATAAAATCTTCAGATAATTCACCATTCAAAGAAAATACCAGCGAAATTATTCAAGCTACAGGAGGGAATAATACCCAAAGCACATGGTCTGATCACTGGCGACTCGTTCACGGCAAGCTGTACTTCAAAACTTTTAACTTGAACGACATATTTGTCACTTTTATCCCTTTTGATGTTGTCCAGCTAACTTGTTTTCAAAGAAAGTATTTTGAAATTGTGTTTTTGCCGTTATTAGCAAATGCTAAGAGGAAAAAAACTTAAAATAGCGAACTGTAAACTCTCAACTTTCGCTTAGTTTTCACACAGACGTTTTCAAAGAAAAAGTCGCTTCTTGATTCGCTGTTTAGCTATCAGTCCTGTCATTCAATAGTTGTAAACATGCATTAAAATGGCTTTTTACTTGAGATGTAAAATTATTTTCTAGTATTTTGTAGTTCAAATCATACTTAAAATACTAATCTAAAAAGGTTTTACAGCAACGTTAACACTTTCTATGCTGTTCTTGACTTAGCGTTCTTGGAGAAGGGTCGGTTATAGCAAAGGCAATGAAGATGGATAAATGCCTTCGCTTCGCATGTTTTATAAAATTTTGTCGAGTGAACTATAAATAAAAAATCGCACGACCTTCTCGTACAATTTGGAATTAATAGGCACTCGTAATGTTTTGAAAGTTCTTTAATTGCACTCGCCTAAAGGCTCGTGCAATTACAAGAACTTTCAAAACATTACTCGTACCTATTAATTTCCAAATTGTACTCGAGGTGGTGCGATTTCCTATACTAACATCATACAGAGGTTAAACGAAACAAAATGTTCAAAATTGTATTATCATTCCAAACGTTTACTCGTCCACTTACTACCTGTGGTCGGTCGAGTGAATGTCGGTCGAGTGAATGTTTGGCGGTGAATACAATTTCCAAAAGTTCGCACTCTTTTGAAATCGGATGTAATACTGAAGTGTACATATGAAATTATATGGCTGTCAATCACATATCTATAACAATGGTAATGAAGAAGAATTTATCGGGTATAGAGATCCATGCACGTGACGTGTATGTTCACTCCAATTGGAAGAAAGGTTTGTCCATTATTCATGAATTTTTGAAGTAAAAATAATAACGGTATTCAAGCAAATCAAAAGGAGTTGTGCGGGAAATGTAGAGAGGGCAGGAGTGGTACTAACTACCTAGGAGCAGACTTTACAGAATGTCATAATCGAGGTAACTGAAGAATAGTACCACGCGTGTGCAGCGGTAAAGAGGGGAACTGGGAAGGGGGCTTAAACATATTAAGACAGGATCCTTGGCGATTGAAATCTGACGCTTATACTCCCCCAACCAGTCCTATCATTCCACTCAAATAACTATAATTCTACAGAACGTAAGTTATCTATCATGTCAGTATACCTTAGAGTTACATCCAGAGCGTTGAAAGGTACAAGGTACGATCATGTAGTCACACTTCTGGTCGTGCTCCTGGAAGAAGAAGAAAATAATTAGAAGTCACCTTGAATCTAAAAGGACGGTATAATTATGAAGTGTTACTGTACGTCTAGTAGTGTAGACTATAAAAGTATTCAACAGATACCTTGACATCTGATAACTCTCCCTGCCATTGACAGCCTCTAGATCTTCTGGGACACGTGATACGCAATGACTTTACAGTTCGTTCTGCTCCCTTGTCATCAAACACGCCCTTCAAATAAATAGACATACTGTCAGCTTAAAAGATTCAGCTTTTTTTAACAAACGAGAACAACATTTAGTGACACACCTGTTGAATGTTGAGTGGTTTGCGATCAATTGGACATTCTGATTTCCTGTGGATTCATAAAATGTTCAACTTGTAGAGGATTAAACAAATGAAGAAATGAATGTCAGAATTTGAAGCACAAAATTATGTAAATTGTAAAAATTGTAAAAATAATCCCCCTTTATATGACCCATGGGAGAGGCCGGGGATTTAAGTGAGGGTTACCGGCGGAGGGCGTAGCCCGAGGTGAACATATGACACAATCACGAGCTGAAGGCCAATATCTGCTTACTTTTGCATTTTGGAGGTTTTCTGAATAACAAATGTACCAGGTGATCTCGAAAAATGCGTGCAATGCATTATTGTTGTTTTCATGGCGGTCCAGAGGCGATTCTTGAAGTTAACAACAATGAACTTTATTTTTTAGCAGAAAAATATTGCAAGAAAATAAAGCAAAGTGTTTTATCGTAGATTTTAATTCTTAAAAATGTTTTACCTATTCTTAACTGAAAAAATTACAACATGAACTTGATAATATGGTTTTGGATATTTTTGATCAAGTAAACTCATTTTACTCACTACAAATTCTAGTTTAAGAAGAAATATATACGGCCTATATAAACGACGATTGCTTATAGAATATATATAATATTATCCATTGCTGGTGCTACTTAGCTTGGCTTGCTAGGAAGCCAAAGTAATCAAAAAATTAAAGTAATTTTGATTCAAGTAGCAAATGTGTATTGCCTAGCTAGAGACAAGCGAAAACTTCAAAGTTTAGTCTTTCTTATTTGAATTAAATAGCGGTTAAAAACGGAAATATGTCTCCAAGCATCTCACAAAAGACCTATTTACCCTGCATTAACGCTGATAACAAAAAGAAGACACACACACAAAAAAAGTTTTTCGTACGAAAGTCTTGCAAAACTCAGTTTGAAGTAGTTCAATCGTCTTGATGGACCGCCTGGCTGAATTAAAGTGATTGGTCAAAAATTTTGACGAGCTGTCAAATCGAGATCACCTCGAATAAGTGGTGAAGCAAAAACAACATTTTTATTCACTCGTTTTTCCATATCATATCGCTCACTCGCTCGCGGACTCGCTTGTTCGCGATATGACGGGAAACTCGTGAATAAAAACGATATCAGGCTCTTAACATGTGATAATCTCTATATATTAAACCGAGGTATGAGGTATATAACCGTCTTATCATCATTAGAGAAGTTTCTTAAGCACAGGGTTGACAACTAGATATCAACCTGGATAGCTGCCGTTGGGTGAATATGAAGGATAAAGACCGCCAGTGAACAAAATAAACTGACTCAATGATGATATAAGAATTATCATAAACTTGGTCCAAAAGTACCGGCTTCGTGTTGAGGGGAAAAAACACCCTTGGCCTGGGGAAAAGCCAGATAATTTGGCTTAACCTGATTTGGTATTTTACTATTATCAAAGAAGCTAGCAGCGTCAGTGCTCTAGTAGTTCCGTCACAAGAAGAAGTTCCGAGGTCATGATCGTTTGTATTTTGTTTTTCCTATGTCACAATCAGTCGCGAAAAAGAGTAGGCCTTTACTGCTATTTCCATAAACATGCGAACTCGGTATCTGCGTGCTGCACGCTGAAATTTGGTTTTTCGCTTCCATCTATTAAAAATAATCAGTCGGTACCTCTCATATTTTTGACTGGCGGCAGTGAGAAACCAAATTCCAACGGGCAACTCGCAACTGCAGAGTTCGCGTGTTTATGAAAATTGCGGTAATTGTTTTGCGATTAACAATTTAATCTTAGTTCAACATAAGGTAAAAAGAACACTAGGTATTTATGCCTGATACATGCATGTTCAGTACTCGTATGCGGAAAGAATCGTTTTTTTTGCTAATAATATTTATAACTGAAAACCAAATCAATATTGGAATTAGCTTCATGAATCGATTGTGGATTCTGAAGGGTTTATGATTAAGAAATAATGTTGACCTATGGTAAGAAATCGGATAAAGTCAGTTTGCACAGGATGGCCATGATAGGATTTGATTGATTATACGTTTACTAGTTAAGACTACTAGAAAAAACGAGAGTCTTTCTAACTCTTGGAATTGCACTACTTTCGGTCAATTATATATAATAGACCTACTTAGCATCCCTGAATATTGGTTCTATTCAAACGTGGTGGTAGGACTATGAAGCTAGTCGTGTGACCTCCATTTAATACATCATGGAAGGCATGACTATAGCTATCATATTCCTTGTCCTTGTAAGACCAACTTCTAGCTCCAATATAAAACAACAGACAAGAAATTTATGGAACAAAAAGAAAAACCGAGCCGGGCCGCTGGTGAAGGATAAAGAGACAGAAGTATTAAACAAGGAACATACAGACACAACTGAAAGCGGAAGTAATCCTCCTAAGAGCTACAAGCTCTAGCTCGACTATAATACAACAGACAATTAAGAAATCTATGCTGCAAATTGAAGAACCGAGCCGGGCTACCCGACCAAACAGGACAAGATATCAATAGTGGCGAAGGATAGAGACACAAGAGTATTAAACAAGGAATATACAGACACAACTGAAAGCGGAAGTAATGTTGATCATGAACTTACCTCTTGGTCGCTTCTACAAGACAGTCTTTACAGAATCTGTGTCCACAACACTTGGTCTGTACGGGTTGACGTAGTGCAAGATGGCATATCTTACAGGTACAATCATCAGGTAGCTGATCGACGAAATCAAAGTCGTATCCCTGAGGTGTAGCCATGTTTAAGAAGCATTCTTCTGGAAACAACTCCTAGATTCTTATCCGGGACCTTAAGTTTACAAATAAGGATATCACGAAATTGTCACACAACTCAGCCATTTTAGAAGCTATTTTGCAGTATCTATCCCCTTGGGGAGTGGGGAAAGGATCAGGTTTGAGGATTGGCTTGTTTTAGGAATCACCCACATTTTTATCAAAAAAGGGAGGAAATCACAGGAAATTTTGAAGCTTCCATATTCCAATGCATGTTCTGCTAACAACTCTTCAGGATCTTTTCTTTTAATGGAAGAACAGTAATACGAAAGACTTAAAATAGTAACCACAGGAAGTGAAAGGTGAAAATATATTCAAAAGAAATAAGATATTGAAGATATTGAAGATAGTATCCTCCATAGCACAAGTGAATGAAGGGAATAAAGTGTATTTTTATTCTGATTTTATTTTTCTCATCGATTTAGCGCCAATACTAATTACAACAAAGGGAGACCAATTTAGATAGCGGTTTTGCTTTGTTAAAACTGATTTGGACTACCTCTTCTGGAATGGACTTGTCTATGGAATTTTAAGAAATTTGGTTGTAGTATTCCTCATACTCATGAAGATTTATCGCTGGATCAGCTTAAACTCAAAATATGGAAAACTGACGTTTATATGATAAACTGTGTACGTATACAAAGGTTTACCGTGATATTTGAGTTTTCATTTTGTATTCAATTTTAACGTTATTACATGAAATTTCGCGATTTTGAAAATATTGTCGGCGGAAGTAAGGTTACTGGAGACCTTTATTGCCCGCGGGCGAGGGGGGGGGGGGAGTGATATATATAATGCTTGTAGTGGTATATAAAAGGGCGGCGATGCTCGTCGGGAATTTTCAAAATGACCCCTGAAAGGTACCTGAGCCCTGTCCAGGTGGGCGTGGCAACTAAAGGATTTTTACCCCTGAATGATTTTACTTCTAGTTGTAAATGTATACTTATTTTTCAATTAGTGCTAACTGAGAGATTCCGATGTTGAACTGAAAATAAATATCCTGAATAGCCCACTTCACAGTTCCCTGCAACATCTATCATTGCAAGGTCACCGTTCGTCTCACTTCGATGCAAAGGCACGGCTATCTTTCAAGATGGCGCAGGGAACTATGAAAGGGACTATTACAATTTTCATTCCAGCTAACACTATCGAATCTAGGGTATCTTATTTTGTGAGAAACACCCTAAGAGGTTCTTTTTTGTCTGGTGGTCCTTTTAGATTTGTAAAACCCTAAGAGGTTTTTAACTCCATTAGAATTAACACCATTATCTTACGACTCCCAAAAGGAGTTAAAGTATTTAAATAAGAAAAAGAACTTGAAGAAGATTGTGGTTGTAGTGGTATCAAGACCTGAAAAGGGGAATGGCGAAGTACCTTTACCTTTTTACCTATTCCTTTTGAACATTTAACAATTTCAATAAAACCACGAAATCCATAATAAAGACAATGTTTATCAACTGTACAATCGATGACCAGTATTCTTCAGTTCATGAAAATTTAACGCTGGATCTGCTTAAGGTGACTGACTACTTTAGCAAGGAATAATTACAAAATGTTCTTAGAAAGATATTTTACACAGAATTTAACGCTGATTGGAGTGTCCCGAGCTCGTTTTCGAGATAATGAATTTTGAATATGACCATCTTGATAAGATTTCGATTTTTGGACACAAAAATTCATAACTCAAAAATTAAAGAAGCTCTGGAAGCAATTTTCTCAGGACATCTACGTCCAATATTATTTTTTAAGACTAACTAAAAAAAATTGAAGAAAGTTTTAAAAATAAGCTAAAAATTCAGCTTCTTGCTAGCTCAATCAAGAGAAAATCGTACTCAAACTACAACAACAAAAACTAATGCGACGCTTTTTTTATAACTTCTAATAATTACGTTTTTCTCAAACTGTCTCAAAAATGACAAAATTACTCATGAATTAATAATTAAATTTGATAATAGTGATTTTCTCCATTGGCCCATTTAAAGCTGGCTCTCCTGTCTATTTTAAGCTGTTTCTCCCTTCTCCCTGATCCGTTCCATTCCCCTCCATTACGACTGACTGGGTATATTAGACTCTAGTTATTAGTACCAGTCCTCATCTAAATAACGACCGTCTCATTATGACTGACTGGGTCTATTAGACTCTAGTTATTAGTACCAGTCCTCATCTAAATAAGGACCGTCTCATTATGACTGACTGGGTCTATTAGACTCTAGTTATTCAGTTCCAGTGTATTCTTCTCTGACTTCTACTTGTACGAAGATTGTATTATCAACGATGTAGTTTTCAGTCATCAATTTCTCGTGTGATATAAACTTCGGGTAACCATACCCATCATTTGAATCTGTAGTTGGTCTCCTGTAGTATTCTGGGTTGTCTAACATGCTCTTGTAGGTCAGCGTCTTTTTGACACTCTTTCTTTGTTGTAAGTTTTCTTTCTGATCCAACAGAGTGATGGTTATTTTTCTTGCAAAAGGCCAGGGTAATACTGCATCGTATTCACCTCTTAGTATTTCAATGAATATTGACACATGTCCAACGGCTTCATCCCTGTCTCCATTTGGGTCCAGGTTAACCCACATTTTGTATCCATACTTTTCAGTGTAGAATGGATCACTGTACATATCATGTTTCTGTCCAGTTTCCTTGGCCTCTTTTAAGTGGTCCGCAAAATTGTTTATTTTCCAAATTAATTTATTTGTACAAGGAATAACTTGTTCTTTTATCTCAGCGAGAGTCTTCTTTAAGTTTTCATTCTCGTCTTGTGTCAAAACGAGATGGTCCTTCATTTTCCTTTCAAGATGTTCATCCATTTTTTTCCTCTGTGTCTAAAATGAGGGATTCAAAGAAAGACTGACGTAAGATTTTATTCTAACTCATTTTTTCCCTTCAGACACTATCAACTACTTATCCGTTAGACCCGTGTTCATTTTTACTAGACTAGGTCCAACTTTATGTAGTTCTAGTTGTGTAATGTTATAATGTTGTGTAATCTGTGTAGTTATGGGGCATCACCGACTTCCCGATCCACGCTGAGTGTGGACCATTTCTTATTCAAGAAAAAACAGGGCACAAAAAAGTTGAAGTAAATGTGTAGAAGTTACTCTGTGACCAAAATTGAGTCGAGTTTGTCTTGAAAGTTTATCAGGTTCTTTTTTGTCAGTGCCGAAGAGAGGTTTTAGTAATGTTTAAAAACGAGCAGGGTTGTCTTGTAATAGATCAAATACGAGTGCGAGTGTTTCATCAGGGGATCCAAATACCGAGAAACTGATGAAAGCACTGCGGCCTCGTGCTTTCATCTGTTTCGAGGTATTTGGAGTCCCCTGATGAAACACGAAGCACGAGTTTTTGATCTGGCTTCTCAAACAAATCAATAATCCATGACTTCAAAAAGATAACATCAGTTTGGCTGTAATTGTTCCGAACAGTGAATCATCATTGAAGTCTGAAAACAATGATTCATTAGTCTTATTATGTCGATTTGAAAGTGGTACCAAACACTTCATTTACTATATAAGCCCCCTGGGAGGGAATGAATTTGCTTATTGCCTAACGCAGCTATATAATAGATTGATAGCAGTTTTATTAACTCAGTTGCAAGCAAATAGTTGAAATGGCAGAGAGCAATTTGTCACTCCGCTTTCGCGACCCAAAAAGCGAAGAAGAAGATGCTGCATTGCTGAGTGAATCTACGCCCAAATCCACCCAGTACAAAACCAAGTGGGCTGTCGAAATTTTTAATTAGTGATCAACCTATAAGAAAAACATCAATAAAATATGAAATCAACCCAAAACTATCAACGAATTCATTATTAGCTTAGTTGGTAATGCACTAGAATTTCATGCCAGAGGTTCCCAGTTCGAGCCCCAAGACTTCCTTGATGAACAAAAAATAAAAATAAAATGTTAGGCAAATAGTTAGGTAAATAGGTAAGTAAAAAATAGACAAGATAAGTAAAATAGGAGGGAAAAAAAGAGAGAGTGAAGTGTAATACAATGAATGAAAAATTAGTTTTATGCTAATTAGATCCAAAGTCCATGGATTTGGATAGATAGATAGATAGATGATTTATTAAAATAAATTACATTGCAGCTTAACTGCTGAATTGCGTAAATATAACATTAGATAATAAGATAATATGATAATATAATATAATTCGTATAAACCTGGTGATATAATTCGTATAAAACTGGTGATATGATTCGTATAAAACTGGTGATATAATTCGTATAAGACTGGTGATATGATTCGTATAAGACTGGTGATATAATTCGTATAAGACTGGTGATATAATTCGTATAAGACTGGTGATATGATTCGTATAAGACTGGTGATATGATTCGTATAAAACTGGTGATATAATTCGTATAAGACTGGTGATATAATTTGTATAAAACTGTAAAAACTGTATAATTTAATTATTTAATTTATATTGTCGTGGTTTAAAGAAATCAGATCCTACTCCATGGAGTTGGATCTAATTAGCATCCAGTGTTGGATCAAGGTATCTAAGCGTATGCACGTGACCCTAAAAGAAGCATATCATTGGACCATAAAGTCATGAATTATTAATGAGTTTGAGAAATCAGGTATAAAAGCACGTGGTTGAGCCGAGTGGTTAATTTAGACTTGATAAAACTTTGAGCATGATTAGTCACATAAATAAAACCTGCCAATTCGTCTACTATCACCTGCACAATATCAGACTTACTAGTACTGAGTATCTTGAATAATACTAAGGCTTTGGTCCAGGCCGTTGTCATAACGCACATAAACTATTGTAGCAAATTTTTGGCATTCCAGCTATCCATCTATCTAAGTTAACGTTGCAAAGTGCACAAAATCCAGCAGCCTAATAAGCTATAACAATATATACATTCTCTCTTATTTTAATTTACGATTTGTTTAAAGTGTGTAAATCAGTCAGTATTTACCCAAACATTCTAAAACTTGGTAACTTTATTAATTTTAGTGTGGTCTTTCATGTGATAGAGTTTTTAAAAAAAATTAGATTAATATTTCTAGACTCGTTCCCAATCCCTTCCACAAAGTGTTGTACTTTTAAAAGAGCCATTATTAACCAACTATATACTCAGTAGAGTACAAATATCGCAGAAGGAAGCCTCAAGCGAGTACAAATATCGGGGGAGGAAGCCTGGAGTGAATATAAATGTCGCAAGAGAAAGCCTGGGGTGAGTACAAATTTCTAAGGAAGAAGCCTTGAGCGAATATAAATATCACAGGAGGAAGCCTGGAGCAATTACAAATATTATTTGCTATGTTCCTTCCCAGAAAAATACATTGGATAATAATAAAAAACTTATTCGACAATTTAGGATGGAATACGGGTGGACATTTGTTATGGTATTTGTATTATGTTTCGCACTGTATTGGGCTCTACAAAATACTGCAGACTGGAAAAAATACCCACCCTTATTCCACCATAAAATGCATGTCTAATAAGATAAATAACTGGTTTCCTAATTTTGGTTTTTCTTAATATTATTGCGTTTTATATTTCCAAATCTTAGTATTTTAGATTCTCAGCTGACTATTTTTTGTGGCTACTGCCTCGTAGAGGGAAAGCCACTATGTCATCATATTTGCACAGAATTCAGCAGATATAGGCTAATAAATTATACTCCTAGATATTGTCATATTGCACCAGGCCGTATAGTTATTTAGTCTTACATTGGTTACCCATTAAGTTTAGGGTTCAATTTAACTAAGTCGCTGTGCTTGCCTTTCAATCCATATATGGCCTTGCCCCCTATATACCTTTGGACCTCAAAGTGCTCCTAATGGGTAGCCCCAAATCTATTTAGAATAATTCCTTAAGGTTTCCTAAACATGTTTTATAGAATTTGCACGCCACCAAACGTCAATGAAAGAGAATAAACACCATTAAGACAAACAAGTTATCTTTTTATTCATTTTCAAGGCAAACCTCATACAACACTGGAACCAATTGCAAGAACGAAACGTTAGCCAACGTCTGGGAGGTTCACTCGGTCTTATACTCCTAATAGTTTCTGGCGTCTTATCTGAAGAGGGTTGGGATGGTAGCTCACGGTAAACAGTACGTTCGGGACTTGGGCCTCTTGGGGGAGGATTCGTAGGGGGAGGGGTAGGCAACCAGACACTTAGATCTTCTTGTTCACCCATTCGATATTTGAATTCTGGAAGTGCTCCCCTTCTTCGTTCATTTCTGACCAAATCTTCAGGAGCGTTCATCTTAGCAAGACCCCTTGCAAAGACTTGCCATCCTATTGGATCCACACCTTTGCGTTCTCTCATGAAATCTCCTATCAAATCAACAATATGGGAGCCAGCAAGGGGTCGGTCCTCAAAACCCAGCTGCCCACGACTATCCCATTTCATGATTTCTGGATTTTCCTTTATTTTTTTAATGAGCAACTTGCCACGGTTTTTGAGAGTTTTGGGCAAGAAACTGACAATGTTGCGTTCGATTTTGTCCTGTACTTCCAGTCTCGGTGCTTCTGGTGCTGGTGGTATCTCCTCTTCTTCTCGTGGTTCCTTCTGATGTTCTGGTGTAGCTTCAAACTTAATTTTCATGGGTTCATCTTTTCTCTGATTGTAGTAAGTCAGATAGTTCTGAAGGGTTTGACTGTAGTGTTTGACTTTTTCCTCATCGGATAACTCTGCTATTTAATACATACTCCATTTGATGATCAAGCCTATTTAGTCTTGACGTCAAGGGTGCTGTTTGGATCTTTTCTCGCTGTCTCAACCTTTCCAAAGCCTGTTCAGGGACCAGAACCATCTTTTTGGTAAAGTTCATTTTACAACATGTTCTATCACACTTAGCATTGGAGGTATCAGAAGAGATAGAAAATATCCTCCTTTTTGAACCAACACCTTTCTCTTTTGTGACAAAGGGACTTGTTTGTCCACCAACGATAACAAAGGTTTTTTTTAAATTTGTAGAGTTGTTTCTTCTTTCGTGGTGTGACGGGTACAGTGAACTTTAGAATATTACACACGCATTCACAAATACTCTTGATTAGGTCGTCGTCAGCAACTTTCAGCAAGGCTTTAGCTTGATGGGGTTTGCTTGTAGATAACACCTTTAGATGATGGAAGTTGTTTCTCACTTGCCGACTCATGATCAACTAATTCTTGTACAGGTGGCAAAATGCTTTAGTTTTCTTAACGTAGGCGTGCTGTGTTTCATCAGGAAAAATGTTTGTTCGGAGTCGAAAGTCTTCCAGAGTATCTGGTTTGAGGTCACAAAGCAGGTATCCGTGGGGCTCGGCTGTGGCGTCGTTGAAGGCTTCTTGCATGTACTTAACATAACCAGGAAACATTTGCTTAGCCAAGTGGTTGGAGATCTTGGAGATTTGAAGAGGACCATGTAATGAGCGTTGAGACTGATGTTTCTCAACTCTTTACCTTGATGAAAAATATTTTGCAAATTAAAAATACACGAGAGGTTCTTGTGGTAACATCCTTTGGTGAAAATATTCGTTAAGCGTTTGTCATTGCTCAATTCGTTCATCAAATCGTCAATAATTACGATGTTTCGAATAGATGGGTCGATACTCTCTTCCAAATTATAAGGAAGTCCCTCTACGAAAGAAATAAATGGGATGGTAGCCATCATTTCTTCATACGCAGGTTGGTGCATGCCATAGCACCATATGATATTCTAAGGCGTTCCATCGAACATAACATTAGCATTTTCTAAAAGTCGTTTAACGAACTGAGTTTTTCCGCAGCAGGTGGGTCCAGCGACAATGGCTCCAAAAGTGTATCTTAGTCTTGTGTCCATCTCAGCATCAAATGAACCAAATCATTTATTGCCTGTTTTATAAAACTCTTTCTCGGATGGAATCAGACAGCAGTCAAAATGTTTTCTGGTAAATTCTCGAACGACTTTATATTTTTGAAGTTTAGCTTCTTGTAAAAAAGGTTTTCTTTGTTCGGGAGAAAACTCATGAACTTGGGCTAGATGGTTGGAAAGTTTGAGCCACAATTTGGTACTGGGCAACTTTTACAAACGCGTTGACTCATGATATAACTCAAAAATGTTGAAAAAAATGAAATTTAAAATTAAAAACTAGGACTTTTATCGAAATTTCGAGGGACAAAAGGGACAAGAGAGACAAAAGGGACAAAAACAGAGGTGTGTTTCATTGGAATATAGGTTGCCTTAAGTGACATAATGTTTTCAGTCTCTTTTACGAATAAACCGTTGTTCGCTCATAAATGTGATTTTTTGGGTCAGCTCCCGGCTCATATCAAAACCTTCGATCATTTTCAGCCCAAAACAAGTTTTTTGAGTGAACACTCAACATCTCCATACATTCCTCTCCATCAATATGGTTTGTTTGTCCGACTCACGATGGGGGTGTTATCTTGTGATGTAAAGTCCGCGCATCGCCATTCATTCTTTAAAAAACCTGCGCGCGCATTTGGTGATGTCACTTTCTGACTTGCGTGCCAGTCTGCATGTCTCCCATAATCTATTTATATTTTGCCTGCATGTACGCGAATGTTCTTGGTGCGGCAATTCATTTTTAAAAAACCTGCGCGCGCACGTGGTGACGTCACTTCATCTTTGGGTTTGCCCTGCGCATGTGCTGGCGTTCTGTCTGTCCCCTTTCCCTTCTCTCCCATCCCCTCCCCTCCCTTCCTTTCCCTTTACTCTGGTTTCCATGGTTATTGAATTTAATGAGGCGTCTATCCATAAGCCCCACATACTACTCGTATATCAGCGTATACCAGCGTATGAGTGATATTTTTCATACGCTCGCACACGCTAGTACGATACGCAATAGTGTGATAGGGCCATATACTTATTGTATATATCATGTCAGTATACCTTAAAGTTACATCCAGATTGTTGAAAGGTACAAGGTACAATCATGTAGTCACACTTCTGGTCATGCTCCTGGAAGAAGAAAAAACTAATTAGAAGTCACCTTGCATCTAAAACGACGGTATAATTATGAAGTGTTACTGCACGTGTAGTAGTGTAGACTATCAAAGTATTCAACATATACCTCGACATCTGATAACTCTCCCTGCCATTGACAGCCTCTAGATCGTCTGGGACACGTGATACGCAATGACCTTACAGTTCGTTCTGCTCCCTTGTCATCAAACACGTCCTTGGAATAAAAAGACTGGCGGTCAGTATAAAAACAGCTTTTTTTAACAAACTAGAACCGACAACAGTTTAGTGACGCACCTGTTGAATGTTGAGTGGTTTGCGATCAATTGGACATTTTAATTTCCTGTGGATTCATAAAATGTACAACTTGTAGAGAATACACTACTTTGCTAATACAAATTTGGAAATTAATAGGTACGAGTAATGTTTTGAAAGTTCTTGTAATTGCACGAGCCTTTAGGCGAGTGCAATTAAAGAACTTTCAAAACATTACGAGTGCCTATTAATTCCAAATTGTACGAGAAGGTCGTGCGATTTTTTATTTATAGTTCACTCAACAAAATGTTATAAAAAAATGCCAAGCGAAGGTATTAATCCATCATCATTGCCAACCTTTGCTATAACCGACCCTTCTCCAAGAAAGCTAAGTCAAGAACAGCATAGAAAGTGTTAATGTTGTTGTAAAAGCTTTTTAGATTAGTATTTTATGTATGATTTAAACTACAAAATACTTGAAAATAATCTTACATATCAAGTAAAAAGCCATTTTAATGCATGTTTACAACTATTGAATGACAGTACTCACAGCTAAACAGCGAATTAAAAAGCGACAATTCTTTGAAAACGTACTGTGTGAAAACTAAGCGAAAGTTGAAGAGTTAACAGTTCGCTAAAATATGTTTTTTTCCTCTTAGCATTTCCTAATAACTGTAAAAACACAATTTCAAAATACTTTCTTTTAAAACACGCTAGCTGGACAACATCAAAAGGGATAAAAGCGACAAATATGTCAATTTAAAAGTTCAGTTTGAAGTACAACTTGCCGTGAACGAGTCGCCAGTGATCAGACCAAGTGCTTTGGATATTATTCCCTCCTGTAGCTTGAAGAATTTCACTGCTATTTTCTTTGAATGGTGAATTATCTGAAGATTTTATTATTTCAAGACTGGATTGAAAACTTAGGATCAATCAACTAGTGGTAAATAACTGAATTCGTCTCTAGAGCTACAACTACTCGACAGTTTGCCGGTAAGATTTGATCTTAACTATTTTTAAACAAGAAACGAGTTTCCTTCTCGCTGTGTATTTTGCTGAACGGAAATAATTTTGCTCTAAAACTATTGTCAGCTGTTTTCTATATATTGTAGATGCATGTGGTTTTGAATTTACTTTGCGAGAAAACCACAGAAGACAACAGGTAATGAAACGAGAACATTCAAAGCTCCAAACTAGTTTGGCGAAAACTAGAAAGAAAAAAATACTTTCTGCTACAAAACATAAATTATTACGTCTTGGATTTTTCTAGTAATCATAATCAGAGGCGTTCCTATGTGTGTATCGAACAGTTTTCTAAAAATTTTGCATCTTAATCTATAAAACACTGATTTTTTGGGAATTTCACTGGAGAAATTTGTCGCTTTTGGCCGCGTTTCCGTAGCAACTTAATAGGTACAATTAACGCTCTAATTGTACTCCCCTCGACCAATCAGAATCGAGAAATTTTGTCAAGTTTACTATAAGTGATAAAATATGCAGTTGGTAAATAAATAAAAGAATATTTGTCTGAGGAAAAGCTAAACTAAGGTAAAGCGAAATTTAGAAAAACGTTACAGTTGTCCCGTCACAATAAGGCAGATGGTATATTTCAGTCCTTCCTAACAACAGCGCTGTCGTCCGCGTTCAATACTCGTTTATGGAGGAAATTTTATAGTCTGGATTTATCGCGCGTCTCCAAGGATTTCAAAGCAAATGAAATAAAACAATTTCAGTCGTAAAATCAACGTTTGATTTTGATATGGTGAAAGTTAGGAAAAAAAGATGGAGCCAATTTTGAGAAAAAACAGCTGGACTTGGGTTTTGAAGGACGTTAAATATTAAGCAAGCTTATTTCCTTGAGCTCTTACTCTTTGACGAACTAAGTTATCGCTTTGAAACTATGCCTGATAGTTATAGATTTCTATGGCTCTTCGTGTGGAAGCAGCAAGTCGTGCTTTAAAAAGTAGTTGAAAAAGTTTACATTTCAATAATTTCAAAACGGCTAAATTTAAATAGTTCAAATTCATTTACCAATAGGGCTATGAATATAGCCCAATATAAGAATTTGTTTTTCGGGATTTCATTAAAAAAATATTATACAAATGCTGATTGTCATGCCACCCATGGTTGTAGACTTCGAACCTTTACTGATCTGTGATAGCTGTGAATATATTTGAGGTAAAACAAAGGGAAAATGGTTGATAAGCGCTTTGAACACAGTCAGTTGGCATCTAAAAACAACTATTCACCCAAAGTTTCTTAAATTCAATCGAGCCACAAATTTATTTCTTTATTCACGGTCGTCTCAACGGCGATCAAAAAAGGAAATAGAATAAAATTTTTGCTAAATTAATACTGAAACATGTCTTGGCGTTAATTCGAACCAAAAGTATTGTTTTTATTCTTTCGGAAACCAGTTTTATAAACTAAAGTTAGTATAGTTGGTTCACGTGTAGTAAGTGTGTAAAAAATTATGTTTAACTTTTAAAGTCTAACGTTCAAGAACCCGCGAACTCTGAAAACTGGGTCGAGCCACCTTCTCTATGACACTAATACTTCATGGAAGCCATGGCTAAAGCTATCACATTCCTTGTTCTCGTGAAAGTTACAATGTAGCTCTAGCTCGACTATAATACAACAGACAAGAAATTTATGGAGAAAAATGAAGAACCAAAGTGGGTTACCAGACCAAACAGTGGTGACGGATAGAGACACAAAACTTTTACGGTGAAACCAGCTCAAATGTTCCATAAGATTCAAATATTTATTTTTTCAAATATGATTTCAAGTTTGTTTTGAAACAACTTCAAATTGGGCTCTTTATTCAAATTTCAATGCCAGACGCGAACACGTTTGTCTGAGAAAAAAAACATTTGGCCGCTGGGAAACGTTTTAGCTGATATAAAATGTGAAATTCACAAGAAAAGCACGATTTATTCACTCCAGAAAGCCCTTAGCATCCTAGATAAGGGTCGTTACTATTGATAAAATATGGGAAATAGGTGAAAATGCAGTTTATTTGAAAAAAAAACAACTTTTTCCAACTATCAAATGTTTTTGAACGGTCAGATCTTCGCGTCTGGCATCGATATTTAAATGGAGGCCTGATTTGTAATTTACAAGTTCCGTTTCATTTTTGTAAGCTTCTAAACAAACTTGAGAGAGAAAATTGAATCTTCTAAACTTGATAGGAACGCATAGTCTGGTTTGACTGTAAACAAGCATGAGACACAACTGAAAGCGGAAGTAATGCTGATCATCAACTTACCTCTTGGTCGCTTCTACAAGACAGTCTTTACAGAATCTGTGCCCACAACACTTGGTCTGTACGGGTTGACGGAGTACAAGATGGCATATTTTACAGATACAATCATCAGGTAGCTGATCGATGAACTCATAGTCATATTCCTGAGGTTTAGCCATGTTTAAGAAGCAGTCTTCTAGAAACAAGTTTCCAAATAAGTATATGACAGCTGGTCCGCATTATTTATGCCCTTGGGGAGGGGGGAAGGGATGTTTTAGGATACACTTGTTTTTGGTGTAGGAATCACGCATATTTTTTTTATCAAAAACAAGGATGGAAATCACAGAAAATGTTGAACTTTCCATATTTGGAGGTCTTATCTGCCAACAAAGCTTGAGGGTCTTGTTTTTTTTTTAGCGAAGAGTACCGAGTAATATAAAAGCTTGAAATGGTAACCACAGGGAGCCCAATGAGACAAAAATGTCAGGTGAAAATATATTCAAAAGAAATTCCCTTTCAGATAGAATTTGTTTCTTTTTTTTCCTGTTCTTTTTTCTGTTCGATTTACTGAGGCAAAGATACTGTCCTCCATAGCACAATGAAGTGAATAAAGAGTATTTCTCTCTGATTTTATTTTTCTCCTATCGATTTACAATGTTCTAGAGATGATAACTAGCGGTAAGCTAGTTTGGGCTGCGTCGGTGTTTCTAATGAAACAGTTGTGATAAAAAGGTAAATTTTACACCGTAAAAAAGTAGTAAGTGATCTTTCTTATTTTTTTACAGTGTAAAATTTACCTTTTTTTATCACAACTGTACAATTTTCTAGGGTTACTAGAGTTACACAGAGGAATTTTTCATCTAGGCCCTTGTAGATCGAATTACGATTTAGAAGTTTATTTTGCGGAGGGGGGAAAGCTTGAGAATCCGGAGAAAAAACCCTCGAAGCACATGACCTGAGTATCGCTTTTTATAACCCAACGATGAATTTTCGCGCGCTGTCATTGGTTCAAATGGGTCACGTGCAGGACGAGTATCAGGCGATATCCCCCGTCCGAAGTGATATTTGTCCAGCAGAAGGTAAAAACGTTAAAAGAGAAAAGAAAAAACACGGAAAACAAAGAAACTCGCTTTTTACAAACAAGTCAGAATAAAATACAAATACTGGATGAGAAAACTACGCCAGGAAACACGAAAAAATCAACAAAATATACTGTAAATGTCTTCAATGGTAAGCATCCATGTTTCGTGAATGAAGTTTTTGGTTTGTTTTCGAAATTGTTTTTATAAACTACTAAAAACCAACAAAGAATTCGTCAACAAATGTCAAACAATAGAATAGTTCAATGTCAAACAGCTTTCATTTACCAAAATAATTGTTTTTATATGCAGCTTGGAGACGAGAGAGAATTATTTTTTGAAAACTCTGGAGATGACGAGTCGATGCAGTTTGCTGAATTCATTTCAGTGAAGTCGTTGGGTTATAAAATAAATAAACCCCCTCTGGCTCACTGGAATATCGGTTGATAATGTCCTTGGATGAGAAATGGTCCTCAAAATATCACATTTACCCTCGAAGCTTCGCTTCTCGGCCAAATGTTCTTTTTTCGGACCATTTCTCATCCTCGGACATTATCAGCCGATATCCCAGCCGCCAGGAGGGGTTTATTTACTAAATATTCGTAAAGATTCAACGCTGGATTTAAGCTTTAAAACTCAAAATATGGAAAACTGACGTTTATATGATAAACTGTGTACGTATACAAAGGTTTACCGTGATATTTGTGTTTTCATTTCGTATTCAATTTTTACCTTATAACATGAAATATTCGCGACACTTTAATTTCGCGATTCTGCATGAAAATACTGATTATCGGCCGGAGACCTTCAGAGGTGTCTCTTAAATAAAACATAAAACCATAGAAACCCACTGTATGTCATTCCATTGGTTTTATGATAAAGGTTACGAAAAAAAGTATTTCAGAGAGAAATCGTAGTACAGTCTGAACGCGAGAATGAAATGATTTGACACCGTCGCAAGACACAATGTGTAGGAAGCACTTTAAAGGTTTGCTCTTCCAAAAATATAAACATAAACAGGGGTGGATGCAGGATTGTCTTCAGGGAGGAGTGCCGCGATGAAAGGGTATCCACACCAGAAAAACACCGAAACCAAAAAAAGAAAAAGAAGAAAACCCCACACGATATCACCCAAGAAAGTGAACGTTATTACATATAGGATATCCTCAAAGCTGCAGAATAGGAACAAAGCTGACCCAGGGAGAGGTGCACCCCTCAGAACTGATCAAAGGGAAAAAAAATATTTCGTATGGGTTATCTTTGCAGTAGGAGCAAAAGGTTGACCCAGGGGGAGCTACTCCCGGCAACCCTTTCCGGGATCCGCCCCTTTCTTATGGTCAAGTTAAGCAATTAAAACAGCTTAATTATATTAGCGGCGTCGGAAGCTGAAAATCATTGGGGCGGGGGGGGGGGGGGGGGGGATGGGGACCGTCTCATTATGACTGACTGGGTCTATTAGACTCTAGTTATTAGTACCAGTCCTCATCTAAATAACGACCTTCTCATTATGACTGACTGGGTCTATTAGACTCTAGTTCATTAGTACCAGTCCTGATCTAAATAACGACCGTCTCATTATGACTGACTGGGTCTATTAGACTCTAGTTATTAGTACCAGTCCTCATCTAAATAAGACCGTCTCATTATGACTGACTGGGTCTATTAGACTCTAGTTATTAGTACCAGTCCTCATCTAAATAACGACCGTCTCATTATGACTGACTGGGTCTATTAGACTCTAGTTATTAGTACCAGTCCTCATCTAAATAACGACCGTCTTATTATGACTGACTGGGTCTATTAGACTCTAGTTATTAGTACCAGTCCTCATCTAAATAACGACCGTCTCATTATGACTGACTGGGTCTATTAGACTCTAGTTATTAGTACCAGTCCTCATCTAAATAACGATCGTCTCATTATGACTGACTGGGTCTATTAGACTCTAGTTATTAGTACCAGTCCTCATCTAAATAACGACCGTCTCATTATGACTGACTGGGTCTATTAGACTCTAGTTATTAGTACCAGTCCTCATCTAAATAACGACCGTCTCATAATGACTGACTGGGTCTATTAGACTCTAGTTATTAGTACCAGTCCTCATCTAAATAACGACCGTCTCATTATGACTGACTGGGTCTATTAGACTCTAGTTATTAGTACCAGTCCTCATCTAAATAACGACCGTCTCATTATGACTGACTGGGTCTATTAGACTCTAGTTATTCAGTTCCAGTGTATTCTTCCCTTACTTCTACTTGGACGTAGATCGTATCATCAACGATGTAGTTTTCAGTCATCAATTTCTCGTGTGATATAAACTTTGGGTAGCCAAGCCCAGTATTTGAATCTGTAGTTGGTCTCCTGAAGTCTAGTGGGTTGTCTAACATGTCCTTGTAGGGTATCGTTATTTCAACATTCTTTCTTTGCTGTAAGTGTTCTTTCTGATCCAACAGAGTGATTATTATCCTTCTTGCAAAAGGCCAGGGTAATATTGCATCGTATTCACCTCTTAGTATGTAAATATATATTGAGACATGTCCAGTGGCCTCCTCCTGGTTTCCATTAGGGTACAGCTGAACCCCCATTTTGTATCCATACTTTTCAGTGTAGAATAGACCACCGTACATATAATATTTCTGTCCAGTTTCCTTGGCCTTTTTGAAGTTCTCGTCAAAATTGATTATTTTCAAAATTAATTTATTTGTACGAGGAATAAGTTGTTCTTCCATCTCAGCGAGAGTCGTCTTTAACTTCTTGTTTTCGTTTTCTAAGGAAGAAATGCGCTCACCCGTCAAAACGAGTTGTTTTTCCTTCTTAGCGAGAGTCGTCTTTAACTTCTTGTTTTCGTTTTCTAAGGAAGAAAGGCGCTCAGTCGTCTCGTAACGAAAACAAAACAAAAACAAAACAAACACAAGAAAAAAAAAAGAGGAAGAGAGGACTTTAGAAGGGGAGGCCTTTTCCACTTGTAACGAAGAGAGGCACTCAGACGTCAAAACGAGATGGTCCTTGACTTTCCTTTCAAGATGTTCTTCCATGTTTTTCCTCTGTGTCTGAAATGAGTGATTCAGAGAAAGACTGATGTAAGATTCTAACTCATGTTCTAAATTATTTCGAAAAAATATCCACCCGCATTCTACCCTAAAATGTTTAATAAGATATACACCTAATTGCAAATAGGTTGTCATATGAAAATGGTTGACATGCTTCCTGTCATGGCGGCGTAGTTACCGTTGCTAACCGACGCAACGCGAGTCACGTGATGGTGCAATCACAAGGCAGTTTGAATTTGTGGTTTTAGTTACGTTTTCATGTGATAAAGCTCTGTTGAAAAACATCATGATTTTACTGTCACCCGAGTCTAACGTCATTTAGGTGTACACTTAATAGACCGATCTAACTTGAGCGTAATGTTTTACCAATTCAGATCCCTAGGGGATCATTTCTTTGTTTAATGATTGTGCACGATATGAGACACATGAATATGGATACAACTCAAACAAAGAATCTTATTCTCATGGGAACTGAATTGGGAAAACACGCCCTAGGTAAATCTATTGCAAGAACGTTGTCATATAAAAATAAATTAATTAAAAAACATATATAATAGGAATTAATTATTTTAGAGAAACAGGTGTAATTATTTTACTGTTAATTTTGAAGGGGTAGACCGAAGTTTTTGAGATCACCTTGTTGGTATATACTAAAACAGTTATTCTCGTCAATCGATTGGGAGCTTTAGAATAAAAAATATTGATATTAGACCTTTTTTCTCTATCACTATTTTCGACTTCGTGCGCTTTCAGAACAATAAGTGCATCAAAGATTGTACGAAATTTGAACATCTTTAGAATTTGAACAAAAGATACTCGTATTTCATTGTTGTTGAACAATAGCTGCAGTCAGGTCATAATTTCAACATACGTAAGTGTTGTGCATTGGTATGGCTCGACTCGCTGTGATTACAACAATGAAATACGAGCATCTTTTGTTCAAATTCGAAAGATGTTCAAATTCCGTACAATCTTTGATCTCACCTATTGTTTTTAAAGCGCACGAAGTCGAAAATAGTGATAGAGCAAAAAGGTCTATTTCTAATTGATTCCTATTTGTTATTTTGTTATGTTATATTTTTATATGACAACGTTCTTGTAATTTATACTACTATTTTTTTATTGCTGCGAGCCGCCAGGCGAGCAGCGACACTAATCTTCACCCGGTTTGGGCTACCTGTGTTACAGATAGCAGCTTTTTTCTCGACATCAGGATTCAGGATTAATGACGGATTTTACAAGTTTGAGCCTTCTGTAACCCGATTTGGGCTACCTGTGTTACAGATACCCGCATTACGTCATTCAATCGTGCATTCCATCACGTACATTCCTGTGGTTTGTTTGCTTCGACTCTGACCACGAGAGGGCGAGCTTCGAGTCTATAAACTTCTGCGAGGGCGAAGACATATAATTTTTATATAGGTAAGTCTATTATTATTATTATGTCATACTCTACACTATTTAATGTTGGAAGTATTCATCAAGGTCATGAATGTTTTAGCGAGGTCTCTAGGGGAAGACAGTGCTCTTTTATGAGTTTTTCAGCGCTTTTGTGTGCTCAGTCATTGCCAGTTCAACAATGGTCAACTAAGACGATCGACCAAATCTTAATTGAGGGAGACAAAATGTATTTGAATGCCCTTGAAAATGGAGATATACCGGATGCAGACAAGATTTCCCTGGAATATCTTCCCGTTCAGGCTCGTTGGCCTACGGAGAATGGAAAAAACCAGTCACCTGTTAACACAAACAAATCAAGTCACAGTAGAGTACTGGTGAGCAGCATTTCACTTGCACGCCGCAACGACTAGTTTAGTAATATTTAGCCAGGAGTTTGCCCCTTCAGCATTGCAGATATCATTGGGGGGCCTGGTAACAGGAGGGAAGTTTGTATGAGTATGCGCTCAGCCGCTGAACCGTAACGGCTTGATCGCGGTCATCAATAACCGGAAAGTTCGTTTCAACACCCAAAGTTGCTCAAAAATCACTCAAAAAGCTTTATAAAGTATCTCACTTTTATTCATAAGCGATTTGTTCGGTATTAGAAACCGATTGTTACAAACTCTCCTAGGTTTGAAGCGAAGCGATAAATTACACAGCGACTTCGAACAGCAAAGCAAAAAATGTTCAAAAATCGAGTAAAAAAAATATGTCATTTTCATACACATATTTCCACCTCACAAAACTCAGCCGATGTCAGTGATTTCGATCTGCAACTAGTAACTGTGAAGTTATAAAATATATCAAGACATTTCGAGAAATGCAATTCCAAAAAGGAATAATATTCCTGCTCACAAAATTGTGAGGATCTATAGTACATTTCGAGTTTTAATAAAGCATCAAACTAGCAAATACAAGTAGTTTTATGAAAACATACAAGATTTAAGACTCTATTCTAGGAACGTTTCGATCTTCTTCAAAGCTGTATATTCAAGACACCATCACATGTGTATTTAACTTTGTCCCTTCTTCCGTAGAAGATGTCCTTCAGTGCTTGCAATAATTAAACGCCATTTTGTTAACAAAGGGATGTTCGCTTGTAGTGATAATAAAGTGCTTTAGAACAATCTATCGAAGTCCAATTGGGTTCTTCCCTCAAAAATTGAAATATCAAAGTATTTGTGTAGTAACTGGTGGCAGTTAAAACTAATGTCGGCCTGGGAGGAAGCAATTAAACCGTTTTGAAAAACTCAATTTCACGCAATCAGTGACCTGCAGTCGAAGCTTCGGTTGAACTAACGCAACTGGTTGCGCATGCGCACAACTAAATTCCCTCCTGTTGGTCCTGGTAAGTTAGAGAAACAAATGAGCAGAAAAACTATCATTCTATAGAAAACAAAAAATGACGGAAATTGGACGATAAAATTAAATACTATGAAAAAACATCTCTTATTTTATCTTTGAACGATGTAATTGAGCTAGGTTGTTTGATAATGTTAGGAAGCCAACTCGTTGTATGCGTTTGCGTCCTGGAATGACACTGACGTCCTTCTAAATTCCGTTCTTACTTTTGGAAGCACTAGATTAAAGACACTGTTTCTAGTTCCATAACCGTGAGCAATTCGCTGGACAAGTTACAGCGACAGTTCAGCAGGCGCAGGCCTATTCAAGCACTTGAAGATGAAGAGACACAAGTGTTGTTTTCGTCAAATGTGCAGTTTTTCCAAGCCAAGTTGTCTCGCTGGATCTTCGCTAGATTTGTCCCTTAGCACGATCTTTGCTGCTCTTTTCTGTAACCTCTTAATCTTTTCTGACAGGGTAGACCCCATACTGTTCCAGCAGATATCACAATAGTCAAGAATTGGTAGATCGAACGCCTTGTAGATGGTGTTTGCTGCGGCGGTCGCTAGGTGGGGCCTTACCCTGGTAAGAGCTCCTAAGCGTTGAGATACTTTCTTTGTCAGTTTGTTTACATGGTCTTCGAATGAGAGACTGGCGTCTAGGAGCACTCCAAGGTACTTGTACGTAAACACTTGCTTCAATGACTGACTTTCAATTTTTATGTCTAGACTAGGTGTATGGCCTAACCTCTGATAGGTCCCGAAAAGTATGCTTCAGTAGGATGGATTATCATCTTATTGCTTATGAATTCAGTGTTGAGCACCTCTTCAGTGCTGCTGCTAGTTGGACCCGACGTGAATACAACTGTGTCGTCAGTATTCATCAAGATGGAGCATTTTTGTAGAACACGTTGTATGCCATTCACGTACATAATGAATAAGAGAGGGCCTAAAATGCTTCACTGTGGAACTCCGGAGACTGTGGATCCACCTGAGACGTTTTGAGGAGAAGATATTACACCATTAAAACATACAACATGTTGTCTTCCTGTATGGTAGCTTATAAACCACTGCAACTCTTTACCGTGAACCCCATATTTACTGAGCTTACTCAGCAGATGGTTATGGGGAACTGAGTCGAATGCTTTGCGCAATTCGAAAAAGATTACACCAGTTAGGCACACGTGATCAGCATTCATCCTGATGCATTCCTTTAGACGAGTGACAGCGACTTGTGTGGAATGCCCCTTGCGGAAGCCGTACTGGTTCTTGCTAAGGAGGTTATTTGCCTGCAGGTAGTCAACAAGTTGACTAGAACAGCCTTCTCCAGTACTTTAGACGCCACAGAGAGCAGAGATATATGACGATAGTTATTCATATCTATGTGCTTATCTTACACTGAAACAGAGTCTCTAGCCCCGAGCGGCCTAAGGCCTCCCCTAGGGCAGTTCATAACCATAGATTATCCTCAGAGCTCTTTTCTGTATCCTTTCCAAGGAATTACTCAGCTAGTCAGGTAAACTGTAATGGAAAACTTGACTGGCGTACAAGAGAACGAAACGGATGCATGCAGTGTAGAACTTGACCAAATCAGCCGTACCAACACCTGCAGGTGTTATATCAGTCGAGAAAACTTAAGTTGAAAAAAGATCGGCCACGTTCGCGATGTTAAAATTTTTAGCACGATACCGAGGCTATCCGGAATAAAAATTCAAAATTTCATTAAAACTCAGAAGGATCAATAGATAGATATAGTGCTGTAGGTTCGATTATAACGTTGTTGTGTAGTGAATTAACTATAATTTCTACGAAACTTTTCGTAGTATTGCGGAAAGATAGGAACGTAATATACGGAACATTATGTTATTCCTACCAGTAAATGTATTTGTTGATACAGTTGTTTGTAACCTACATCAAGTACCATACGACTATTGTCTTGCAATCAAATTCACAGACCTTTATATGACTTGATTATAGGTTTTCACTCAGTTTGATTTTAACTCATTTGAATTTGCGGGGGCGCCATTCTAGAGCAAGTTCTATAGAAACCGGGTCGCATTGGTAATAAAAAAGCTCTCTCACCGCTACATGTACACCACCTGCTTCCTTAAAAAAGGAAGAGAATGATTGAGGTGTATTTGTGCTTCATTATACAAGCGTACATATGACATTAGATGACTGTCAATCACATATCTAACAAAGTAACTGAAGAAGACTTTATCGGGGATAGAGATTCATGCACGTGACTTGTATTTTCGCTCCAAATTGAAGAAGGCTTGTCAATTATTCAGGAATTTTTGAAGTAAAATAAATGGTATTCAAGTTAATCAAATTGAGTTTTGGAAATGCAGAGAGGGCAGGAGTGTACTAACTAACTACGTACCTAGGACCAAACCTTACAGAATGTCATAATCAAAAGTAAAATAATAGAATTACGCGTGAGATTCACAAGGTTCAAACTAGCTTGCTTGTGCAGCGGCGCAAGAAGCGGCACTCAAACATAATGAGGCAGCGATCCTTATCGAGAACTGTTATTTCATAGACTTTTCATCAGATCTTGGCCCAAACAGACCCATCTTCTCACTTAAATAACTATAATCCTACAGAACGTAAGTTATCTATCATGTTAGTATACCTCAAAGTTACATCCATAGCGTTGAAAGGTACAAGGTACCATCATGTAGTCACACTTCTGGTCATGCTCCTGGAAGAAGAAAAAACTAATTAGAAGTCACCTTGAATGAAAAACGACGGTATAATTATGAAGTGTTACTGTACGTGTAGTAGTTTAGACTATCAAAGTATTCAACAGATACCTTGGCATCTGCTAACTCTCCCTGCCATTGACAGCCTCTAGATCTTCTGGGACACCTGATACGCAGTGACTTTACATTTCGTTCTGCTCCCTTGTCATCGAACACGTCCTTCGAAAAAAAGATTGGCTGTCAGCGTAAAAGATGAAGCTTTTCTAACAAACTAGAACAACATTCAGTGACGCACCTGTTGAATGTTGAGTGGTTTGCGATCAATTGGACATTCTGATTTCCTGTGGATTGATAAAATGCACAACATGTAGAGGTACACTAGTTTGCTAATACAAATTTTCTCCCGTTCCAGTTTACTCAGGGGGCAAAATGGTGTTGCACGGCCACATTTTGTCTCATTAATTCAACAGATTTGCCCCCTGAGTAAACTGGAACGAGAGAAAATTTGTATTAGCAAACATGGTATTGTTTTTTATTCTTTCGGAAACCAGTTTTATAAACTAAAGTTAGTATAGGTAATAATATGGTTTCGAGTTCAATTTGGGATTGATTTGAGTGTGTTTTTCAAAGAGTTCAAATTGCACGAGACCGTAGGTCGACCGAGTGCGAATTATCCCAAATTGAACGAGAAACCATATTGTTACTTGTTAATAGTGTACATGAAAAATCTTACAAACTTTACCGTCCGACATTGAAAAACTCAAGAAAAACTCTGAGCGCGCGCTCAATGACGTGAGATAATGTCAGCAGCGCGCTCTCTTCAACTAAAACCGACACAAAAATTATTCAAAAACAAAGAAAATCACCAAAGTTTTAGCCATTTTCACCGCTTAAACTTGTTTCTTCACGATCGGAAAATACATAGTCTTGATGCTTAATAATGTTATCAAGAGCAGAATAAAAAAAAAATTGGTTTCAAGACCGTTTTCGGAAATTGTAATTTGCACTGTGTTACACTTTTTTTGCACTGTGTTACAGATTTTTGCACTTAATTACCTCTAAAATGCACTGTTCATCAGCCAATCAGAATCGAGTAATTTTTTTATGTATTCTATTAGTATAGTAACGACTTTTTAAAATCTATTCTGAGTAACATATTTGCTACGTTTTTTTACTCAAGAACTGCCTCATTATAAGCAAACATTTACAAAAGAAATCTCTGTGAAGTTTCAGGTCATTTGCAGCAATATTGAGCGAGTATCGTGGTGGAGTAACCCTCGTATTTAAAAATTGGGAAGTCCCAATGTTCAGTATTGCTGCAAAATGTCCTGAAACTTCACAGAGACTCAAAGGAAAACTCGAAACACAAGTAGGAACATTTATTTGTATGATTTACTGATTTCTAATTTTTTCTAAAAATCGTCATACATTGCCTTATAAGTTCGATAGGATACCACAGAAACCCAGCTTGGGATACCTGTGGAGAAATCTACAAAAATCGCTTTCGGCCCTACACATCGAAGAAATGACCACCGAGATCACGGAATTTAGTGTAAAAATAAGCGCATTGTACAGCTAAATCACTATTTTATATTTTTAGTCACCATTTTTTATCGAAAGAATAGATATTCCTCTTCCTTTTGGTTGTACCTATTTTAGAATATTTGGCGTTTTAAGATCCGAAAAATATATATTTACGAAGCTCATTAATTCCACAAGTTCACAAATGCAATTTCGGGGCTTAAAATACGGTTTATAAAACCTATGTGCTCTTTTTCCAAATCATTAAAAACCTACACCCAGACGATCATCTAATGTATTTCTATCAGAATCAAAAGAAAAATCTTTGGGCAAATCATTTTAACTGTTCCGTTGAGGACGCTTTTCTGTCCCTATTTGACGACAATTCGAAGATGCAAATACACCTTAATCCAAAATGGCGCACATTACATGGAAACGAGGCATCAAGGGCCAAAATGCAAAGAAACAAATGAATATAGGTATTCAATCACCAGTCCGGTCTTTCTTTCCCCCTTACGTTGGGGTCTTTTTACGATCTTTATTGGCGACCATTTCAACTGTAAACAACTTGTTGCGTTACCTCCATCGGCGCAACTTGAACTAATAAGATTCGGGTCACGCCGATGGAGGTAACGCAACAACTTGTTTACAGTTGAAATGGCCGCCAAGAGGATCGTAAAGAGACCCCAACGGAACAGTTTAGATGATTTGCGGAGAGAATTATCTTTTGATTCTGATAGACATACATTAGATACTCCTGTGGGCATAGGTGATTTAGAATCTCTGCACATATATTTTTACGCTGATATTACGAGGCCACAATTTGCATCTTCGAATAGTCGTCAAATAGGGACAGAAAAGCGTCCAAAACAGAAATACATTAGATAATCCTCTGGGTGTAGATTTTTTATGATTTGGAAAACATAGTTTTTATAGGCCGTATTTTAAGGCCTTAATTTCCATTTGAGAACTTTGTGTTTGAAAATAATGAGCTTCGTAAATATTTATTTATTTTATACATACAGAGATTTTCTTATCAAATCTCCCTATGTGAAAAACCAGTTCGCGCAATCAGAGAGGCGAAATGAATTTCTCACACGTGAAAAAAGCGTTTCGTCCAATCACAAACCACTGTCGAGGCGAATCGTGTTTTCGCGGTCATCGAGGGTAGCTTTGTCGGGCAGCTTTCACAAAATAATATTTTCGGTGTACGCTAGTTGTTCGTATTTCAAACTTATCAAGAGCTAGGAGATATTTGTGAGGATGGCTGAACAATCCAGAAGATTTGTGTCTCTAGACAAACCTATAGACAAGTTTATAGAAGACCAAAAAAACAAAAATACTCTTTCGAAGACACGAAGAGATGTGAGTTTGCTGACTGAGTTTCTCAACTCCAAAAATGAAACGAGAAGAGTCGAGGAAATCCCGCCAGAAGAGCTTAATGAGTATATCAGTGAATTTATCGTAGCTGTAAGAAGAAAAGATGGTGAGGATTTCGAGCCTTCCAGTTTAAGAGGGCTAATTTGATTCTGAGTGGAAATAATACTACAAGTACGTCTATAGAAAAAAGGCCAGTGTCGAGTTTACAAAGTGCAGTGCACACCGATTGCCGTGAATTTTCATTCATGAAAAGTTCTAGTTTGCCTCCAGCAGGTCCTTTCAGTGGAGCAGGTTAATATAACAATCAACACCGTTAACAAGTCACCGAATTCCGCAAATCACTCATTTAAATCAACAGAGTCTACACGTAGCGCATCAAGCGTGTGTTGGAGTCGTCAGACGAAGACAGCCCACAGTGACAAACTAAGCCAAAAGAAAAAAAAAATCAGCCAAAACTTCATTAGCTTACCGATTTTACTTTGTACTAGTTAAGATGATGATACTGATATTTTTACATCATAGCTTCTAGTAAAAGCTTAATTTTTCGAAAAGAAATTATTACACGAGTTTTGTAATTGTTTTAGAAAACCAATTAAATGTGAATAAATTAAAAACAACAAAATCTCAGTATGTATGAGATAAGTAAATTACAGCATGAAAAGCGCTTTGTACGGGATTTTCGCACTCGTTGGTTTTGTATCAGAAATCTCACTCGTTCGCTGCGCTCACTCGTTCGATTTCAGATACTTCACCAACTCGTGCGAAAATCCCGTACGCGCGCGCTTTTCATGAAGTAATCTCTATTTTCGGATCTTAAAACAGTAAATATTCTAGAGACAGTCTTAAACTTCAAATCAGCCCCTTTATTTAAATATCAATGCCAGATGCGAAGACGTTTGTCTGACAAAACCTACAAAATATGAAGCTCACAAGAAAAGCACGATTTAAGCACTCCAGAAAGCCCTCAGCATCCTAGATAAGGGTCGTTACTATTGATAAAATATGGGAAATAGGTGAAAATACAGTTTATTTGAAACAAAAGACTTTTCCCAACTGTAAAATGTTTTTGGATGTCAGATCTTCGGGTCTGGCATCGAGATTTAAATGGAGGCCTGATTTGTAATTTACAAGTTCCGTTTCATTTTTGTAAGCTTCTAAACAAACTTGAAAAGAAAAACCAAATTGAATCTTCTAAACTTGATCGGCGGGAACGCATGGTCTGGTTTGACTGTAAACAAGCATGCAGACACAACTTAAAGCGAAAGTAATGTTCGTTTTCAAGTTACCTCTTGGTCGCTTCTACAAGACAGTCTTTACAGAATCTGTGCCCACAACACTTGGTCTGTACGGGTTGACGTAGTACAAGAAGGCATATCTCACACTTACAATCATCAGGTAGCTGATCGATGAAGTCAAAGTCATATCCCTGAGGTTTAGCCATGTTTAACTAAGAAGCAGTCTTTTGGAAACAATTCCTAGATTTTTATCCGGGACTTCAAATTTCCAAATAAGGATATGACAGCTGTTCCGCAGTATCTTTTCCCTTGGGGAGTGGGGAAAGGATGTTCGAGGATACACTTGTTTTTGGTGCAAGAATCACTTATTTTTTTATCAAAAAAAAAAAAAAAAAAAGGGAGTAAATCACAGAAAAAAATTTTGTTGAGGTGTTATCTGCCAAAAACTTTGCAGGATATTGTTTTTATATTTGTAATATAAAAGACGTGAAATGGTAACCACAGGGAGCCCAGTGATTTAAAAGTGAAAAATAAAAATAGATTGAATTTGAGATTTTTTCAAGAATTTTGTTTTGTTTTCTTTTGAAAACTTGAAAATTCGGAGAAAAACCCTCGAAGCACAGGAGAGAACCAACAAACTCTACTCACCTGGCGCCAACACTAGTTACAACACAGGGAGAACAATTTAGATAACTGTTTCGCATTGGTATAATCATAGTTAATAGATTAACTATTAACTATGGTATAATTTTGGACTGCCACTTGGAATGGCACCAACACGACACCCGACACCCCTCTCCTGTATCCGCTCCTGATATGTACTTTCTTATTGTCAAATTGGACAATTAATACACTTTAATTATATAAAGACAAACGTAAAAATACAACGAATTTAAAAGTAGCAAAATATCATCGAAACGGAAATACAAGCTTTAAACAGCAAGAAAACTGTCACCTCTCATTGCCAGAAATATGGGACATGAGCCTGCTCACACATGCGCAATGATGCGTTTCGGCTTACAAAATAGCCACCGAGTCTTATAGAAAATGTATGGGGAATATAGAGCTTCCTCTATTTACGGCGAATTGGGTTTTATTTACTCTGAGCTCCACATCGCGACAAACAACCCAACCTACAAGCTATTACATAAACGTAAAATTATCATTGAATCATGCGACATATTGGTTCCCACGAGCGTTTCGCTTGTCCCATTTAATGCCCGCGATAAATTTGGAATGTCCAGCGGTATTTCCCATTGCTTCCGTTCACTCAGCCGCGAAATTTAAATTCCTCTACAATTGACACGTTTCGGTGAATGAATAAAGCGTTGATAAACAAAATATTATCCGCCGTGTAATGCCGTCGTTAAGCAAAAATAATTGAGCAAAATATGACTGAACACTCGAACATGGAAATAGAGGCAATAAAGAAACAATATTTGTAAATGTGGTGCAAAACGTTGTCTCGCTATTTGTATTTTTACTGCAAGAGAAACCGGCTACTAAACACTGTTAGAAAAAACCTACTAATGGTCTATCACCAATCGAGCCCTGTGATTGGCTGAGCTACTAGGGGTATATTAGTGATAGACCTCTAGTAGCGAAAAGCGCCGGTTTTGGAAACCAAAAAAAATATATTTAAAGCAAAATCCAAAACTTTTTGCATTCTTTTATTGGACCGATTAGTAGGTTTTTACTAAGACAATTAGACCTCTCGCCCTCATGGCCTACGAGTCAATAGCCCATTCGGCCTTCGGCCTCATGGGCTATTGACTCGTAAACCATTCGGACTCGAGGACTAATTGTTAAATAGCCTACCTGAAAAACCCAAAGTTTCAGTACTCAAAAATCATGCGTGGTACATCAACTACAACCGTAAAAACAACGCAGAAGTAAACTTTGGCACTCCAAAATATTATTGAAATAATTACCTGGTTGAGGCAGCTTCTTGATTACCCATTTATTGCGTCTTGACTTCACCTTATGTGACAAACGATAAGAACTTGCAAAACAAGACAATCAAGCAAACTTCTTGAGATTGAAACGGATTGAACGTACAGAAGGATCGTAGGACAGCAAATAATAATTTTTCCTTACGCCAACGTCTACCTAGTACAGTTAGAATGACTTTCCTGTTCTTGAAGTGGAATGTCCCATTGAGAATTAATAAAGAAGTCATAGAGAATGATGTATCGTAGATCAGGTAATGGCGAAGGCACAGAATCAATGCAAAATCTCAAGCCTTGGAACATCAGCTCCATATCCGCCTTTGTGTTTTTTATATTAACAGTTTGACATCCTTTGGAAAAAAGGCAATTTCGAAATGAGGCGAACTCTAGAAGTATCATAATTCTGCCATGTAAACTCTGAGTACAAGTCGGTCGCCATGTTCCTTCCTTCGCGTGTAAAATGAAAATCCCAAGGCCAGCTCTACAGCTTTAAATTGCCACAAATACTAAGTCAACAAAGGAAGCTCTAGCTTCCATACATCGTCTATAAATCTGGCCACACTTGACCCCAAAATCGTCTTATTTGAAGTCGACAAAAATTTATAAGTAAAAGAGCTCCACCTCGATATAACCAAACGAGTGTTTAATAAATCCAAAACCGCTCAAAATAGACAGCATGCCTTCAGAATGTAGGTTAAATTCTAAGCGATTCGACGCGTTGTTAGCTCGTAGTTTTCAGTTAAAAATGACAAGAAACCACAGAGAGCTTCTCCAAACAGCTTCAAAAACCCCTAAATATCGCCATTTTGTTTTTACAAGTTCCTATTGACTGCTGAGATAAGAAAGCAATAAGGAAGCTTAAAGTAACGATTTAGGTTTGAAACTTGTTTCTTGTCCTTCATGGGCTTCCTGTGGTGAAGCTTATCAACAGAAAAATAATAGTTGTTCTTTTGATTGTCAAGTAACTATGTTTTGGCAAGAATTGTTTTACTAACATCATAGTTGAATATAAATATGTGCTTGGAAACCATGTAGTTATATTTTTCCTCTAGAAAACCACTTCAATTTCATTCATGCGTAACACCGCTGACAATGTCCAATATTTCTGGCAATGTGGTCGCTTCTACAAGACAGCCTCTACAGAATCTGTGCACACAACACTTGATCTGTACGGGTTGACGTAGTACAAGATCAGTTCATCGATGAACTCAACTGACATGATTTTCATGCTGCATTTGGTTTTAGCGAGGCCTTATCTAAAGGCTGATGTTTACACCGAGTGAGTTTGTTTAGGTCATTATTTACTCGTCTGGAGAGGAGGGCCTGCGGAGGATTTGTGTGTGCTTGTGTGTTTGTGGAGGGGGGGGGGGGGACGGGGGGAATCCATCAGCAGTCTTTATTATTAGTGCTTTTAGTTTTAATACAAAGAGTATCGTTGAAATGTTTCTCTCATAAAATCATGCAACTGATATTTCTACAATGAAGTTTTGATCGAGCTGAACTGGCTTTAATGAGGAAAGAAGCCTCTTTAATAGAACCTTGACTGTGAAACGAAACGCTCATAGCAGTAGATGAAAGATTTTTATTAGGGAATTCGACTGGTAACACTATTTTTATTCATCAATCAGTAAATCAAATCCATAATAAAGACAATGTTTATCAACTGTACAACACCCTACTGACACTATTTTACTATCAATAATTATTACAAATCCATACATTACATAGTGGGTTTATCAATAAACCATTTTAAATTCAAATCAAATGAATATTTAGTATTTACCTCCTATCTTATCTGTATGGTGATAAGTGATCCTCTCCCTATTAGTACCAGTCCTCATCTAAATAACGACCGTCTCGTTATGACTGACTGGGTCTGTTAGACTCTAGTTATTAGTACCAGTCCTCATCTAAATAACGACCGTCTCGTTATGACTGACTGGGTCTGTTAGACTCTAGTTATTAGTACCAGTCCTCATCTAAATAACGACCGTCTCGTTATGACTGACTGGGTCTGTTAGACTCTAGTTATTAGTACCAGTCCTCATCTAAATAAGGACCGTCTCATTATGACTGACTGGGTCTATTAGACTCTACTTATTAGTACCAGTCCTCACTTCAATAACGACCGTCTCATTATGACTGACTGGGTCTATTAGACTCTAGTTATTAGTACCAGTCCTCATCTAAATAACGACCGTCTCATTATGACTGACTGGGTCTATTAGACTCTAGTTATTAGTAGCAGTCCTCATCTTAATAACGACCGTCTCCTTATGACAGACTGGGTCTATTAGACTCTAGTTATTAGTAGCAGTCCTCATCTAAATAACGACGGTCTTCTTATGAAAGACTGGGTCTATTAGACTCTAGTTATTAGTAGCAGTCCTCATCTAAATAACGACCGTCTCCTTATGACAGACTGGGTCTGTTAGACTCTAGTTATTAGTAGCAGTCCCCATCTAAATAACGACCGTCTCATTATGACTGACTGGCTGTATTAGACACTAGTTATTAGTACCAGTCGTAATCTAAATAACGACCGTCTCATTATGACTGACTGGGTCTATTAGACTCTAGTCAGTATTAGTACCAGTCCTCATCTAAATAACGACCGTCTCATTATGACGGACTGGGTCTATTAGACTCTAGTTATTAGTACCAGTCCTCATCTAAATAACGACCGTCTCATTATGACTGACTGGGTCTATTAGACTCTAGTTATTAGTACCAGTCCTCATCTAAATAACGACCGTCTCATTATGACTGACTGGGTCTATTAGACTCTAGTTATTAGTACCAGTCCTGATCTAAATAACGACCGTCTCATTATGACTGACTGGGTCTATTAGACTCTAGTTATTAGTACCAGTCCTCATCTAAATAACGACCGTCTCATTATGACTGACTGGGTCTATTAGACTCTAGTTATTAGTACCAGTCCTCATCTAAATAACGACCGTCTCATTATGACTGACTGGGTCTATTAGACTCTAGTTATTAGTACCAGTCCTCATCTAAATAACGACCGTCTCATTATGACTGACTGGGTCTATTAGACACTAGTTATTAGTACCAGTCCTCATCTAAATAACGACCGTCTCATTATGACTGACTGGGTCTATTAGACTCTAGTTATTAGTACCAGTCCTGATCTAAATAACGACCGTCTCATTATGACTGACTGGGTCTATTAGACTCTAGTTATTAGTACCAGTCCTCATCTAAATAACGACCGTCTCATTATGACTGACTGGGTCTATTAGACTCTAGTTATTAGTACCAGTCCTCATCTAAATAACGACCGTCTCATTATGACTGACTGGGTCTATTAGACTCTAGTTATTAGTACCAGTCCTCATCTAAATAACGACCGTCTCATTATGACTGACTGGGTCTATTAGACACTAGTTATTAGTACCAGTCCTCATCTAAATAACGACCGTCTCATTATGACTGACTGGGTCTATTAGACTCTAGTTATTCAGTTCTATTTCTACTTGTACGAAGATTGTATCATCAACGATGTAGTTTTCAGTCATCAATTTCTCGTGTGATATAAACTTCGGGTAACCATACCCATCATTTGAATCTGTAGTTGGTCTGCTGTAGCATTGTGGGAATGTTAACATGTCCTCGTTGGTCAGCGTGCCTACTTTATTCTCTCTTTGTTGTAAGTTTTCTTTCTGATCCAACAGAGTGATAGTTATCTTTCTTGCAAAAGGCCAGGGTAATACTGCATCGTATTTACCTCTTAGTATATTAATGTATATTGACACATGTCCAGCGGCTTCTTCCCAGGCTCCATTAGGATACAGCATAACCCTCATTTTGTATCTATAACCTTCAGTGTAGAATAGATCACTGTGTATATAATGTTCCTGTCCAGTTTCCTTGGCCTTTTTCAAGTTCTCGTCAAAATTGATTATTTTCCAAATGAATTTATTTGTACGAGGAATAAGTTGTTCTTCCATCTCAGCGAGAGTCGTCTTTAACTTTTTGTTTTCGTTTTCTAAGGAAGAAAGGCGCTCAGACGTCAAAACGAGTTGTTTTTCATTCTTAGCGAGAGTCGTCTTTAACTTCTTGTTTTCGTTTTCTAAGGAAGAAAGGCGCTCCGACGTCAAAACGAGTTGTTCTTCCATCTCAGCGAGAGTCGAACCGTAACGGAGAGAGGTGTTCAAAAATAAACAAAAAACAAAAAACAAAACAAAAAACAGAAAATAAGAAGAGAGGCCCTTAGAAAGAGACGCCTTTTCCTCTCGTAACGAAGAAAGGCCTTCAGAAAGGAAGGCCTTTTCCTCTCGTAACGAAGATAGGCCTTTAGAAAGGGAGATTTTGTCCATTCGTAACGAGCATAGGCTTTCAGAAAGGGAGGCGTTTTCTTCTCGTAACGAAGAGAGGCTTTCAGAAAGAGAGACGTTTTCCTCTCGTAACGAAGAGAGGCCTTCAGAAAGAGAGGCCTTTTCATCTTGTAACGAAGAGAGGCGCTCTGACATCAAAACAAGATGGTCCTTGATTTTCTTTTCAAGATGTTCTTCCATGTTTTCTTTCTGTGTCTGAAATGAGTGATTCAAAGAAAGACTGATGTAAGATTTTAACTCATTTGTTTTAAAATTATTTTGAAAAAATATCCGCCCGCAGTCTACCCTAAAATGTTTAATAAGATATACACCTAATTGCAAAAAGGTTGTCATATGAAAATAAACTTCAGACTCGGATGACAGAATCAAACAATACTAAGAAATACAAGGCAGATTGAATAGTAGTGTGGTTTTAGTTACGTTTCCATGTAATAAAGCTCTTGAAATATCATGATTCCACTGTCACCCGAGTCTAACGTCAACTAGGTGCACGCCTAATAGACCGATCTAGCTTGAGGGTAATGTTTTCCCAATTCAGATCCCTAGGGGATCATTTCTTTGTTTAATGGTTGTGCACGAGATGAGTCACATGAATATGGATACAACCCAAACAAAACATCTTATTCTCATGCCTGGGAACTGAATTGGGAAAAAACGCCCTAGGTAAATCTATTGCAAGAACACATTGGAATTAATTATTATTGGAAAACAGGTGTAATTATTTTACTGTTAATTTTGAAGGGGTAGACCAACATTTTTAAGATCATCTCTTTGGTATATACTAAAACAGTTATTCTCATCAATTGATTGGGAGCTCTAGAGTAAAAAAATGGATATTTCTAATTGATTCCTATTTGGTATTTTGTTATGTTATATTTTTATATGAGAACGTTCTTGTAATTTATACTACTATTTATTTATTATTTATTTATTTGTTTAATTATTTATTTATTTATTTATTTAAGAATATTTAGCCAGGAGTTGATATTAATGGGGTCCTGCTAAAAGGAGTGAAATTTTCATGAGCATGCGCTCAGCCGCTGAACCGTAACGGCTTGATCGCGGTCATCAATAACCGAAAAGTTCGTTTCAAGACCCAAACTTGCTCAAAAATTACTCAAAAAGCCTAATAAATATCTTACTTTTATTTATAAGCGATTTGTTCGGTATTAGAAACCGATTTTTACAAACCCTCCTAGTTTTGAAGCGAAGCGATAAATTACATATAGCCGGGACCCCAAAAGGTAAATAACCTGTTATACAACACTAAAATCGCTATTTTTGACCATTTCCCCATTTTTTAGATTAAAAGCAAGTGCACACATTTAAATATGTCTGATAGGCTTGCAATATTTACAGTAATTTCTTTGGGGATCGTGGATAGATTTCGAACAGGAAAGCAAAAAATGTATGGCATTTTCATACACATAGTTCCACCTTACAAAACTCAGCCGATCTCAGTGATTTCGATCTGCAACTAGTAACTGTGAAGTTATAAAATATATAAAGATATTTTGAGATATGCAATTCCAAAAAGGGAATTTTTTTGGGAGCAAATTATGTTACTTATGCATTTGAGGTCAACGTGACGAAGGAATCGGTCTAAAAAACAATCTTCCCCATTTTTGCCAATCAAAATGTTTTTAGATGGTTTCTTAGAAAGCGTAGCTTTTAATATTTCTGCTCACAAAACTGTGGGGATCTATAGTACATTTTGAGTTTTAATGAAGCATCAAACTAGCAAATACAAGTAGTTAGTTTATGAAAATATACTAGGTTTAAGATTCTAGGAACGTTTCGATCTTCATCAAAGCTGTATATTCAAGTACCATCACATGTGTACTTCAGTGCTTGCAATAATTAAACTCCATTTTGTCAACAAAGGGAAGTTAGCTTCCAGCGATAATGAAGTGCTTTAGAACAATTTTTCGAAGTACAATTGCGTCCTTCCCTTGAAATATCTAAGTCTTTGTGTAGCTTCTAGTGGCAGTTAAGACTAATGTCGGCCTTGGAGGTAGCAATAAAACCGTTTTGAAAACCTCAATTTCTCGCAATCAATGACCTGCAGTCCAAGCTTCGGTTGAACTAACATAACTGGCTGCGCATACGCACAACTAAATTCCCTCCTGTTGGTCCTGGTAAGTTAGAGAAACAAATGAGCAGAAAAACTATCATTCTATAGAAAACAAAAAAAAATGACGGAAATTGGACGATTAAATTAAATCTTATGAAAAAACATCTCTTATTTTATCTTTGAACGATGTAATTGAGCTAGGTTGTTTGATAATGTTAGGAAGCCAGCTCGTGGTATGCCTTTGCTTCCTGGAATGACACTGACTCACTTCCAAATTTCTTTCTTACTTTTAGAAGCACTAGATTAAAGACGCTGTTTCTAGTTCCATAACCGTGAGCAATTCGCTGGAAAATGGTTGCGACATGCAGTTCAGGAAGCACAAGCCTATTCAAGCACTTGAAGATGAAGATACACAAGTGTTGTTTTCGTCGAATATGCAGTTTTTCTCAGCCAAGTTGTCTCGCTGGATCTTCGCTAGGCTTGTCCCTTAGCACGATCTTTGCTGCTCTTTTCTGTAACCTCTTAATCTTTTCTGACAAGTAGACCCCATACTGTTCCAGCAGATATCACAATAGTCAAGAATTGGTAGATCGAACGCCTTGTAGACGGTGTTTGCTGCGGCGGTCGTTAGGTAGGGCCTTACCATGCTAAGAGCTCCTAAGCGTTGAGATACTTTCTTTGTCAGTATGTTTACATGGTCTTCGAATGAGAGACTGGCGTGTACTTGTACGTAAAAACTTGCTTCAATGACTGACTTTCAATTTTTATGTCTAGACTCGATGTATGGGCTAACCTCTGATAGGTCCCGAAAAGCATGCTTTCTGTTTTAGTAGGATGGATTATCATCTCATTGTAGTGTAGCCAATGAAGCATGCTGGTGAATTCACTGTTGAGCACCTCTTCAGTGCTGCTGGTAGTTGGTCCCGACGTGAACACAACTGTGTCGTCAGCATACATCAAGATGGAGCATTTTTGTAGAACATGTTGTATGTCATTCATGTATGAGAAGAGAATGAATAAGAGAGGGCCTAAAATCCTTCCCTGTGGAACTCCACCTGTGACGTTTTGAGGAGAAGATATTACACCATTAAAACATACGACATGTTGGCTTCCTGTAAGGTAGCTTGTAAACCACTGAAACTCTTTACCGTGAACCCTGTATTTACTGAGCTTACTCAGCAGATGGTTATGGGGAACTGAGTCGAATGCCTTGCGCAGATCAAAAAAGATTGCACCAGTTAGGCACCCGTGGTCAACATTCATCCTGATGCATTCTGTTAGACGAGTGAAGGCGGCTTGTGTGAAATGTCCCTTGCGGAAGCCGTACTGGTTCTTGCTAAGGAGGTTATTTACCTCCAGGTATTCAACAAGTTGAGCATGAACAGCCTTCTCTAGTACTTTAGACGCCACAGAGAGCAGAGATATAGGACGATAGTTATTCATATCTATGTGCTTGTCTATTTCGGTCGATGATGGTACAGTTGCAAAGTGATCCCCTGACTGAGACAGCATCAGATGGAGATTTGCTTGAATTGCTGCTGGTTGGATGTTTCTTCTTGATGGTGCTTGAGAAGTTTTTCGGGTCGTTTATGTTGTCATCTATGAGCTTGTGATTATATTGAGGTTTAGATGATCTGATCTTCATGGTTACCAAGTTCCGAAGTCGCCTGTTCTCACTCCAGTCCGTGTCTAATCCCGATTTTCTTGCTCTCTTCAGAAAAGCGTCCCTCGCTTTCATAAGATGAGTGTTCTCTGAAGAAAGCCAAGGGCAGTCGCGTACCTAGAGGCGAATGGACATCACATATCTTTCTGAAGTTTTCCTTCCAGTGCGTCCACTGTGAGTCGACATCGGTGTCACGAAGAACACCAGAGCCCCTGTCAACAGCATGCAGATCAGCACAGAAGCTCTCTGGGTCGTACTCGCTAAAATACCTGTGACACTCGTTCCATGATAGAATGTTCCTTGTTATACGAGGGTCGCATAACTTAAGTAAATAGCACATGTGGCTAACAAACCTGTGGCCCTCGTTCCATGATAGAATGTTCCTTGTTATATATACGAGTGTAGCATAACTTAAGTAAATAGCACATGTGGCTAACAAACCTGTGGCCCTCGTTCCATGATAGAATGTTCCTTGTTATACGAGTGTAGCATAACTTAAGTAAATAGCACATGTGGCTAACAAACCTGTGGCCCTCGTTCCATGATAGAATGTTCCTTGTTATACGAGGGTAGCACAACTTAAGTAAATAGCACATGTGGCTAACAAACCTGTGACCCTCTATCCATGATGGAATGTTCCTTGTTATACGAGGGTAGCATAACTTAAGTAAATAGCACATGTGGCTAACAAACCTGTGGTCCTCGTTCCATGATAGAATGTTCCTTGTTATACGAGGGTAGCATAACTTAAGTAAATAGCACATGTGGCTAACAAACCTGTGACCCTCGTGCAAATAAGTTAAAAGTAAAACCTTTACCAGCAATAGAAACAGCACCTTTACTTTAGTAACCCTACGAAGATTCAGTATAGATAGATAGGTAGATAGATGCTTTATTGATAATATACTTATGCAGCAAAAGCTGAATTGCGTAAATAATACAATTACAATTAACCATAAACTATGAAAACTTTAATAATAATATATAAATATATAAATATCTACCTTTAATAAAATTAATTAGATTCATCATAATTCAATGCACTTGGAATCATGAAGCTGTTCTTATATCTGTTGGTTTTGCACACGGGAACAGTAAAACGTATCTGCTTACTTAGAGCAACACTAGATTCATTTGTATTAAATGGCAATAAATGGTGCAAGTTATCAGACTTATAGTACGCACGACAAAATTACTCGATTCTGATTGGTCTAGAGGAGTACAATTAGAGCGTTAATTGGTACTCCGCGGGAGTACCAATTAGGTCGCTATGGAAACACGGCCAAAAGCGGCAAATTTCCCCAGTGAAATGAGTGAAATTCCCAAAAAAATCAGTGTTTTATAGATTAAAATACAAAAATTTCAGAAAACTGTTTAATACACACATAGAAAGGCCTCAAATTATGATAACTAGACAAATTCAAGACGTAATAAATCATGTTTTGTAGCAGATAGTCGTTTTTTCTTTCTATTTTTCGCCAAACACTTTGAGTTGCAGTTTTGAATGTTCTCGTTTTACTACCTGTTGTCTTCTGTGGTCTTCTCGAAAAATATATTCAACACCACATCTACAATAATTGTACAATATGTAGAAAACAGCTAACAATAGTTTTAAAGCAAATTTCTTTTCGTTTAACGAAAAAACACAGCCGAGTAGAGGCTCGTTTTTTGTTTTGAAAATAGTTAAGATCAAATCTTACCGGCAAACTGTCGAGTAGTTGTAGAGAGACGAATTCAGCTATTTATCACAAGTTAATTGATCCTAAGTTGTCAATCCAGTCTTGAAATAATAAAATCTTCAGATAATTCACCATTCAAAGAAAATAGCAGCGAAATTCTTCAAGCTACAGGAGGGAATAATATCCAAAGCACATGGTCTGATCAATGGCGACTCGTTCACGGCAAGCTGTACTTCAAAACTCTTAACTTGAACGACATATTTGTCGCTTTTATCCCTTTTGATGTTGTCCAGCTAACTTGTTTTCAAAGAAAGTATTTTTGAAATTGTGTTTTAGCAGTTATTAGCAAATGCTAAGAGGAAAAAAACTTAAATTAGCGAACTGTAAACTCTCAACTTTGGCTTAGTTTTCACACAGTACGTTTTCAAAGAAAAGTCGCTTCTTGATTCGCTGTTTAGCTGTCAATACTGTCATTCAATAGTTGTAAACATGCATTAAAATGGCTTTTTACTTGAGATGTAAAATTATTTTCTAGTATTTTGTAGTTCAAATCATACATAAAATACTAATCTAAAAAGGTTTTACAGCAACGTTAACACTTTCTATGCTGTTCTTGACTTAGCGTTCTTGGAGAAGAGTCGGTTATAGCAAAGGCAATGAAGATGAATGAATGCCTTCGCTTCGTATGTTTTATAAAATTTTGTCGAGTGAACTATAAATAAAAAATCGCACGACCTTCTCGTACAATTTGGAATTAATAGGCACTCGTAATGTTTTGAAAGTTCTTTAATTGCACTCGCCTAAAGGCTCGTGCAATTACAAGAACTTTCAAAACATTACTCGTACCTATTAATTTCCAAATTGTACTCGAGGTCGTGCGATTTCCTATACTTATTTAAGACAATTTTATCAAAAAGTCTCACAGTGGCGTTCCCTACACTGAAACAGAGTCTCTAGCCCCGAGCGGCCTAAGGCCTCCCCTAGGGCAGTTCATAACCATAGATTACCCTCAGAGCTCTTTTCTGTATCCTTTCCAAGGAATTACTCAGATAGTCAGGTAAACTGTAATGGAAAACTTGACAGGCGTACGAGAGAACGGAACGGATGCATGAAGTGTAGAACTTGACCAAATCAGCCGTACCAACGCCTGCAGGTGTTATATCAGTCGAGAAAACTTGAGTTAAAAATAGGCCACGTTCGCGAGGCTATCCGGAATAAAATGTCAAAATTGCATTAGACCTCAGAAGGATCAATAGATATAGTGCTGTAGATTCGATTATAACGTTGTTGAGTAGTGAAATAACTCGAATTTCTACGAAACGTTTCGTAGTATTGCGGAAAGATAGGAACGTAGTATACGGCATTATGTTATTCCTACCAATAAATGTATTTGTTGATACAGTTGTTTGTAACCTACATCAAGTACCATACGACTATAGTTTGAATTCGCATTGGTAATAGGCGAGCTCTCTCACCGCTACACCACCCATGCTTCCATAAGAAAGGAAGAGAATGATTGTGGTGTATTTGTGTTTCATTATACAAGCGTACATATTACATTAGATAACTGTCAATCACATATATCTAACAAAGTAACTGAAGAAGACTTTATCGGGTATAGAGATCCATGCACGTGACTTGTATTGGCTTGTCTATTATTAAGGAATTTTTGAAGTAAAATAAATGGTATTCAAGTTAATCAAATTGAGTTTTGGAAATGTAGAAAGGGCAGGAGTGTACTAACTAACTACGTACCTAGGACCAAACCTTACAGAATGTCATAATCAAAATTAAAAGAATAGAATCACGTGTCAGATTCACAAGATTCAAACTAGCTTGTGCAGCGGCGCAAATGCGGGGGTATTGAGATCCTGGCCCAAACAGACCCATCTTCTCACTAAAATAACTATAATCCTACAGAAAGGAATTTATCTATCATATCAGCATACCTTAAAGTCACATCCAGAGCGTTGAAAGGTACAAGGTACCATCATGTAGTCACACATTTGTTCATGCTCCTGGAAGAAGAAAAAACTAATTAGAAGTCACCTTGAATCTAAAAGGACGGTATAATTATGAAGTGTTACTGTACGTGTAGTAGTGTAGACTATCAAAGTATTCAACAGATACCTTGACATCTGATAACTCTCCCTGCCATTGACAGCCTCTAGATCTTCTGGGACACGTGATACGCAGTGACTTTACAGTTCGTTCTGTTCCCTTGTCATCGAACACGTCCTTCGAAAAAAAGATTGGCTGTCAGCATAAAAGATTCAGCTTTTTTTTAACGAACGAGAACAACATTTAGTGACGCACCTGTTGAATGTTGAGTGGTTTGCGATCAATTGGACATTCTGATTTGCTGTGGATTCATAAAATGCACAAACTGTAGAGGATACACTACTTGGCTAATACAAATTTTCTCCCGTTCCAGTTTACTCAGGGGGCAAAATGGTGTTGCACGGCCACATTTTGTCTCATTAATTCAACAGATTTGCCCCCTGAGTAAACTGGAACGAGTGAAAATTTGTATCAGCAAAGTATTGTTTTTTATTCTTTCGGAAAGCAGTTTTATGAACTAAAGTTAGTATAGTAACGACTTTTTAAAATCTATCTTGAGGGAGCATTCATTTTTTAGGAGGGGGGGGGGGGGGGGGGGGCGGCGGAGGAATTAGAGGAATGAAATAGAAAAATGCTAGCCCCCGTGGTAAGGAATTTAATATTTCGATAACCCCCCCCACTTCCAAATATAAAAATTTTCTAGCCACTCCCCCCCAGAAAACGACTAAAAAAAAACACTGTATTTTATTCATGACCCCCCTGGTTCAACGTTTAGTCTACAAAGTCTAAGAAATCGTTTTCAAACTTTAGGTCTGGATTTCGAGATAATTGGCGAAATGTATAAAATCAAGAACATCACAATTTTCATTTTGATGCCAAAACTATAAATCAGTAAATCATACAAATAAATGTTTCTACTTGTGTTTCGTGTTTTCCTTTGAGTCTCTGTGAAGTTTCAGGTCATTTGCAGCAATATTGAGCGAGTATCGTGGTGGAGTATCCCTCGTACTTAAAAATACTCCAGTTTCACATTCGATGGAAACCGCTGTTTTTAAAGACCACAGACTCATTTGAACAGGCTTAGCCTCGTTTATAAGTCATCTATTCAAAGGCACCATTAAAAATCCGTGGGATTGGTATTATTCAACTTGCACATTCTTTACATTACAGTTGGCAGTTGCTAATGATTTGCATAAATCAACCGTAATGTAAAGAATGTGTAAGTTGAACAATACCAATGTTTTGAAATCCCACGTTTAATGATGTCGTTGAGTAGCTGACTTATAAGCGGCGAGGCTAAGCCTGTACAAATGAGTCTGTGGTCTTCAAAAACAGCGGTTTCCATCGAATGTGAAACTGGAGTATTGGGAAGTCCCAATATTCAATATTGCTGCAAATGGCCTGAAACTTCACAGAGACTCAAAGCAAAACACGAAACACAAGTAGGGAAATTTATTTGTATTATTTACTGATTTTTATTTTTTTCTAAAAATCGCCATACATTCCCTTATAAGTTCGATAGGATACCACAGAAACCCAGCTTGGGATACCTGTGGAGAAATTTACAAAAATCACTTTCGGCCCTACACATCGAAAAAATGACCGCCGAGATCACGGAATTTAGTGTAAAAATAAGCGCATGGTACAGCTAAATCACTTATCTATCTTTTTAGTCAGAAGTTTTTATCGAAAGAATAGATATTCCTTTTCCTTTTGATTGTTGCTGCCGCAGCGAAGCGAGCCTGAAGCGAGCGAAGCAAGGCAGCGATCCTAATTCAGACAATAGGTAAAAGGCAGGAAAAATCGAGATCTGCACTTTACCCACAATACAGCTCGTCGACAGTTTAGAACAATACATTTCTTTGTTGTCGCCATCCCAGAATGCACCGGCTTACTTGTACCGCCATGCAGTTCGGGCGCTGACTATAAGTATTCGGAAACTCGTGGTCTTCGTTCCCTTTGCTCCAGACTGTTTCAAGGTATGTAGTTTGTATTGTTTTTGCAAGTATTACTTCGCTCTGTTGTATTTTCGAACACAAATGCCAATATTTATGATCTAAAATATTTCTTTCTTCACTTCTAGCTTTCGTGTTGCCTTTTCGTGTGCCTTTCGTGTTCGTGTTTCGTGGAACTCGCGAAGTAGCTCGTCCAAAGTGAATTACGATTATTTCGTGAGTCCAGAAATGACACAACATTTTTGGTATAAAAATCGCTTGTCATTTTGGAACTCGCGAAGTAGCTCGTCCAAAGTGAATTACGACTATTTCGTGAGTCCAGAAATGACACAACATTTTTTTTCACGATTGTATGACAAATGGTGTAAAAGACTTTGCTTTAGAATCTCGCATTTCAGTTTTGCAAAAAAGAAATGGTTTCATTATTGCATATTTACCTTTGGAGGAAGTCAAGTAGAGTCTAGTAGAGTTAATTTCACAGGAATCCGAGCTCCGTCGAACACACGATGGTGACGTCATTTTCGGGATGTCATTCTGAATCACGCGAAATAGCCTCTACCGTCATTGAACGAGGTAAGCCTCTATCTTTACAGAATTAGTTCGGCACAGTTTGTGTCAATAAACCATATTCAAAACTTTATCTCGCGCTCTGTTGTATTTCCGAACAAAAATACTGATATTTATGTAAAATATTTCTTTCTTCACTTCTAGCTTTCGTGCTGCAAAGTTATTGAACGAGGTAAGCCTTTATCTTTACAGAATTAGTTCGGCACAGTTTGTGTCACGCACGTGCTCGAAGTGCACCTACGCCAAAACTTTATCTCGCGCTCTGTTGTATTTTCGAACAAATTAGCAATATTTCTTAACCATATATCTTTCTTATCTTTAGCTTTATCTTAACAACTCATCGGACGACGAAAGCCAAGTCTTCATGGGTTTAGTGTGTCAACTCAAGCTATAAAATTCCTGTCCCAGTTATTAAATAGATTTTCCCGTTATTACGGGAGTTTTTTAAAGAAACAATGTAAACAACTGTTTCTAAATAAAATTCAATTTGATGTAAATCCGTACGTCTTTGTATCTTGTGTGCTACACTGAAATGATAAGTACTGTTGCGGTCAAAATAATATTAAGGCAGCACTCTCCAACTTTAAGTTAGGCTAGTATTTAATTTAGAATAATTGGCGTTTAAAGATCCGAAAAAAATTATTTACGAAGCTCACTATTTCCAAAGTTCACAAATGGAAATTAAGGCCTTAAAATACGGCTTATAAAAACTATGTGCTGTTTTTCCAAATCATAAAAAAACAACACCCAGAGGATTATCTAATGTATTTCTATTTGAATCAAAAGAAAAATCTCTGGGCAAATCAATTTTACTGTTCTGTTTTGGACGCTTTTCTGTCCCTATTTGACGACAATTCGAAGATGTAAATTGTGGCCTCGTAATATCGGCACAAAAATATATGTGCAGAGATTCTAAATCATTTATAACCTATGCCCACAGGAGTATCTAATCTGTGTCTATCAGAATCAAAAGAAAATTCTCTGGGCAAATCATCTAAACTGTTCCGTTAGGGTCTCTTTACAATCCCTCTTGGCGACCGTTTCAACTGTAAACAACTTGTTGCGTTAACTCGATCGGCGAGTCTCGAATCTTATTATTTCAAGTCGGTTCAAGTCACGCCGATGGAGGTAACGCAACAAGTTGTTTATAGTTGAAATGGTCGTCAATATGGATCGTAAAAAGACCCCAACAGAACAGTTTAAATGATATGCCCAGAGAATTTTCTTTTGATTCAAATAGAGATACGATAGATAATTCTTTTGGTGTAGGTTTTTTATGATTTGGAATAAGAGCACATATATTTTTACGCCGATATTACAAGACCACAATTTGCATCTTCGAATTGTCGTCAAATAGGGACAGAAAAAGCGTCCTGAATGGAACAGTAAAAATGATTTACCTAAAGATTTATATAGATATATAGATAAGTGATTTAGCTGTACGATGCGCTTATTTTTACACTTAATTCCGTGATCTCAGCGGTCATTTTTTTCGATGCGTAGGGCCGAAATCGATTTTTGTAAGTTTCTCGGGAACCAAGTAAAATTTTTTAAAACTAAAAACTGCATGATTTATTTCATGCTAAGGGCTATCAATAAACATTATATAAGCGAAATCCATTTTTTCACTTGTGCCGCAAAAAGTCGATTTTGGTCGATTTTTAGAGACAGTCGCTCTTAAACTTCAAATCATCATTTATTTACAGTCAACGAACTTCAGGCATGAACACATTTTTTACGATTGTCCGAATAATAAAATAAATATTCATAGATTCAATTGAATATTCGTAGATTGAAATGAATATTCGTAGATTCAAATGAATATTCGTAGATTCAAATGAATATTCGTAGATTCAAATGAATATTCTTAGATTCAAATGAATATTCGTAGATTCAAATGAATATTCTTAGATTCAAAATATCCCAGTCATATAAAGATGTAAGATTTGAAATCAAAAGGAGTTCATTCACCGTTTCCATGTACAGTATGATGTCCGACAATCCGAAGATTCGAATATTTTTTTGAATGTTCAAATATTCTTTTGAATATTCGATTGTTCTTTTCAATATTCGATTGTTCTTTTCAATATTCGATTGTTCTTTTCAATATTCGATTGTTATTTTGAATATTCGATTATTACTTTGAATATTCAATACTCCAGTTTCACATTCGGTGGAAACCGCTGTTTTTGAAGACCACAGACTCATTTGTACAGGCTTAGCCTCGCTTATAAGTCATCTATTCAAAGGCACCATTAAAAGTCCGTGGGATTGGTATTATTCAGCTTGCACATTCTTTACATTACAGTTGGCTGTTGCTAATGATTTGCATAAGTCAACCGTAATGTAAAGAATGTGTAAGTTGAACAATACCAATGTTTTGAAATCCCACGGACTTTTAATGATGTCGTTGAATAGATGACTTATAAACGAGGCTAAGCCTGTACAAATGAGTCTGTTGTCTTCAAAAACAGCGGTTTCCATCGAATGTGAAACTGGAGTATTATTATTTTGAACATACGATTATTCTTTTGAATATTCGATTATTATTTGTAATCTACAAGTTATGCGTTCATGCCTGAAGTTCGTTGACTGTAAATATTCTTAGATTCAAATGAATATTCGTAGATTCAAATGAATATTCTTAGATTCAAAATATCCCAGTCATATAAAGATGTAAGATTTGAAATCAAAAGGAGTTCATTCACCGTTTCCATGTACAGTATGATGTCCGACAATCCGAAGATTCGAATATTTTTTTGAATGTTCAAATATTCTTTTGAATATTCGATTGTTCTTTTCAATATTCGATTGTTCTTTTCAATATTCGATTGTTCTTTTCAATATTCGATTGTTATTTTGAATATTCGATTATTACTTTGAATATTCAATTATTATTTTGAACATACGATTATTCTTTTGAATATTCGATTATTATTTGTAATCTACAAGTTATGCGTTCATGCCTGAAGTTCGTTGACTGTAAATATTAATGCCAGACGCGAAGACGTTTGTCTGACAAAAGCTACAAAATATGAAGCTCACAAGAAAAGCACGATTTAACCACTCCAGAAAGCCCTCAACATCCTAGATAAGGGTCGTTACTATTGATAAAATGTGGGAAATAGGTGAAAATACAGTTTATTTGAAACAAAAGACTTTTCCCAACTGTAAAATGTTTTTGGATGTCAGATCTTCACGTCTGGCATCAAGATTTAAATGGAGGCCTGATTTGTAATTTACAAGTTCAGTTTCATTTTTGTAAGCTTCTAAACAAACTTGAAAAGAAAAACCAAATTGAATCTTTTGAACTTGATCGGAGGGAACGCATGGTCTGGTTTGACTGTAAACAAGCATGCAGACACAACTTAAAGCGAAAGCAATGTTTGTTTTCAAGTTACCTCTTGGTCGCTTCTACAAGACAGTCTTTACAGAATCTGTGCCCACAACACTTGGTCTGTACGGGTTGACGTAGTACAAGAAGGCATATCTCACACTTACAATCATCAGGTAGCTGATCGATGAAGTCAAAGTCATATCCCTGAGGTTTAGCCATGTTTAACTGAGAAGCAGTCTTTTGGAAAAAATTCCTAGATTTTTATCCGGGACTTCAAATTTCCAAATAAGGATATCACAGCTGGTCCGCAGTATCTTTTCCCTTGGGGAGGGGGGAAAGGATGTTCGAGGATACACTTGTTTTTGGTGCAGGAATCACTTATTTTTTTATCAAAAAAAAAAAAAAAAAAAAAAGAGGGAGTAAATCACAGAAAAAAATTTTTTTTCCAGGTGTTATCTGCCAAAAACTTTGCAGTATATTGTTTTTATATTTGTAATATAAAAGACGTGAAATGGTAACCACAGGGAGCCCAGTGATTTAAAAGTGAAAAATAAAAATAGATTGAATTTGAGATTTTTTCAAGAATTTTGTTTTGTTTTCTTTTGAAAACTTGAAAATTCGGAGAAAAACCCTCGAAGCACAGGAGAGAACCAACAAACTCTACTCACCTGGCGCCAACACTAGTTACAACACAGGGAGACCAATTTAGATAACTGTTTCGCATTGGTATAATTTTGGACTGCCAGTTGGAATGGCACCAACACGACACCCGACACCCCTCTCCTGTATCCGCTCCTGATATGTACTTTCTTATTGTCAAATTCGACAATTAATACACTTTAATTATATAAAAACAAACGTAAAAATACAACGAATTTAAAAGTAGCAAAATAACATCGAAACGGAAATACAAGGTTTAAACAACAAGAAAACTGTCACCTCTTGGTCGCTTCTACCACACAGCCTCTACAGAATCTGTGCCCACAACACTTGATCTGTACGGGTTGACGTAGTACAAGATCAGTTCATCGATGAACTCAACTGACATGATTTTCATGCTACATTTGGTTTTAGCGAGGCCTTATCTAAAGGCTGATGTTTACACCGAGTGAGTTTGTTTAGGTCATTATTTACTCGTCTGGAGAGGAGGGGCTGCGGAGGATTTTGTGTGTGTGTGTGTGTGTGTGTGTGTGTGTGTGTGTGTGTGTGTGTGTTAGGGTGTGTGTCGTGTGTATCTGTGTGTTTGTGGAGGGGGGGGGGGGTGGGGGGAATCCATCAGCGGTCTTTATTATTAGTGCTTTTAGTTTTAATACAAAGAGTATCGTTGAAATGTTTCTCTCATAAAATCATGCAACTGATATTTCTACAATGAAGTTTTGATCGAGCTGAACTGGCTTTAATGAGGAAAGAAGCCTCCTTATTTGAACCTTGACTGTGAAACGAAACGCTCATAGCAGTAGATGAAAGATTTTTATTAGGGAATTCGACTGGTAACACTATTTTTATTCATCAATCAGTAAATCAAATCCATAATAAAGACAATGTTTATCAACAGCACAACACCCTACTGACACTATTTTACTATCAATAGTTATTACAAATGGATACATTACATAGTGGGTTCATCAATAAACCATTTTAAATTCAAATCAAATGAATATTTACTATTTACCTCCTATCTCATCTGTATGATGATAAGTGATCCTCTCCCTATTAGTACCAGTCCTCATCTAAATAACGACCGTCTCATTATGACTGACTGGGTCTATTAGACTCTAGTTATTAGTACCAGTCCTCATCTGAATAACGACCGTCTCATTATGACTGACTGGGTCTATTAGACTCTAGTTATTAGTACCAGTCCTCATCTAAATAACGACCGTCTCATTATGACTGACTGGGTCTATTAGACTCTAGTTATTAGTACCAGTCCTCATCTAAATAACGATCGTCTCATTATGACTGACTGGGTCTAATAGACTCTAGTTATTAGTACCAGTCCTCATCTAAATAACGACCGTCTCATTATGACTGACTGGGTCTATTAGACTCTAGTTATTAGTACCAGTCCTGATCTAAATAACGACCGTCTCATTATGACTGACTGGGTCTATTAGACTCTAGTTATTAGTACCAGTCCTGATCTAAATAACGACCGTCTCATTATGACTGACTGGGTCTATTAGACTCTAGTTATTAGTACCAGTCCTCATCTAAATAACGACCGTCTCATTATGACTGACTGGGTCTATTAGACTCTAGTTATTAGTACCAGTCCTCATCTAAATAACGAACGTCTCATTATGACTGACTGGGTCTATTAGACTCTAGTTATTAGTACCAGTCCTCATCTAAATAACGACCGTCTCATTATGACTGACTGGGTCTATTAGACTCTAGTTATTAGTACCAGTCCTGATCTAAATAAGGACCGTCTCATTATGACTGACTGGGTCTATTAGACTCTAGTTATTAGTACCAGTCCTAATCTAAATAACGACCGTCTCATTATGACTGACTGGGTCTATTAGACTCTAGTTATTAGTACCAGTCCTGATCTAAATAACGACCGTCTCATTATGACTGACTGGGTCTATTAGACTCTAGTTATTAGTACCAGTCCTCATCTAAATAACGACCGTCTCATTATGACTGACTGGGTCTATTAGGCTCTAGTTATTAGTACCAGTCCTGATCTAAATAACGACCGTCTCATTATGACTGACTGGGTCTATTAGACTCTAGTTATTAGTACCAGTCCTCATCTAAATAACGACCGTCTCATTATGACTGACTGGGTCTATTAGACTCTAGTTATTAGTACCAGTCCTGATCTAAATAACGACCGTCTCATTATGACTGACTGGGTCTATTAGGCTCTAGTTATTAGTACCAGTCCTGATCTAAATAACGACCGTCTCATTATGACTGACTGGGTCTATTAGACTCTAGTTATTAGTACCAGTCCTCATCTAAATAACGACCGTCTCATTATGACTGACTGGGTCTATTAGACTCTAGTTATTAGTACCAGTCCTCATCTAAATAACGATCGTCTCATTATGACTGACTGGGTCTATTAGACTCTAGTTATTAGTACCAGTCCTGATCTAAATAACGACCGTCTCATTATGACTGACTGGGTCTATTAGACTCTAGTTATTAGTAGCAGTCCTCATCTAAATAACGACCGTCTCATTATGACTGACTGGGTCTATTAGACTCTCGTTATTCAGTTCCAGTGTATTCTTCTCTGAATTCTACTCGTACGAAGATTGTATCATCAACGATGTAGTTTTCAGTAGTCAATTTCACGTGGGATATAAACTTTGAGGAACCACGCCCATTATTTGAATCTGTAGTTGGTCTCCTGAAGCATTTTGGGTTGTTTAACTTGTCGTTATTGGTTAGCGTTAGTTCAACATTCTTTCTTTGTTGTAAGTTTTCTTTCTGATCGAACAGAGTGATGTTTGTCTTCCTTGCAAAAGGCCAGGGTAATACTGCATCGTAGTCACCTCTTAGTATTTGAATGTATATTGACACATGTCCAGCGGCATCATCGTCGTTCCCATTAGGGTAAAGGATAACCCTCATTTTGTATCCATACTTGTCAGTGTAGAATGGATCACTGTACATATAATGTTTCTTTCCAGTTTTCTTGGCCTTTTTTAAGTTGTCCGCAAAATTGTTTATTTTCCACATGAATTTACAATTAATAACTTGCTCTTTCATCTCAGCGAGAGTCGCCTTTAATTTCTTGTTTTCGTTTTCTAAGGAAGAAAGTCGCTCTGACGTCAAAACGAGATGGTCCTTGATTTTCTTTTCAATATGTTCTTCCATGTTTTTCCTCTGTGTCTGAAATGAGTGATTCAGAGAAAGACTGATGTAAGATTTTATTCTAACTCATTTGTTCTCTTCATACACCCGTGTTCATAATTACAAGACTGGGATAACTGCATGCAGTCCATTTGATTAGTTCTAGTGCGAAGGCAGGGACTGCTGAGCACATTTTGAAGTTCTGGGTATTTGTGTGTGCGTGTGTGTGGGGCGGGGGGGGGGGGGGGGGGGGGTTTCTCTTCAAAAATGGAAGGTCTCTATGGGATGGTACCTTTTACGGTTAACGGTTAAAATTTTGGCCTTTTTACGGCTAACGGCCATCCATCGTTCTAATAGATTTGATCATTTTCATAATACGAAGAAAATGGGTGCCTGTACCGAGCTCGTTTTCGAAGTAATAGGCATTTAATGGACCGGTACTTTTTTAAAAAAAATACATCCAATAAGATAATAGTTATTTGGATACTATATAATTGCTCAAATGCCGGCTAGTGAATAGTTCTACAATATCACATGGATATTTTTGTCAAAAAGACATAGAATTCACCTTGTTGTGTTATATTGTCCTTTCAGTGCTCTGAAAAACTCTCATGAAGTCGAACAAAAATCCCTACAAAAATCTCTTTTTTCAAAAGTTGATATTTTTTAAAATGTTTTTTTAGAATGAGTTTTTCATTTAAGCTAAATAAACTGTGTTATAACCCAATGATGAATTTTCGCGCGCTGTCATTGGTTCAAATGGGTCACCTGCAGGACGGGTATCAGGCGATATCCCCCGTCCGAAGTGATATTCGTCCAGCAGAAGGTAAAAACGTTAAAAAAGAAAAGAAAAAAACACGGAAAACAAAGAAACTCGCTTTTTACAAACAAGTGAGAGTAAAATAGTAGTTTAGACCCCCGTTATAGCGCCTAGAGGGGGAGGGGTGGTCAGCTGAAATCCACTTAAGAATGTGAGGGGAGGGGTGGGCTAGAAGAGAAAAAATACTTTAGAGGATGAAAGCAATGAAGGATAGAGGTATATGTGATGTCATTAGAATAGTTAAAGACAAATAAAATAAATTACGATACGACAGTTCGATTAGTCCCAGTTGCAATCCGATAGTTAAGAGTAAAGACAAAAATTATTAGCGAACATGTCTTCTGGAAAAGCAATAAACCTAGGAGTCCGAGGATACGTTATTTTTGTGAAGGAGTTTCGAAATGAGAAGAAAATATATTTTCGCAAGCAAAAGAAAGATGTATCAAGTGGCAAAACTGTTCTTACCAATTCAGGAATGTCTTTGACGTTGGACGAATGGACAACACTAAAGTCGGCAATTAGAGCAATAGATATGGAATTGCAGAAGGTAACCAGCATGGAAGAGTCACCGGAGTCGGTGTCCAAAGACGAGTCACAATTCTTAACTCAGTCTCAGAATACCAATGTTCATCAGAAGCCTCCATTTTGCGGATCATTTCAAATCCTTCAGCACAATGGCAATGCGCAAAATTACGAGGAACAGGAAAAAGACTATTTACCTAGAACTTTCAACACTTCTGAATTAAACTCTATTTTTGAAGCTCTCGGTCCGGGAATGGAACTGACAGGGGAACAGCAAGGGTTGGCTGTGCAGCACCAGGTACCCAGCTGGGGATCTGAAATGTAGTGATATGTACCGATATTAATTCAATAACACAGAAAGCATAAAATAAAAGAAAATTTCGTTTCTGTAGCTTTTATTAAAGTAAAATAAAGTAATGAGATTGTTACTATGCAGATGTTTGGTCTCTTAGTAATCAATGTACATGTTCGATATAATTTCTAGCTAGCTCCAACAGGGCATATCAGTTGTGTTGACAGGCACCATTATTTGTCCACTACAGTTTGTCTGTGATAACTATTGTTCCTTGGTGTAGATTCTTATTCCATGTCTTCTGCTGTATCTTGTGTTTGTAACTCTTGGACAGCGAATAAATTGTTCAAGAGAAATTTACGATGATCAATAGCAACCTGGGTTGCTTCCATCCAGTCGTAATCCCCCTTGTCTAGTAAATCTTGTCGGGTTCTCATTATTTTACGATAATAAGGATCTTTTTTAAACGCGTGAATCCATTTAAATTTTTCAAACAATACGTTTCTCAGTTCATTTCTAAATACGGATATCATCTTATTGTACGCATGCACTTTTGCCCATTCTTTAGATTCGCCTCTTTCCATGTATTCGTTTTCTAGAGCTTCTATTTCCGTTTCGTGACAATCCATGGCTTCGTTTATCAACGGTGACCAGCAGTGATCTGAAGGCTGGTTTTCATCATCATCATCCTCATCATCTTCAGTATCATTTGACTCTGATTCACTCGTATCTAGATCTTCCTCGACACTACTAGCAATTTCATCTTCGCTTGAAGTTTCTTCGTCGTATCTTGAATCATTTTCTTCGACAGCGTTCATTTTGCAAAATCGATCTATTTTTCACAGTTCATTTCCTAACGAGATTTCTTTGTGCACTTTTTCTTTTTTTTCTTTTCCATCAATTATCATTATTTATTAATTAAGGACCATACCTCCAAACGTAGTGCTGAAGCTCAGTATGGCAGCGCGAAGCATTTACGGCTATGCCGGAGATTTCGACCCCGACACCGTTATCCCTGGATTTACAGACTGATCAGGAAGCTCGGCCGAAGCCTAAGGGAGAGGTTAGTCGGCCCCTAGACCGTAGATGATTAACCCCTTGCTATGAACAGCAGACCCGATAATTCACTTGTGTCGCTGAGCACTAATCTCAAGTAGACAATCCTTTCCATGTGGGATGCGTTTTGAGAAACCTATCGGTAACGTTTATATGGAAAATTTCATTTTAACGCGCAGACTTGGGGGAACTCAAAAAGGAAGTCTTGGGTTTTTTTTTTTTTTTTTTTTTTTTTTAGTAACCTTAACAACCTTACGACATTCATTGAAAGGAAAAAATAAAAAAGGAAAAACTGGAATAAACATGAGCATAGTAAGATATGCAAATAAACATCAATAGTTGTACAAGATTTACATATGCATAGTATATGGATATAAAATTGTTCCTGTTTGTTCACAGGGAGCCCGGCTTTCCTTTGCCGCATTCAATATTCATTATTCTTTACGTAATTGCTTTTTATGGGTTTCCTGTGGTTTAAGATCGGCTAATCAGATCTGTACTGTAATTCAATAATCGTTGGTAACGTGCTCTTTATGGGTTGCCTGTGTTATTTGAATGTACGCACTTTCTATAAAGAATGCTTCTCCCTGTGTCTTAGTAGAACGAAGTATCTTTATGAGGTGGCTACGCGGCTACGGGTGCTACAGGTCAAAATTAATATATCGGTCTCCCTGTGTCTTAGTAGAACGAAGTATGACTATGAAGTGGCTACGCGGCTACGGGTGCTACAGGTCAAAATTAATATATCGGTCTCCCTGTGTCTTAGTAGAACGAAGTATGACTATGAAGTGGCTACGCGGCTACGGGTGCTACAGGTCAAAATTAATATATCGGTCTCCCTGTGTCCTAGTAGAACGAAGTATGACTATGAAGTGGCTACGCGGCTACGGGTGCTACAGGTCAAAAGTAATATATCGGTCTTCCTGTGTCTTAATAGAACGAATACTTCGCTTTTCACGAAACGCGTAGGCATCTTATGGCTTTCCTGTTACTTATTAATTTAATTTGTATAAGTAAATCATATTTGATTTAAATGCTGCTATATTTTGCAAAGAAAAATTAATTAAAGCATATAGTTACAATAAAGTATGAGTATTGCACATTTAAAACTTACAATAATGTTTATTTAAATTCCAAAGAACAATTAATTAAAGCATATATTTACAAACAAAGTATGAGTATTGTGTATTTAAACTTAGAAATATAAAGCAAATATGCATCTGCATACAGAGGCTCATTGCAAATAAGTGAAAAATTATTAATAATTTGTTTTTTGAAGTGAAAATATTAATATGGAATGGTCGGTTATGCTTGGCTTTGTATTGTCTCTCCTATTGTAATTTTTCAGAAAACTATTGATCACAATGTTCTACTCAACTCACAGAAACAAATCGCAAAAATAAGTTTACATATTGAAAATTTCTTGTGGAACATGACCGGCTGTAACCAGTTGATTCCTTATTCGTACAGTTACTGAACTGTGTACAGGGAGGCTGTACTTAGCGACGTACTGTTGTTGCTGACAGCATGGGTGTTCTCGGTCCCAGTCAATTGTTTGTGGATCATTCTTGATGAAAACTGCTGTTGCTTTTGACGATCTTGGAACGCGTACTGTCACCAGATTTCCATAGGCGTTTAGTTGGCCTGCTGCCTGTTTGAACTCTTCCTCTGTGATGGATCGCAAGCTCCTTGGCGCGTACTGTTTGAAAGATCTGCATGACACAACGGGTCCAGGGAAGGTGACGATGGCGGCTTTTTGGTCGTCTAATGTCGGCTGCCTGGCTTCTTTCTCTGTACAATCACTCACGATGCCGTTGATAAACTGAAAAAAATAAATAATACAAAGCATTTAGAATTGCTAGTGAAATTGGGTATTAAACTTTGCTGTAAAGATATAAATCTACCAGTGTTTAAAAATATTGAAGACATTTTATACATTTTACTTTTTTCCAAAGCGGCTTAATAATTTTGATATTGACATTTGCAAAAACAACAAGTTCTTAGTTATTACCTCAGTAGCGATTTGCTTCTGCGTGTTCGCATATTGTAGAATCTTTTGAGCTCCCTCGACGGACGCTTTCGTGATGCGTTGTGGTGTTGGTGGTGGCTTGCATCCATTCAACAGTTGGCCCGCGATATGGTTGAATATATGTAAGCAACCAGCCAGTCGTTTTATCAAGTCGCACTTCTTGCACTTAGGTACTGGCGTGCCTTCTTTAAGAGCATCGTTGATCTCTTCGATCTCTTGTTTGCTAAGTTCGTGCAAAAGTTCTTGTGCTTCGTCGTCAAACTTGTAGTTAGTTTTCAGCATGTTTTCCTCCATTTCAACAAATATGTCGGTCAAGGAGTCAACATTCTGACTTTCCAGCCACGTGATGGAAGTGTCGGTGTCCTCCACACTTGGCCGATAGCAGGGCGGGAACAGGAATAGAAATCTGTCAAGTAGCCCATGTCCTTGATCCATTCTGGCGATCAATCTTGCAGCAAATGGAACTTGTGTTGCTCCGACAATAGAAAACGGCACATTTGCCTCGATTTCTCTCGTACGTTCTGTGGCGTATCGATATGTCACACGTTCTCCTGAGAACAACTCACATAGTAGTTGAGCGTCGCTAGTTGCGTTTTCATCATCTGATTTCAGCAGTTTGTTTAATAAGTCAAATAGTTCCGGTGAGACGACAAAGCCTAGTTTGTTTTGCGCGACAGTTTTTGCCAGCCCTGAAGAAGTACACTTGTCGAGAAGGAAATTTGTTAAGTCCTGGTTCTCGATAATGGTAGACATTGGCAAATGCGCAGCATGTTTTAGGGCTTGTGATTTTCCGGTGGATGGAGGTCCAACGAAGAGAATGAAGAGATTAAAGGGCATATCGTGGTTCTTGTGGCTTATCAGGCTGTGTTTACTGGCGAGGAAAGCTGTACTTGCTAGGATGGAAGGCACCAAGTAACCAGCGCTCGTACTCAACGATGAAGCTGTATTCGTCAGGAACGCCCATACGTTTTCTTGAAATACCTCTCCAAAGTCAAAAGAGATTCCCATTAAACGTTTGTGGAGTAGACTCCAAGTTCTTTCGTGTTGGCGCGTTATTTTCGTAAGTTTAGAAGAAGACATTGTAAACTTTGTATCTCAGCTAGTGACAAGTGGTAAATGGGAGTACCTGTAAATGCTGCGCTGTGGTAGTTTATGAAATTACTCCTGAGGGAATTGTAGTCATAGTTACAAAGTAAACAAAACTTTTCAACAGGATAACGGCTGCGAAATTTGATTATAGATGTGATAGTGATTTTTTTCTCAAGTGTTTTGTTTTGTTTTGTGTAGGAAACTAGTCTTTTGTTGCACTCTATTATTCACTGGATAGAGGTGATAACCAGCGGTAAGGTAGTGTGAGCTGCGTCGGTGTTTCTAATGAAACAGTTGTTTATTGGATAATCCTATCTAGGGTTAGTTTAATTTACGAATAATAGAACAAAGGAAGGTAGTGCCGCTTAAGACACCGCCAAACGTGTAGTGACTAGAGAGGAGAATGCGACACTGTAGTGTGAAGGTGGGCGCTAAATTTATCCAATGCTAGGGATTAAGTCTTTTGTTATACTTTTGTTTAGAATCACTAAAGCGGTATTATGGTATTTATAAAGTTGCAACGAGAAAGTAAGTGATACGTAACTCTAGAGGATTTCAAATAGATTCAGAGTGCTAAAAGACACGTACTAGAAGAAATAACAGTGATAGAAGTAATGGATTTGAGCATGATATTACAATACGCGAGGAATATGACAAACTTAACAAGACATGGAATTGTTCGCGAAAGGAGGCTCCTATTTAATTTAATGAATGGGGACGTGTTTTACGGAACCAAAGTGTGGCCATTATGGATTAAGAAGTTGTTTTGGAAGAAACCGCTTAGTGACATGGAAACATTCAAGGTGTTTCTTTTTTTTATTGGAAATGGATGTCCACCAACAGTTATCGTGAAATGGATATTGACAAGTGTATATTGGAAAATTGATGACAAAACATTGGATAAAAGAGCAAGGCAACTTCGTTTTCTATTGGATAACATTAAAAGAAAAGAAAGCACCTGGTTTTATTATGACTTGCATAATGAACGAGTGTTATTCTTAGACGGTAGCGAGAGAGTAGGAGTAAGAAAATCGACAGAAAATCAAAACATTTTATGGTTGAACTAATACAATGCATTAATACCCGTGTCTCTTGAAAACGGCATGTGCTATTTGAAGGTAGTTTTAGCACTAGATTGTGTGCTGTTTTTAAATGATATTTAGAAAGTATACCCTGTAAATAGTTTGTGAGTTTTATATTGTTATAGTTCTATTTGTATAACTTATGTGAAAATAAATGTTTTTAAAAATTGATACTCATACGGGCTTGTGATTATTACTTGAGTATTTATTTGCAGTTAAGGATTCGAACATAAAAATAAAACTGATTTTTTTTTGCTATTTTGAGTTAGGACTAATTTTTTCAATTGAATATTCATTTGAGAAGTAAGTGAGCCATCAATAACTTACAACACAGAAATAATATTATACAGAAACAACGATTGACGTTTTACGGTTTTGGTATCCCTGTGTATCATAACACGTAGCCGTAGCCAACTGGCTACACAGTAATATGGTATCCCTGTGTACTTCTGTCCTCTGAATATTGAGTACATATGGTATCCCTGTGTACTGAATACTGTTATGGGATCCCTGTGTATCATAACCCGTAGCTGTAGCCACAGGCTACAAGTATATATGTAGAGGGGCGGGGTATTCTATAGTTGTACCGTGCTCATATGCAGCGTCAAAGATAAGTAGAAAACAAATCCACCAAAGAATCCTCGAGTTGTGGGGATCCGAGAGGAGAGGCCACGAGGTACTTAATTTATGCATACCACAGGGTGACCGTCACCATTTATTAGTGTTCCTTTCACCACAGGGTGACCATTTCAAAATTTTGTATGATGAATATGTGATGTAAGAAATTAATATGCTCGTTTTATGCATACTAATAACTTTCACGACCTGTACGAGTCGTAAAGCAAAATCACCACTCGTATCAGGTCGTGTGTATTGGACATACATGTTTATTTATGGATAAGACAATTTGGAGTGAAAGGAAGTTCATCATCCCTTGAAAATATATTGCTACAAAGGACACTAGATATTATTTTGCTTGATTTTCTTTGTTCCTTTTCTTATAATGTTGATTAAGAATTTATAAGGGTTTGTGCAACCTGGACGCGCAAAATGCGTCACGTAGATGTGCTTATATAAGGTATCCAATCATAAACCCGAAGAAATTAAATACTCAGCAGCCTTCCAGGTGTCCGGAGCACGCACGAACCGTCCAATGACTGCGCGCTTCGATGCTTGGCCAAGCGGCCCTAGCTCCAAGTCTCTTCCCAATACAAAAACACGCGTTTCAAAGAATTTAGAGAAAAAAGTTGAAGTATACGTGTTGTTTAAAAAATTAAAGTAAATCTTTGCGATCCATCTCCTCAAATTCTGAGAGATATATGACTTTTAAGACTCGGGCGTTTAGTTTTTCGTACAGCCGCTGGTTAGGACCTGTGCTTTTTACCATGATAGTCAACGACATAAGTCCTGTCTCTGGCAAGGCCTTGAGGGTTAACACACCGACTAGCTCTACATAAATGTCCTGTGTCTGATACTGATCTACTTGACATCGAAATAAAATTACTTGCTAAATTTCTTACAATATTTGCAGAAGTTAGTAAACTTATATTTGTTGCAAATACTTTTAATTTATATTTATTCAATAAAGCTAGTCACCAAAAACTACAAAGCTGAAAACGCTGAGGATCATGGGAAACATTTCATATCCAACAAGTCAAGCTTTTGATACCAACAAAAAATTTCATGCTCAACTGCCATCCCTGATTCTACATCAAGCGATTCTTAGTACTGATTCTACATCAAGTGAATAGTAGAATGTTTAAGTATTGATTCGCAAGTTGAGTCAGTTGAGTTCCAGGGGTGGAGGGGGGATCAAATTTACTTTCCGTTGATTTGCACTTTACTATCAGTGACAGTCGAGCGTGTTTCAAATGAGTGTTTCTTATTCTATGCCGAGGTTCGAGAAATTGCTCAATTTCAAATCCATTAAGCTCACGAAAAGCGCTTGACATTTCTTAACAAAGGCGTAATGGTTTGAATTGGTATAAATTAGTCGTTTTCCTGAATTTAAGAAATATTCAGACTGCCGTGCCTTGTCGGAAACTTCGTCGAAAACGAGTCATTCGGAAATTGTCGGAAAATGCATATTACTACATGGGTGCCCTGTGTGTTATATGGTAATTAGACTAGAAATACCGCTTGTTTGCAATATTGTTTTTCGACCCGCCTCTACGCCCGGGGGATAGCATTACAACTTGTTTACTTCGCCGGACAACTCGAAATAAGCCGATGTTCAGAGCTAAGCACTTAATACAACTTGGTCGTCCTTTGGTTCAGGCCTACAAGAAAAGTGTTTTTTTCTGGTCGCCATGGATTGCTCCACTATATTCCAAAGTCAATTCTTTCTCGAGCGATATTGGACTCAAAGTGGAAGAAGCCAAAAGATTAAACTGGCAAGGCCGTGTGGATCTTGCTTCCGCTTTCAGAGGGCTTGAAATGATGAATTTTCATGAAGGTATTTGTAACCATCTCAGTCTGATGGCACCGGCTGCAAATGGCGATGGGAAAGTAATGTTACTGCTACCTTACGGCTTCCACTGGAGAGAGGTAAAAAAATCCAATATATTCATAAACTAGTAGGCAAACCCATGAAACTTCACTCTTCTACTTGAAAAAAAAAATCATTCTTATTAGGTATCGTCTTTACACTGTATAAATGCTATCCTAACTTAGAAGGTCAGTTTGCTCGCCATTTTAACTTGATTTTACAGCAATAACCGTTGTATCGCGATCCGCCGTTTCAAAACCTCCTTTGAATTTTGGTCTTTTGCGAGCCGTCAATCATCTTGGATTTTTGGAGCGTTCACTGGGTTGCCTGTGCGAGAGCTCCCCCACTCACCAATCCTCATACTCTATTATTTATTACCAAAGTGTTCCTTTTAGGTCCAAAGTCCCTCTTTATTAAAAACATTTTAAATTCTAGTAAGATATTAGTGTTGCGTTACTGACTTGTCAACGCATATTATATTTCTACTTGACCTACTAGAGTACCTTTCAAGACTAGCTGATGAAATAAACATATATATTTCAGTATCGAAACTGTTCGCTGCAAAACAAACGTTTTATCAATGTAAATACTCTTAGCCAAAATGCGTTTAACTGGTCATTTGTTTTTCCCTCAGTTTTTGTTTTCTGTATTTTCATAAATGGAAATATTCAACAAGTCTTGGCAGTTCGCTTTCTTGTAGATCACTATCAGCTCGTCTGACTTCTACAAGTTCTTTGAGTCAGCTTTCATCAAAGCTTTGTTTGTCACTCGTTTTGTAGTTTGTCTCTCGTTCTGTAGTTTGTCTCAGTATATTTTTTTGTATCTGAGATCTGGTAAGATCTAGTTTGATCATAGCTAGGTAGTTTATAGATTATCTTAGTCTATTTTGACTAGTTTGTCTAGATCTACGATTCTCATACAGTAGTTTGCTCATAGATTCTCAAAGATAGCTCATAGATTCTCAGACTTCTCTCTTTGAGTATGTGGACCAACCCGTTCCAAAATCGCTCAATAACATCTTTTAGTTTGTGTCTACCACGTACGGCGTGTGTGTTTGTAAGTAGTTTAAGCGTAGCGTTAAAAAACCTAAAGACAAAAGTACGCAACGTGCCTACAGACAAAATAGTACTTCACGAACCCTGAACGAATAAATTTATAGTGACACAACACTAAAAGCTATAAATACATCGTCCTCGATGTGGTGTGGCAACTTCATTGGACATTGGACATTGTTTACAAGTTCTCGACCAATCATGACGTGTGAAATTATGGTCTACCTGACCACGGAAAAACGGATCTCATTTTAAGACTGGTTTGCTACCATAGCAACCCAGTAATTATTCTATGCACGCTCGCTCATTCAGCCATCACATGCTTCGATCTTGTTTTATTTTATTTTATTTTTTCGAAAATCTAAATGGATTCGGAGAAATTCCAAGGAGTTGTGATGGAGAGCTTTTCGAGTCTTCTTTCTGTCAAGTATTCAAGCCATTCTTGGAGCTAATCATCCATATAAACTTCAGGATTGTATGACGTGCCGTTTGTTTCATAATTATTTTTCTCCGTAATGACGTGGCCATCAATTCAGTATCTAAAATGGTCCTTCCGGCTAAGCAACAAAGGTCACTTAATTGTAACCGGAGACTTTCAATCATAGTTAATAGATTAACTAGACACTCTAAGAGTGCGAACTCGGGCTACATTATAGAGAGTATCTAGTATATATATTTGCGACCATGGAATGGATAGGAATTGATTTGGCCACGGGCGCCAGAGTCGCCTCCTCGTTTGGATTAAAACTAACGCTTTATTTTGTTTCCAACGGTCGAATTAATCTGCTTCGGTACGGCTGACCTTTAGCAGTAAATAAACCTCTAGCTCCGATTTCAATCTCGTGATGTTTGCCTGTTTAATATTAGGAACCGATCGCGGGTCACTCGGAATTAATCGGTAACGTACTTCATGAGGTCCCGAAGGAGAGAAGAGGAACAGGGTACGAAGCTAGCCTTAATCCTATTGTTTTCAGTCTGTCACTGCTGTGGACAGTGATGACAGATTTCACAGTTCGGCGAGATCTCGTAGTTATCCAACACCGCCGAACAGCCAAAAAAACAGCAGGAGTCGTCACCTGAAACTACTAATCTGTCAGATCGTTGACATGAATTTACTAAAGTCGGCAAGAAAATCAACCGTCACAAATTGCAGAACTTCAAAATCAGTATGAAATCATTCAGTACCCAACAAATCTTACTTTCAATAAATATAATGACTCGAAATAGGACAAGAAGCCCAAAGAACAGAGACGGTTGCCGACTTACATGAAGTACGTTACCGATTAATTCCGAGTGACCCACGATCGGTTCTTAATATTACAGTCGATTTCACATAACTTTTGACGAAAATGTTCCGAAGTTCGTTCGGAACTTCCGAAGTTCCCAACGAACTTGCGAAGTTCGTTGGGAACTTGCCAACGAACTTTGATGTGAACTTCGATGTGAACTTGGGAACTTCAGAAGTTCGCAAGTTCGTTCGTTGCCTGCAGTGCTAGTCTTACGATGGCAGAATTAAAAAGCTGGTTGGATGAATTGAAGAATATGCTGTATTCTACGAAGTAATTAAGAGCCGTTGTCTGTAAATATCGAGAATCGGCGGACAGTCCCATAAAACCGTAATTCTTTTTCTTTCACCAATCAAACCCCTTTGGTGAACTATTTTCAAAAATCGTATCGAAAGTTCAAACGGATTTTTATTTCCTTCAAAATTGAAGTTTTTCGAAATGCCCTAAATTGACCATCAGCAAGCCTTGTGACTAAGCGAAAATCCTGCATTTTTGCTGCGCTTTTCCACAAAAACCAAACAACGAAAGGCATTGACATTTAGCCACGAGCAACATCATTATTTTCTTTTTCTAAAACATTAAAAATATTACCGATATTTGGAATTTTACTATTTTTGGAGAACACTTTATTAGATGCGGTGAAAGCGTTGGCGCGAGAGCGTAAATTTTAACTGTTTTTAAAGTCATCGAATCCAGCTTGGTACATAGAATTTTAGTCCCAAACTTAGATTTTCCGAAAGCTCAACCCTTCTAATTTAAGGGGTAAAAATATGATTGATGGCACTCAAAGCGTATTTCATAACGATGCGTAAACGCGAAATTCACTAAAATACTATATTGGAATTAATATCTTTAGTATGAATAAAAATGAATTGTTTGTGTTAAAACTATTATAATCCTGTACTGGCATTACGACTGAGTAGGGGAATAGAAATATAAACTTTAAGGATGAAGTTTACAATGCTCCTAATTTGCTTTCTTTATTTTTTTAAATTAGATTTGTTATATGACAACCTTCATGCAATTTGACCCAGGTCAGATATCTGGTCTGGTATCATACTACTGATTCCGATGAATAAACAACAAGAAAAACTACGAAATATAAATAAAAGTTACAGTATTCTGTTTTAATTTTCTTACTCTATCATTTATCACTTTTATTCTAATGGCATTTTCTATGTTCTGTATCCTGTTTATAAACTCGGTTAATTTTGAACTTTGATTTTATCCTGTGACAACTCCGTCATCCTGCGACGATTTAACTTGTGTCGGATAACCAATTTCAGTAACACTCGTAAAGTGATCGTGTTTAGAAGAGAGAGCTGGACGTGTTTCATCTTGCTCTATAGCATTAATTACCGTATAATAGTTCCAAGTCGAAATGTGATCTACTGTTCCATTTAAGTTCTACGCAGCGTTCATGAATATTCTATATTTACGATCAGGTTTAGTACATTGCAGAAAGGTTTGACTTTCTAAATATCAAATGGTGAACCTCTGATCAAACTCGGAACTATAAGGGGACGGACACTGATCATTTTCATATTAGTAAATTCACAAATTTCGTTTCAAGAATTGCTTTGAAGCCGTTTACTTCCAAGTTTTCGCGGCAACTAAATGTTAGCGCAGCTGACGATAAATTCTCAATTAACCACAGGTAGCCCAAGCTGGGTTTCTGTGGTTTCCTATCGAACTTACAAGGCAATGTGTGGCGATTTTTCGAAAAAAATTAAAAATCAGTAAATCACACATGTACCTACTTGTGTGTCGTGTTTTGCTTTGATTCTCTGTGAAGTTTCAGGTCATTTGCAGCAATATTGAGCGAGTATCGTGGTGGAGTATCCCTCGTACTTAAAAATTGGGAAGGTAGCACACTTCAGGCCGCTCGAACCCTCGATAAGGGTCAATAATTTGCCTCTAGTTCAGCCAAAATTACACATCAAGCCGAAATTCTTTCACAGAACCTTAGTCCGATATCTGATACAACCACACAATCGATCTCTCTTTCGGAATTCAACGCTAACAGTTTCAAAAGCCAATTTTTTTCGAAGCCATTGCCAATCCGATATGATATGAACCAACCATTTCGTTTACGGCTTTCAACCGTCGTTACAAAAACCACACGTACCCTCCCCTCCAAGGTTAACAAAGGTCACCGCTATTGTTTTAGCCGACCAATAGCAATCCGCCAATAGAGACGTGATTCATTTAAAATATATGTAAACAACGTACTTGTATCAATCAACACAGAAGGATTTTAGGGGAGGGTACGTGTGGTTTTTGAAGATGACTTCCGCACAGGTTGTCGAAACGTCAGTCACATCAAACAGTCCTTCTCAGAACTACATCCACCCGGATGATCATTATACAAATATTGTCTCTTCGAGAAATATTGTTACTTCGAAAAATATGCCTGTATACATGCTGCTACTGTACTTGATCCATCAATGCACGTTATATCTTATATGGGTGTCTTATGATTTGAAATCCAGGCCAAGCCAGATTCATTGATTGGTGTGAACTCGAAGGGTGAGGTCGCTGAGGGTCAGGGGGAAGTAGACGCTACAGCAATGACAATACACTTGGGAATTCATAAAGCGAGACCAAACGCTCTTTGTGCTTTTCATGTTCACTCTCCATATGCAACGGCTCTAGGTAAGGATGGATTATTTTCAGTGTGGTAGACTAGCAGGAATTTACAACGGAGGTCCCTTGCGTTTCCCCGTGAAAATAGCATATTGGGTTACTCTCCCTCTTTTCAAGCAACAAGCCAAGACATGCAGCAAAGAACATCTATATTTTACTCCTTATTCATAATTCACACGCGATTTTTTTAGTCATTTTGTAACGGTAGGCTGCAACTATTTCGATTCTTTAAGTGTTGTCCCTAATCTTCAGCTTTTTAGAGTATTGTTTGCATTTTGTCTTGGCTTGTTGCTTGTCACTTGTTGCTTTTGACTGCGACAACCTTTATTGAAATAAGTGTATGTATGATACATCTGAGATCCGACGACACCAAAAACAAGAATAAAGAGTTAGTGAGTCCCTGTTAGCTGTAGGGAAGGTCAACTTACTTTCATGTAATTCATGTAAACAGGGCCAATATTCCTAACTTTGTGCACAACAGACCTTTCGTTTGTACATGTTTTTGGCAATTTTCAAAAATTATCCTGTTCTGTTAAATTAACTCATTAAAGAGTACTAATAATAAAGAGATGATAACTAGCGGTAAGCTAGTGTGGGCTGCGTCGGTGTTTCTAATAAAACAGGTGTGATAAAAAGATAAATTTTACACCGTAAAAAATAAGAAAGATCACTTACTGACGTTTCGAAAGCTAGTCCTTCGTTGGAGTAAAAGAGCTCTAAAACAGAGCTCTTTTACCTTGACGAAGGACTAGCGTCCGAAACGTCAGTAAGTGATCTTTCTTATTTTTTACGGTGTAAAATTTACCTTTTTATCAGTACTACTAATAAGTAACTTTGGCCGAATAAAACTGGAGCATACTAGATTCGAATATCAACGAACCGTTTGAAGACTGAGTACAAAGCTTGACGGCCCTACAACGGACAACAGGTCAAATAGACTGATTAACGGCTTAATACAAGTTCAAATAGACTGAAGGAATCTTCATTCCAAGTAACATCGATAACAAAGATATTAAGTACAATAACATGTAACATGTATTACAAATTCAAAGAACGGCTTTGTCCAAGTGCCCTTGGATAACTATACTATTATTGAATATTTAGGCATGCTGCAGGACTTGTCTTTCGACATGTACCATCAAGTTTCATGTTATTTCTACAATGACTTCGCATATGACCGAGACTACAGTGGACTGAGTTTCGACACGGACGAGGGAGAACGCATCGCGAAGCAAATCGGGAACAACAGGGTCTTGTTTATGTGCAATCATGGTGTAATAGTCGTGGGGAAAACTGTTGCAGAAACGTTTAGTGATATCTATTTTCTTGAAAGAGCTTGTTTGTATCAGGTAAGTACGTCACAATGGACATATATATGCCAGCAAAAACCGAATGATAAATTTTGTATGCGCAATGCGTTTGTAAGGTCAGCTGTTTGCTACTTCAGTGCATTATTAATACCAGCTTTTATTCCACATCATTGGAAATACAGCCAATCAAAATGCAGGAAAGAAATTACATATTCAGCGGTATGTCAGGACCGTAGTAAGGCCAAAAAATATTGGGGGGACCCTAGGTCAAAAGTATTGGGGTAATATATTATAAAACGCCCTATGTATTAGTAACAGACCTAACATTTTCCGTGTTCAATACACAGTATATACAGTTTTTTAAATTTTTTGACTAAATACCAAGGTATTTTCAGTGTTATAAAATAAAATAGTTATACAATGCTTTCTTGTGGCACACCATGCAATCTCGTGTCACACTGACTGTCACACTCAGTCGTATATATAAAAGCTCGTATGCATACAAGAATATATAGCACAAGTGAACCGTATGATATTCCATAAACAAAAGTATAGTATATAGAACGCTCTGAAAAGAGTTCTATAATAAATAAAAGAAAGAACAAAAATGGAGGAAGAAAATATGGAGCAAAGGAAAAATTGAAAAAAAAAAATGAATAAATAAAGACAAGGAAGGGAAGGGAAATAAAGCAGGGAGAAAGAAAAGAAACCAACAACACAATCAGTAAACTTTCAAAAAGTCGCTTAATACATGATGCATTTTATTTATCTTGTCTGTCCACTGTTGCATTATCCAGACGCTTGCCATGTCTACGGGCCAAAAACTAAAGAAGTTACCTGAAGATGTAGTCAAACAAACCAAGGACCAGTACGACTCGTTACATTCATACTATGGCAGTTGCTTCTTCGAAAGCTTTAAGCGAATCCTCGACAAAAAAGAATGAAGATAATGATGACTAGGACAAGAAAACTGATAGGCAATTATGACTGAAATCATTTAACAAATAATTAAACAATTGTTTCAAGTCGAGGCAATTGGGCTAAAAATACAGTAACTGTATAGAAACTGAGCTCAATATCACGACTTGAAACAATTGTTTAAGGCAATTGATGGGTCTTAATCATTCCCAAGATAACAAATAAACAAAAGAAACGGCGGCCATGTTGGTTGATAAAACAAGACACTAATTACAATTGTTTTTAATAAAATTCAACCAAAATGGCGCCTGTGACTTCATGTGAAAACCATTTTTTTAAACTATTTGACTTTAAAAAATAAGCAGACAAGCTTAGGTTTATAACAACTGCTATTGTTGTCCAGAGTTATCTACCATATTTCTGCAAGTGTCGTCTACTAATTGTCAATTACACGATTCTGTAGTTAGGTCATAGGTTCCATCCATGTACAGACCTACACTCGCGGTCTCAAATATCAGAGTTTGAACCAGTTGAATAAAGAGGCACATACTTAACTAATATATTGCTTAAGAAGCACACCCCCTTTTTTCCTCGTCTCTAATTAGGGTCATATTTTATCCTCGACAAACAAATAATCTGCCAACTTTTTGTCCAATAAAAACGTTTATACGTTGAAGTTTGCACTTTCATTTTAGTGTTTTATTTGTTGTAATTATTATGTTTTTAGTAATGTTTGCCATTCATTCCATTGATAAGATTGGGGTTGTACTGCATTGTGTTACGAAATGGTTCTTCGATGATTTACAGTGAAAACGACTCAAGCCTACCCCCTAGAATCCATTAATGAATTGATTATTCGAATATTGAGTTCATTATTCACTCTGACTCCAGATTTGAAAATAAATTATGTACTTGAGTTTCGATTGGATTCTTCAACAATTGCCATGCCAAGGTAGAAAAACTCTCCAGAAAGGCCATCATTTATAATTTCAGCTGTGAATTTAATGTGAAGTTTAGAGTCCTGATTTTTTTATGAAAACTCAGAGTGAATAATTAACTCACTTTTCGAATAATGAAATCATTAGTGAAGCCTAGGGGGCACGCTTGAGCCGTTTTGACTGTAACATACATACATACATATTTTCCCTAGAAAAAATATCGAACGTAACTAACGCAACTATGGAACATGGATCCTCTTCGTAAATAACAAGAACATTTAATAATTAAACGATGCTAAAATACATGAAATTAATGCTAGATTTAGCAATCTGGCCAAATTTGAGATAAAAATCACCAAAACCTGCAGAGATATTGGAATTTGAATTCTAAAACATTTGTATGGAAAAGGCACTCCTGGTCTTCGTGGCCTCGTTTTCATTTTTTCTCATCTTAAAACATTATTAACTCCTTAATGATTAATGTTAGTACTTTAATACTGCATAACTCTGCTTATTGGTAGTATTTACTTTCATGTAGTGGTGTTTGATTATTGTACATATTCATTTTCTAGTTTATTCTAATGAGATAGTCAGTGGCACTGATTGTACCAAATTGGGCCTTATGCCATTAATGAAATATTTGCCTGCAAATAGTGTTTTTATGTTTTCGTGGAATCCCTGTGGTTTTTTATTTAATATATACTTAAAACAATAGAGACACGTTTATTATTGGTTACGTAATGTTATGCAAATGTGGTTGGGCTGGAAGGAAATCAATTGTTATTACCCCCCTCGGGCATTTAGATGGTCACGCGTTATTGTGACAGCGTCCTTTTCACGCTGCTATCCGACGGGACCACTTCGTAAATTCTTTCCCACCTCCTCCCCATTCCACAATATTTTCAGGCCTAACACTATAGTTACCATATTGGCGTTATTTTGTCCCCACTTTTACTGGGGCAAATCCAAATTTAACAAATGTTGTTGATATTCAAGTTACATTTTATTTATCTAATAAACCGGCTATGGTAATCTGATCATAGCCAAATTACTCCAACCAGTGAATGAAGCAGCATATCCCTATGTCAAGGATTATTATGAAATTGGAATGGAATAAAAACATAAATAGGGATATCCATAGGCTTTATAAGCACCTATCAAGAGCTTGCTACCTGAGCGTATATTTTCCTCCATTTACTTATACTGAGCACAAGTGCATACTAGTCTAATAGAATCAAAGTAAATGAGTAAGTAATCAAACAATGGCAGCAAAAACGTTTTGATCATGTTTCTCGCATCACAAATATCTCGCATCAAAAATATCTCGCATCAAAATTATCTCGCATGTTTCATTTAGTAAGTGAAAACTCTTTCTTTAAGAAGCAGTAAGCCATGTGAATAATGTAAAGGCGAGGATTACAATCATTCCAATCACTATGGAAACCAAAGCTCGCCGAACATGTTCTTGTTCGCGTTCTACACCTAACTTGATTTTTATGCTATTTTCAATCAGCAACTGTGTCTGCTTTTCCGTATCTTCTAATTTTGAAGTCAAAATGTCGTATTTCCTTTGATGTTTGTCTAATTCTCTGTTTATTTCTCGGAGTTCTCCCTTGAAGTTACGGTTGTTTCGTTCAATGCAGTCACAGCGTTGTGTCATCTTTTCTTGGAACTGTTTCGTGTGTTTTAATACTAATGAAAGATGGTCGTTGGCTTCGTTTTCGAGGTGCTTCTTTAGATTTTCTCTTGGACACTAGAAAATTATTCATGAAATAAATGAAGGAAGGAAGGAAGGGAAGGGAGGAAGGAAGGAAGGAAGGAGGGAAAAATGAATCGATGGATTCCCGGTTGAAATTCATTTGTTGGGTAGAGTGTTGATTGGACGGATGTATGGGTTTGGATTGGATGCCGGATGGGTAGGTAATGATTGTATGGATGATCGAAGGATGGGCAGTTGGGAAGTGGGTGGATGGATGACTCATTGTGTAAGTTTATCTTACTTATTTCTTTTATCTGTTAATTCTACCAAAGAAGCAACTAGACCTCTCCGTGTCATGACTCACCTCGAAATCACACCCTAATCCTTTATAGGTGCAAGGGACCACCCATTTGGGACAGTGATTAGCCATGTGATCTTCTGCCTGCGAATAAGGAAAACACAGTTTCAATGAATTTTTTGTGCTAAAGAGAGAGAAGAGAGGCGCCTGCTAAGTGCTTTAAAAATAATAACAATAACAATAATAATAATCAATCAATCTTTATTCAGAAAATGCCTATGTCACATAAGTGTTTTACAGTAGGGTCCTGCAAAACTTAAATAAATGTTTATTTCATTTCTATTTTTTATTACTTTATTACTGAGCAGTGCACGGAAAAAACTGTTTTAATCGTCTTAGCTTACTTTACAGAAAAGAAAAAACCGTTGTAGTTTTCAATGCTGTTTTATTAGACTTCTTTGCGAACTTTGCTGCGCGCGCGGATGGCGTCGGCAATCGTGCTCCGTTCACTGATAAAGCACAGTTCTCGACCAATCAGCGTGCACATACTATATAATAATGTAGGGTAAACACCAGTTTATGAAATGTTTGAAAACAATCATAGCTATCAAATTCGCTGCAGATTAGAATTAGTCCCAATTTTTATTGCTTTTCACCATTCCGCCCCCTAATTATCCCCTTAACAGATCCTTGCGCCATCTTGAAAGGTAGCCGTACTTTGCATCGAGGCGAGACGATAGAGACGAAAATTCTCTATCATTGCAAGCTTACCGTTCGTCTCACCTCGATGCAATGACACGGCTACCTTTCAAAATGAGGCAGGGAACTGTGAAGGGGACCATTAACCTTAAGTTCTTGAGAATTTATCTTCTCTGAACCTACCTTTGCTCGTTTTATCTTTTGGCCGCATTGGTTTGGGCATTCTACTGGACATTCTGGGCAAAAGTCATTGTGTTTCTTTAAAAAGAGAAATATTACTTGTGATATTAGCGCATTTTGCTTTTATTTGTTTAGTACTTTGGTTTACGAGACGACTTGAAATGTAAACGAGAACATCTATGACATAGCCAAAGTATAACGCGCTTTGATTGGTTATTTTTAATTAGCGTGCATCGCGCCTCGTGCATCTCTTCTCGCCTCCCCGTGTATGGTGGACAATAGACACATTGGTATTGACTATTTCTGAATAAAACCATTAATGCCATTGTGGTTTGATTTGCTACTTAAGGTGACTGCCTACTTTGAACACTCGATTTGAGCCCACGATGTGCGGGCGCACAAAAACCGCTGAATAAAATACGAATTTTATTGAGGAACCATACACGTTTTGAACTTCAACAGAGCAAAACCCTCAAATTTTGCACCGGACTCTAAACTTTTATTATGCTTGATTGAGAGAACTTCTAAGAATCTACGGTATGTCAAAAGTTTAAGAAAAGTTAATTTTTCTAACGCATAAAAAAAGAGATTTTTGTAGGAATTTTTGGAGGGAACTGAAATGGCGAATTTAAATATGACAAATCGATGTATTTCTTTGTCTTTTATTCCAAAATATCCATATGGAATTGTTGAATGATTCACTAGCCGTCGTTTGTGCATGATATAGAACTATTATCTTATGAGTTGTAATTTCTTTTTCTGATCACTTCCGGTGACGCAATTTTTGCTTCAAAAACTCGCGCGTAGGCCTCCATTTAATTAAGGCTGATTATCTCGAAAACGAGCTTGGGACACCCCATTTTGTCTTTTCATATGTGGAATCAGTATTAAATTTCACTTTAAAAAATTGTAATTTAAAAACAAGGTTAATTTTTTTCCCAAAAGTAGCCAGTTCCCTTAAAAGCGTTGTACTTACAAACATGTGTGATGTTGCACAAAAAGCGACTGAAATTTGTCAAAATCTTGCTACGTATACCAATTTGGCAAAATCAGTTTATAATAATTTAGCGTATTTATTTCCAAAAAGTCTACTTCAGAATTGAATGCGATCATCGCAATGTTTGTCGTTTATAATTTACCTTCAATTCCCATGATATCACCATTTTCCCACAATGTGGACACGACACCTTCCTCCATTCACATTCTTCTTGGTTATGGACTTCCATGTCTTTCACAAGTCTATTGACGCCACATAACGTACATTCGATTATCCAGTAGTCACACTTGGGCTTGTGATCCTAAATCAGTAAAAAGAATAACAGCTGTCCTGGTAAAATGATAATGTCTGCGCCTCATTACTAACTACCTCTAATGATTGTATATTGTAAAAAAAATTTGCACAACTTTACACATTCCTACTTAGTGTTTCACATCTTTATGCCTTACCAATCAGCTTATGCTTATCAAGTTTGAAATCTATCATATTCATATGTTAATAATATCAACAATAAAAATATGCTGGAAAAACCTGCAGACAAAGTTTGGGTAAATACCATGTTGTTGTGGCCATTTGCTGCTTAAATTCACTTCACCCAGACTGCATTTCGGGCTTGATATGCAACATGCCACAACCGTCCCCTAAAACAGCCCCATGATGCAACGCGTTCTGCAATTCCGGGAAGGCTAATTTCAATTTCTGTTTTATGAAAATGCATTGACTTACTTCAAGGTTTCCCAGCTCTCCTTGCCAATCACATTTGGATTTAGGACACTCGATGACCAAGGGCAAGATGGAACGTTCTAGTGCTTTATCATGGAATAGCTTTTTTTGTCAAAAAATAGACATTAATATGAAATGACTTGTTTAAAACTGGGAACCAAAAGGTGGTGTATCAATAGATCACTTGCCTCTCTCGAGTCATGGGTCTGATTCCTGGACTCGGCATCACATAGTATGAGTACAATTTTTTTGGTGGGTATCTTGTACGAAACTATAGATGACCTTCGTGCTTTTTATTTGTTTGCTTCAGCCCCCCCCCCCACCCCCCTACCCTTCTCCCTAAACAATGTTGTTCTGGTACCTCATTGGTCTCGTAGCCCCTTTGGATGCAACATTGGATAGGGGAAAGGGGGAACACTTTGGAAGCACAAAGTGAAAATCAGGTAATATTTTGAAATTGTGGTTTTGAAACAACTTATTTTGTGCAAGATTGTAAATGCGAACAATGACTTAGATCAGCATAGAGGTTGTTTCAGAATTCGATAGAGTTGACTTTTTGTTTTGATTTCATTGATTTTGATTTTCATTCTACTAGAAAGTGCAAAATAAAATAAAACATGGAGTTTTGGATTAAAAATCTTGTTTTGTTTTTTGTCAGGATGAAAACAAATTTTAATATGCGGAGCATGGCTATTATTTTTACTACCAATTAAAAAGTCAAAAAAAAAAAAAAAAAAAAAAAAAGAATTGTACAGCTGGTAGATTACCCAATCATACGGTCTATACCTTTTTCATATAGAGTCGTTGTCTGTCCATTGGACATCTGAAACTCTTTTCCTATTCGATAGTAATAAAAAAAGTTACGATTAAAATTACAATTGTGATTCATCCTATCATTTTTTTCACAACCTGTTGTTGGTGGTGGTGGGTTTTGGTTGTGTTGGGTGGTAGTTTTGGTCGGTGGTGGATTTGGTGATGGTGGTGTTGGTGGTTGGTGTTGGTGGGTGGTGCTTGGTTGGTAAAGGATGGTGTATCATATCATTGGTCGAATGTGAAACCGCTTGTGATAAAAATTCGCCTTTCAAGTGGTTCCAAACACTGTCCGAAGTTTAGGAAGTTTATTTCTTCCTTCGTTCCACAGGCTTCCAATCAGTGACTGAAACATCACCAGTAGATTACAAAGGTCCAAACTAACTCAAGGAATTTTTGCTGCATTTTGCTCAGAGAAACGTTTAATTTTATATCTCTCTATTTTAGGTCCCACGCATTGCCTTATAAACCATAGGTAACAATACTATACAGAAAAACTTTTTGGGCTGCCTGTGCCAAGTAAGCAACGTCATCACTGGCATAGGGAGCCCAAAACGGACTATAACGATGGTATGCCCATAGTTTTATGTTTCAATGTTTCCTAGAAGTTTTTTTTGGAACCTAAAGTGAAACAGATCCCAAGTAAAAAATAGTATAGTTTATAAGAAAAATGATATCTACCCCTTGTTTGCTTCTAGTAAACATTCTCGACAGAATCGATGTCCACACTCGGTCTGTACTGGTTTCCGCATCGGTAGATCACAGATACAACAAATGTACTCCTCAGATACCTTCGAGAGAAATTCATAATCATATCCCGACATTTTCAACACTTATTTCCTTGTCATGCTATGCTCGTCATTAATAATATTCCCTTTAGGTTTCATGGAAAGTAAAAGCTGCTGAACCATCGTAGTTCATTTGGCAAAGCAAACAGAAACCGGAAAAGTCTGCATGGATAGTCACTGGTAACCCAAGGTCACGCTGGCAATCCGTGTTTAGTAGGCTATGACGTCATGAAAGATCATTCCCGAATAAAATTGTTTTAATTTTATTCGTTAGCGATGTTTTCTTTTCGTTTTGCCCAGAAATATTTTTATCGAAAGTTTAAGTTTCAATAATTTGGGGTCTGCTTTTTGTTAGGGCTTTTACTGGGATTCTCAATATTCTGCGAACTCAGACTGATTTCAAAGGCTTGTTGTGAAATTGCCGAGTGCTGTCAAACAATGACAATGACAATGACAATGACAATGATTTTATTTGCACCTTAATTTAAATATACAATTAAATTACAAAATATTTATATCCTTACATAAAGGTGCGAGCCAACTGGATTAACTGAAGAGATATACAAAGCCAGTTGGCTAACATCTTTTATATTTTTTCAGTTTATCGGTCATTTATCAAAATTTACATCTACAATAACAAAATAGTGAAATAATGAAATAATATTATGTATACATTAATTGGTCACGTACGGATAAACAAATTAGGATAAGTAGAATAATATAAAGTATATATGAAGGAGGAAATTTCTATTTTATATTATTGTAAGTTTCAATAATTGCATTTTTTAGTAAATCTTTAAATTTCGAAATGCTGGAGGCCTTTTTTACTTTCTCATCTACTGAATTTCAAGCCTTAGCACCAGCAAATCTAATATTAAATTTACCATAATTCGTCCGAACTTTCGGAAGAGAAAATGACGATTTTGAGGCAGGTCTGGTTCTGTAGTTATGTCTTTCATTAATGAGTTCAAAGAAGTTGTGAAATATTTTAGGTAGGGTTCCTGTATTAAAGTTATAGACAAAGGAGGCATTGTGATGAAAGATGAGATCATGATAATTTAATAATCTTATGCTCAATAAACAAATGATTAGTATGGTCCCTATATCCTGAGTATGTTATGATACGAAGAGCTTTTTTTTTTGAAGAATGAAAATAGGATTGGTGGTGGAGTGATAGGTATTACCCCATGCTATTAATCCATAGGTCAAGAAAGGATAAATTAAACTATAGTAGAGATTTATCAGAATATCAAGTTTGGTATAATGTCTAACTTTAGATATAATACCAATACTGCGTTTGACTTTTTTTAGCAACAAGCGTCACATGCGCTTTCCTGTTAAAATGACAATCCAACATAATGCCAAGATACTTGATACAGTCATCTTGTTTTAGTGTTTTTCCGTTAATAGATAGTATGATGGTATGAAGGATATCAATATCAAACAACTGACTAATCGGTCGGTACCTTTTATGTTTTTGATTGGCAGCAGTGAAAAAACAAGTTCCAACAGGCAACTAGTACTACCGAGTACGCAGAATATTGAGAATCGCAGTTATAATACACCTTTTGCTTAAGTGACCACAAAACAATGGATCCGAGTCGAGGTTAAACTTGATTTATGCACATTTACTGTATAGTATCAAACTCAACCTCGACTTGGAGCCATTGTTTAGTGGTCACTCACGCGAATTCGGGAAGGGTCTATTTAAGGGGGCTAATTTTCAGAGATTTGCGGTATTCGGCAGAAAGAACAAAAACTAAGAAGAAGGAACGTCTAGGCTTTACTGAGGATTTGTTCGATAGGATATACCCAACCATTTCAGCTGGTATCAGTATAAATCAATGAGTGATCCCTTCCTCACCGTCTTCCCATTTGATCTGTTGAAGGTGTTTTTGAGTTTTCATGTTGTAGCTAGGGGTGTCCGCGAGGTACACAGGTCACTAACTACCTACAATGATCGACAAAATGAATACCGACAAGTTAACTAAGTGGACTAAAATTAAGAAAAAATACCCTCGCTGTTTTTCCAAAAGCAGCCTATCATATCATATTTGTTATTTTATTTGAGTTTTAATTCTGAGATTCTCAGAGAACCTTGTTGCGTGATACTGAGCAGTGTTGTCATGAGCCCACAGGTAGCCTGGCCAGTGGTTGAATTACCTCGCCTTTTTATTGTTATTATGAAACACTGCACTATACACATTATATGTCTTTTTAGTTTGAACTTTCAAATTACCCATTACCCATTACCCAAGATGAAACCTGAAACCACTTGAAAAAAGGCCTCAGACCTATTTCTTTAACTTTATGTTTATCGAAAATTGCTGAAGACTGTATTGTGACCGATTACGTGAAGCCTGCCGTTTTAAAAGTCATCGACCCTAATCAATACGGTGCGATCCCTAAATCTTCAACTACTCAGGCCTTATTACATATGGTTCACAACTGGGCGAAGGGAACAGATGGTAACAGCGCAACAGCATGCGCAAGAATCATACTTTTCGATTATCGAAAAGCATTTGATTTGATAGACCACTCAATCCTTGTTGACAAACTTTGCAAATTAGACATGCCTAACAATATGACCAACTGGATCACTGACTTTTTGTGTGACCGTTCTCAGCGAATTAAAGTTTCAGATGACTGTGTCTGAGTGGGGCACAATACCATCAGGTGTCCCTCAGAGTACTATATTGGGTCCATGGTTGTTTCTCGTCCTAATTAACGATCTGGATATCAACACTCTAAACGGTCTTATATGGAAGTATGTTGACAATACGACAACATCTGAGATCGTCACAAAAGGTAATGATAGTAATGCACATTGCATTGTCAATCCAGTCATCCAATGGTCACTCGATGACAGGGTCCAACTCAATTGCGACAAAAATGCAAAGAGCTCAGATTTTCATTCGCCAGAAATCCACTGGAAATTGACCCTATTATCATTAGTGTAAAAGAGTTAGAGGTCGTCAAAAGTGCCAAATTACTTGGAGTAACAATAGCGAACAACTTACCATGGAACGATCATATTGGTGAAATAGTCAAAAAAGCAGCCAAGCGGTTGTATTTTCTAGTACAGCTTTAAAGAGCAATACTGCCTCGCAGTGACCTCGTATTGTTCTACACCACATGTATAAAATCTATCCTATTATATGCCATGCCAGTTTTTTACAACGCACTTCCAAAATATTTGATGTCGGAGCTAGAGGGTATCCAAAAAAGAGCACTGTCCATCATTTGCCCTGATATCGGTTATAAGGACACGCTTGAGATTGTGGGAATTCCGACCATTGAGAACTACACTGAAGCCATCTGCAATAAACTTTTCAAAGAAATATTACAAGACGAGAACAATCGTTTGAATAGCTTGTTGCCTCCTAAAAACAATCAAGGATACCCTCAGTACCCAAGTACAAGACAGATCGCTTTAAAAACACTTTTATTATGGCCTTAAGCATTAAAAGAAACTTAGAATATAGTAGCTAGTTTCGAATACATATATTTATTATTACAAATAGTATAAGTACATCTTAGTAATTCGTTTTGCCGTTTCATTTTTATATTAGGGATTATATATTTTTATTTATATATTTGTCTATTATGACTATGTAATTATCAGTCTTTAATGATATGAATATGTAACTCAGCCATTGGGCTGCTAATTATTCTAAATAAACCATCTATCTATCTATCTATTTCCTAAGAGCAGTTTTATTCCGCGGTAATCATAATATTACAAACTAATAGCATGACTTGAGGGTGATTAGCTTAGTGATTAAATGTCCCCTCAAGCCTCGGGAGGTTTAGTTAAACTCCCTCCGCCTAAGGCGTCGGGACTTTAACAAAACCTCACTCGGCTTTCGGGGACATTTAATCACTAATCACTAAATATCTTTAATGAATATATTAATGCGGCATGGTCCCTCATATAGCAATCACCGGAACCATGGCTGGATCGCATTGACCAATTAGGAAATTGCAATGATTCTGCACCACACTCTATTCAACACCCCAGCACTTATGGGATCTATTGAGAAATGTTAGCGCATGCGTTGAGTACATCGGGAATTTTTCATACAATTTGAGACGTATCAAGACGGTATGAAAAACAACGCTCTCGGCCAACCAAACGTCGTGTTTACACTCGGACAAATTACTGAGGTGTAAAGATAACAATGGTGTGTAAACGCCAGCAAAACCATTAGTGAAATACCATTCAAGAGAATAGAAAGTTTACCTCGATTCAATGTTCTATCAGGCATGGTTAAGAACAATAACCGACGGTACGATGATTATATATTTATGCGTATCTTGCACGTTCTTTTAGTGAATGCGAGTGATTTTATTTACATTACAGTGATGTATGGTAGTGCTCTCTGAGCATGAAAATTAAATTCAGCACGTTCTGAGTTTGTAATGGGAAATGAATTCGTCATTACAAGTTCAAGGGATGTATCTAGATATTGACCCGGGATGTATCTAGATATTGACCCGTGATGTATCTAGATATTGACCCGGGATGTATCTAGATATTGACCCTGGATGTATCTAGATATTGACCCGGGATGTATCTAGATATTGACCCGGGATGTATCTAGATATTGACCCGGGATGTATCTAGATATTGACCCTGGATGTATCTAGATATTGACCCGGGATGTATCTAGATATTGACCCGAGATATATCTAGATATTGACCCTGGATGTATCTAGATATTGACCCTGGATGTATCTAGATATTGACCCGGGATGTATCTAGATATTGACCCGGGATGTATCTAGATATTGACCCGGGATGTATCTAGATATTGACCCGGGATGTATATAGATATTGACATGGGATGTATCTAGATATTGACCCGGGATGTATCTAGACATTGAACCGGGATGTATCTAGATATTGACCCGGGATGTATCTAGATATTTACCTGGGATGTATCTAGATATTGACCCGGGATGTATCTAGATATTGACCCGGGATGTATCTAGATATTGACCCGGGATGTATCTAGATATTGACCCGGGATGTATCTAGATATTGACCCGAGATATATCTAGATATTTACCTGGGATGTATCTAGATATTGATATTTTTCGAAGTAACAATATTTCTCGAAGAGACAATATTTGTATAATGATCATCCGGGTGGATGTAGTCCTGAGAAGGACTGTTTGATGTGACTGACGTTCCGACAACCTGTGCGGAAGTCATCTTCAGAGTCCAGTGAAGAAAAAGTCAGATATGGGTCTTATTTATACTGCCACAATAAACAATAGAACAATAGAACAATAGGTAAGGTTGTGAAAAGATGCGCGTCGCTGACTTGGCGTCGCTTCAGTTTCTGTTTAATAGTCTGTTGTATGGCGTGGGTAGTTTAATTGAGCGGTTGAGTGGATTCTGCTCAAACTTAGTAAACCAACTCTCAAGTACGAGGCGTTGCTTTTTATTGCTACAATAAGAAAGACATTCACTAGATTCCCAATTAATTGCATGGCCAGTCTTGGTATGATGCATGGCAATGTTGTTACGATTATCCTGTTTCACAACTGCACTTTGATGTTCAACACGCCTGGTATTGAACGATCTACCAGTTTCTCCGATATACGTAGCCTCACAATCATTGCATGAAATTTTATAAATAGCACCGACTCGATCGTTTGGGCTATCACGATCTTTGACCTTGGTCAAGACCTTACGTAGAGTGGATATAGGTCGATGAGCGACGCGAATCCCATGTGGTTGTAAAATACGTGATATGGTCTCTGACGTACCTTTAATGTATGGTAATGAGATAAAGGTTTTTGGTGTATCAACTGTCTCGTTGGAGTTGTTGTTAGGTCTACTTGGCTTATGAGTGTTGCTATTAATAAATTTGTCACTGTAATTGTTCTTGAGGAAAATACGTCTAAGTTTATCGTTCTCATGAGATAAACTGTCTGGAGAGTCACATACAATTTGGGCACGCCTGGTTAGAGTTTTGATGGTCGTAGCTTTGTGCATAGTTGGATTATAGGATGACTGATCAAGTAACCTGTCGGTATTCGTAGGTTTACGATATACGGTTGTGTGTAAAGCGTTGTTGTGGCGGCTCACTAGGCAATCTAGGAATGGTATCTTCCCGTCTTCCTCTAATTCTCTAGTAAACTGAATGTGAGGATTTTGTTGATTTAAGTGCTCATGAAACGCGTCAATGTGTTCAAAGGGTAACGCGGTTATGGTATCATCTACGTAGCGGAGCCAAAATGGAAGTGGATTGTTATAAGATGCAAGGGCTTGTTTCTCGATGTGTTGCATCACAATCTCTGCGACAACAACAGAAACGGGAGAACCCATTGCTGTGCCATGAAGCTGTTTATAGTGTTTCCCAATAAATTGGAAAAATGTAGATTCAAGACATAACTTAAGGAGACTCATGATCTCACCAGTGGGCATTGGAAGTGTGGTATCGTCATTAGTATCACTTATTAAGGCCTCGGTGCAGTCTAGGGCCATTTGTAGTGGAATACTGGTAAACAGAGATTTAACATCAAAAGATACTAGCATGTAATCATCAGGTATATGAATTGCCTTGATGGTATTAATGAAGTTCTCTGTTGACTGCAACTTATGTTGGGAGGCGTTAGTTAGTGGTTGCAATATACTTGTTAAATACTTTGATAGTTGGTATGTGGGAGAACCACAGAACGATACTATAGGTCTCATAGGTATCTGAGGTTTATGCAACTTAGGTAAGCCGTATAACTTTGGTGACTGGGGGGCAGGGCATCTGAGTCGTTTGTATAGATAGATTATCTGACTTTTTCTTCACTGGACTCTGAAGATGACTTCCGCACAGGTTGTCGAAACGTCAGTCACATCAAACAGTCCTTCTCAGGACTACATCCACCCGGATGATCATTATACAAATATTGTCTCTTCGAGAAATATTGTTACTTCGAAAAATATCCATTCACCTGGGTTCAGACCATTCTTTGTAATATAATCTAGATATTGACCCGGGATGTATCTAGATATTGACCCGGGATGAATCTAGATATTGACCCGGGATGTATCTAGATATTGACCCGGGATGAATCTAGATATTGACCCGGGATGTATCTAGATATTGACCCGGGATGTATCTAGATATTGACCCGGGATGTATCTAGACATTGAACCGGGATGTATCTAGATATTGACCCGGGATGTATCTAGATATTTACCTGGGATGTATCTAGATATTGACCCGGGATGTATCTAGATATTGACCCGGGATGTATCAAGATATTGACCCGGGATGTATCTAGATATTGACCCTGGATGTATCTAGATATTGACCCGGGATGTATCTAGATATGATGATACGATCTCACACGAGTGAGCGCAGCGTATATAACAGGTATATAACCACCTTATACCATCATTGGTGAAGTTTCTGAAGCACGGAGTTGATAACTAGATCAGTATCAACCTTCTCGGGAGGTTAATAACTAGATATCAACCTGGTAAGCCGCCGTTGGGTGAATATAAAGGATAAAGACCGCCAGTGAACAAAAGAAACTGACTCAACGATGATATAACGTTACTCGGAGAAAAGAAAAAAGTAAAAGAAGAAGAAAAAGAAAAAGAAATACGAAAATAAATGCGTAGCCAGGATAAAGCATATAAACCGCACAAAAGAATAAAAAAAGAAAAAAATAAGTAACCGCTTTCTTCCTGATTTGCTCCTCCAAGTTCAGCTGTAGTTTGTGGATTGTTTTGTTCATTTTCTGATCAAGGTCTTGTCTCAGTTGGTGGATTAATATTGATCTTTCAATATGTAAATGGTATCTTAAAGTTTGAATCTTTCCAGCCATATCATTGTTTATCATCTCTATATTTTCTTTCGAAAATTCTTCTTTTTGATGGTTTAAAGTTTGACTCTGCTTTGTTTGTTCGTGGACTAGTTGCTTGATTTGCTTTCTTAAATCTCTAATTTCTTTCGAAAGTTCTTCTTTTTGACTGTCTAGTTTCAGCGACTTCACCTTCTTTTCTACAGTAGCCTTCAGACTTGTAAGTTCTTTAACAATTGTTTCTCTTTCGTCTTTTTCCTTTAGAAAGCTTGTCTTTAGGTTCTGATATTGTCGTTCTACTTCCATTTGACTTGTCTTGAGTTGAAGGTTTTCATTTTCGAGTAACATCAGTCTTTCACTAGTGATATTAAGATGATGTCCAATGCTGCTTGCTATGTGTTTATCCATGTACTTTCTTGGTGTCTAAAAATAAGCATATATTAACATGTTTTACTGATGAAAGGTTGAAGTCAGTTTGGATCTTGTGTGTGCCCATGCAAGAACCTTATAATTTCCATTTTTCGCATAACATCAAGTTACAAAAATCTAAGGTATTTTACATTTTGAAACTACACGGAGGGAAAAATCGTGGGGTTATTTTCCTATTTTCTGCATTTCCATTTATGAAATGTATATGTGATCGTACCATGCTTAATGGACTCAGAAAAAAATCTGAGCCCCAGATGGGAATCGAACCCACGACCCTCCGTATGCTAGTCGGAGACTCTAATGGCGAGTAGGTCGTTAATGTGGGTTTAATTGTGACAAACGTACTGTACAAGCTACAGTCACAGAAATGTCTAAGGAAAATACATGATAATGTTGGTTATGCGTATGGTGATGGAATATGAAATGTGTATGTGATCGTACCATACTGAATGGACTCAGAAAAAATTATGAGCCCCAGATGGGAATCGAATCCACGACCCTTCGTATGCTAGTTGGACGCTCTACCACTGAGCTACAGGAGACTCTAATGGCGAGTAGGTCATTTCCTTTTATGTTAACGCAAACAGCCTTTTAGTTTATTACTGAGAATGTCCTGAGATGAGCAAATTTGTTAAAGCTGGACTGAAAATCGGCTAATCGACCACTACGTATACCTCAACTTTGCATCCAAAACGCTGGTACACACATGGTACAGAGGTTAGAGAATCTTCCTCGGTCAGATTACTTGGAATCTAAATTTAAAAAAAAGCTTTTAGAATTTTCTACAATTGCGATTACTGACATGAACGCTGCGCAATTGAAATACCGAAATTGCGTCCGCGGCCGGATGGTGAAACGGCACGGTACCGAATTGACGACATATCCCAAATTTATGCCAGATACCGGCCTTTTAAAATAAATAAAAACGCCGCGTATTCTTGAGTACACTGACTTATACTGGATAGCTAACAAACCTTTTCTTTTTTTACTTTTTGACCAGATTTGAGTTCCCTGCTTGCTGGTGTACACGTGTGATTCTATAGACACAAGAAATATTGAGTTAAGACAATAATAACATATTATAATGATCATAGTAGTGATGACATTTGCCCTCATAAATCTCAGTAGTCGGGGGCTCTTCTACAAGGTTTCACTTCACACATACGCACATATTCCAGTCCCAGACTCACTTTGAAGCAAGCTTTGCATGCGTATGAGAAGAACCAGCAAATCAGATCGGAACAAAGGCAGCCCAAGCACTGTACTTGAGGCCGAAAAATAATAATAAATTGTAAAATTGTTCCGATAAATCTATTATCATATTACCTCTTAAAATATCGATATAGATATAGAGGTTTTATAGCCTTCCGAGGTCATTTAGAGGTATTTTACCAATGTTAGTTATCCCCGTAAGACAAATACCCTGCTCGGGAGCCTGGGGAGGGGGGGGGGGGTGTGGGGTGGGGTACTTCGGGTCGTTTCATATGGGGATGCTCCGCCCGGACTCTCGACCCCTTACCCTTTGATATACCAAATTTTAACAAAAAGTTACCCCTTTTATATACTTTTTTTGCCTGAAAAGATACCCTTTTCATATACTTTTGAAAAAAAAACTACCCTTTTTTATACCAAAATTCACAAATTCCCTATGATTATAATTATATCATCATTGAATCAGTTTATTTTGTTCACTGGTGGTCTTTATCCTTCATATTCACCAAAAGGTGGCTTATCCAGGTTGATATCTAGTTATCTTCCCGGTGCTTAAGAAACTTCCCCAATGATGATATAAGCTGGTTATATACCTTATACCTCGCTGGCTATGAGAAATATCAACCCGAGGCTTTGCTATATCTCATAGCCACCTCGGTAACGGTATATATATATATAACCTTTACTTATATAAATCCCATAACCTCTTGAAACGATAAATTCTTCATGAAATCGATGAAATCCTCCGTAAAATTCGACTGTTACAGGAAGGAGAAACGAGAATTTACTAGAGCCCCATTTCGAAGAACAGAAGGCTTTGTAGCCAGGCTACCACCACATATGCGTGGTTGTCGCCTGGCTGTTAGCTGTCATGCACATGCAAGTTATACTGCAATCTCAAACCTCCGCGACTCCAGCTTGTCGGAGCGGACAGAAAGTGAGTCCGGGACTGGACTAACACACACACACAAACATACACACACTAAAATGAATGAATACATGTCTTGTGAAATTAATTGATTTCATATTTTATGAAGCTCGTTAGTCCTGACTGCAGGGGCGGATTCAGGGAGGAGCAAGGGGGGGGGGGGGGGGGTTCTAAAAACCCATTTTTAAATATCTTTCCAATATCTTTGCGGTGTCATTCACAACATTCAGTCAAGCCCCTCCTTATATTTTTGGCTGGATTCGCCCCTACCTGACTTATGCAAAATATTCACATCTATAGTCACTTTTGAGAAAAATGTGAGTTTTCAATCTTCCAATCATATAGCTTGTTGATGCGCGCTTAGAAAAAATGGTTCTACAGAAATTTTAAACAAAAACATTTTCGTAAATATATTTTCGTAAATAAGTAGAATCTCCAAGCCCCAAAATAACCAAACAATGAAGCAAACAAACAAAAAGTAAAAAAATAAAAGATAAATGATGACAGGCCCATTGTTTATAACATAAATCTCTAATTCATTCGAAAAGCGCTTATTACCTGTAAGTATCGGAGCTCGCCTGACCACTGACATCCATCGCTAGGACACCTGATCGTTAATGACTGTATCAGACGTTCTGTGGCCTTGTCTTCAAATACATCCTTACAAATATAGACAGCCAGAAGATAAGTGAATGAATTTCATAGACTAGTTATTTATTCGGTATTGTTATAGCTTATTGAGATTTTGAGCCGCCAATACGGGTTTATATTGGCCTCTAGTTGGGAGAAAATATATTCCGTATTGGCCGTAGTCGTGAATGTCTTACGACTGCTATCAGCCAATCAGATCTTAAGGAAACCATTTCAAATGATAATGATAATAACATGACTTTTGTCGTACATATTGTTTATTTGTGGTCCTTGTCGCATCGTTTGCACCCTCGTTGCGCTCGGGCGCAAAATTGCTGCTACTCGGCCCACAAATAAACAATATGATCTCCAAAATTCATGTTATTGTCCTATTCTCGCCTTACCTGCTTACGAAGCTCTTGTCTGTCTTCTGGACACTGTGGTGGATTCTTTCTACCTCGGAACAAGTTAAAACATTTCAGTGCATAGTTCAGTAATATCTACATTGAAACGGCCCTGGTATACGGAGGGAACGTGGTCGGATAGTGGTGAGGTCCTAGTTCATGTCATTCAATAAAATCCAAAGCCATTAGATCATTTATCATGCCATTTGATCAAGTCGTTCATGCAATTATATTATATCGACCAGCTGTTGCTTCCCGTGTCATTTGATCACAAATTTCATTCCATTATGTCAAATATTTAAACTAAAAAAAAATTAAATTTAAGAAAAATTTAAAAATGTGAAATTTAAAAATCGAGCATGAGTGTTTTACGATAAAACACGAATTTAAGTTTTTTACGTGACTTCTAAAACCTATGTAGAGTCTATAACATTTTTTGAAAATTTATATTTAAGACTATAATAAAAAAATAGTATTTTGCAGTATAATCTGGTGCCACATAATCTGTTATGTATCTTGAATATCGTGAGTTTCATGAATATGATGTCTTAGAAGCACGGGCGCCAGAGTCGCCTCCTCGTTTGGATTAAAACTAACGCTTTATTTTGTTTCCAACGGTCGAATAAATCTGCTTCGGTACGGATGACCTTTAGCAGTGAATAAACATTTAGCTCCAATTTCAATCTCGTGATATTTGTCTGTTTAATATTAAGAACCGATCGTGGGTCACTCGGAATTAATCGGTAACGTTGTTCATGAGGTCCCGAAGGAGAGAAGAGGAACAGGGTACGAAGGTAGCCTTAATCCTATTGTTTTCAGTCTGCCGAAATCCGTACTAGGTTTACGTCACTGCTATGGACAGTGATGACAGATTTCCCAGTTCGGCGAGATCTCGTAGTTATCCGACGCCGCCGAACAGCCAAAAAAACAGCAGGAGTCGTCACCTGAAACCACTAATCTGTCAGATCGTTGACATGAATTTACTAAAGTCGGCAAGAAAATCAACCGTAAAAAATTGCAGAACTTCAAAATCAGTATGAAATCATTCAGTAACTAACAACTCTTACTTTCAGTAAATAAGCTGACTCGAAGAAGGACAAGAAGCCAAAAGAACTCCGCCATTGAGAAACGGTTGTTGACCTACGAGATCTCGCCGAACTGGGAAATCTGTCATCACTGTCCATAGCAGTGACGTAAACCTAGTACGGATTTCGGCAGACTGAAAACAATAGGATTAAGGCTACCTTCGTACCCTGTTCCTCTTCTCTCCTTCGGGACCTCATGAACAACGTTACCGATTAATTCCGAGTGACCCACGATCGGTTCTTAATATTAAACAGACAAATATCACGAGATTGAAATTGGAGCTAAATGTTTATTCACTGCTAAAGGTCATCCGTACCGAAGCAGATTTATTCGACCGTTGGAAACAAAATAAAGCGTTAGTTTTAATCCAAACGAGGAGGCGACTCTGGCGCCCGTGTTAGAAGGGTCATTTAACATTAGTGTTCGATATCGGCTGCGGGTGGTTTTGGGTAACCTGTGTCTAAAATGTTGCATGACCCCCTTTGTATACACATTTTAAAACCTGACCCCCTCTAGAGATATATATTTTTCACATGACCACACCCCCACCCCTAAATGGCAGATATAAAAAAGACAAGATTTTGAATTAAAATACCTTTTACACATCTAAATTGATAAGTTAAAAAAAAAAATAAAAATCAATTCAGCTCTCTCACACGAAGGCTTTTTAGCTCAGTCTATCTTTTGCTAAATCCCCCCATCAGTCATAATCCCTGTACAGTCTATCTTTTGCCATTTTGACTTCTTTTGACTTTTTGAATGACTGTTTTTTAAAAATGCTATTTTTATTATGCAGGTACTGCGAAGCGTAATTTTGATTGGGAAGGGGGACTAATGAATGGCATAAGTGGCAGCATCTAGGGGGAGGGGGTCAGGGGGCATGTTCCCACACCGAAACATTTTGAAATTGAGATCCTTGGAAATGCAATTTCCAGTGTTTTTGAAGAGAACATTTGCAACAAATAAGTACTGCTGTAAAGGTCGTTATGACAATTGGAAAATAGTAATAATAATTAGAACCTAGGGGGTCAGGGGGCATGTTTCCCCAAAAAATGTTGGCATTGGATTAGGCTTAATGGCAATGAAGTCAAAGTCCATAATACCCCTCCATATTGTTTCCATAGTAACTATAGTTAGCAATAAATTCATACATGAACACTTATCCGTTTACTCAAGACAGATACTGTATAAAGCAAAAATGCATAAAGATGTTCAATTTAAGTTACGCTACAAACAAGAAAAAGACATAAATGAATAAACCTTGTATCAAAGTTATTTAGTAAGACTATGTATTATATACAATATGAGTGGCCGTGTTGTATCAGATATACAACTACGAGCCGAAGGCAAGTGATTGTATATCTGATACAACACGGACACGAATATTGTATATTACTTATGAAACGTCTAGGTGCATACATTCATTCTACTAAAATTTTAAAGATAAAATTGAATTTGGCTGAGAAAATTGGAGTTAAAGTTTATGCAAATCACGACGATTTTGTATCAGATAAACAACCTCCTCCACGGACAATGATTTCTATTGTGTTTTCCTCATATTATTCATGAGTTTTATAAATTGATTAACATGATATGCGTATGATGATTGAATGAAATGTGTATATGATAGGGGCTCAGAGTCCATTTCACAGTAGGGTACAACATATACACATTTCACTATATTGATTAGCAGTACGAGTTTAGACCAAACAATAACACGATAGCGTGACATCATAAAATATTTGATTTACAAAAAAAAGAGTTTCCTATCAAATTTGTCACATCCATAATAGTAAAATTGCGACTGAAGTTTCGAAAACAATGCTCTTAATCTAACCACCTGCAGGGATATAAATATTTTTAAACTAAGCATTTTTGCAAAGAAATGTATGTTGCGGGACATCCGACGGCAAGTCTCGTTATACGTCTAGACACATACTTCTTTACTAAAAAGTTCCACACAAATTCTTAACTTTGCAATTCTACAAATATCGATGTGAAAAATTTGACAGTAAACTTCTTTTCCCGAAAAAACAAATAGCTTTATATAATGTCACGGCAGCGTTATATATATAGGTCTATTCATATCCTAATCGCTTATCAGGCCGAGACAACATTGAAGTATTAGTGACATTTACAGTAATAAAACACAAACTCTCTTTTTAACCTGATTTTTGTATTACAGTGTAATGTTCGCTCAAGTCAACTTGTTTTCGCATATAAGGCGAATCAAAATATGAAATACCTTTTTCAAAAGATATGATTTTATAAACGATCTTAGATCTTCTTTGCCAAACTCGTAACCTATCTCATGATCAGCGAATGCATAATCGATTCAACTAAATGTTAAAACGTACCAACATAGTCACTAACAGCTAGGTTTACTTAAATAATCATGCACTGATTTCCTTACCTCTTGCTCGCTTTTTGCAAACAGTCTTTACAAAATCTGTGGCCACACTTGGTCTGTACTGGCTTCCACATGGGACATAAGCAGATGCTGCAAATATACTCATCGGCAACTTCGTTGACAAACTTATATTCGTATCCCGATGGCATAAACTTACTGGCAGCCGACTTGTTATAGTTACTGGAGGAAGCCATTATTAATGATGTCTATCTCTTATCAATTGTTGTGTCCACAGAATCCACAAATAAATAGAGACTTTGGTGCGATTCGTCCTCGTGCTTTTATTCTCCGATCACAACAACATGCACTCTCAAATTACATGTACACGTCATAGTGGCGTGACAACCGGAAGTAAATCTGGATATTACATCAATAATGCATACAAACCAGCATGGATGGTACACCAGTAATGGATGGACTGGATGGACTTGCAAATATTAATGGATTAGCTCTAGTTTCAGGAATCGTGACTTCCGGTAAGACCTTTTCTGAGAAAGTCAACATGATGCCGTCGACAGTCGATGCCGTGTGGTCCAGTATAGTGTTTATCTTACCTTATATGGTGGCGTATGTACCGGAGTAGTAGTAGTATAGTAGTAGTAGTAGTAGTAGTAGTAGTAGTAGTAGTAGTAGTAGTAGTAGTAGTAGTAGTAGTAGTAGTAGTAGTAGTAGTAGTAGTAGTAGTAGTAGTATAGTAGTAGTAGTAGTAGTAGTAGTAGTAGTAGTAGTAGTAGTAGTAGTAGTAGTAGTATAGTAGTAGTAGTAGTATAGTAGTAGTAGTAGTAGTAGTAGTAGTAGTAGTAGTAGTAGTAGTAGTAGTAGTAGTGGTAGTAGTAGTAGTAGTAGTAGTAGTAGTAGTAGTAGTAGTAGTAGTAGTATAGTAGTAGTAGTAGTAGTAGTAGTAGTAGTAGTAGTAGTAATAATAATGTTAATAAAAATAAAAACAAAAATAATATTAATAATAATAATAATAATAATATTAATAATAATAATAATAATAATATTAATAATAATAATAATGATAATTGCTGCGAGCCATCAGGCGGGCAGCAACGTTAATCTTGGGCTTCCTGTGTAAGCCTACGGATGCCCCAAAAAAAAGATCTCGATTTGTGAGTTCTACGATTCGGATATTATCAGCCGATATATAGGGCTTTTACTGGAAGGCTCACTATTTGACGAACTCAGACATTTCAACGGCTTATTGTAAAATTGGTTTTCCGCTGCAGTCAATCAACTGACTTTCATTTTTTTGACTGGCAACAATGTAAAACCCAATTCCAACAGGAAACTCGCAACTACCGAGTTCGCCGACTTCGCAGAATATTGATAATCTCACTAATACACCTTTTGCTTGAGTGATCACGAAACAGTGGATCCAAGTCGAGGTTAAACTTGATTTGTTCACATTTACTGTATCGTATCAAGTTCAACCTCGACTTGTAGCCATTGTTTAGTGGTCACTCACGCGAATTCGGGAAGGGTCTATTTAAGGGGGCTAATTTTCAGAGATTTGCGGTATTCGGCAGAAAGAACAAAAACTAAGAAGAAGGAACGTCGAGGCTTTACTGAGGATTTGTTTGATAGGATATACCCAACCATCTCAGCTGGTATCAGTATAAATCCATGAATGTGCTCATGGTTAAGTGGTACTTTTATGGTACTATTGATTAATATATTTATGTAGATAGCTTAGTTACAATTGTATTAAAGCTATAGTAAAAAGCATATAAAAGTTTATTTATTAATATTATAATCACCAAGTGAATATCAAAATATTTTTGTGATCCCCTCCTCACCGTCTTCCAATTTGATCTCTTGAAGGTGTTTTTGAGTTTTCATGTTGTAGCTAGGGTTTGTCCGCGAGGTACACAGGTCTTTAACTACCTACAATGATCGACAAAATGAATACCGACAAGTTAACTAAGTGGACTAGAATTAAGAAAAAAATCCCCTCGCTGTTTTCCTCGTTTCCTCGTGATACTGAGCAGTGTTGTCATGTGCCCAAGCCTTCTGATCTTCGAAATGGCGGAGGCTTTTCTCCTTCCTGTACCAGTCGAATTTTACGGAGGATTTCATCGATTTCATGAAGGAAATTTATCGTTCCAAGAGGTTATTGGATTTATATAAGTAAAGGTTATATATACCGTTACCGAGGTGTCTATGAGATATAGCAAAGCCTCGGGTGGATATTTCTCATAGCCAGCGAGGTATAAGGTATATAACCAGATTATGTCATCATTGCGGAAGTTTCTTAAGCACGGGGTTGATCGATAACTAGATATCAACCTGGTAAGTCGCCGTTGGGTGAATATGAAGGATAAATACCGCCAGTGCACAAAAGAAACTGACTCAATGATGATAAAACCTTACTTGGAGAAAAGTAAAAAGTAAAAGAAGAAGAAGAAAAAATATGAAAATAAATGCGTAGCCAGGATAATGCACAAGAACCGCACAAAAAGATAAAAAAAGAACAAAATAAGCAATCTCTTTCTTATCGCGGCGGAAATCTTGGAAGTTATAAGTTCTAGTTTTTGAAATTTCATTCCTGATACTTCCGATTGTTTTGTTCATTTCCTGATCAAGGTCTTGTCTCAGTTGGTGGATTATTATTGATCTTTCAATATGTAAATGAGATCTTAAAGTTTTAATCTTTTCAGCCATATCATTGTTTATCATCGCTATATTTTCGTGGTCTTGTTGCTTGATTTCCTTTTTTAAATCTCTAATTTCTTTCGAAAATTCTTCTCTTTGATTGTTTAAAGTTTGACTCTGCTTCGATTGTTCGTGGACTTGTTGCTTGATTTGCTTTCTTAAATCTCTAATTTCTTTAGAAAATTCTTCTTTTTGACTGTTTAAAATTTGAAGATGTTTGTCCAGTCTCACCCACTTCAGCTTCTGTGCTACAGTAGCCTTCAGACTTGTAAGTTCTTTAACAATTGTTTCTCTTTCGTCTTTTTCCTTTAGAAAGCTTGTTTTTAGGTTCTGATATTGCCGTTCTACTTCCATTTGACTTGTCTGGAGTATAACGTTTTCATTTTCGAGTAACATCAGTCTTTCACTGGTGATATTAAGATGATGTCCAATGCTGTTTGCTATGTGTTTATCCATGTCTTTTCTTGGTGTCTAAAAATACAGATATATTAAAGTGTTTTACTGATGAAAGACTGAAGTCACTTTGGGTCCTTGCCCATGCATGCAAAGATCTTATTATTAGAGTAAATGTTTTGAACCCAGGAGTAGTAGTGGAGTGAGTAATGTGATCGTCCGGGTGAGTGTAGTCTTGAGAAAGACTGCTGGTGGTGATGGTGACCGACGTTTCGACGACCTGAGCGGAAGTCATCTTCAGAGTACAGTCATCTTCTTATCATTGCCCTTTTTTCATTACATCAGGTTAAATTTTCATTTTCAAACGAGATACACCGATTGCGAACATGGCGGAAACACCAGGACAACCTTGATCGAGGAGACGAAAACGCGGTTACTCAGTCGTCCGTGATCTGGGGAAAGCCGGCTTTTCCCTTAGTAGTGTAAAATCAATGATTAATGGATGTAAACACCAGTAACAAAGATGAAGCTTGAATGGTGAATAAAAAAAACACATAAATCATATATCACGGACGACGGACTGGACTAGCCTCGTTTTCTCGACTCCCTCAACCCAGGCCGTCCGTTTGTGTCCGCCATGTGCGGAATCGGAAGGGTATATTTTTCTGTTTTTCTGTATTTCCTTTGATGTTAAGGTGACTGACTACTTTAGCAAGGAGTGATTAGAAAATTTTCTTAGAAAGCAATTTTATACAGAATTTGACGCTGATTCCAACAATGAAAAGAAAAATCGGGTGTACCGGCTCGTTTTTGAGATAATGAATTTTGAATATTTCCATCAGTGACAAGTTTTTGAAAGAAAAATGGCGGAAACCAAGCTTTGCACAAAAAAAAAAAAAAAAAAAAAAAAAAAAAAATCATGTAAGTAATTTTCTTAGGACATCTACTTAAAACATTATTTTCGAAGACTAGTTAGAAAGTTTTAAAAATAAACTCAAAATTCAGCATTTTGTTAGCTTAAGGTGACTGACTTCTTTAGCAAGGAGTAATAACAAAATGCTCTTAGAAAAATATCTTACACAGAATTTAATGCTGATTCTAAAAATTAAAAGAAAAATGGGGTGTCCCGAGCTCGTTTTCGAGATAATGAATCTTAACAAGTTTTCGAAAGAAAAATGGCGGAAACCATCTTTGGACACAAAATATCATAACTCAAAAAATAAAAAAAGCTCTGGAAGCAATTTTCTCAGGACATCTACTTTAAGCATTATTTTCGAAGAAAAACTAAAAATATTGCAAGAAAATTTTTAAAAATAAGCTCAAAATTTAGAATCTTGTTAGACCAATGAACTGCAAATCATATTCAAATGATGACAACAAAAACACACAAAACGCTTTTTCTAATAATTATGTTTTCTTCAAAATTTCTCAAAAGATTTATTTTTACCTGTTATTTTAAGAAATTCACAGAAAAATATAGAGTCCCGTGCAAAATTTGGGAGTTTTGCCCTGTTGAAGTTCAAAACTTGTACGTTCCCTCAATAAAATTCCGAAGCTTACTATGCGGTTTTGCGTGATTTTCATGCGCGCGCACATCGTGGGCTCAGATCGAACATTCAAAAGTAATTGAATTAAAAAAATTATTAAACGCGATTTTTACCTCAATTTAATTTTCACCTTTTATTTTTATCTAAATTGGGCTCCCTGTGGTTGTGAGCGGTTTTTTTTTTTTTTTTTTGTGCGGCGCACATCTTGGGCTCAAATTGAAGGTTTAAAAGTAGTCAGTCACCACTTAATGCAAACAGATCGTTAGAAAATATCCAAGAATTTCCCGGGCCGAGAAGTGCAGAAACTGATTCCTTAAAGCTTGAGTGGAAATCTGATCGACCTACCTTAACGTTACAACCAAAACGCTGGTAGACACATGGGACCAGGGTGAAAGAACGTTCCTCAGTCACATTACTTGGAATCTAGATAAAACAGTCAGTTCATTATTAATAAGGTTTTCTCTTACTAACTGCGTATGACTGTGCAACGGTACTTCAACTGATGCAGTCACGGTAGTACAAGCGTCCTTTGAACGAATCACAATGCGCAATATCGCTGCTTATCCAATCACAATTCTCCGACGTAGCGTCGTCATTGTAAAGGCACGACACGTCCCTCAACAGTCATAACCACGTGATCTGACTAGGCGCGCAAAGCATGATTTTCTGATCTGAAAAAGAATCAATCCCATCATCAACCGCACGCTCAATTCACTTGATTTTCATGGCGGCCATCTTGAAAATAGGATAATTATGAGCGACTTTCTCGCCAAGTCTTTTCTTATTGAAAACGAGACACTATAAATAAAAGATAAAAGGATTTTCTTAAGGTTCAAAGCATCCTGGAGATTGCCAAGGACAAAAGAGCAGCGTAAGGTGTGGAAATTTTAGTTAAATCCTGCCAAGGAATCGAGAAAGCTTTTCGGCAGCTTCTTCGAGATCGTTTTAACGGTAATTCTTTAATAAAAAACCATGAATATTAACCTAACCGATGAAAATATATTCTTAGTCTCATCTAGACAACATATTCTTTGAAGTAGAAACATTTTTAGCCTTAAATAATCGGCTAAATGACACTTTTCCTAGCATTATTGTACTTGTATGCTATTTGGTTTTGTTTTGATTTCCCTCTGTTTATTCATGATTGAGTTCGAAAAGACGCATGGGATTGATTCTTTTTCGGATATCACGATTCGCAATCTGATTGGTTAATCGCTTTTCCTCCGATCACCTCGAAGAAATATTCCCTTTTTAGATCAGTTGAGGAATATGATTCTTTGTTTGAGTTGCATGCATGTTACGGTAATTCTTATCTTCTTTTAGAAGCGTTAACAGAAATCTTAAAAAATGTAGTAAGAAAAGGCCAATGAAAAGCATTGGGTACATAAATACAGGCCGCTTTAATAACTTATAAAGAAGGCCGCGTATTCTTGAGTATTCAAGACAGCTAACAAACCTTTTCTTTTTTTACTTTTTGACCAGATTTGAGTTCCCTGCTTGCTGGGGTACACGCGTGATCCTATAGACCCAAGAAATGTTGTGTCATATTATTAAAATCAAGACAATAATAGCATTATTATAATCATATCATAGTATTATAACATTTGCATTCACCGTCTCACATTTTAATTTACGCGTCGTGGTTTCCTACGCTTCTCTCGTGTTCTCTCCACATCCCGCGTGTCTTTATCAGAGTATAATACACGGAAAACTGTTTTTTATTGCTTTTATAAAATAAAAAACTTTTCGAGAGAGAAAACAAAATGACGCGAGCATGTATTATGCTCTCATAAAACATGGCTTTTTGACCAATCAGAGCGCGCGTAATATCAAAGTTATCTTATAATACATTCTTAAAGTTTAAACTCGAGAGAGGCCTTTGCTGCTGTCAATCACAGCCTAGATATTAAATATGCACTTATCCGCTTAGCTTTTGCCGTCAGCGGCGTCATCAGCGACTGATGAATGGAGAAAGTTTACCTTATATTGTCATACATTTCTGTTTTTAGTCTCTGATGACGCCGTTTACGGGGAAAGCTAAGACAAGTAAAGTTTTTTAAATCATTAAAAACATCTACTGTGATTTACAGCAGCAAAGGCCTCACTCGAGCGCTTTGTTTTCATTTTTCTCTACTATGCTACTGAAGGACTATTTTCTCAGATTAGTAAATAAATTTTTATTACCTTTAAGTCTCCTAGCTCGCCTGACCACTGACATCCATCGCTAGGACACTTGATCGCTAATGACTGTATCCGACGTTCTGTGGCCTTATCATCAAATACATCCTTATATACAAATAAAAACCGCCAGGAGATAAGTGATTGCATTTTTTTAAAAACCAGAATATATATAATATAGTTAATTCTCATTCACGCGTTACCTGCTTACGAAGCTCTTGTCTGTCTTCTGGACACTGTGGTCGTTTCTTGCTACCTCGGGATAAATTACAATATTTCAGTGCATAGTTGAGGGAGTGAAGTCGGAGCTTTAATAAGGTCGACTGTGATTGGCTGTATGGGATTTTTGATTATTATTGTTTAAGAGATATATCATTCCATCCATTTTTTGTGTGTAAAAATTTGATCAATGGTAATAAAAAACAAATAGAAGTTATGAATGTGCCCTGGAAGGGGTTTCAGTGGGGTCTTTTAGTGTGGTGGTCCCTTGGTGTGGTGGTCCCTTGGTGTGGTGGTCCCTTGGTGTGGTGGTCCCTTGGTGTGGTGGTCCCTTGGTGTGGTGGTCCCTTGGTGTGGTGGTCCCTTGGTGTGGCGGTCCCTTGGTGTGGTGGTCCCTTGGTGTGGCGGTCCCTTGGTGTGGCGGTCCCTTGGTGTGGTGGTCCCTTGGTGTGGTGGTCCCTTGGTGTAGTGGTCCCTTTGTGTGGTGGTCCCTTGGTGTTGGGGTCCCTCGGAGTTGGGGTCCCTTGGTGTGGTGGTCCCTTGGTGTGTGTAGTGTGGGTAGTGCTGGTAGTCTCGATAGTCTCGGTAGTGTTGTGTAGGTCCCCTAGGTGTCCATGTACATGTGTCTACTGTCCATGGACACAGTGTTCGTCTGTTCGTAGTGTACATGGTGTATGGGTTGAGGGTTGTGTAGGTCCCCTAGGTGTTCATGTACATGTGTCTACTGTCCATGGACACAGTGTTCGTCTGTTCGTAGTGTACATGGTGTATGGGTTGAGGGTTGTGTAGGTCCCCTAGGTGTTCATGTACATGTGTGCACTGTCCATGGACACAGTGTTCGTCTGTTCGTAGTGTATATGGTGTATGTGCTGAGGTTTTGTAGGTTCCCTATAGGTGTCCATGTACATGTGTCTACTGTCCATGGACATTATAGTACAGAATTCATAATCTATACCAGTACTGTGTATGGTGTTGATGTACACATACATCATATGGATAAACATGTATACATGGTTTATAGACATGTATATATAGTATATGTACATGTGTATCGTTTCTTGTAAATATTCAGTATATTATATACATATACTGTATACATATAGAATATTCAGTATATTATATAGAGATTACTTCATGGAAAGTGCGCGCGTACGGTTTTTATTCACGAGTTGTGAAGTATCATAAAACGAACAAGCGAGTCTTCGAGCGCGTGAGTTTTATGATACGAAACAACGAGTATTTATTTGAATAGATGACTTATAAACGAGGCTAAGCCTGTGCAAATGAGTCTGTGTTCTTCAAAAACAGCGGTTTCCACCGAATGTGAAACTGGAGTATTCCTATCAGCCAATAACAACACAGGATACTAAAGCTGCAAGACAACTGTTAGAGTGCAAAGTGGGACTTTTTAATGGACATATATCCAAGATGGCCTCTATTTCGTCCCTTAAAACAGTCCCAGAATTCACTGTAATGACAACTCGGCCCGGTTTTTTATCAGCTGCTTCGGAACGGCTAGTACTTGCGTATCGCTTTAGTAACTCTTTACGTTACATCGGTGGGTTTTGCTGACTTTCCCCTCCCTGATCGCATACACTGAGCCCCAGCTTAACTTAATTTTTTTCATTACCTTCCTCGGATACGAAAGTAAAAGTTTCCTAGCATGAAAATCTTTAGGTTAAGTTATCCAAAACCTAATATCAGATTATTATTCATCATATAAGCAACGATACCGCATTAGGCTTTTAATTCATGGAATATGAATAATAGGACATATTCTCGAGAATATGTTTTGATGGTAATGACTGACCTCGGCGCATCACGCCACAGGAACCGAACTCGGCAATATTGTTTAACCAGGAAATAAACTATATATATTTTGATATGTTTTGAGATGAAGATATCCTGTATTTTTAGTTCCAGAACACTTAAAGAACCATAGAGCTAGAGCGTTACTGACTATGGTTACCATGGTTAGAGATCTAGAAAGATTCATGCATGACCACGTTTACTCAAGACAGGTCCCTGCATAAATTATTTGAATATGTTTTGAATATGTTTTGATGGTAATGACTGACCTCGGCGCATCACGCCACAGGAACCGAACTCGGCAATATTGTTTAACCATGAAATAAACTATATATATTTTGATATGTTTTGAGATGAAGATATCCTGTATTTTTAGTTCCAGAACACTGAAAGAACCGCAGAGCTAGAGCGTTACTGACTATGGTTACCATGGTTAGAGATCTAGAAAGATTCATGCATGACCACGTTTACTCAAGACAGGTCCCTGCATAAATTAATCCAATTCCAAATTGATTACTGATTTTAAATGTTTTCAAAATGCATATGAGATGTTCAAGGAAAAAGAAAAAGATAGAGTGATCAATGAATAAACCTTAATTCATTACAAGGTAATAAAGTATCATATGTCTCCTAATAATCGCTATTAAAACAAGGCCACGAGTCAAGAATGAATTGATTAGTGGTGTTTACAGCGGAATAAAAGAAAAAACTCTCATTTCTTTAATCAATGCCTGCTCAAGTCAAATCATTTTCTCATATAATGTAAATCAAAATCTGAAATAACCTGTTTCAAGAGAATTTTGGGATTTTTTTCATCAAAGAACTTCGTATTTGGCAAACTCGTAGCCGATTATAATGCATAATCGTCACCACCGTAAATAAACATATCCCTATACAGCTAGCCAGACATTTCAGTCTCTGGATGCAACTTTATTAGCAATACTTCATGTTTACTAACAATATGCCTACCGTTTTCACAAAAGCTCTTCACAAGTTGCCTTGTTTCACTAGCCAGTCCTTCTCTGGTTGGCACATGAATGATAAACCCTTAATTCACATAAAGTATCACTATATAGGCTTCCTTAAATAATCATGCACTGATTTCCAAACCTTTTGTTCGCTTCTTGCAAACAGTCTTTACAGAATCTGTGGCCACACTTGGTCTGCACTGGCCTCCACATGGGATGGAAGCAGATACTACAAATAAACTCTTCAGGAACTTCGTCGACAAACTCATAATCGTATCCCTTTGGCATAAACTTAGGGACAGCCGGTTTTTTTTTACTGGAAGAAGCCATTATCAAGATATCTATCTCTTATCAATAATGAACATACAACAGCATGGATGGTACACCAGTACTGGATGGACTTGCAAACATTGATAGATTGGCTGTAGTTCTAGGAATCGTGACTTCCGGGATAACATTTTCTGAGAAAGCCAAGCATGATTCGTAGAAGTCGTCTGTTTCAGTTATATTGTTCTTCTTACCTTATATGGTGTTGTTCATATCGGTGTCGGGTTGGATACGTTTTGCATTATCTGTGATGTGCTAGCACTGTAGTGTTCTTCGTCACGCTAACAAGCGTTTGTTGAACTCGGTGAAACCTTTGCGTGAGGACACTTTTAAAACTTTTTTATTTACTGGGACAGAGAGAAACAGTGTGCTTTGGTCCCGAGGCTAAGCTGAGGAACACAAGTTCTTTATGCTGCGAATTATCCATGCTGGAAACTTGAGAAGTTTAATCATGGTGGACATCCACTCATGATCGACAGAGTCGTAGGCCTTCTGTACATCTACAGTTTAATCAATTTATACACTAAATATTACATGTGTCAAGTTATATATTGATAAATGAATTAATAAACTATTAGTAATATAAATTTATGAAACAATATACAAGAGCGGTACTATATAGTATTGTGTGTGTGGTGACCAAAGAAGTATAAACTTTCGAGTTGGTGACCACCTACATTTAATTACCATATAATGATGCCAAGTAATATTATTTCGTAAATTAATTGAGAGGCATATGCCTTACAGTATTAAAGTCTATTCATTGTTATTGGGCTATATACAAGCAATAATGTTTTACAATTATTTTTGTTTGCTTATTAGATATTTTACAGCCAAACTAAGAAAACCGTGAACACCTAAAATATGTCTGGAATGTTTATTTAGACCGTTGCTTTTAAAAAAGATGTTTCCCACCACCATGAAAAGAGTTGTTTTGAATCCTTCTCTCGTGTATCCGTCTGCCTCGAATAGAAATCTCTAATTTCACGAGAATAAAACTAAAATATGAAGTTTGAAACTTTTAAACGGGAAAATACTTTGCGTGAGCGCGTGGTGATCAAAGACATAAACATTCCAGGCATATTTTAGTTGTTCACGGTTTTCTTAGTTTGACTGTATTAGATTGAAAGAAGGCTACATTCATTATGCATACTACATGGGGGGGGGGGGGGGGGGGGGGGATGGGGGGCAGGGGAATTAAAAAAAAAATTTTTTTTTTCTTCATATCCCCCAATGTTTACTCAAGAAAAATTGCACTCCCCCTCTAGGCCAAAAGAAAAATTATAGATCCCCCCTTACTTTTCTCTTCTGCGAAAAAGACATTTTAGTTCCATTTTTATGAATATTATACCTATGCAATCAAGTCAGTGAACCGGTACCATGATATGGAAGAAGCAGGAATAACAGGAACTTGAACTGTACACTTTCTACAAGAACCACTACCTCGTTATCACTTTCATCAGTATAAAAAATCATCACTGCTTTCCTCCACCTCATCATCATCATCAGAATTCCGATGTTCCTCATTCTCACTGTTGCCGTCTGCTAGGTCCACTTTCAACATTGTGCTATGATACGCATCACCTTATCTTTTTTCTTTCCAACAAGTGATAACTGGTGGTCAGGCTTTAGCCAGACTGAAATGTTTAGCGAGGTCGTAGGCTTGAGCGACTAGGAGGGTTGGGGGCATGCTCTCCTGAAAAATCTTGAAATTCAGACTCTCGGAAATGCGAATTCCAGCGTTTTGAGAGGCATTTGGGACATATTTATAGTATTTGTAAATTACTGTAGGTGAAATAATGATTTGCATACAAAAAACATTATTGAACAAAAAAATTTATTACAAAAAAATTAGCTTCCCCCTGGTATAAAAAAAATTGCTATCCCCATTTTTCATGCCAGTAAATTTTGTGACCCCCCCCCCCCCCAAATCCTCTGCCCCCCTTGCAGTATACATAATGAATGTAGCCTAAGTGACAGGTTCTTTTAAACTACCTTATTATAGGAAATTAACGCTCCATAAAATTAACGCAAATTCAAAAAATCGCGTTAATTTAAGTCGTGTTCTTTCTTTTAGTGTTATTTCCATATCATCAATAAAGTGGAACGTTAATTTTCACGATATCAATTTCTAGTAATTTCATCTGTAATATATTTTTGAAAACTGAAATTATTTATTTTAAAACTGAACATCACAGCTAGTCACTTTTATTTTATTAAGATTACAACAACATTTCAGTTTTTGTCGGTAATTATATTTTCATTTTTCAATCTCCAAGCTCTTCATTTTCACTTTCAGATGAGTTATCTTTATGTCCATCGCGTTAACTTCATTTAAATGGGAATTTTGGCTTCTCTTTCGTGTTAATTTTCCTCATTTGATAGTATTTTTGCCCTCAATTCGTGTTAATTTAAGTCGCGCTAATTTCTGATACTTTAATTTCGTGGTGCGTTAATTTCCTATAATAAGATAATTGTAATATTAATATATTTGGGAGGCAGAGAATCTGAAAATAGCTTTTTAATCCATTTATCCACGCCTTGCTGACATAAAGTTTCCCTCTCACACAGTCCAGTTCCACTACAACCAACCTTAGCACCTTTTTGCTGACCTTCTATGAGGTCGTATCAGTTTCTCCAGATGGCGACTGATGTAATTGATTGACTACTGAACACTCCTGGTTTGGGGATAAGCGTTGTTTTCCCTTCAGAAAACCATGACGGGAGGGGCTTAAAAAAGAGGGGGCTTAATACATTTCTTCCTTTAAAAGGGGGGGAGGGCTTGTTAGAGAGGGGGGGGGGGGGGACTTAATAGAGGATTTAGGGTAATTGGTACAGCTTGGTTTGTTGTCAGCTCCCATCTTTTATCGTCATCAGGTGGCGGAATACTAAAGGGTTATTAACCGAGCGCGAGGTCTGTACGGGAAAATATCAGACCGAGGTCTTGACAAAAAAGACCGAGGTCTGATATTTTCTCGTAAAGACCGAGCAAGCGAGGTTAATAAATCGTTTATTATATGGCTGGGTTTTTTTTTAGCTGTGTCGACAAAAAACACGCGAACTTCCGGTATCGCACGAATATCGATTGGCCAGGTATCGATCGTTTCCAACTAGCAAAACACAGAAAGTCAAACTGTCAAATCGTGCGTTTATTACATCAGAAAACTGCTATTTTTTTTTACACAAAGAACTTTAAAGACCCTTCAGACCGATGTCACAGAAGTTCAAGCATTTTAAATGTTTCTAAGTTCCCACCTCCCTGATTCATCGAAGTGAAACAAACTAAACAAGAACTTGTTTAACAGATGGTCTATAGGTCGTTAGCTGGTAAGCTTTCAATCTCTGTGTTTTTTTCCAAGGCTGTTTAAATATTTATGGAGTATGTTCATGTCCGACTTGGTTTTTCTAATCGTATTTTTAGCTTTCTGGTTTGTAACGAAGTTTTCAATCTGTTCTTGACTGTTAGGAGCTGTGTTTTCATATTGTTGGTTTTCATTTTCATGTCCACTTCGAGCTCGTAAAATTCGCTTGGAGAATGGTCCTCTTCGTCGCTCATAATTTCTTTGTTCGCTTTTTGTTTTATTTTGCTTATAAATTTCTTGTTTTCGAGGTTATAAAACTTGAGTGGTCACTCACGCGAATTCGGGAAGGGTCTATTTAAGGGGGCTAATTTTCAAAGGATTTATTTGATATGATATACCCAACCATCCCAGCTGGTATCTATTATCATTATTGAAATCTCCCAGTGAATATTAAAATATTTGTGATCCCCTCCTCAACGCCTTCCCATATGATCTCTTGAAAGTCTTTTTAGTTTTCATGTCGAACGGTAGCTAGGGATGTCCGCGAGGTATACAGGTCACTAACTACCTACAATGATCGGCAATATTGACAAGTGGACTAAAATGAATTTCAAAAGCATATCATATTTGTTATTTTATTTGAGTTTTAATTCTTAAATTCTCAGAGAACTTCGTTGCGTGATAATTGTCATAACCCCACAGGTAGCCTGACCAGTTGTTTATTTACCTAGCTTTTTTTATTGTTATTATGAAACACTTGCACCATACACATTATATGTCTTCTTAGCTTGAACTTTCATAGCAAAGAAATGATTGAAAACCAAAGTCGTAGCTACACTTGTTAAACATTCCACTTACTACATGTGATGGATTTTGGAGCGCTTTTATCATTTACGCTTTAATTGCCATTACCTTTTCAACAGTAAGGCTGAATCAGCTTTGTAAAATTTGATAAAAAAACTTGTTCGTTCTATCTTTTACGTCACGTTGGAGCACGCGATTTAAATTGAAAAATAGACAGAAAGAAGTAAGGCAACAAGTGCAAGGAAAGGAAACTGAGAATACAATATTAAAAAAATGAAACAAAATAGATTCGATTTCTGAATATTTTTCATGTTACGTTGTGGCATTTGATCTCTAATCTGTTCCATGTCCCGCTGTAGTTTGTGGATCGCTTTGTACATTTCAGTCTTGTCAAAGTCTTTTCTCAGTTCGTTGATTGATTTTTCCATACATAAACGAGATTTTTCAACCTTTTCAGCCAGATCTTTATCTTGTTGCTTGATTTGCTTTTTTAAATTTTTTACTTCTTTAGAAAATTCTCCTTTTTGACTGGTTATAGTTTGAAGATTTTTGTTTAGCCTGACCCACTTCGGTTCTATGTTAGTTCTCAGAGTCGTAAGTTCTTTAGCAATTGTTTCTCTTTCGTCTTTTTCCTTTAGAAAGCTTGTCTTTAGGTTCTGATATTGCCGTTCTACTTCCATTTGACTTGTCTGGAGTTGAAGGTTTTCATTTTCGAGTAACATCAATCTTTCACTAGTGATATTAAAATGGTGTCCAATGCTGCTTGCTATGTGTTTATCCATGTCTTTTCTTGGTGTCTAAAAATACAGATATATTAAAGTCCGGGTGAGTGTAGTCTTGAGAAAGACTGTTTGTTGGTGATGATGGTGACTGACATTTCCACGACCATTGCGGAAGTCATCTTCAGAGCACAGTCAACTTCTTATTATTGCCATTTTTATATTACATAAGGTTAAATTTTCATTTTCAAACGACATACGCCGATTCCGAACATGGCGGACACACCAGGACAGCCTTGATCGAGGAGACGAAAACGAGGTTACTCAGTCGTCCGTTATCTGTAGAAACTGCCTTTTCCCTCAGGAGCGTAAAATCAATAGGCCATTTCCGAGAAACGTGAGCGCTTTCATAAATATCGCAGCGCGTACATGATCTCGAGGTATTTTAGGGAAGAGTCTATAGCGCGCGTGATCTTGCCCGAAATGCCACTTTTTCATGTCTGCGCCTGCGATATTTTTGAAAGCGCTCGCGCGCTCTCAAAAACGGTCTATTCTTAATGGATGTAAACACCAGTAACAAAGATGAAGCTTGAATGGTGAATAAAAAAAACACATAGATCATATATCACGGACGACGGACCGGACTAGCCTCGTTTTCTCGGCTCCCTCAACCCAGGCCGTCCGTTTATGTCCGCCATGTGCGGAATCGGAAAGATGTATTTTTCTGTTTTTCTGTATTTCCTTTGATGTTAAGGTGACTGACTACTTTAGCAAGGAGTAATTACAAAATGCTCTTAGAAAAATATCTTACACAGAATTGAACGGTGATTCCAAAAATGAAAAGAAAAATGGGGTGTCCCGAGAAAAACCATAACTCAAAAAATAAAAAAGCTCTGGAAGCAATTTTCTCAGGACATCTACTTTTTAAAAGCATTATTTTCGAAGACAAAAAAAAAGCTCAAAATTTAGCATCTTGTTAGCTCAATGAACTGAAAATCGTACTCAAATGATGACAACAAAAACACATAAAACGCTTTTTTTATAAGTTCTAATAATTACGTTTTCTTCAAAGTTTCTCAAAAGATTGATTTTTACCTGTTGTTTTAAGATATTCACAGAAAAAAACTAGAGTCCCGTGCAAAATTTGGGGGTTTTGCCCTGTTGAAGTTCAAAACCTGTATGATCAATCAATAAAATTCCGAAGCTTTTTATGCGCGCGGTTTTGCATGATTTTCTTGCGCAACGCAAACAGATCATTAGATAATATCCAAGAATGTCCCGGGTTGAGAAGTGCAGAGATGTGGAAACTGATTCCTTAAAGCTGGAGTGGGAATCTGATCGACCTACCTTAACGTTACAACCAAAACGCTGGTAGACACATGGGACCAGGGTTAAAGAAGGTTCCTCAGTCACATTACTTGGAACCTAGATAAAGCAGTCAGTTCATTATTAATAAGGTTTTCTCTTCCTAACTGCGTATGACTGTGCTACGGTACTTCAACTGATGCAGTGACGGTAGTACAGGCGTCCTTTGAACGAATCACAATGCGCAATATCGCTGCTTATCCAATCACAATTCTCCGACGTAGCGCCGTCATGGCAAAGACACGACACATTCCTCAACAGTCATAAGAAGTATTCCCATTTTGGATCAGTTGAGGAATACGATTCTTTCTTTGAGTTGCATGCATGCATGTTACGGTAATTCTTATCTTCTACATAAATACAGACCGCTTTAATAACTTATGAAGAAGGCCGCGTATTCTTGAGTATACCCTTGTACAAGACAGCTAACAAACCTTTTCTTTTTTTCTTTTTTGACCAGATTTGAGTTCCCTGCTTGCTGGGGTACACGCGTGATCCTATAGACACAAGAAATGTTGTGTCATATTATTAAAATCAAGACAATAATAGCATTATTATAATCATAGTATTATAACATTTGCATTCACTCTTACATTTAAACTCGAGAGAGGCCTTTGCTGCTGTCAATCACAGTAGATATTTTAAAAATATGCACTTATCCGCTTAGCTTTCGCCGTCAACGGCGTCATCAGCGACTGATGAATGGAGAAAGTTTACCTTATATTGTCATAAACGTTTTCTATTCAGTCTCTGATGACGCCGTTTACGGCGAAAGCTAAAACAAGTAAATATTTTAAAATCATTTAAAACAACTACTGTGATTTACAGCAGCAAAGGCCTCACTCGAGCGCTTTGTTTTCATTTGTCTCTACCATGCTGCTGAAGGACTATTTTCTCAGATTAGTTAATACATTTTTATTACCTTTAAGTCTCCTAGCTCGCCTGACCACTGACATCCATCGCCAGGACACTTGATCGCTAATGACAGTATCCGACGTTCTGTGGCGATATCATCAAATACATCCTTATATACAAATAAAGATAGCCAGGAGATGAGTGGTTGAACTTTTTAAAAACTACAATAATTAATTCTCATTCTTGCGTTACCTGCTTACGTAGCTCTTGTCTGTCTTCTGGACACTGTGGTCGATTCTTTCTACCTCGGGATAAATTACAATATTTCAGTGCATAGTTGAGGTAGTTCACTATCTACAATGCCTTGGTCTCACTACTACATGCCCTGGTTGCAGAGGGTACGTGGTCGGATAGTTATTGCATGGATCCCAGCTAAAGAGCTGCTGGGTAATGCGCCTTGATCACACGGTGTCAAGAATAACAACCTTTGTTTAATCACGCGTAACCTTGTCCTGAGGTGCTTGAATGCAAGGCTACGAAAATCTATTGTTCAAGTCAACATCGCTGCCGCGGGATAAAGGCCTACTAACAATTCACTTATTATTGTAAGCTGCACGGATTATATTATTTGATATTTTGGTAAAATGATTTCTTTATGAATGTCAGAATTATGCCATTGTTGCTCTATTTTAAGCGTAATGTAGCCGTTCCGAGGTTGAAAAAAACACTGGGGCGAGTTGGTATTAGAGTGCAATGTGGGACTTTTTAATTGGACATATATCCAAGATGGCCTCTATTTCTTCGCTTAAAACAGTACCAGAATTCACTGTAATGACAAATCGGCCCAGTTTTTTCTCAGCTGCTTCGGAACGGCTAGTACTTGCGTATCGCTTTAGTAACTCTTTACGTTACATCGGTGGGTTTTGCTGACTTTCCCCTCCCTGATCGCATACACTGAGCCCCAGCTTAACTTGATGTTTTTCATTACCTTCCTCGGATACAAAAATGAACGTTTCCTAGCATGAAAATCTTTAGGTTAGGTTATCCAAAACCAAATATCAGATTATTATTCATCATATAAGCAACGATACCGCATTAGGCTTTTAATTCATGGAATATGAATAATAGGTCATCTGCTTATCTCGAGAATATGTTTTGATGGTTATGACTGACCTCGGCGCATCACGCCACAGGAACCGAAATCTCGGCAATATCTTTTAACTAGGAAATAAACTGTATATATATTTTGATATGTTTTGAGAAGAAGAGATCCTGTGTTTTTAGTTCCAGAACACTGAAACAACCATAGAGCTAGAGCGTTACTGACTATGGTTACCATGGTTAGAGAAAGATTCATGCATGACCACGTTTAATTGAAATCGTTTACTCAAGACAGACCACTGCATAAATTAATCCAATTGCAAAGTGATTACTGAATTAAAATGTTTTCAAAAATGCATATGAGATGTTCAAGGAAAAAGAAAAAGATAGAGTGATAAATGAATAAACCTTAATTCAAGGTAATAAAGTTTCATATATCTCCTAATGATCGCTTTTGAAAAAAGGCCACGAGTCAAGATTGAATTGATTAGTGGTGTTTACAGCGGAATAAAAGCAAAAACGCTCATTTCTTTAATCAATGCCTGCTCAAGTCAAATTGTTTTCACGTATAATGTAAATCAAAATCTGAAATACCCTGTTTCAAGAGAATTTTGGGATTTTTTTCATCAAAGATCTTCGTATTTGGCAAACTCGTAGCCGATTATAATGCATAATCGTCTCCACCGTAAATAAACACGACATATCCCTATACAGCTAGCCAGACATTTCAGTCTCTGGATGCAACTTTATTAGCAATACTTCATGTTTACTAACAATATGCCAACCGTTTTCATAAAAGCTCTTCACAAGTTGCCTTGTTTTACCAGCCAAGGCCTTCTCTGGTTGGCAAATGAATGACAAACCCTTACATCACATAAAATATCACTATAGGCTTCATTAAATAATCATGCACTGATTTCCTAACCTTTTGTTCGCTTCTTGCAAACAGTCTTTACAGAATCTGTGGCCACACTTGGTCTGTACTGGCCTCCACATGGGATGGAAGCAGATACTACAAATAAACTCTTCAGGAACTTCGTCGACAAACTCATAATCGTATCCCCTTGGCATAAACTTACGGACAGCCGTTTTTTTACTGGAAGAAGCCATTATTAAGATATCTATCTCTTATCAATAATGAATATACACCAGCATTGATGGTACACCAGATAGATTGGCTGTAGTTCTAGGAATCGTGACTTCCGGAATAACATTTTCTGAGAAAGCCAACATGATGTCGTAGAAGTCGTCTGTTTCAGTTATATTGTTCTTCTTACCTCATATGGTGTTGTTTATATAGGTGTCCGGTTGGATATGTTTTGCATTATCTGTGATGTGCTAGCACTGTAGTGTTCTTCGTCACGCTAACAAGCGTTTGTTGAACTCGGAGAAACCTTTGCGTGACGACACTTTTAAAACTTTTTTATTTACTGGGACAGAGAGAAACAGTGTGTTTTGGTCCCGAGGCGAAGCTGAGGAACACAAGTTCTTTATGCTGCGAATTATCCATGCTTCATGGCGCACATCCACTTATGATGGACATAGTCTCAGCCCTTCTGTACATCTATCCACGATGTAATTGATTGACTACTGAAAACTCCTGGTTTGTTGTCTTCCCTTCAGAAAACCATGACGGGTACCCCTCGGTGGCAAAGATAGAAAGGAAGATCTTTGTTATACCTCCTCATGTAGGGGATACACATACTTCCACCATTAGTTAGCAATCCTATCAGGACCTGGAACGCTCCAATTCCATTTCTTACTGATATAATTGGTACAGCTTGGTTTGTTGTCAGCTCCCATCTTTTATTATCATCAGGTGGCGTAATACTGCTATCCATTGCACCTTCGATATCTTCCAACCACGCCATAACGATTTCCAGTAGGTGCGAGCCTGCATGCTGTATATAGTTAAATAAGTTGTTCTTTTTTTCGTTAGACTGGGTGTCATTATACTTTGGCTTATCATTCTCAACGTCCTTTTTGACCCTAAGGGGCTTTCATTTATTAGTGTATGGAGGGGGGCGGGGGGGGGGGGGGGGGGGTCATCTGCTGTCTTTTCCAAAATATTACCCAACCCCCCTTCCTGGTTGGCAAAAATATCATAACCCCCCAATATTTTGCCCAGTTTATTACTAACCCCCTATAAAGCTGCATACAATTAGTAACAAACCCCCTATATATAGCTTCCGAAAATAATGTGACCCCCATACAGTAATAAATGAATGCATGCTAAATTACTATCATCATCATTATTATTACTATTATTATTATTATTATTATTATTATTAGTTGAGTGTTGTGAATAGTTAATGTAGTGGTAGTAAGTGTGTGTAGGAAACCTCACGAAGAGCTACTTACGAGGAGTGATAAAATTGTGAAATAGAATTTTAATTTGAGTTTTTATACAGTGAATAATAAGATAGTTGATATTTTTGGAAAACTCAAAAATGGTCTTCATCTATATTTTTGTGCTCTGTTCTTTCCTAGTTTGAGTCTGTCTTGTTGACACAAATGCCTCGACTTGAAAGAATTGATTGAAGGTAATGGAGTGTAACTCTAATATCTGTTATTTGTATAAAGCTTGAATATTATGAAATTTTCTGCACCAATGCTGGTTTTCTTTAAAAATTCCCTCATCTAGGCCTCCTTCATGCCCTAAGGTTTTGAATACAACAACCATTTCAATTCACTTCTCAAATTCATGAACAATTCATAAAGAGAAGAAAAGTTAAGTAAATCAGAGGTTTGAAAATCTGTTCTTAACTAAATTCGTAGCTTTGAAGCAGTTTCTTTCAGTTGAGAAAAGGAGCAAGAAGTATGAAGTTGTTGTAATATTCAAAAATTAGAAATGTTTTTTTTGCAATTCAAATACCATAAATTCCTGAGACCCCAGATGAAAACCACCAGTCTGGACTGAGGTAACCTTCAGGAACTTCCATTGATCTTGAACGATAAGCTTTTTCTAGGAAACTTTTCAGTCTTACAACAGGTCCACTTTGTGAAGGTGCAGTAATCTGATCAATTTTTGGCAATAATTCCCTAATGAGGACAAGAATAAGCTTCCAGAACTGATTGCGATACTGTTTCAACAGAGCATGTCCAGCTATATCGAGGAATTCAAAGATTGCTGTAGCAGTGTAGTCTGCTTTAGGAGGAAGGTTAAGAATTCTTGCCAGCCACATCCAGCCATGAGCAATACCATGGGGATGGTTTGGCGATGATCCTTTTGGAGGCAAGGACGAAACAATGGCTGCATACAGTCTTATAGTTCCTGATATGCGCTTCAAGTATTTATCACGTGGCTCAATTTCACCATCTTGACAAACATATCCAAGACTTTGGAAGTAATCAGCATCAGATATCCCTTCTGATTGTGGAATGTAAAGCGGGACAAGAAATGGACATTGCTTGTAAAAATGAGCTAAAATTAGCTCTCCAACTACAGGAAAGGCAGACCAAATCCCTATAGCAACAGTAGCTATTGGGAATGCTGCATTGTGATTGGAGGACACTTGTTGAGATCCTTGTTGGACTATCTTCTTGGCAACCAAGTTGAAACAATATACCTATGATATAATAAAACAAGTGACATAAACCATTAGATTCCATTTGTAAAGCTTAGCTTAGGTGCAATATTTTTCCCATTTCAGTGCACGTGTCATACCGGGCTCGAGAATAAGATTCTTTATTAATTGTGTTGTATCCATATTCATGTGTCTTCAACTCGCAACCGTTAAACAAAGAAATTATACTTTAAGGAATGACACGTGGTCTGAAATGGGAAAACATTACGTCCAAGCTACAGAGGTCTTTGGAACACCAAACTATATTATTGCTAGATTCTTCTTCTTATCAGCATCATCATTTTTCTCTTCCACTGCTTCAGCGGGTTGGGTGCCCAGGATGTGCTTCAACAAAGGCAGGAAACTGAATAAGTAGGTGGGGAGCAGCGAACGCCGAATGCGTGAGTATTATTCAATGGTCTTCTTTGTATATGTTATTAAAAAAGGAGAAAAGATGTGTTTATATTATTTATTACTATTAAAGCAAAATCCTACTTACATGAGCACATGGGTAAATAAAAATAGAGAATGGCATCCCAGACTGCAGATCAATTGGTTGTCCGCGAAGAAGGTTTGATAGCTTTGTAATCTTTTCCATCAAGTGTGCTGGGGATCGGTCAGATATGGTGTTGATTGGAGTAGTCACAGCACGTTGAAGTTCTAGCTTTAGTTTCTTTACCGACTTGTCTTTACTTGTTGATAGCTCTTCAAAAGCCTTTTCTGTTTTCTCTAAAAGATTTTCTAGTTTGGTATATTCCTTGAATGAAGTGCTTGACATGTAGTTGGAGGCTGCAAATGGTACAAGGCTTTCACATGGTACGAGTGTCAAACAACTTTCCCCAGTCAGATTACTTTGAATCTAGATAAAAAAGCCAGTTATTGATCTGCATGCCTGCGCTGCAAACTTTTCAAAGAAGTGTAAGAAAACAGCATTGAAAACTACAACATATTTACTTTCTATATAATAAACAGATAAAACAGCTTTTTTCTTGCTCCGTTCAGTAAAGCCTACAGCTTGTGCTTCTCTTCACAATTCTTTCGTGCTTACGACACTTCCTACTTTATTACTGAACTGAGTATGGAAAAATCTGTTTCATTTGTTAAAATAATATGTAGAATTTGATATAATTATTCTCAAAATATTTGCACAATCTTGCTCTAGAGTGCTTACACTATGTCCATGAAATAAAATCTAAATAGTTACTACCTAATAGTTTTTATTTAGTGATTATTAGTCACTATCACTCAACTGGAACAGCTTTAGTAACAATACACAAGGGAAATAAATATTATCTTTTTATTGTCTTGAGTATTTGATTTCCCTTGTGTATTGTTACTAAAGCTGTTCCAGTTGAGTGATAGTGACTAATAATCACTAAATAAAAACTATTAGGTAGTAACTATTTAGATTTTATTTCATGGACATAGTGTAAGCACTCTATGAACCTGAAGATATTTAAGAAACTCACATTTACCTTCAATTTTTAGTTATTACATTCCTCCGAATAAATAAATTTATCATTCAAATTATTTTTTCCGTCCTTTTGATAGGCCGAGAGAACTGCAAATAACTGCCTACAAATAACGGTCTGCTCATGCGCATTACGGTGCAAAGCCATCTTGCTGCAAATAACGATCTGCCCATGCGCAGTAACGCTGCATTTGACAATGGATCGCTTCCCTGAAAAAATGAGCTGACTTCTTTGTTATTGTTTGACTCGTGCGCACTGCATCTCAAAGATTAGAAAAAAAAATTTGAATGATAAAACAATTATTGAACTCGGTTATCGTAAATTAGTAAAAATACAAAGGTGATTATACAAAATCGCGCGCTCTGATTGGTTTTCTATCTCGGATTATCAGCCGATAATCACCTTTTCGGACAAAATGGCTGTCAGCAAAATCGCGCGCTTTTAAAAAATAAAATATTTTCACTTTCAATGTTGTTTCCTTCTTTCTTTTTTGAAATAATCACCTTTTTATTCATACTAAAACAATTATTCACCTCAGGCTCAGTGATTATCGATGAATATTTACCTCGCAGCTCGAAGACTCGCCGCTCGGTAAATATTCATCGATAATCACGCACTTCGCCTTCGGCGAATAACTGCTAAATATCATGTTAAGCAGAATAGCTTAAGTACAACTTAAGAACAACTTTACCTTCCTAGAACTTAGAAATATCAAGATTATAAGACTCGTTAAGATAATACATATATACCATATATTAATAAAAATACTTTTTGACCAGTTTTAAAAGGTCTATTTATACATTCAACCATTTAGTTTTTGAACTTTTTGAACTAAAAATATCTTTGAACTTTTAAAAATATATATTTACAGTTACAAATAGTCATTTGTTTTTTGTGAAATTTATAATCAAGAGTTAAGATATTCAATGCACATTTATCTTCTTTGAATTGGTATGTGGATTTTCAATTCAAATTGGGTGATAGTGTAAGCCAGTAAACAAAAGGAGTCTGACTCGTCTGACTTTTTTCAAATGGGAAATTTCAGGAAACACATTTCATTTCCTTGATAGCTCTTTGAACTTGATCTGAGGTATATTATACATTCATTGCATCAAACTATGGGCCATTTTTATTTTGCACTGATTCAAATTTGCAGACAGAAACCAGTGCTCATATATATCATGTTGTCAAAGAAAACTTGCATTTCACCATATTTTTTGTTTAAGCTGAATTATTTCCTATAAAGGTATGTGAAATAAATATATTTCATTTTTCTTTCTTGAGTCTTAGTTCTAGTTTATGGTAAGTTGAATTGTTAGGCTTAAGATAACAAAATTTGTTATGGTTGATTGTTATTTAAATTGCCAACCAGAAATCTATTGTACAGATATCCAATAAAGCAAAGCGACAAAACCTATTGTTAAAATGGTTGGCACATTAAAATCTTAATTTGGCAATGTTTGTGTACATATTCTTATGTCCACAAATAATTTGCTATTTCAATGAGTTTGTTTCTTGAACTTAATGTTCCTCTTAAATAATACTATAGCTAGTTAAGCTTTTTAAAATGACATTTCAGTCTTAATCAAGTGCTAAATCACTTTTTATAAAATAGTTCAAATATAACGCGCGCTCTGATTGGCTGATAGCCGTGTTTACACGGGGCTATGTAAACACGGCAATTTCATATATTTTATGAAACAAATAGAAAACGTTAAAGAACAATAGTTTTACTGTAAATGGTCTCTTGACAGGCTGTTATGCTTCATTTTTTTCAAAGTCAGTGTCATTTCAAAAAATAATTATAATAGAGATAAAAAACTAGTATAGTTACAAACAACATAAAAGCCATTCAAATGACAATTCAGGAACTGTGTGAGGGGAGTGCTGGTAGGGCTATAACTAGCCCTACCACTTTTTTCTTATGTTTACCAATCTTAGCCCCACCACTTTTTCCCATACTAGTCTCTTAGCTTATATAGCCCCGCCACTTTTTAGGGTGCAATTAGTGTATTAAATCCTTACTTTTAAGCAATTGCATGACTACACATGTATCAATATTTATTACCACTGTCCATGAATAGGAAGGAAATAACACAGCCAAATATAATTTGATTACCGAGTTATGTTATGAGTTATGTTATGAGTTATGTTATGAGTTATGTTATGAGCTATGTTATGAGTTATGTTATGAGTTATGTTATGAGTTATGTTATGAGTTATGAGTTATGTTATGAGCTATGTTATGAGTTATGTTATGAGCTATGTTATGAGTTATGTTATGAGTTATGTTATGAGTTATGTTATGAGCTATGTTATGAGTTATGTTATGAGTTATGTTATGAGTTATGTTATGAGTTATGAGTTATGTTATGAGCTATGTTATGAGTTATGTTATGAGTTATGTTATGAGTTATGTTATGAGTTATGTTATGAGTTATGTTATGAGCTATGTTATGAGTTATGTTATGAGTTATGTTATGAGTTATGTTATGAGTTATAAGTTATGTTATGAGCTATGTTATGAGTTATGAGTTATGTTATGAGTTATGTTATGAGTTATGTTATGAGTTATGTTATGAGTTATGTTATGAGTTATGAGTTATGTTATGAGTTATGTTATGAGTTATGTTATGAGTTATGTTATGAGTTATGAGTTATGTTATGAGTTATGTTATGAGTTATGTTATGAATTATGTTATGAGTTATGTTATGAGTTATGTTATGAGTTATGTTATGAGTTATGTTATGAGCTATGTTATGAGCTATGTTATGAGTTATGTTATGAGTTATGTTATGAGTTATGTTATGAGTTATGTTATGAGTTATGTTATGAGTTATGTTATGAGTTATGTTATGAGTTATGTTATGAGTTATGTTATGAGTTATGTTATGAGTTATGTTATGAGTTATGTTATGAGTTATGTTATGAGTTATGTTATGAGTTATGTTATGAGTCATGAGTTATGTTATGAGTTATGAATTATGAGTTATGTTATGAGTTATGTTATGAGCTATGTTATGAGTTATGTTATGAGTTATGTTATAGGTTTTGTTATGAGTTATGTTATGAGTTATGTTATGCGTTATGTTATGAGTTATGTTATGAGTTATGTTATGAGTTATGTTATGAGTTATGAGTTATGAGTTATGAGTTATGAGTTATGAGTTATGAGTTATGAGTTATGAGTTATGAGTTATGAGTTATGAGTTATGTTATGAGTCATGAGTTATGTTATGAGTTATGTTATGAGTTATGTTATGAGTTATGTTATGAGTTATGTTATGAGTTATGTTATGAGTTATGTTATGAGTTATGTTATGAGTTATGTTATGAGTTATGTTATGAGTTATGTTATGAGTTATGTTATGAGCTATGTTATGAACTATGTAATGAGTTATGTTATGAGTTATGAATTATGTTATGAGTTATGTTATGAGTTATGTTATGAGTTATGTTATAGGTTTTGTTATGAGTTATGTTATGAGTTATGTTATGCGTTATGTTATGAGTTATGTTATGAGTTATGTTATGAGTTATGTTATGAGTTATGTTAGGAGTTATGAGTTATGTTATGAGTTATGAGTTATGAGTTATGAGTTATGAGTTATGAGTTATGAGTTATGTTATGAGTTATGTTATGAGTCATGAGTTATGTTATGAGTTATGAGTTATGAGTTATGAGTTATGAGTTATGAGTTATGAGTTATGAGTTATGAGTTATGAGTTATGTTATGAGTTATGTTATGAGTTATGTTATGAGTTATGTTATGAGTTATGTTATGAGTTATGAGTTATGTTATGAGTTATGAATTATGAGTTATGTTATGAGTTATGTTATGAGTTATGTTATGAGTTATGAGTTATGTTATGAGTTATGTTATGAGTTATGTTATGAGTTATGAATTATGAGTTATGTTATGAGTTATGTTATGAGTTATGTTATGAGTTATGTTATGAGTTATGAGTTATGTTATGAGTTATGAATTATGAGTTATGTTATGAGTTATGTTATGAGTTATGTTATGAGTTATGAGTTATGTTATGAGTTATGTTATGAGTTATGTTATGAGTTATGAGTTATGTTATGAGTTATGAGTTATGAGTTATGAGTTATGAGTTATGAGTTATGAGTTATGAGTTATGAGTTATGTTATGAGTTATGTTATGAGTCATGAGTTATGTTATGAGTTATGAGTTATGAGTTATGAGTTATGAGTTATGAGTTATGAGTTATGAGTTATGAGTTATGAGTTATGAGTTATGAGTTATGAGTTATGAGTTATGAGTTATGAGTTATGTTATGAGTTATGTTATGAGTTATGTTATGAGTTATGTTATGAGTTATGAGTTATGTTATGAGTTATGAATTATGAGTTATGTTATGAGTTATGTTATGAGTTATGTTATGAGTTATGAGTTATGTTATGAGTTATGTTATGAGTTATGTTATGAGTTATGAATTATGAGTTATGTTATGAGTTATGTTATGAGTTATGTTATGAGTTATGTTATGAGTTATGAGTTATGTTATGAGTTATGAATTATGAGTTATGTTATGAGTTATGTTATGAGTTATGTTATGAGTTATGAGTTATGTTATGAGTTATGTTATGAGTTATGTTATGAGTTATGTTATGAGTTATGTTATGAGTTATGAGTTATGTTATGAGTTATGAATTATGAGTTATGTTATGAGTTATGTTATGAGCTATGTTATGAGTTATGTTATGAGTTATGTTATGAGTTATGTTATGAGTCATGAGTTATGTTATGAGTTATGAATTATGAGTTATGTTATGAGTTATGTTATGAGCTATGTTATGAGTTATGTTATGAGTTATGTTATGAGTTATGTTATGAGTTATGTTATGAGTTATGTTTTGAGTTATGTTATGAGTTATGTTATGAGTTACGAGTTATGTTATGAGTTATGTTATGAGTTATGAGTTATGAATTATGAGTTATGTTATGAGTTATGTTATGAGTCATGAGTTATGTTATGAGTTATGAGTTATGAGTTATGAGTTATGAGTTATGAGTTATGAGTTATGAGTTATGTTATGAGTTATGAATTATGAGTTATGTTATGAGTTATGTTATGAGCTATGTTATGAGTTATGAATTATGAGTTATGTTATGAGTTATGTTATGAGTTATGTTATGAGTTATGTTATGAGTTATGTTATGAGTTATGAATTATGAGTTATGTTATGAGTTATGTTATGAGTTATGTTATGAGTTATGTTATGAGTTATGTTATGAGTTATGTTATGAGTTATGTTATGAGTTATGTTATGAGTTATGTTATGAGTTATGTTATGAGTTATGAATTATGAGTTATGTTATGAGTTATGTTATGAGCTATGTTATGAGTTATGTTATGAGTTATGTTATGAGTTATGTTATGAGTTATGTTATGAGTTATGTTATGAGTTATGTTATGAGTTATGTTATGAGTTATGTTATGAGTTATGTTATGAGCTATGTTATGAGTTATGTTATGAGTTATGTTATGAGTTATGTTATGAGTTATGTTATGAGTTATGTTATGAGTTATGTTATGAGTTATGTTATGAGTTATGTTATGAGTTATGTTATGAGTTATGAGTTATGTTATGAGTTATGAATTATGAATCATGAATCATGACCTCGTGCCGGACCTGTTTTTTGGTAGGTTGGCCGATTTTCAATGTTGGCTTTTTTTTGGTTAGCCGTTTTTTAGGTTGGCGTTTGTTTTTTTTGACCCCCTATGCCAAACTCCTGGCTACGCCCCTGTAGCCCCCAATACTTTTGACATACCCCCCCCCCCCCCCCATAAGGTATTTATTATACAATTCTGCAAAGAAGTTTGACAATTTCGGATTTTTCTTGTGAATATTGGTATCCATGGCAACAGAAAGCTAGTTGCTTGTTACTACTAACATTGAATATATTGAAGCTTACAGTCTGCGTATCACAGTTCTCTGTGTCTACGTTGAATTAAATTAACGATTTTGTTATCCACACTTTCTACTTAAAGTGCTACACTTGTTCAGTCGCCCCGAGCCAAAAAATTCAATATTATACTTCTTTTAACATGTTTTAGCCTTACTCGTTGCATTCAAACACTTTCTGGAGAATCTGAAGTGGTCCCTCGATGTCAGATCTTGCTATTTTTGTACCATGGTACTAAGTACGTCTTGTTATGATTTCAGTGTGTTTTAGATTCCTTTGTATGCAATATTACGAACACATTATTGACAGTATTCTCATCAGTGCTGTACGTAAAATACATTTATGTCGCATAAATAGCGTTTCTCATGTTCGCAGCATTTCACTTTCTTACTGTAGCAGGGCAATGTTGGATTATAGTGCAACTTAACACAGCCTCATAGATTTTTTTTATTGATTTACGTTCTCTTTCATTGATAGTGCATAGCGCCGCTATAGATATGCAAAAAGGCATTAGATCGCCGCAATTCACTTCCATAATGGACCGCTAGTATAGTGAATAGACAAACCACCCATTATGCTTTCCTCCTATAAAATTCCACTTCTTACCTCAATTTTTAGTGGTGTTTACATGAATCGTTTCGTGCCGCCGTAAAAAAAAGCGTGCATTTTGTCGGTTTGACCCCAAAATAAGCGAAATTATACCAGACATGAATTTAAACTTTTAAAGCATTATTTTGAAAACGGTGAAAAGACCAGGTTACCAAGTCATGTTGAAAATGACTTGGCTTTTTCAGAAATTTTTGTAAGAATTTTTATGTATAACCTCATACCTTACTATCTATTCTCTTTGACTGGGGCTGTTTGGGTCTCAACAACTTCCGTTTCTTCTTGATCGTGCTTTCCAGTTCGTCGAATTCTTTGTCTATCTCTTCAATGTTTCTGTTGCTCATCACCTGCTTCTCTCTCTGTTCCTTCTGTCGCTTTCTGTGTAGGTCAACTCTGTATCGTGGCATTTTCATTTAAACGTTTTCACTCATTTTTTTGCCAGCGAAGTTGGCTAATATAGAGTAGTTTTAGGAGTTTTGTGTTTGTTACGGAAGTGCCTCTTTTCTTATGATCTAAACTGGTTTGACTGGTTTATCCTCTATATAAGGAAGTGTATATTTAACAGAACAGAATAGAAAACGTTTGCCGTGTTTACATAGCCTGATATAAACACGAGGGAAGCTTGGGAGAAGTCGAGAGCTGTTGTGTAAAACCGAGCCGCAGGTGAACGATCATGACTAAAAGTACACACGAGTACATACGAGTAACATACGAGTAACATACGACTACATACGACTACATACGAGTACATACGAGTAACATACGAGTAACATACGGCATAAACACGGCATAACGTTTTCTATTTGTTTTGTAAAATATTGAAATTGCCGTGTTTACATAGCCTTATGTAAACACGGCTATCAGCCAATCAGAGCGCGCGTTATATCTGAACTATTTTATAAAGTTTCGTAGTGAGTAATTATGTGGCGCGACGAATTGGCTGCTGCACACTGAATCCAATAAGTTTTTTCGTTCGACTTCTAAAAATTATTCACTTCGTTGGCATATTTAATTTTTTTAAAGGTGTCAATTCCATTACTGATAAGTATGAGTAGTCATACATATTTGAAGAGTCGGCGCGAGAAATCAAAGCTCAAATCAGGAAAACCAAAACGATAGAGTTGTAGTTTGGACAATAAAGAACCAAATTAAAGCCATGAATTAGTAAAAAAAAAAAAAAAAAAAAAAAATAGCCATGGCGAAAATTTACCAAGCTTGAAAATAACGACTTAACCAGACATTACTATATAAAAGCATAAAATCGAGAAATTCAGTAAAAAATAATTTCCCGCCAGCTAAGAAGAACCCGCCATGTTTGGTATCATTGCAAAAGTCTTGTTTAAATCGAGTGAAAAACGCACTGCGCATGCTCGGAAGTTCGTCGTGTTTACAAAGAAAGCTATTGGAGATTTACCTGCGTTTAATAAATCTCTAAAGTGATTATTTCTTCCTGACTCATTACTTTAGTGGTTTTCTTTCCCTGGTCAAATAATACAAGAGAAATTCTTATATCATATAAATCTCCAATGGTTTTCTTCGTAAACACAACTCGTCTATGAATTTTCTGCCGCGCAGTGCGTTTTTCCCCGTGTCGGTTACTCCATTGTTTCCCCGGAGACTTGTATTGAATTGCTTTGCGTCTAGAAAAGGTCATCAAAAAACATTGATGTAACGTAAAGAATTACTAAAACGATACGCAAGTACTAGCCGTTCCGTGGCTGAGGGGGAAAATGGGCTGAGTTGGCATTACAGTGGATTTTGGGATATATTTAGTTGCCTCTCACTTCCCACTATATCATAAACTAAATTGTATTGTGATTTCATTTGTTTTGCTGATATTTTGCCCTTTCTGGCGACCATGATCCTTAGCGTTAAGACAATAGATAGTTTTGCTGTGACGTCATAGTGAAATAGGGCAATTCGAAATAGGTCTTAGCCTAAGGGTTTCTCGAGAGTACAAAGTCTATAGCCCACTTTCGATATCCTGGTGGAGTGGTCAAGCCCCTTGACGTTTCTCCAGTACAGTACCTTTCTCGGGTACAAAATTGAACGGTCCCTAGCCGTGGTTAGGTTAGGTTAGGTTATCCAAAACCAAATATCAGATTATTATTGATCATATAAGCAACGATACAGCAATAGGCTTTTTATTCATTAAATATGAATAATAGGTCATCTGCTTATATTATCTCGAGAATATGTTTTGATGGTTATGACTGACCTCGGCGCATCACGCCACAGGAGAGCAGCTAGATATATCCCACAATGCACTGTACTGCCAACACAGCCCAATATTTTCCCCTCAGCTACTGACCGAAATCTCGGCAATCCCGTTTAACCGGTAAATAGACTAAACTGAGTAAAAAAGTGCACATAAGAACCTAGTGTAAGGAGATATTTTTCCTAAAGGACGTGACATGAATAGGAAAATAAGAAACAGAAAAATAATTATATTAGATTAAGGGAAACAAATGTTGTTGTTATATAGCTAATCATTTTGACTATATAACGAGCATTCTCATTGGTTGATAGGTGCTCATGTGATACTAGTTAAATCTAACTGTATCCCGACCGGGATACAAGTGCCCAAATTTTCTAAATTTTCTAAATTGACTTGTCTAAAATGATTAGCTATATAACAAAACGCTTAATGACTGATCCCTCGGGAAACCAGTTAGTTTTGTTTCCCTCGAATCTCAATGTTTCCCTCGGCCGGAGCCTCGGGAAACATTGAGATTCTCGGGAAACAAAACTAACTGTTTCCCTCGGGACCAGTCATTAAGTGTATATTGTTCGCCGCAGTGCCATAAAGTCTGAAAAGAGGCACTCAGATATTTTCATTCCAGGATAGATAGCAGAAGATACCATGACAGGTAAAAAGGCTGTTCAGAAATTGCTCGTTTGCGGAATCGAGATGTCAGTGCAAATGTCTAATTACAGTAAAGGAATGATTGACAGAATGGCAGATGCAAAGCAACAAATCTTAATGAGAAATTTTGCTGAGATGACATTTTAGATAATGTTAATCTTGTAATTTTAAATGACAATTTAGGGTTTTGCTAGCTCGATTAAAATGTTTTCAAAAATGCATATGAGATGTTCAAGGAAAAAGAAAAAGATAGAGTGATAAATGAATAAACCTTAATTCAAGGTAATAAAGTTTCATATATCTCCTAATAATCGCTTTAAAAAAGGCCACGACTCAAGATTGAATTGTTTAGTGGTGTTTACAGCGGAATAAAAGCAAAAACGCTCATTTCTTTAATCAATGCCTGCTCAAGTCAAATTGTTTTCACATATAATGTAAATCAAAATCTGAAATAACCTGTTTCAAGAAAATTTTGGGATTTTTTTCTCCAAAGATCTTTGTGTTTGACATACCCCTACAGCTACCCAGACATTTCAGTCACTGGATGCAACTAAAGGCCGATTTGCACGGTTCCAATTTTGCTTACCACTGTCGCATGCAATCTGCTTACACCACGCTGCCTCTAGCAAATCAACCCTACAACTTGCTACAACAGTTGTAAGCAAGTTGTAGCAGTGTCGTAGCGAGGGGGGGGGGGGGGGTGGGATTTGGGACGATCGCATTCCCTAACATTTTCGGATCGAGCCTTTTTTGTTTGATGGATGATGGCAATGCCAATGGCGTAGGGCAGGAGGTGGCGCGTTTTTATTCTAGGTGCCCCCCAGACCCTGGGTCCTCGCCACGCCTCTGAGTTGTAGGGTACGTTGATTTACTCGAAGCAATTCGTGTTGTTAGCGTGGCGCGGTAAGTACATTGCATGCGACAGTTGCAAGCAAAAGTTGTACCGTGTAAATCGGCCTTAATAGCTAGCAATACTTCATGTTTACTAAGAATAGCATTGTGAAGTTGATATAAATGCCAACCATTTTCACAAAAGCTCTTTACGAGTTGCCTTGTTTTACCAGCCAATCCATTTCTGGTTGGCACATGAATGACAGACCCTTACATCACATGAAGTATCACTATAGGCTTCCTTAAATAATCATGCACTGATCTCTTAACCTTTTGTTCGCTTCTTGCAAACAGTCTTTACAGAATCTGTGGCCACACTTGGTCTGTACTGGCCTCCACATGGGATGGAAGCAGATACTACAAATAAACTCTTCAGGAACTTCGTTGACAAACTCATAATCGTATCCCTTTGGCATGAACTTACTGGCAGCCGATTTGTTATAATTACCGGAAGAGCCCATTATTAATAGTCTATCTCTTATCAATAATGAACATACAACATCATGGATGGTACACCACTACTGGATGGACTTGCAAACATTAATGATGGATTGGCTCTATAGAAAGCTAACTTACTGACATGATGCCGTTTGGTCCAGCATGTTATTTATCTTACCTTATATGGTGTTTGTATCGGTGTCAGAATGTTGAATCAGTATATGTATGTTTAACAGATTTCCGATGGTTTAGTGTGGTATGTCCTCTTATTTACCACGATATCACATCTAAAGTTGAGAACACACTTCGATTATTTTTGTCGGTAATGGAAATAGCAGAGAGGAATAAAGGAATATTATAAAGGTGTAAAACATTTGGATGTTTTTTCTCATTTAAATTATTTATTGAATATATGGTCAAATACCTTATTCACAGCACCAGTACGTTATACTCAGTAAACAGTCCATGCGTATTGTCTGTCACTGGAACTACACGTAATATGTCTACTAAACAGCATATATCAGTAGTGGTGGTGCGTGTGGAGCAAATCTCATAGAAGAGCAACTTCAAGGAATGATAAAATTGTAAAATAGAATTTGAATTTAAGTTTCTTAAAATACAGTGAATAATAAGATGGTTGATATTTTTGGAAAACTCAATAATGTTCTTCTTCTATATTTTTGTGCTCTTTTCTTTTCTAGTTTGAGTTTAGCACAATTAGACTATTGTAATGAAAATAGAAGGGAGGAGGAATAAAGGAATATCTATAAAGGTGTAAAACATTTGGATGTTTTTTTTTTCTCTTTTGAACTATTTATTAAATATAAAACACCTTATTTACAGCACCAGTACGTTATGCTAAGTAAACAGTACATATTGTCATATCACTGGAACTACGCGTAATATGTCTACTAAATAGCAGGTATCAGAGTTACATTCTATTGGCTTCAAACAATTGCATGTTTTAAATCGTGACTTGGGGTCAGTTTCTATACGTTTTCTGTCTTGTTGACCCAAATGCCTCGACTTGAAACAACTGTTTGAAGGTAATGGAGTGTAACTCTAATATCTGTTATTTGTATAAAGCTTGAATATTATGAAATTTTCTACACCAATGCTGGTTTTCTTTAAAAATTCCCTCATCTAGGCCTCCTTCATGCCCTAAGGTTTTGAATACAACAACCATTTCAATTCACTTCTCAAATTCATGAACAATTCATAAAGAGAAGAAAAGTTAAGTAAATCAGAGGTTTGAAAATCTGTTCTTAACTAAATTCATAGCTTTGAAGCAGTTTCAGTTGAGAAAAGGAGCAAGAAGTATGAAGTTGTTGTAATATTCAAAAATTAGAATTTATTTTTTTGCAATTCAAATACCAAAAATTCCTGAGACCCCAGGTGAAAACCACCAGTCTGGGCTGAGGTAACCTTCAGGAACTTCCATTGATCTTGAACGATAAGCTTTTTCTAGGAAACTTTTCAGTCTTACAACAGGTCCACTTTGTGAAGGTGCAGTAATCTGATCAATTTTTGGCAATAATTCCCTAATGAGGACAAGAATAAGCTTCCAGAACTGATTGCGATACTGTTTCAACAGAGCATGTCCAGCTACATCGAGGAATTCAAAGATTGCTGTAGCAGTGTAGTCTGCTTTAGGAGGAAGGTTAAGAATTCTTGCCAGCCACATCCAGCCATGAGCAATACCATGGGGATGGTTTGGCGATGATCCTTTTGGAGGCAAGGACGAAACAATGGCTGCATACAGTCTTATAGTTCCTGATATACGCTTCAAGTATTTATCACGTGGCTCAATTTCACCATCTTGACAAACATATCCAAGACTTTGGAAGTAATCGGCATCAGATATCCCTTCTGATTGTGGAATGTAAAGAGGGACAAGAAAAGGACATTGCTTGTAAAAATGAGCTAAAATAAGCTCTCCAACTACAGGAAAGGCAGATGAAATCCCTATAGCAACAGTAGCTATTGGGAATGCTGCATTGTGATTGGAGGACACTTGTTGAGATCCTTGTTGGACTATCTTCTTGGCAACCAAGTTAGAACAATATACCTATGATATAATAAAACAAGTCACATACACATCAGAATTTGTTCCATTTGTATCAATACGTCAAACTGTATTACATTGCTAAATTCTCCCCCTACTACAGGGATACTGTACATGAGCATCATGTTTATGCTCAGGGGCTAAAATGAAAATGCATCTACATTCTAAATGAGATAAACAGCTGACCACAATAAACCAAGGCTCTCACACTCTCAAGTGTTAGCTTTGGTCTGATTTTTATACACTACACATTGTAGCAAATATGATTTCTACCAGAATTTCATTATCATAAAATTTTATTAGGAATAGGCCTCTTGCAGCTAACAGTCATGTGATGATATATCACTTCAATAGCAAATGGATTGAAGGGGGTCATGGTAAAATGCGGAAACTGAAACAGCGGAAAGCGGAAATTCAATACATTTCATTATACTCCAATTTTGTACAAGAATCAACATGAATTGAAATTCAATAATTTTATAATACTCAATTTTTTGTATGAGAATCAATATCAATGTTTGAAACTTCAGAAATACTCAGAAATTAAAAATGGAATGAGAATTGTTTGGAATAATTGAAATAGGATTTTTTTGCTCTTTAGTTACAGTCACATGATCGTTAGCTGCAAAGAGCCTATTGGATTTATAATAATTATAGGTATTTTAGTATACAAAAGGAAAAATTGAAAAATGTTGTCAAAAAATGGGGAGGGTGGCTATAGCAGCCCTGGCTGCCTTGTCTTCCTTGATCAACACTAACTGGTGTGTTACACACTTGCCAAAAATTCACCAAGTCACCAAGCTATATTTGGATTGTTTTTATTATAAATGGTCAACACAAATATACTCTACCTTCCACTCTTATTCTCTCTTTTACTTTGACGAAGGACTAGTGTCCGAAACATCAGTAAGTGATCTTTCTTATTTTTTACGGTGTAAAATTTACCTTTTTATCACAAGAAATATACTCAGATTTTTTTTTTTTTTCAAACTGAGCTTAACTTCCCTATAAGTATTATTCAAGGGTCTTCTTTGTATATGTTGCTAAAAAGTAGAGAGGGATGCATTAATATTATTTATTACTAGTACAGCAAAATCCTACTTACAGGAGCACATGGGTGAACTGAAGTGGAGAATGGCTTTCCAGACAGATCAATTTGTTGTCCGCGAAGAAGATTTGATAGCTTTGTAATCTTTTCCATCAAGTGTGCTGGGGATCGGTCAGATATGGTGTTGATTGGAGTAGTCACAGCACGTTGAAGGTCTAGCTTTAGTTTCTTTACAGACTTGTCTTTACTTGTTGATAGTTCCTCAAAAGCCTTTTCTGTTTTCTCTAAAAGATTTTCTAGTTTGGTATATTCCTTGAATGAGGTGCTTGATATGCAGTTGGAAAGATGTTGTGGCACAGCCAAAGCCTTTGCTGCACTTTCCTGTAACTTTACTTTCTCCTGTTCTTTTTTTGCCTCTTCTTTTTTCCTCTTCTCCTCTTCCTCTTTTCGTTTGGCTTCTTTCTCTGCTAGTTCCTTCTTTGCCTTGGCCTCAGCTTCACTAGCAGCAGTTTTTGCTTTAGACAGTAGTGTTTTCATAATATTCAAGTATTCAGGTAAGTGTGTAAGAGCACCGTCAACTGCTTTGCCTAGCGCTTTAGAATCAGAAAAGGTGTTATTAGACAAGCTCATAACTTTTTGTGCCTCTTCTATGACAGTAGCTGTGTTTGATGGCAGATGGTCAGGGTACTGACAAGTTTTAACAGTAGCTACTAACTCCCTGTAAATATTTTGGACTTGTTCACAACAGCTATGTAGGCAGGATAGTTCTCTCTTGTTTCTTTCTTCTTCTTCAATCAGTTTTTGCTTCATTTCTTCAACATGCCTTACTTTTTCAGATGCTCTAATGGCTGAATTCTTGTGAGAAAGTTCAAGAACTTTTTGAGATTTTAAAACTTCAAGCTCCTTGTTCTTTAGTTCTAGTTGTAAGCCTTGAATTCCCTCCAGAATTTTGTTCTGCATCTCTTCCATATTAGCCAGTAAAGCTCTCTTTTTTTCTTTCATTAGATGCTCAGAATTCATTTCAAAAAGAGATTTTCGGTCTTGGAACTTCTGTTGGGCTTCTCTTTCCTTTTCTTTCTCATAGCTATGAATACTAACATGAGTAGTATCGTAATATTCAGGACCATGTGCTGCACTTGATAACACATTAAACAAGTTCTTTTTCTGATCAATCTTCCTGTTTCCTTTCGTTTCATACTCACAGTCTTCTAACCTTCTATCCTTACACACCTTGGTATTGGCTTCTGAATCCTCCAATGATTGTATGACATCCAAGTATTTACAAGAAATTCTCGGAGAAGGAGAACACTCTTGTAGTTGGTGTTGAGTTGATCTCCAGTTTCCATCATATCGAAGCTGACCTTTCGAAGATCGTCGTAAGCCTTCCAGAACACCATCCATTCTATCTTGATTATTATTGAACTCTGATTATTCTAATTTCACCATTTCATGATAATAATTTCGAATAGCGTACTTTCTGTCGACAAACCGCCTTTCTCTTTCCTTCCGCCTTTTAGTTTAGAAGTGAGACTGCAGCTCTTTGGTACAGCGGATACGTGCGTAAGTTGTGTGATGCGTGACAGCAGAAGGCGTGACATGAAATTTTTGAAAAATGTTTTTTTTAAACAAAAATCATCTTTTGATAGAATTATGTTCAATGTATAATTTTTTATTTGACTGCTTAAATTTAAATTTGTTTTTAAAAGGTGTGGATATGTTTAGAGAAGGGAGTGTATCTCAAACAGGGTTGGATCACGCTCTACATTTTGCAGAAATAAATTATTCTCTATTTTTTTAAAACCCCTTTCCAACGATGACAAAAACGATGAAATTAGACAAAAAGAACGGGGGAAAGTTTAAATGTGATTTGTTACTTTTTTCAGTTTCGCAGCTCTAGTCCGTACATAGCTTGGGCTTACCTGTGACAACACAGCCTGAGACAGGCGATTTTTGTTGTGCTGGACGTTCTAGTCACTAGTAATACAATCGTGGCTTTGATAGACTATTGTAGCATATTTTATTTTCCCCTATTACATTAAAATCTTAAGGTGATTGGAGTCAAAAATTGTTTGAACAGAAAATCCTTCCTTCTATTAACACAACATCATCTATCATCGCTATCTCGACTTCATTGGAATGTTTTCTAAATGGTTACCAAGGCAGCGAGATTAAGACAGACAGCCAATCAAAATGCCTCCTTTTGTACATCGAGCGTCGTATTTCTTTTCGAACGTTGATTTCAACATGGCTTCTTCCTCTCTATATTTACAAATCACCGAACGTTATTTTTAAGGACTTATTTGAGCACCGAAGATCAAGATCAAGTTTCGAAATTCTATTGGAACGTCAAGAAGGATTCTCTAATGCTTTCGAAACTTCTTGAAAATCTGGAATACCAAATCAAGAGATAACTCGAAGCAAGTATTTTTGACGTTTGTAGAGATCAACAAGACGTAGGCAATGTTGTCTCAAAGAACTCGATTAATTTGGATCTTCGTGTTAATCCTGTATGGATTGAGGCTTACAACAAGCTTAGGTTTATTCCCAAAAATGGAGACTTTAGCTGATTATGCACCGATCAATAGCAGTTCGACTTGTGGAACGCCTTCCATTCAAGTATGTCGATCAAGCTCTCAAATCAGTTCACTTGATGTATGCACCGAGGATACCTGCAAATTTGCTTGTTGTCCTACTTGTAGTAAAGATAAACCCTCCCCTTCAGACCTGGGTAACCATCAATTTACTAGGAAAGTGGGAATCGTGTCTGGAGAATCAAGACCCGGCTCATCAGATACATCTTTTCTTTTTGCCTCTTCGTCCAATTCGCACATGGATCCATTAAATATTCCCGGTGTTAACTACGAGACTAAAGGATTTTCACTCAGTACTTGGGTCAAACAAAAAGCAAAAAATAAAGGGTGAGTATCTTGTCTTAGAAATTATATTATTGGATGCCAAAGAACATTACAGTTTTGTAGTAGAAGAATCTTGTGTAGGATATGCGCTGTCATAAATTTTTAATGTGTCATCATATTATTTTATGAGTCATCTAATGATGTTTGACTTCATGATCTCTATTGTCACTTACTGTTGTTTTTCTCAAAGCTAATTAAATGAAGTTAAAAGGGTATATTACACTAATTTTCCTAATTTCTATCCATTCATTTAGAGATTTTCTGCATCTCTTTCGGCACCATTTATTATTTATGAACTGAATAAGTGAGAAATTGGTAAACTTTTGATTAATTTAAAGACTCCCCATTTAACCTTTGCAAATCTAAAAATACCCTCCCTCCATCTCCAATTTTTAAGAAAAAATCAGTGTAAATTGCATACATATTTATATATGCTTCCAGTAATTTCTATGTCATGATCTGGTATCCCTCCCATTTTTTCACCCATTGATCCATCCCTGGGATGAGGCCAGCTCTCGAGTGGGGGGGGGGGGGGGGTACTTAGGGGCATTTCATACGTGGATGCCTTGCCAGTAGGCTCAACCCCTTACCCCTTTATTTTCCAAATTTCAGCAAAAAGGAACTCCTTTCATATTCCTTTGAAGAAAATCTACCACTTTTCTTTACCAAAACTTACAAATTCCTACCCCTTTTCAATACCTGTGGCCAGAAAAAGGTACAGTTCATTATAGGGAGTAGCCCCCTGGGGGATAAGGGATGTGTGGATTGGGATATAGAGTCAATCAGAAAAGAGAATGAATATGAATACCAACTATATCAGGGAAACATACCAATATGAGAGCTGGAAACTTATAACAGGTTCACTCAATGAGCAAAACTAATATAAATTGTCCTGTTCTATGAGCTGCTATGATTTCCAACCTGATATGCACCAGAGTTACACTTCCTGTAGTCCTGCCCTTGCAACCTCAAACTTTGACAACCACATGCAGGCATTAGACAAAAAAATGCTGTAAATGAATAAAAGCCAAAAATCTAGATGACTGGGTCTAAGCTTCTGTATGAAAAATTAAGTATTGTTTTTCTAATTCAAGTGGCTCTCGCTCCAGTTTTGAGAGTTATCATACAGTACATTTGCATGGAATTTAAATAGATAGGAATTGTAAATTTATGGAGAGATGGCAAATATTTGCTTTAATTTTTTAAAACATGTTTTTGTATTGGGAAGAGACCTGAAACTAGCTAGGGCCCCTTGGCTAAGCTTTGAAATGCACTGTGATTTGTCAGTTTGTGCATGTGCACCAGACACCTTGGTCTGAGTTTTTTTAAGTTTATTAACATTAAGTATTTGTAAGTCATCTATTGATTACATATGTATTTCATATTCCCATATTTTCTTCTAGGACTCTCTTTTCTAAGGGTGAGACATCAAGTTCTTACAAAGTTATCTTTCAACTGGAGATTGAAAATTACAAGATATGGTTTCACTATCAATATGGACTTGGAAACACTTCTGTTGTTGAGCTGAATCCCCTTGAAAGTCAAAGCCAACATCTGAATGAAAGTGAATGGCACTTTATCACAGTGACGGTTATAAACAAAGACATATCCTATTTCATTGATGGTCAGTTTATCAAGGCAACGTTGCTGAAAGACTCCATTAAAGATATTGGTGGACGTATTCGTATTGGACAGAAATATGGAGGTAAGTCAGCTGTGAGAGTATTTTTGAAAATGTTTTTTTGGTTGTTGCTTACAACTGCATCCAAGGAAGGCTGCTCTATTGATGTTGCTCCTTGAGAAAATAAAATACAAGAGGCAATAGTGTGGGATTGAAAACATGCACTAAGATAATGATCTTTGTACGTAGGCTACTAATTGATAAAAATCATAATTTCTTTCATTTGTTTTGCTGCTATTTCCATGCAAACTCTGTAGTTGCAATACAATTAATGGATAGAAGATGAGAAGCTTGGAAGAAATGATAGAAAACTTATTCAATATAGTCACTAGCTTGTGTAGGAGCCCAAAAAAAATCCAAGTCCGCTGTCTTGAGCATAACCATATGAGTCTCCCTGTAGGTCAGTGGTAGAGTATCTGACCAGTATCCAGAAGGTCATGGGTTCGATTTCTTTCAGGCGGACTTAGATTTTTTCTGAGCCCCTGCATTAGCGAGTGTCTGTACAATCATGTAGCTGCAAGTTTCCTATTAGGATTTTGTTTTCCACTCCCGTCGGTCAAAAATATAAAAGTACTATATATAGACTGTAACTAATTATTTTTGATTGACTTTAGCGAAAAAACAAATTTCAGCAAGCAGCTCGCAGCTACCAAGTTTGCATGTTTATAAAAATAGCAGTCTGTGATAATTTAAAAAAAATTCGTTAGTTTTAATATCATTATTTAACAATTTTGGTTTGGGTATATTTGAAGGTGGAAGCCAGTATGAGGGTCTCATGCAAGATATATTTATGTATGGCATTTCACTGACAAACAGGTAACTATATATAACTATATACTAGTCATACTTATCAGTTATGGAATTGACACCTAGCGTTTGTTTTTAAGAAAATCTAACTATCCCAACAAAATGATGTGGTTTAAGAGTAGATAATTTTATAGAAAATTTAGATAATTTTTAGAAGTCAAACAAAAAAACCTATTGGATTCAGTGTGCAGCAGCCAATTTGTCACGCCGACGTCACGCCACATAATTACTCAGAACTCACAAAGAAACTATTACACTTCCTTATGGAGGATAAACCAGTCAAACCTGTTCAGAACAAAAGAAATGATGCACTTCTGTAACAAACTCAAAACTCCTGAAACTCTTTGTTATTTTTTTTTTTTTCACGGACATCAGCTATACAATCCTGGAAGAAATTCAACACCAACTTTTTTCTATCTTTTTTCTTTTATAATTTTATTAGTTATTCAAATTTTATATATTTGAATAACATAATTTAGTAATGCCCAAATAATTTGCATTCCACAGAGAGGTTGTTGAATCCTATTCAGGCAAACTTCCAAAAGCATATGTTGCAAGTGAATGTCGCTGTCCTCCAGCTTATCCCAAGATCATGGAGAGTTCTCGATCAAAATGTACCAAAAATGGAGAATTCAGTTCTTTAGGTCAGAGTGAATCACGTCTTGCTGTAACAGCTCACCCAATAGAACTTGCTACAGATGGGGATACAACTACATACTGGCAGTCTAAGTTAACAAATGATGCTGTAATATCTCTTGATCTAAAGTATGGAGAGATGCAGGTATGTGTAACCCATGTTTTCCTTCTCATCATTCTGTTCTATGGCAAAAGATTTTTGTTGTCACCAGAAGATTGGATTTGAATAAAAATGCAGAATACAATAGATTTTTGAAATGGCAAAAAAAAAAAAAAGAAAAAAAAAATTATTTAACTAAGCTACTAGTTTGATTATGTAATAAGTCAGTTTGATGTATACTCTTAAGTATGCAGCTGTAAGGAAAGAGGATAGTTAAATTGTTATAAGCATTGATTAATTTTATGAATGATATCTTTTTCTTTTTAACAGATCTTTTACATCATTCTTGAGTTTTACGGGCCTCAGCCAGGGGCTATAAAGATAGAGAGGTCACGCAATGGATACACATTTCAGCCTTGGCAGTACTTTGCAGAGAACTGTGTCAAATCATTCAACATGCCAAACAATGGTCCACTAGCAGAGCCAGACTCTGTTAATTGTATTCAATATGAATTGTGAGTAGAATAAGCAATAACCACTAATACACTATCTACAACAAGGCACTATTTTATACACAACCAAACCACCCAACCACCTCAGTCTATCATTAGTATCACCACCACTACTGCTATCATATCATCATCCTGCACCATCACCTCCAGCACCCCACCGACCAGTACCAGTTCTAAAACCAACACTATTTCAATGTACAACAACCAAATTAACAAACTCGTTCCCAGGGCCCTCTAACTAAGAGGAGAGAAGACCCTGGCGTTGGTTGGTCACATGACAACCCGATACCCAGAAAATGTGGGTGTTTTGGGAGTTACCGCTGAAGAAATAATGCAGGCGCATTAAATAAGCCTAATTAAATATGGCTTGCTGTTCAAATGAACCATAGTTTATCATAGTGCTTCGTCACGTGGAATTTGTTTTAAACAAAAAGGCAATTTTCCTTCTTTGAACTTTAAACCTTTTCATTAAGTTGTCTAAATGAAGGTGATATCTCTGGCATCATTTTACCAATAGGTTTTTGCTGTGCAAAGTTACACTCAACCTGTTAACACTGTCGCCGAAAGTTGTTCATTTTGTCAAAAAACGCTTCACATGCAATAAACACTTTGGTAGCCAGTTCTTTTGAAATTCCGTATTTATTAAGTACTCATAGTAGGTGGCAAGTTTCGGCTTCATTCCCACTTGTGTCATAAAAAAAATCATAACAAAATAACAACCAATCAAAGTTCAAGGTAAAGTTAGCTAATCAAAATCATTCTTTGACCAGCCAACGCCAGGGTCTTCTCTTCTCTTGGTGAGAGGGCCATGGGGACGAGGTTGCCAATTAACTGTAAAACCTTTATCATCCATATTATTGCCACCTGATCACTGCTACAACCACTGCACCACCACCATCATTACAAAAGTGGGTTTGTCTGTACAGCATTGCCACAATATTATCTGCTACAAGCTTAATATGAGTTTCAAATAATATTTGTTGTAAGTGAAGAATCCTGGACTAAACAAGTGGTATATGTAGTATCTCATAATAGTAGCATACAGACCCCTTGCAGCATGTCGGAATGCAGCTCAATTTGGAGGACAAAACAATAAGTTCCAATTCTCAGGAGATTGAAATTCTTTTGTTTTGCCCTCCAAATTCTGCTGCTCTGACGTCACGTGCAAGGGGTCTATAATAGCCGTGAATGCCATAGCTAATGAGTTCCTTTTATGATTTGCCCTTCATAGGCCTATGAAATCATCAGGTGCTTCAATATCCTTCAAGACCGAACAACCCCCTGCAGTAGGCTCACCTATACCAATACGACCATTTGGGTCGCCATGTACCAAACTCTACTGTTCCAAAAAGCTGTTGGAGTTCTTGAAAGCTTCACACGTGAAATTTTCTTTTTACAACCATACGCTGGTGAAAAATGAAAAGCATCGATATTTTGCTTTAAACAGGATTGTTACCGCTGGAAGGTAAAAAGAAAAACTGTTGAATTTGTTAAATGTGTTATAAACCTTCTTAATCTGAAAATGATGAAGGGGTTTTCCGTGATCCTTGACTTGACATTTTTGGGGGGGACTATGATTCGTGAAATTAAAAAAAAAAAAAAAACAGCAACAAAAAAAAAAAACACACAAAAAAACACACAAAAAAACACACAAAAAAAACACAAAAAAAAAAAAAAACAAGTTAGTTCACCTAGACCTTTACCAAAGTCCACTGGCCTTTGTGTATCTCAGCTGGGATGCGACATCGGGCAAGTCTATGAAGTTACCGTTCCTTTTTTAGATAAAGCTATATAGTTAGATCAGCCAGGGGTTTCAGAGTTTGATAAAACTGAAGTAATGGGAGGAGATCTCAATCACTTTTATCAAGATCTTAGCTGCACGTGCACTTTCTGTTGAATAACGTCTCTTTGGGAAGGTCAAAGGAAATCATCCAAGTACTCTTCGTAAAGATACGATCATTACACAAATATTGTGTCAGCGATAATGCCGATTTTTTTTCCACTATTTTTTTCTTACAGGTGTGAATGTTTTGGTCACGCAAGGGAAGCTACATACAATGCAACGCACAAAAAATGTGTTTGCCAGTGTGTTCCATCGACTTTCACCGAAGGCGAAAAGGTAGGTTTTCGTAGGTTCTCTTAAAAATTCCACGTGAGTAGTGTTCATATTGATTGTCTCAATAGTCGTTTCCTTAGCCTTTTCTACAAGGTTATTATTCAACCACGCTTTCGCGCCATTTGACAGTATTTATGCTTCATGGCTATGTGATTGTCGTTAGAGTAAGGCTATTTCCATTCAGAATTATCTTCATCTGGTGTATCTTTGATCAAAAAAAGAATGCATGAATGTTTCCATTTCCAGTTTGGATAGAAAAGAGTCCAACCTTGACAGTCTCCATCTTGTGCTCGCCAAACATTATTTATATTATTTTGAAGTTTCCCTGGTAACAATTCGCTTTGACTTTCCAGACTGGCCAAAGGGGCGGGGTAGTGCCATTATAACTCTTTATTAAGGTGTTTCCCAGTAGTTTTTTATTGACCACACTTCTCATGTTGATCTAGCGAATTGAAAACCTTTTCCTGGTCTGATCAAAATGAATTTTACACCAGACATCAAACATAGATAGAAGTTTTGATTGATGTCAATTTCAACTCGATCCGCGTTTCCATGGCAACGGAAAACAATGATCGTTGAAATCAGTTTTCCTTGAATATCTCCCGTTTTTGATGAGCTTCAGAAAAATGACTATATACTTGCTAAACTTCGCATTCAGGCACAGCTATTCAGATGATAACTAGAGGGTTGGATTAGAGCGATTTCGAATAAATCGCAAAAAAACATTCTGTGACCGCTTATTATGATACTGGAAACTATAGCAGAACAAAAAAATCCTTCGCGTTCGCAAAATAATGTCAAACTACTGCTAAACGTTACCTACAATATCTATTTACCTTAGCTGTATTCATTCGTTCGTTTGAGAGATAATTTTGAAATTGCTAGGAAGGTGAAATCGTTCAAACTATTCTACTGAAAGCACCTGTACAAGAAAAATTCTAACTCCGCAAAGAAAACGTTTTCACAAATGTCGCTTTCAGGAAAGGTAAATAGATATTGTAGGTAACGTTTAGCAGTAGTTTGACATTATTTTGCGAACGCGAAGGATTTTTTTGTTCTGCTATAGTTTCCAGTATCATAATAAGCGGTCACAGAATGTTTTTGCGATTTATTCGAAATCGCTCTAATCCAACCCTCTAATTATCATCTGAATAGCTTTGTCTGAATGCGAAGTTTAGCATGTATATAGTCATTTTTCTGAAGCTCATCGAAAACGGGAGATATTCAAGGAAAACTGATTTCAACGATCATTGTTTTCCGTTGCCATGGAAACGCGGATCGAGTTGAAATTGACATCAATCAAAACTTCCATCTATGCTTGATGTCTGGTGTAAAATTCATTTTGATCAGACCAGGAAAAGGTTTTCAATTCGCTAGATGAACATGAGAAGTGTGGTCAATAAAAAACTACTGGGAAACACCTTAAGTGCGAAGATTTAATGTTAAGATAGAAACTTTGGTTTGTTCGTTTTCAGTGTGATCGCTGCCAGCCACTATACAGCAAAAAGGCATTCAAAAGAGGCAGTAACACAGACAGCTTTCCATGCATTAAATGCCAATGTAACGACCATACATCACGATGCTACTATAATGAATCCCTGGACCCCAACCCGAACTCAAGAACTGACGGAGGAGGGGGAGTTTGTATTAATTGTCAACACAACACCACTGGACGCTACTGTCATATTTGTGAAGAAACCTTTTACAGAGAAAGCGGTAAAAGTTTGAGTGCTCGTGATGTGTGTACACCATGTGGATGTACTGGGCCTGGTGTCTTGCCAAACAGACTTGACTGCGTCAAGGTATACACTTCTAGATGATTATTATATACAGCTATTTCAAAAAACGTTGAATACTGCATACTGAATGAGTGCATTCCAAGACCAAAGGGCATTGTGGGACTCATTAATTTGAAATAAAAAGTAAACATACAGCGATTTGCTCTATGTATATGACAGTTAGTATATTGTTTCGGATGGAATGCACTAGAAATAAAATAAATAATTACATGACCCAAAATGTGCTCCCGCCATAATCCCACCACCACTAGCTATCCAGTCTACCTATCCCTAATCATGCAGGAAAATTATTTTGGCAAGTGTACCGTCAAGTGCAGTGGAATTTCCAAAGAAGCTTGTAATGGCAGAACTACTAGTAGCTTTCAATAGATACCTAATTGGTAGGAAAAAGGAATGACTTCTATGATTATTGCCCCCTCTTTTCTAGGATGACTCAATAGTTGGGGTTCAAGAAGGACAGTGCGAATGCAAGAACTACACACAAGGACGGCAGTGCGATGAATGCAAGTCAGGGTACTTTGATTTGAAGAGCAGCCATGTTACAGGTTGTGTTCCATGTCAGTGCAATACAGCTGGTACTGTTAGTGGTAATACATCATGTCACGCAACTACCGGCCAGTGTGACTGCAAGAGTAACGTCACAGGAGTGAAGTGTGACACCTGTCGATCTGGATTCTATGGACTGAGTTCTTTGGAACCTACAGGATGTAAAGCTTGTGGTTGCGACCCATTTGGCTCATTAGATACCCTTTGTGATAAGACCACTGGCCAGTGTAGCTGTAAAGTAGGCTCAACTGGGCTTCGCTGTGATCAGTGTGCAGATGGCTATCACAGTCTTGGAAGGGATGGTTGTAAATCGTGTAACTGTTCCTCAAAAGGATCAAAACCCAATTTGATAAGCAATTGCCAAAAGAATGATGGGCAGTGTTATTGTAAAACAAACGCCGAGGGCAAGAAATGTGATCGTTGCCGGGTGGGATATTTTAACCTCTCCTCCTCTAATCCTGACGGGTGTACAGCCTGCACCTGTGACCCAAAAGGAACAGTTGGAATGTCACGTCAGTGTGAATCAATGTCAGGAAACTGTACATGTAAACGTTATGTGATCGGCGTGAACTGTAATCAGTGCCAACCTGGTTATTTTAACATCAGTCTGAGTAATCCTGTTGGTTGTCAACCCTGCAAGTGCTTTCCCAATGGAACCAAAGATCCGCAATCTAATGGTTAGTGAAATTGTTAGCTGCTTATTTACTTTCCACTTATTTTTCATAATATTTATAAGGAGAAAGGCAAAGGAATCGGAAGTAGTTAACAAGAAGACTTTCAAAAATATGGCAACACTGAGTTGATTGGCAAGATTACTTGCAAGCGAGGAGTAGTGAAGAAATAGAAAACGCACGCGCATTCTGTGGGCAGTTATAAAGCACCTGGGGGATTGGCAGAATACGAGAGAGGTATTAGGAGAAGCACAATGTGTAGCGGAGTGCTTCTCAACACCTCTCGAGTGTTCTAACAATCCCCAAGTGCTTCATAACTTCACACAGCACAGCAAGTGATGTTTTAACATTTCTTTTATAAAATACAAATCTGCGCGCGTCTGTGTGCTCTCATAATGCACGCGCCAACAACCAATCAGAAAGCGAGATTTATAACAGTTATTTCATAAAGTGTAATGCTGCAGCCTTTTCTTCATGTACGATATATCACTATGTGCAGATAATGTAATGGATGCATGAGCTTGAGACTAGTCTGCAATTTTTCTTGAAGGTATCCTTAAATGTACCAGTAATGGACAGTGTGACTGTCTCAGCAATGTTCTTGGAAGAACATGCGATGCCTGTGCTTCTCAGTACTACTGGAATCCATCTGGTAAAGGCTGTGTTCAGTGTAACTGCGATCTTCGGGGCTCTATTGGAACGAACTGTAATATGTCAGGACAGTGTCAGTGTAAGTCTAACATTGGAGGACTAAGATGTGACAGGTGCTTACCAGGAAATTACGGATTTTCAAGGTAAAATAACACTCATTCTACTTGTTTTAATTTCTTTGAGAAATTACTCACCTTAGCCTGAGAAAACAGACGTCCTTTCGCTCCTCACCACCCCCACCCCCCCCCCCCCCCCCAGCGAAACTGAGTGAAAGGACGTCTGCTTTCTAAGGCTACATATACTCACCTATGTTACTAGACAAAACACGGCTGCATGCTAAAACAAGCGATTGTGTAGGGACAGTTCATAAACATGGTTTTTATATGTATTTGTCTATAGAACATTAATAGAGACTGTTGGTTATGGCCAGGAAAATGAGGAATGTGATTTACATTTACAATTTAATGGTGCAGTCATTTTTTTTTTGCGTTGCTTAGGTTTGCACTAAGGGTTTTTGTAAAAATAAAACCTGTTTGCAGAGTCTTGCAGGAGTTGAACAGAAATCTGAGAAAGACTAGTGAAATCCAGAAAAAAATCTTGTGATTGATGTTTTTGATATTAATTGATCATCATTTTTGACATTAGTGGTACATGCCGGCCGTGTGGTTGTAATGCAGCTGGAATCCTGGACAATACTTGTGATGATACTGGCAAGTGCACCAGATGTAAGGAGAACGTACAAGGAAATAAGTGTGACTCGTGCAAAAGTGGAACAATCAATCTTCAAGCGAATAATCAATATGGATGTAGCGGAGGTGAATAATGTCTTTGTGTGTCTGTTTGCTTGTTCAGGACGTAGTCAAGATTTCCCATTTTTGGTGTGTGTTTGTGTACGTTGGGGAGGGGGTTGGAGAGTTCGGTCCTTAGTCACCTCAACACGTCCCTCAACACCTCCCTTCCCCAAAACAAAGACTTTTATCACGCATCCTTCCTGTTTTTTCCACCACTGACCAAACAAAGCATTCAGTCGAGGTTTCAAGGTTTAAATTTGAATAATCTGTTGTAACTACCTTGCAGCTTCGTTTGAACGCTTTGTGTTTGACCAGTTTGAACAAGGTGAATACCTTCATTCTTCTGTTTTTTTGGTTTGTTTCCATCTTTTTTCTACATTCTTTCTTCCTTCCTTTCTTTCATGACCTCGTTTATCTTCGTTACTAAAATTTCTTAAAATCCTATTCATCCTTTCAACTCACAATGAGAATTCCAGTTCCACACACTGTTTTATCCTGTCATCTTCATTCCTAACAGCCATTGTCTTTTAATAGTTCCTTCCCAGCAAGCTCCGCCATTTGTCAAAATCCTTTCATCAAGAGCTCTCCAGATAACTTGGAACAAACCGGACAATCCAAATGGTCCTATCATACGTTATGAACTTTACCGTAATGGATCACTGATTTACAATAAGACGGCAAGGGCATTTAACGACACTGGACTAACACCCAACACATATTATTACTATTACATCATTACTTACACTGAAGCGGGAAATACCCGTAGTTACCAAGATAATCGTGTTTACCGAACACCTGAAGATGCCCCAGAAGGTATTGCAGCACCAGTAATGGTTGTCGTCAGGGCTCGTAGTGCTGAAGCAGCATGGCAGAGGCCTAACATTACTAATGGAGTCATTACACAGTACAGATTGGTTTCTGTGAACAGCTATAGTTCATCTGAAGTTGTACATTGCCAAGGTCCATTAATCTTAAGATGTGATGTTTTAAGTTTAAAGCCGTTTACTGCGTACAATTTCACTGTCGTGGTTTGCAATCAGGGTGGTTGCGGTCGCAGTCTTCCAACCCAAACCCAAACCCGCTCCTCAGCTCCCGATTTCCAGCCAATGCCCAACGTCACTCTAATTCCTGGCGGCCGTTCGGTTTACGTGACCTGGGATGAGCCGCCTGTTCCAAATGGCAAAGTATTTCGCTACGATCTATATATGCGTGCTTCACCTTTTAGTGGAGGAGGACTAGCAATCAAACCCGACAGCCCTGTTGATGTGCGTAATACGACAGTAACAAATCTCGTGCCTTACACCTTATACGAGTTCCGAGTTGTTGCTTTTACAGCTGAGGTGAATGGAGATACAGCAAGTGCATGGAAGCGAATAAGAACAGCTGAAGGAGGTAAGTTTAAGATCGTGTGTAATTCCCTTGTAGTTCCAATAGTACAAGATGACCCTATATGCATGTATATTGACGCTCCACGACCTCTCGCTTCGCTCGAACAAAAACTTCCGTGGGATTCCGGGGACTCGGATTTTGCAAACAAGGCAAAAAAAAAAAAAAAAAGAAAATGCACTAGAGGCTTTGCACCATCACGTGATAGCAGCCATGACAGGAGGCAGGAACAATTGAATTTGGTCTAATATGATTTACATGAAAAAGAATTCAGTTTCCCAGGGGGAAAGACTCTATTGTTCCAGCCTCCTGCGATGGGTGCCTTCACGTGTTGGTTCGGAGCCTTAAATAAATGAGCTCGTTTAAAGGAAATTTTATCACATTTATTGTACTACGAATATAGTTGATGTTGACTATATGTATTTTAGACCTTTTTGATGTTATTCGGAATTTTATCGTGTGTTTTTATGATTCAAAAATCATTGTTTGATATTTTTTTAACATTTTGAAAGAGCCGTTTTCATATCATAAGATATCTGGTGCATGTAGTCAACATTTGACTCTCAAGATGAGGTCAAGAGCCCAAATGGTGGAACGTGTACCTTTTAGAGTAATTTAATCACGTTAACAGATTTGCATTTTTTCTTCTTCGAATTTGGAACCTCAAGGGTTTTGTAATGTTGTTCAATGTAAGACATAGTGTATATCAAATTATATTTTTTCAATTTAAAATTTTTTGGAAGCCATTAAAACGGCTTCCAAGGCTATTGGGTGAATGAGTCACGCAAGCTCATGTCTATTAGCATTCATTGATGAAAAATATTTTACAGAAAAAACAAGTTAAAAACAATTATATATTTTGTTTTAAATTTAATAACATTTCCATGCAATTTACCTCTGTAAACTTAATAGAATCTAATAAAATATTAATTTCCAACTTGCAAAGAATTCACGGGTACCAGTATAGACAACAATGAACAATGGACAAGTCGATATAAGTAAAAAAATAGCAGCCGGCTTCAATCAAGCTTGGCCTGTTGGTCTAGTGGTATGATTCTCGCTTAGGGTGCGAGAGGTCCCGGGTTCAATTCCCGGACAGGCCCTGTTTTTCTTGCTGTGGAATGAGAGAGACCAATCAGAAATATTTTTTACAAATGTACATGTTTTACTCTTTTTTTTCTCTTCTCCGAAAAATGAGTATTTGATTTTCTTGACAAAGTAACCGTGATTAGTGATGTAAAACCATTTCGATATTTTTTCTCACATTTTAATTTTTTTCCGTTTTTAGTTCCAGCCGGGGAATCAGCAATTCAGCCCCAGTCCAGCGCAGTCGCTAGTGATGCTATCGAAGTCACGTGGAGCCCACCTAGTTTACCTTACGGTATTATCGTCCTTTATCGAATAAAAGCTTTCCAACAGTCTGGGATTGTCAGCGAAAAGGAAGCGAATAGAACCGCATCTGTTGTGGGAGGCCTTTCGCCTTATACGACTTACAGATTCACTGTGGTGGCATGCAATAGTTATCAGTGTACTGGAGAGAGTTCATCTACCTCAGCTAGAACACTTCCAGCAGGTATTTTATTGAAATCATAAGAATTATGAATATCAACAAGAAAAGGATTAAGGTCTTCTCATTCAGTTGGATGGCAAATCTTACCGCGACAAAGTGTATTTAGGGCGGCCTCACTAGTTAGCCTGCGTGCAGCCCGACTTTAACTCGGTTTAAGAGGGTCTTAACCAGAGTTAAAGTCGGGCTGCACGCAGGCTAACTAGTGCGCAGGTATGAGAAGTCACTGTATTAAGTTGCATACTACATCACTTCGGTTAAAACCTGCAATAGTTGAACGTTGCGGGACCCAGTGTACTTCTATCATATTTTAGTACTGCCTTGCTGTACTCGGCCCTCCCCTGACCTGCTGTTGCTCTCTTTGGGTTTCCTTATCAGTCTTATTCCCCTCCCTTATGCTGATTTGATTCTTTGGAGACATCCGGAAGGTTTGCCTCTCCAATTCTCAAGCAGGACTTCGTGGGACGGCTGCGACTGAATAGTCTTTGATTTAGATGATTGCTATGTTTTTCAATAATATTTAGTATTTCTTTGATATAATACAAGTCTTTATCTTATTTTAGCTCCCAAGGGACAAGGTGCTCCTAACATAACCAGAGTGAGCTCTTCTTCCATCTCACTAACCTGGACACAACCAAAAATTCCGAACGGTCCTCTTCCACCATCATATAACGTCACTCGTTCACCAGCTGCGTTTAACCATCCACCGCAAGAAGTTACTGCTGGTGTCCACTTTCCAGGACTTGGCTTCTATAAATTTCCAGCTAACTTCGTAGGAGCTGGAGCTGTAAACAAGATTGAACTCTCTTTCCGCACTAAGTATCCTGATGGCCTAATACTCTTCTTGGCGTCAGACGGAAAACAAGAGGATTTGCTTGCGATTGAGTTACGTGAAGGAAAGCCTTGGTTTATCTTTGATTGTCAAGATGGGCCTGCTGCTTTCACTATCCAGGATCCCGTCCGATTTGACGATAACAAATGGCATTATTTAAGAGTGGACCGAATGAATAGTCTTGGGACTTTAACGATTGATGGTGTTTATAGTAACAGTGGTTCAAGTGCCCCTCCCTCGACATTTATTGGCGGTAACACTGGAGTTTACATTGGTGGACTACCATCTAAATTTGTTATTACGAGAAAGGATTCAGGAAACGCGGTCATTAGACGCCATGGATTCATTGGTTGTTTAAAGGAAGTCAAATCAAATTCTCGTGTATTTGATTGGACAGCAGCATTAGAAAAGAAAGGAGTCGACCCAGAATCAAATGCTTGTCCAGTCAGTGGAAATGATACAGGCGCTTTCTTGCGTGGTGGTGGCTTCATTGTGATAAAGTCAGGGATCTTAACCGGTAGTATGTTTTTTGTTATAGAACTTTCACTTCGTACCCAGTTTAGGTCCGGGATATTACTCTTTGCTTATGGACCATCTTCACATGTTGCTTTACACTTAGTGGATGGAAGAGTTAACGTTAAACTACGTGGACGTAGTAATCAGACAAGGGCAAACGACAAAGAAGTCTGCGATGGTAAATGGCATAGTATAAGCATTGTAGGAGTCAGGGATAGTTCTTTTGTTATTGCTGTCGACGGGAATAATAACAATAATTTCTATCCTATCACTTACATTACAATCAACTCGGATCTTTACTTCGGTGGAGTCCCTGTGGAAGAGGAAGAAGTAGTTGGAAGAGTAAAGGATGCTGGGATTGATCCATACGATTCGTTTGGTGGATGTATAAAGGATTTGAAGATAATGTCAAAAGTCTTTTATTATCTAAATAAAAATGTAATCAAGATGAGGAATGCTGATCTCGACGGTTGTGTGTCAGATGCTCAAGTAAACGCTACTCTTTCTGTGGGAGGAGGTTTGTGTCAAGACCGTAACAGTACTGATTTGGTTACTCAGACAACGACGCAATTTACTGATTCAAGTGTCAAGCCTTTTACAGGTAACCTAGTGGCATTCTTGCGTGAATTGTTTTTGTTTCGTTTATTCTTTGATACTTTTCACTTGTTGCTCAGAATCCTGCTTCAGTATCCATTATTTACTTTGAATGCTCGGATCTTTTTGCAGACTATTTATATGGTGTTGAAAGCTTTCATCAAGGTACAACTGGCTCTGCTAAGAGTGTACAGGTTTGGAAACGAAGTGGGCAAGGAGGTAAGCTATACACAAGTCTGGTATTGTTCTTATCTACACATGCATTCCATTTGTTTTTACTCACAGGATATCTATTTTTCAGCACCATCGGGTATAGGTCCTCCAACTACTGTCCTTCCACTCGATGATGGTCGCTCAGTGCGTGTCACATGGAGACGTCCAGATAGACCGAATGGCCTAATCATTTACTATCATATAATAGCACAGAAGCGGCTTGATGGAACAGAGGTGGTTACAAAGGTCACCGATACAGAAACCCTAAATTCAATTATAACTGGTTTGATTCCGTATACGGGTTATGATATCAAGATAGCAGCATTTACTAGGGGAGGAAATGCAATTGGACCAGCTGTCAATACCACCACCAAGGAAGCAGGTTAGCCATACACATATTTAGTTAACGATACTCGCTGTAATTTTTTTCACGCTGGTAACGCATTTCGGATTTTTGTTGCAGCAAATATTGTAACGTCAAAAGTTTCTCGGTCAAAATCAATATTAAATCCTGTTTGGCTAGTCTGAACAGGATTATTGCATTGCGAGTGCACATGGGTGATAGACGCTGCAACATTCAGTTTTAGCTATTTTCAGCTTTAGGCGTGCAATTCTCAAGATGTTACAGAGAAAAGTTCGAACGTTTTGATTTTCTGCAACATTTTGTTTTCGTTGCGAGACCTCGTTGCTGTCAACGTCACGGGGCATGATACACGTTGAAATTGTGTCTTCCGCTAGCACTGCAATAGAAAAATTTGCAATTGCTTTGCCAAGCGCGAGAAAATAAATGCAGCGTGTTTCCAGTCGTTATATGATAACACGAAAAATCATCTGGTGTGGTTTCTGATCTTAAATCTTGAATCGAAGATTAGCACAACTGATTAGATTCAATTGATAACATCTATAATTCTCTTTAACAGCTCCAGAGGGTGTACCTGTACCAACAGCTGATAGATACCCGAGGACTCTGGTCCTTAGATGGTCACCCCCGTCAAGTCCTAATGGAATTATAACCAAATACAACCTTACAATTGGTGGTGCATTAGTATACAGTGGTACTGACCGACAGTTCAATATAACGGGTCTAGACGTCTATACACTTTACACTTTACAACTTACCGCGTGCACGAAAGTAGGGTGTAGCTCTGGACCTAGGTACCCTGTTTATACAGGAGAGCTGCCACCATCGGGACTTTCACTCCCTACCTTATACGTTGAAGGAAACGATACCTTACGTGTCGGCTGGAACGAGCCTACAGAACCCAATGGAGTAATTAGAGGATATGAAGTTCACATTTCAACTACTGAAGAGCTTGGTCCTAACTACAAACGAGAATATAATGGTCCAAGAAGCCAGCTTAGCGCTGATATTACAAACTTGACAACAGGAACTTTGTACTACGTACGGGTGAGGGCGATCAACGGAGGCGGAGGAACCTTTAGTAATGCAAGTTCTGCTCGCACTATATCTGGTATCCCTACTGATATTCCCGCTCCCAAAGTCACAGCACTAGATCCTTATTCATTGCACGTTGAGATCTTACCTCCAAGGAAACCCAACGGTATTATTACACGCTACGAACTTTACCAAGATAAAAGTCTAACACCAGTGATTAACGAGACTACTCTTAGCAATTACACAGCAGTAGGATTTACAGTTTATAGCCTGCACACGTTTTGGGTAAAGGCGTGCACAATCAAAGGATGCAATCGAGGGATGGTAGCAGAGGCATATACTGGTGAACTGCCACCAAATGGTGCAATTCAACTCCGTGCATCAGTTGTCAGTGCAACCGAGGTACAAGCCAGGTGGACTGCAGTAGCTCAGCCGAATGGGAATCTGTTTTATCACCTCATGATCAATGGAAGTTTTCTTGTTCCTGGATCAACTAAATTTGAAACAGAAATACGGATTGAGAATTATTTAGGCCAACCAGACAAAGATATAACGTACAATGGTCTTCTACCAGACAACAACTATGTCTTCTGGGTCAATGCTTCAAATACCGTCGGCTATATTTTGAGTAATAATATCAGTGGTAAAACTCCCGAGTCTGGTAAGTTTCCCTTATGTATGAACCTTCTTGTTTTTTGGCCTTGTTTTTAACTATTTTTGTTATTGCTGCAGCTCCTCAAGGCATATTGGCACCAATCGTTACGGTGCTAAGCTCATCAGTAGTGAACGTCACATGGCAGAAGCCTTATCTTCCTAACGGTCAGTTACTCGGATACGAATTGCACCAAAAAACAGAAAGCGACGACAACGAAACTAACGTGTACAGTGGTTACCTGTTAACTCGTCTTGTTACGGGACTAGAACCGTTCGCAACATATCATTACCGCATTAGTGCACGGACTTTGCAGGGGACTGGCTTAGGAAATTGGACGTCCATAATAACTCATGAAGCTGGTTAGTACTTATACATTACATTATACAAATATTTTTATTCGATTTTACTTCACTTCCTTTTGTTAGTAACAAACATTCTATTATTTTTCCTGTAGTTCCTGGACCTTTAGATGCCCCTCGGCTCAAATCCGATTCCAAAGCAATGATCCTTGAGTGGGACCGGCCGTCCAAACCAAATGGTATTATTCAACTCTACTCCATCTACATGAACGGCTCTTTTCTATCGAATGTAACGGGTAACACAACCAGTTACCGCGTGACAGGCTTGGCTCCCTTCACTTGGTATGTTTTTGCGGTCAGTGTGTGTAATAGTGCTGGATGCAAAAGAAGCTCATATTCTCCACCATCAAGGACCTTGGAATCTGGTAAGAAGTAATCATTTGTTTGAGCGTTCGTTCGTATCAATTCTATTTTTGTTTATATTGTAATTTACTAGATGTTAGTCCTGATCTGGAAGGAGTCTATCATGATTCAGATGCTATTTCATTAAGACTTTCTAACGGAATTTCTATCGTATTCTATTACAGTTCCGTCTGGTCTTCGCAAACCAGTTCTCAAAGCCCTGTCACCGAGATCGGTTGAGATCCAATGGAGTGTGCCCAATGTCACAAATGGTATTATAAGACACTACACCATCGACCGCCGTAGAGCGGGTGAAGAAACGCCCATCAATATTGCGAATGTTCCTGCTTCGAGTCCTCGGGTTTATGTCGACTACACTGCCCCACCTTTTACTTCACTCGAGTATAGGGTCGTTGCTTATACTGGTCGAGGGGGTACACCGAGCCCTTACAGTAACATTAGCACCGGAGAAGGAGGTAATTACCTTTGTTTATCACCAATGTTATGACGACACTGCTCTGAAAGAAGAATATAGAGACAGAGTTCCTAGGCATAGCAGTATTGCCTTTGACAGTGCGGGCACTCGAACCATGAACACTTCAAGGTGTTTTTTTTTTACCTTTTTCATAACTATCCAATCAGCACTCTCCATAGAAAAAGGGATCAAACATTGCTTAGGCGTCATCCAATAACAACAAACAGCTTAATTTATGTGATTTAGCAGTTCATAAGTTCACATGAGAAAATTAAAAATAAACTTCTAAAGATTTTCCGTTGTTTGTTGTGATTGGATGACGCTTAAAAAATGTTTGATTCCTTTGTTTTTACGGAGAACGATGATTGGATAGTCATGAAAAAATGTCAAAAAAACCCTTCAAGTGTTCATGGTTCGAGTGTCCGCACTATAATACAAGATGGATCCTTGTATGATAATATAAGAATTGACACAGTATTAATCTTTCTTCAGATCCCGAAAACATCAGAGCACCAACCCTTACTGCTGCGAGTGCTTTTGCATTGAATGCGAGTTGGTCTGCACCACGCACTCCTAATGGTTACGTCATTAATTACATTGTACGTGTCCAGGAGACTGCTGCTAATTTTTCAATGAACAGCTCAAGTATATTTGAGTACACGATTACTGGACTGAGACCCTATAAGTTATACAGGTAAAGGTCGAATTTTTTACTTTATTGTTGTTAAGCTGCACTGCTACAGCGCTGTCTCTCATCCGCCGTAAAGTTTAAACTTGGGGCCACAGATTTGATGCTTGGCTTAACTTCATGTGAGCTGAGTTTCAATGATAGTTGTGCTGCCTCCATTTTTTCTCTGGATACGTGCGTAAAAAACGTGATGATGATGATGACGGTAGTAATGATCACGGGTGGTGCGGATGATTATGGATGCAGTGTTGATGATGGTGGTGATGATGACAGATGGTGATGGTAATGGTAGTGATGTTAGCGATGATGATGTTGTTGATAAATTTCATTGATTTGAAAATTAATGATTTACTTTTAAAAGAAATTATTATCTATTTTGTCATTTTCAGTATTGTTATTAGCGCATGTACTATTGGTGGCTGTGGTGACAGTCCTGCAACTCAGAAGCGAACACTTACTGACAAGCCCTCTGGCCAGCCCGCGCCATCGGGCATTGCTTTGTCTTCAACTTCAATACGTGTTGTTTGGGATCCGCCCAGTGATCCCAACAGTCCTATTCAAAGATATGAGTTATACAGAAAAACAATAGAAGAACCTGTCAATCCTAATTTTACAGCAGTTAACGATTATGACATACGCTATAGGGGCATCCAACAGACATTTGATGATCCAGGACTTGGAATTTACTCGTTACAACGATATAAGGTAAAGCAGAAAACCCAAATGTAGTTGTTATAAGTCAATGCTAAAATAGACCATTTTCGAGATGTGCGAGCGCTTTCAAAAATATCGCAGGCGCGTACATGATCTCGAGGCATTTTCGGGCAGAGTCAATAGCGCGTGTGATCTTGCCCGAAAATGCCTCTTTGTCATGTCTGCGCCTGCGATATTTTAGAAAGCGCTCGCGCATCTCGAAAATGGTCTATTAGGCCTTCAGTGTTGTGAAATGACAAGTTTCAAGAAATAATTAAAACAACAGCGCGCTCAACTGGAAATAGCAGTAGCTATCCAAGTGTCCTCTGTTTGCCACAGTTGTTTTGTCATCGTCAAGATTGTAGCACTCTCGGTCTTTAGGAAATTGTTTGCAGAATGAATCGGACTGCTTTTATTAGTAAAATGTTATAACGTTTATATTTAGACATGCTTTGAAAACGCTATGATACTTTTCATGCATAGGTTATTGTTTACACATCAACTGGTAGCTCATCAAGCCCCACAGCAGATCTTCGGTCTGGTCCTGCTCCTCCATTAGCCGGTCCAACTGTCAATGCGTCGGCCATCAACCACACTACAGTATTACTCAAATGGAGTCCACCTCCTGTCGCTCTGTTACGAGGTTCAGTCAAGGTGTACACTGTTCATCATGAAAACGTCAAAACTAGTGCTGTCCATCAGTTTGGATCTGTGCCGGGCAACCAGACAAGTCTGGCAGTGACAGGACTCAAACCAAGTACAGACTATCGTTTTTGGGTAAGAACGTTTTTTTCCTTGACATAAATCATTATTTACATCTTTTGAGATATTTTTCTCTTTATGCCTCACAGGTAGTTCTTGATAATACAGCCGGAACCAAGAAAAGTGAACTGGTTATTCAACGCACTCTTGATGGAGGTTCGTGTTTCATCACTCTTACGTTTAATTGTAATGTTTGGATAGAATCTTGCCATGCAAGAAATAGAAATCGCGTGCGCGTGCTGTGTGCTTTCATATTGCATGCGCGTGCTCTCAGCTACGGTTAATCATAACGCAAGATTTTTAACAGTTGTTTTATAATATATTTTTCTGGCATTTTATATTGAGTCCATGTTTTTATTTTACAGTTCCAGAAGGTTTTGCTGCACCTGGTTTGTTTGTGATAAGTAGTACACAGATACGAGTAGACTGGATACGGCCTACGACACCTAATGGAAGAATTACTGTTTATGTCATCTACGCGTAAGTTTTATTTTTGTATTTTTGCTTGAAATTCATAAGTAGTAAGAACACAATATCTAGTTTTCTCTGACACTGCTCACAAAAATGTACAATCTTCACTTCCTTTTAAAGCGCGCAGGAAAGTAGCATCAATGTTGTACTCGTGACATTGATAGGCGCGCAGTAACCTCTTTTGCTTGAAATGTTAAAAAGGCCTAATCTTAAATGTTGTAGTGTATTGTCAATAACCAACGCTGTGAGAGAAAGTGGGGAATAATGAAAGAATGAAAGAGGGAAAGAAAGAAAGAAACAGAAAAAAGAACAGAATGACAAATAGAGAAACCTACATACGGACGGACAGTGTAAGAACAAACGAAGAAACAAACAAAAACTGGAAAAGTAATATAATACATCGTATATTTTATCAGGCCTTTTTTCCCTAATGGTTTATTTTTTTATTTTTGTAGCAATGGCCAATCAGTAGCTAATGCCTCTGCGATCTCAAATCAAGTTATTCTTTCCTCCCTTGTGCCTTACACCGTGTACAGTATAAGGGTAAATATTTTACTATTATTACCTAAAGTTTATTGAGTATTGTTGACTTGTTTTATCCATGCATAGCTTTATCAAACTTACATGCATATATATTGCTTTAAGGTGGAGGTGTGTACTGTGTACGCATGTACAAAAAGTCCGCCCAGTTCTGTAAGAACTCTTCCAGCAGGTAATTAATAAAAATACTGTGTGTTTTAGCCTTTTGATATTACATTGAACTGAACATTTCATTGAATAGTCCCCATCACAGTTAACTGCGCCATCTTGAAAGGTAGCCGTTGCAATGATAGAGACATGTGAATAATTGCCCAAGGTGAAAAAGGTCTCTATCATTGCAAGCTTAGCGTTAGTCTCGCTTCCAAGTAAAGGCACGGCTACCTTTCAAGATGGCGCAGGGGACTGTACAGGGGACTATCCAGTTTGTGTATGCAGTCGGAGATGAAATAACAATGATTCGAAATGAAGTATTGAAGTTATATTGTATATGTTTATATCTGGATCTTTTTCTAAAGCCTGGTCTAAAGACCTCGCTGTACTTCCCTGTACATCGTTTCGATAAAAACCCAGGGAATTATCTGTGTTGTCCTCCGAGTGAGATTGGCAATCAAATAGCAAGGGGTCTGCCAATGTATTATGCTTTGCACATAATAACATAAACAGGGCAGTGGTGTATTGCCTGTTGAAGACTAGCAGCTTGCAGTTGAAACGTAGTGGTCCTTTCTATAAATAGTGATCCTCAATTGATCATGAGACAAGCGGATAGATAACATTTATTATTTTGCAAGTATTATTTGTATAATATATATTATCTTATTGAAGATATAATTTACATTACTAATACTTGCCACCCCTGAGGAATTTAACATTTTCCGAGTAATTGTATTTCTTTTTCTTCAGCCCCTGAAGGTCTCGCTCCTCCACGGCTTACACCCGGACCAAACTTTATGGATGTCAATTGGAGTAAGTTGAAGCATCACAGCTCATTGTTTGCTGCCTATATGGCTAATGTTTCTTCATTTGCTTTATTTTGTCTTACAGGGCCTCCTTCACGTCCAAACGGTCCAATGGCTAAGTACGTGTTGTTCAGAAGCAAGATATACAATTGTCCCACTGCTCCTCCCCCTGTGGCAAAATGCACATATATTGAGTGTAACATATCACAGGAGCTGTGTGGAAGAGCATGTTTTGACCCAAGAAATAAGGTACAACATCTACTTGTATTTAGCTGCCCTCTCCCTGGGAAACACAGTTGGAGTAGCGGTAAGAGAGCGTTCAGTTCGTCTCTCACCAATGCGACCTTGTTTTGATCCCCGAACTCATTTTCGTATGTGCTTTGAGGCTCCGGTAAAAATCAACAGTTCTCAAATCCAAATAGAATAAAAACCAGTCTGGGGAAACTCCTCTTCTAATTCCGATATAAACTTGATTTGATTTAATTTATTGTAATTATAGCCAGACTACGATAGTAAAGCAGCCAAAGCGGATCTTTACTAATAAAAAACCCCTTCAAATTTCGATTTCCTGAAACAGCCTCTGGGCGATCAAAGTCAGGACTCGGCCAACTCACAGATCGAACAATAACTCTTGTGTCTTAATCCTTTAAATTCCTCGCTCAGATTTGCTGCAGTGGTGTTCTTCACCAAAGGGACCCCGTGAATCCAAACAAGAAATGCTGTGGAATAGCCTATGTACCAAAGAATAACCCTGATGATGTATGCTGTGGAAACACTTTTCATGTCAGGAAAAGTGATTTTCAATGTTGCTATAACAACTACTTGCGTGTACCTACTGGTAGCGTGTGTTGTCGTCGTGGTGATGGTGGTGTTGCAGTTGGCGCAGGAGACACCTGCTGTGGTGACAGGCCGTATTTCGTAAATGGTAGCAAGGTTAGTAGTTAGAGCTACAGTATTCATTTATGTTGCTCCAGCAATCTCAAAAGCACGTGCTTGTTCAATCGAATAAACATAGTAGCTGGCTTACTGAATAAAATATTCTTTATCCCCAGGTTTGTGTGTGTGATGCACTTTACGAACGCTCTCCTCCCAGACAGTGCTGCGGAGGAAAGGTGGTTGCCAGTGCTCAAGTGTGCTGTGGAAGTCAATCGCTTGGTATCGCATATGACCTCGACTCTGAGAAGACCTGCTGTGGCAATCAATATGTTCCTGATAAAACAACCCTTTGCTGTAAAGGACCTCTGGGAGAAGTAAAGGTAAATACACTTCAAACGCAATGTTATACATTTGAGTTTACATGTGCTTCATTAATGATTAGTCCTTTAAGACAGCTTAAACGGTTTTGATGGAGAGATGTAATCATTTTCTTTCTTTTTTTTAGGTTTACAACTACAGCAGTTTCGCCGACAAAAATAGCAAAACAGAAAATTGCTGCAATCTAAATAAAGTGTCAAGAGGATTAAGCTGTTGCAACACCATAGGCTATAATAGCACGTATCAGACATGCGCTGACCGGTCTAGCAAAGGGGAAACAGATTGTGGCTCAGGAGTTGTGTGCAATAAGGCTCAGGAAAGTTCTGCTAGATGCAATCGCTGTGACTTCTCAACAAGCACCCTTCTGTGTGGTTCTACTAAAGGATATTACAAGCCTACGACAGTACCAACAACTCCAAGGATATGTGCATCTCATTTCCAAGAGCTTAGTGTGCCAACCGGTCCTTCTGTTCTAAGTTTTAGGGACAGTAACCTTTCACCTCACACGGAATATCAATACTATCTAGTGGGCATTAACGCTGAGGGAAATACTACTAGTGAAAAGGCAAGAAATAGAACCCTTATGGCCAGCCCTGATGGATTGGCACCTCCAGTTGCCACTGCAATATCTTCTTCAGCTATCCGTATTACTTGGAAATCACCTTCAGTAATGAATGGAGAACTAAAATCCTATAATCTTATTCGTATCAATCAGCAAACAAACGAACGGAAAAAGGTGTACACTGGTTTAAGTCTTACATACACTGATTCAACCGGTCTTGAACCGTTCACTGGGTACAAATACGAGCTGCAAGCGTGTACAACAGAGTGTACTAGCGTTATTTCCACCACAGTCACATTCACGGACGAATCATCTCCATCTGTTGTTGGAGCCCCTACTTTGTTGGCTTTATCATCCACGAGTATCAACGTGTCATGGTCTCTACCCCCAAAACCAAATGGCAGGATTATACGATATAACATCAGTCAAATTATAAACAGTACATACAAAGTTCATCTCAACCCCAATGACAAAGGACTTAGCATGTCCTTAATAGTGAATAACCTGAAACCCTATAAAAACTACACATTTCAAGTTACCGCATGCACAAAAATTGGCTGTAAAGAGGGCCCTTCTGCTTCTGTGCTTACTCTTGAAGCTGCACCAGAAAATGTTCGGCCTCCGACATTAGTGGCCCTTGGAGCACGAGAGATTGAAGCTACTTGGTTTGAGCCAGATGTTCCAAATGGTATCGTCTACCTGTATACGTTGTATAGGAATAACACTATCGTGTATAACGGTACTGAAAACTGTTCCATGAGTGACCAAGGTAAATACAAATGCATTTACAGAGATCAAGGGCTCAACCCAATGACTCTGTATAGCTACTACGTGGCCGCTACAACTCAAGGTGGTACAACAAAAAGTAGTACTGTGAGTGCACAGACACCTGAAAGTTCTCCTGAAGGAATACCCATACCTACTCTGAATCCACGATCAGCTAATTCGATATATGCTGAATGGACTTCACCCAGTACTCCTAACGGTATCATTACTCGATATGCTATAATAGTTGACGGCACTGAACATAGCACAGGTTTGACTAAAACCAAGCTTGTTGAAAATCTGAAACCCTATACGAGATATGAGTTTAGAGTCAAGGCGTGTACCAGCAAAGGTTGTGGAATCGGAGATCGAGCATATGCCAGAACATTGGAAGCACCGCCTGCAGGAGTCAATCCACCTCGGCTTGAAGCCAAGGAGTGGAATGTGGTGTCTATATCGTGGGATGAACCTGGGTCACCTAATGGAATCGTTACCAAATATAAAGTAGAACGCCGGCGTGGTAACGAAGTGCCATTGATAGTTTGTTTAAAAACTGGAGCAACCTTGTCTACCAGAACATGTTTGGACAGTGGGGGGAGCCTGAAGGGATACATACAGTACGATTACCGGATCCTGACCGAAAACAGCGCTGGCATCGGGTATAGTTCTTGGGCCAGTGTGCGCACGATGGAAGGCCCACCACAGCGAATTAAACAGCCAACAGTTTATGTTATCAATGCAACTGCCGTAACCGCTTTTTGGGAAGCACCATTAGATCCAAATGGTGTTATCATTCATTATGAGCTTAGATACCAGGCTTTGAATGTTTTAAACAGTAATATTTCGGTAGCCAGTAGAGTCGATAGCAGTACATTCAACATGACCGTAAACATTTTGAAGCCCAATACGGACTATCAGTTTTTGATAGCCGCAATAAACAATAGACGTGAGGGTGTTAGTTCATGGACCTCAGCCAAAACCAAGGAGGCACCTCCAGCTGGTCTGAAGCCGTTGAATGCAGAAAGACTCCCAGGAGGATCGTCATTACGGCTTTACTGGGACCAACCTGGTAGCCCAAATGGGATAATAACTCATTATAATATATACAAAGATAATATCAAAATATTCGAAGGAAAAACTCGCGAATATGTTGTCACAAAGCTTACGCCTTACACTGCGTATGAGTTCCAGCTGGAGGCTTGCACTTCCGCCGGATGCACTAAAGGGGACTCAAAGTCTATATATTCTGCTGAGGTTAACCCTACTGGCCAAGCAGCTCCTATTACGGGTTTCGTAAACTCCACCGTTGTTGTTGTAAACTGGCGACAGCCTGTGGTACCAAATGGTGTTATTCAGCGATTTGATGTACTGCGCAGGACAACAACATTACAAGCCAGAAAGAGACGATCAGTTAGTGAAGATATCGTATACTCGACAAATAAGACGAACGAAACGGTATTTACCTATGTGGATTCTGGATTAAAACCCTACACTCGGTATCAGTATAAAATTCGTGCTGTTAACAATGGCGGCCAAACGGATAGTGATTGGTTAACTATAGATACAAAAGAAGCCCCGCCAAGTTACGTGAACTCACCAAATGTAATAACATTGGATGCTTACAGGCTGAATGTAACATGGAGAAAACCAGACAACCCAAATGGAGTTATTCAGTATTATTTAGTATATCGTAATGGTACCATTATACATAAAGGAAGTAATCTTCACTTTGTGGATCAAGGTCTTGAACCATATAAAGTTTATAGCTACACGATATCTGCATGTAGTGGAGGTGGTTGTAAGGAAAGTATGCCCGCAACCCAACGTACGGGCCAAGCCGTACCCGCCCAGGTCAGCCCACCAACCTTCAAGATTTTAAGTGCAATTGCAATTCGTATTGAATGGAAAGTTCCTGGCAAACCAAATGGTATGATTAATGCATACAAGGTATACGAAGGAAGTGGTTCTACCCCTATCTACTCAGGCAAAGATTACAGCTTCACTGTTAGTGGTAAAAAGCCATACACAGAATACACATTCTCTGTAGAAGCTTGTACAAGGGCTGGCTGTACTAGAAGTATTTCAGCGAAAACTCGTACTCTGGAGTCTCCGCCTGGTGCTATGGCAGCTCCTGTTGCTACTGTTGCAGGCTCTCGTACAGTCCGTGTTGAGTGGACACCACCGACGGAGCCTAATGGTGTTATACGTCATTATATACTCTCTAGAAATGGCATACCTGTGTACAATGGATCCGACGTTCGATATAATGACTACAATGTGGCACCTTTTACAGTTTATGAGTACAAGATATATGCTGTAAATAATGCTGGTCGTGGTGTTGATAGCCCAATCGGACGTAACCCTCCTACCAATCCTGGTGCACCTGACAACATAACTGCGCCTTTACTGATTGTGTTAGGTTCAAATTCCATTCGTGTAAAATGGAAAAAACCTGGACGTCCGAACGGCATTATCATTAATTACTATGTAATGTACAACAACAAAGAAAAGAACGCCTTCTTGGCCCTGGAAACGGTCTTAGATGGACTTGATCCTTACACCCTTTATGAAGCACGCATTAAAACTTGTACTAATGCAGCCTGCAGTGTTGGCGAAGTAGCGAAAGCTAGGACGTCTGAGGCAGCACCAACGTTGCAGGGACGACCTGTTTTCCCAAGTGAGTCAATCCTAGCCAGAAGCGTGAATGTTATTTGGAGTGAGCCTGCAAAACCAAATGGTTTTATCGTCATGTACACTTTATACCGGCGAAAGGTGATAAGAACAGCTGGGGTACAAACATCATATGGTACTATCATCGCCGTGTATAACGTGTCAAATGGGAGTCAACTTGCATTCACTGATAGAACAGTAATTCCATACTCTGAATATGAGTACCGAGTAACATCAATCAACAGCAAAGGATCGGCAGCAAGTGAATGGGCCGTGGTTAAGACTCTTCCAGATGTCCCAGAAAACGTCCCAGCCCCAAATGTTACGAAGAAGTTCCAGGATAGACTTGAAGTCTTAATTAAAGCTCCTTTGAAGCCGAATGGGGAAATTCGGAATTACGTTCTCATTAAGGCGGGGAAAAATGTATCTGAAGGACTAGAGACTGCAAGAGTGATATCAAATCTAGTGGCTTTTACTCTCTACAATATTCAAGTAGCTGCTTGTACAGATGCTGGTTGTACAACAAGTCCTGGTGTTAGCGTAAGGACAACTGAAGGAATTCCAACTCAGTTTGGTGCTCCTACTGCAGTTAAGGTCATGTCAAGATCGGTAGACTTGGCTTGGAACGAACCTGCTAAACCCAGTGGAATTATAACTTGGTAAGTGCTTAACATGATGATCATGGCGATGATCATGGCGATGATGATGACGATGGTGATAAAAATGATGAAGTTGATGATGATGATGATGATTATGATGACGATGATGATGAAGATGATGACGAACAACGATGGTGATGATATTTTTTTGTCATAATTATAATTACTGATGTACCGATTTTGTTAACTTGCATCTTATATTTTTGTGGTAAATTTTGTTTTTTCTTTAATCCTTTTCTGCTATAGGTACGAAGTGTTGCATCGCAAGGCTTGTGTCAAAGGATCTTCCTGCGAAACCCCAGTAAATGGCACGAATGTTGGTCTAGAAAAGAATGCTACTGTCGAGAACCTAATGCCATACATCACATACGACTTTATTATTCGTGTTTACAACGGCGAATATTCCGGGCTGTCGGATGTCAGGGACGTGATTACTAAATCGGAAGGTAAGATTATCAGCCTACTATTAACATGTCCTTAACCATTTTAGTCAGGCTTTAGCGTTTCTGACTCATCTTTACTGCAATTTTCAATATTACGCGGACTGTGCGAGCTATAAAATATAAAAGTTACTGTACCAACTGAATATTTTTGATTGACAAAATTTTAATTTTGGTGTCCAAATGAAAATCGCTTTTGTAGATATAGATGAAGTACTGGGATGAGTATTATTACCCTGGCTAGCACACGCAAACTTCATGTTTTCAAGAACAGAATCTTGTTTTTAAAATGCAAAAACGATCGAGGAAAGAATTTAGCTTCGTCAATACATTCTTAGTTCTCAGTTTTGAAATTTCTCTCTCAAAAATTGGGCTTTAAGCCTTCCATTTCCGTATTGAGTTTTAAAAACAGCCGGGTTCTTCGCAGTACAGTTCATGTCAGTACTTTTCATGAACTTCGACACAATTCTGATATTCTTCAGAAGAAAGTAAAGTGTACGATATTCTAATTCATTTTCAGATCCTGTAGCTCTAGCTGATTCTCCTCCTCGTGTTAATGTTACTGGTTTCCACGTCTCAGTGGACTGGAGTGAATGTTTTATATTGAATGGACCATTGGACGAATACACACTGCTAGAAAAAGGTGTGATCGTCTTTCGAGGGGAAAAGACAGCCAACAATTTTCCAAATAGGGCACGCGGAGGTAAGTTGTGTTAGCATCTATTACAGCCATTCTCAGACACAAGCGCACTGGTGCGATTTTTTCTGTCTCGACAAAGTAGGATTTGGTGGACGTCAATCAAGGCGTTTCCATGACATTCCATACGCACATGCCTTTGTAGCTTTGTGTTTTCCGACAGTACTATGGAAACATTTTGATTCACGTCCACCAAAAACCAACTTGTCGCGACAGAAAAATTCGCAAGAGTGCGCGTGTGTCTGAGAATGGCTGTAATAGGACGCCTTTCTGGTCTCTTTTCTTGGCATGTAGTTAACAGTAAAATGAATAGACCCTTTTTGCTTGGACATAATGTTTCCCATTTCAGACCACCTGTTATATTCTCTTTAGGAATAAGATTCTTTGTTTGAGTTGTATCCATATTCATGTGTTTTCTTATACCCATGTTAAACAAAGAAATGATACTCTAGGGAATGTGGTCTGAAATGGCAAATCATTACCCCCAAATTGAAAAGTTCTATTCTCTTGTCCAAACTAGGAAGGTACAGGTCACATGCAGAACCGGTCAATACTTTTTTTAAGTTAATCTACATTTCCACTTTTGTATTTTTATTAGAGTACACGTACGAGGTGACCGCGACGACCATCGTAAATGGTGTTAAAAAGACAGCTCGATCTCCTAAAGTCACTGTTACAGTTCCCAAAGAAGGCAAGAAAGAAATATTTATTCTGCAAGCCATTAACGACACATGCTTCAAGTCTTAAATGTTGTTTTACTTGTTAGCGCTAGCAGTTGTGTTATATCCTCTTTATTTGGTACGTCAGTATCGGATGATAATTTACCTCAGAAGATTAAATAGGGAGTGCGCCAAATTTTGAAAAAAATCTGGGTTCTGGAACTAACGTATATAGGGTCCCAACGATTCTTTTATTGTTCCAATCAATATGATGACAGGTTTTTTCCGGTAGTACAACAAACTCCAGTATAATGTCAATCCCCAATTTTTTTTTTTCAGTCATGTGTATAATATTTTATTATGTTTGTTGTAGGAATCGTTTCGCCGCCCTCGACAGCTTTACCTCAGACAGCTCCCTTCTACAGAACCATCTGGTTTATTGCAGTCATAGTCTTGATAGGCCTTCTACTCCTCTTCCTTCTTCTTGCCCTGTGTCTGAGAAAACGAACTGGTGATCGAACTGTTTATGTTAGGGAACGGGAACCCCTCCCCCCACGAACAAAAATGCGCTCCAGACCGCCATCTATGTCAAGCCTGTACTCATCATCAGAAAGAAGGGGAGGCAGCATGATCGTAAGTCATATGTAATATATTTAATATATTAATAACATACACAATAGAGCTTTATAACTTTGATTTTCCTGTTCATTTTATTGTTCATGCACAGAAATGTCTGGCTGCATTTCCTACTTTTTATTGCGCTTATCAGCAACAGCATTTATTTTTAATCTGTGTCTATGTAGTGTTACACAACGAGCAGGGTCAGGTATGAAAACACGAGGCGAAGCCGAGTGGTTTTAGACCTGATAAAACACTCCTGCTCGTTTTTTAAACACAACATCTATGCCAGTATGCTTTCTTCTGCATGTATATCGGTTGTAAATTTTCATATTTGTGTTACCCAGATCGATTAGCATTTTGTTTAGAGCGGTTTTCGTTTGAGTGGAGTACTGACTTGCTACACGTTCATGGAACGACACGCCGTTACATTGAAATTGCTTCTTATTATCAGTCACAGCTCTAGTTATGATAAGATACGGAAAGGCAAAAGTACGACCTCGAATTTGCCGTATTGTTTCCCATTCATACGAAAACCGCTCTATTCCGGGTAACCAATAGAGTTTTTGCACCATCACGTGCCGGCGCCCATAATACAGCTTGAGCTGTCTGTGGTTAGATGGCAGAACAATAAGATCCCTTTAGTCTAGGGAATTGAATTCTTTCTCGTGTAAAACTATTGTATTGTTCCTGCATGCCATCCAACATGGCTGCCATCACGTGATAGTGCAAAACCTCTATATCCCTACTTATAATAAATTCATATACACTTTATGTACATTTGCGTATTTAAAGCTGTTATGCTGATCACTTTGACTACTACATTTTTCTAATTACTTTTGCCATTGTTTTCCAGGATCTAAATACATTTCATAACGGCAGCACAGTGGCCTTGTTTGATGGAAGTGGAACTCCTATTCGAGGAACTCCTAAGCCGGACCGCTATGACAGCATTGACCGCTACGAGAGGTACAATCGAATTAACCGGTCGCTTGATCTAAATGATGGCAGTCTACAAAAGTTTGGAATGGACGAGAGTTCTGATTGGAATGATCTTCCGCGAACCTATAGCTACAGCAATAAAGATTCTGGTTTCGTAAGTATATAGCTAATTCAATTAACGTTGTCGCTGAATAAAGCCTAAAGCTTTGAGAGTGGGTAATGTATTTCACAGTGACATATTTACAATAAGACAGTCACTGTATGTTTGCAAATTCTACAACTTGGGCATATATTTCTTAATAGTCCCCTACACAGTTCAATGCAACATCTTGAAAGGTAGCCGTGCCTTTGCATTAAAGCGCGACGAAGGGTGAGCTTGCAATGATATAAACATGTGAATAATTGTAATAACTGTCTAAGGTGTTGAAAAAAGGTCTATCATTGCAAGGTGGCGCTGGGAACTGTGAAGGGGACTATTCTTACATAGCCTATTGCAAGAGAGTATGAAGTAAGCACATCTCTCATAAATAGGTCTATCCCCATGAAAATTATTTGAAAATCTATTTTTAGCTGCACGCGCAGCCTGAACTGAATCAGGAATCGCATGATAAAAATATTTCAGGTTGCGCGCGGAACTAAAAATAGATTTTCAAATAATTATCATATAGGGCACTGAGGTGTGCTATCTAACTTCATGCTCTTGCCTACAGTGAAGTTTGCCGGTGAACAAAAGAGAAATGATAGGGTTTAGGCTTTTTTTGAGCGACAACGTTTATTGAATTAGCTATATTACAGAATGATATCTTTCCTCGGTATCCAAGTACGACCAAAGTGACAGCAATTATTCCTCCTCCAAAAATATCGTTACTCATTCTTTTCTTTTCCTTTCTTTTTCTAGTTCATGGAGGATAAGCTGCCTTTGTCTGACAGCGATGAAGAAAGTACTCCTCGTCAAAGCTTCAAACGCGAGCAATACTTTACTGATACTCACTTATGATAATGTATATGTAGATTAGTTTTTCTTAAACGAGACATAAGGTTATGGAGATATTATTGGCCATAAAGAGCAAACTGTGTTGTGAAAAATGATTACAGTGTGGCGAAAATTTTCAAACAGTATCAATCAACAATTTCAGAAAGCTCTTTTTTCCTGATTAATATTGGTCCCAGTTCGTCCACCAAAAGAAGACCAAGGAGCAAAAACCATGTAAATATACAATTCAAAATATCATTATTCTTTATACAATATGTATAGTTTTGTAATTAGGATATTAATAATTCAGCAATATACACCCGAAATTTAAAGGAAAATTGGCAACAATCAGCTGATTTAAGGGACGCCTTCTGATGGCATACAAAAGCATCAACCCAACAAATCTGAGATAAAAGTTCTAAATTTCTACTGAATTTCAGAAAGGCAGATATATGTAAAAATGCAAAAAAAATATTTCAGTTACTAGCTAGCGTTTTCCTTGTTCTCTATTGACTAATAATTGAGACTTAATTAATAAAGCAGTGTGCAAATTAAAGCTTTTGCTTTATTGTATTGTCTTATTCCACAACAGTTATCCATAGTCTGTTACTTAGACCCAAAATCGATAATAGCAAATTCAAATTTAATACTTGCAGCCAAATCTATTGGATTTGGCTTCTCGAATAATGGGTACTGAAACAGTCTGCACTGAATGCAGGTCACATTGAATCATGTATTGTTGAATGCAAGTCTCGTTTGCATTCAGTTTTGGTTCAAAAACCTATTTCACAATAAGTGGTTGAAATCTTTGAATTTAGTCAATTATTTTACTTGCATGGCTTTATTATAACATTTAACTTTCAATTAGCATTTAACTGCATGACGTATTTATTTACAATATTTCTTTTGTGAGGATTTTTTTGGGACACACGGCTTTTCTTTTGGACTTGGTGCCATTCTTACTCAATCTGAAGTCTAGAGTTTAAATTAAGGTAAGGTGGACGATATAATTAAGTTGTCCCTGAAAAATTTAGAATCTGCGCAGACTCGTGGGAAAGCCAAACACATGACCGTCCTTCTTGGAGGTTGCTATGAGTGAAGGCGGAGGAAACGTAAAGTGCGTAAGACATGATCAGTAAGCACCTCAAAAGTTACCACCGAACACATGTTCCAAACATGTGAGATTTCATGCCCGGATCGGCCTGATCAGTCCTCTCAATCAACTACTTGATGTCATGGTCATCTTCACAGTTGCGATGGACGAACATCATCATCAGTAGATATTTTTTTAGTTTCAACAATTGAGTAGATAAATATAGATGCAGTGAATCCATAATAAATTTATTTTCCAAAATTCGCCGACATCAATAGCTCAATCATGCAAGAAAGATATATCCAATGCCATTCCCCCCTCTTATTGTTTCCTGTAATCTTCAGCCCCATCAATTCTGTAATAGCTAGATGAAAATGACCATTCAGAATCGGCTCCTTCAAGACTCTGGTCTTCAAATGATCTTCGACTTCGAGGCAAACTCATCTCCGATCGCGATGGACTTGTAGAGTAGAGCAAACTACCGGAAGGTGAACTAGGTGAGCCACTTTGTGTTTCCTTGCGTTGCGGTAAATGCATTGAGTGGGGTCTGGAAGGCTTACTGCTGGGTAAAGATTGAAAAGATCCTGCGATGGAAGATCGTATTTCAGACAAGCTCTTCTTCATGTCTGCTATTAAGTAATCCTCATCTATAAACTCAATATCGTCGTAGCTGTCATAGCTTGAATCGCTGCGTATTGACATTTCTTCTTTTCCGCTTACTTTTGGCATGTCAGCTCGGTTGTAGGATACGATGGATTCTTCGCTTGAAAAGATTTTGCAAGTAGGATTCTCTCCCTGGAAAGATTTTGAATCATGAGGATGTGTTGGCGTAAGGTCTTCTTCCAGAATGCCTTCTTCAGGCTCAGACTTCCTCCTCCCGCAGGACCCTGTAATGCATCTGGAAAAGCAGTTATTGAATCCCTTGTTGTGGGAGGGTCTTTTTCTTCTGGTTTCAACTTGATTGTGCTTTTCGCAATATATCGATTCAATGCTGACTTTAATCTCACCATCCGATGAGACGCGCCTATCACAACTAAATTGACAACAACTTCCTTCTGTCTTTAGTTTCTCTCGATGCTTCGACTTTTTAGTGTTTTTCATGGATGGCTTTCTTCCAATATGAAATGCTGACAGCTTCTGCAGTATCCCTTTCCACAGTTTCACAAGAAAATTCTTAATGTCTGATGGAAACAATGATCTGAAATATAGCTTGGCAAAATTTAAGATTATGAGATTTTTGAAAGGCTTATTAGCCTTCATTGCTGCGCTTGAAAGGGCATATGAAAAGTTAAGTATGGCTATAAACATGTTTACAAGGATGATGGTTATAATGAATCTCAGGGAGAAAATGTAGAATGGTCCAAGAATTGGACTGATTTCATAAAGTTTCTTGAAGCCAAGATCACCTCCAAAAGATCCAACCTGTAGTATCTCCAAAAAGGCATTCTGCAACGTTGAATAGGCAAACATGTTATTGCCAAAAGCCACATTTGCTAGCATTGCAAAAGCTGTAATTGCTGTAAAGAATACCATGCTGAAGGATGTAAGTGGCTTTGAGGCATTTTTCAGAGACATTAGCATAACCAAAACTGGGCGATTGAAGGAAACTATTTTCAATGTCATGATCGTCAGGATAAATAGAATAAAACCAAACAGACAGACTTCAAAATCAGAATAGAAAACGAGTCCGTCGGTTGCCCATGTCTTGTAAGGGTTTTTGCCGACATCTTGGACAAAATTACTTGCATAGTATTGAACAAATGAAGTCATAACCATCGCCATGGCGCACAATGATAACAAGAACATTTCAAACCAATTCCAGATACTTTTGAAATATCGCCATCGCTGCATGTATATTTGTCGTATTTCAAATATGATAAGGATGATTATGTAGATCAGAAGTGCAATTTGAGATGTATACATAAAGATCCTTGATTTAGCGTCAGATGGCGGGTAAATTACCAAAGTTTTGATGTACATTGATGTTGAGGCTTTTCCATGCAGATACTTTTTGTAAACGTATTTAACAACGCATAGCAGACTACTCGCCGGCTCAAAAAGGGTAAACTCAATGAAAACTGCCGAAGTGAAGTCATCCAACCATTCATGATCCATTAAGTTCTGAATTGTTTTCAGTGCAAACTTTGAGTTGTATCCAAGCTCTGCAGTATATCCACGGTTGGCATACAAGTTTTCCGTCATATAAAATGTCGCCTGTGCATCATCACTGTGGTATCGCCAGTGATCGGGACAGATTGCATCCAGTTCTGATTTTGTTTTGTATAAACTAATATTTGAAATCGTTTTCCAGCCTTGCATATAATATGGACCTCGATCTTCGTGTTTTAAGGAATAGGAAGGCAGACAACGATTGAAGATATCATCGATGACAGGATACTGCTTGTAGGCTAAACACTTTTCAACTAATAAAATAAGGAAGAGAAAAATTAAAGACAAAATACATTTACAGTCAAAACAACTCAAGCGAATTCCCCTAGGCTCCATTAATGATCTCATTATTGGAATCTTGAGTTGATTATTCATTAAATTCATTTTCATTAAATAATCGGAAGACTCCAAACTGCACAAAAGTTCTCAAAAAAAAAAAAAAAAAAAAAAAAAGTTATGTTTGCAAATAGGAGAGTTTGTGTCCATTGCTATAACATTGCTTTTTCAACAGCCAGGACCTGCTGATAATTTCAGGAAAAAGATTAAGAAAGATATCCCAAATAAGGACGTTCTCATAGACAATATTTAAGTAATGAGACAACGACAGCAACATTTATTATTGTACAGGCTTTTTCATTAAACCTCCTCGTTTTGCGACATACCGGCCATGTTAATAATGTGTGACCAGTATTAAAAAATATATTAACTTTCGCTTTTCTATCACAGCGTGGAACACTCACACAGAACACTAAGTTCCATACTAGATGACTAAACCCAAAGTTCGAATTAGATTTTAGAAGTTGATTTTTGCGGAGAGAAGAAAACTGGAGGACCCGGAGAAAAATTATCTTGCACTAAATTCTTACCTCAAGGACAAGATAAGGTGGAAAATATTACATTGCGATCGTCAAGCAAAGGAACTTCTTCTATTTTTACCACCAGATTATTAGGAACTAGTTCAACACGTCTATTCTACAAGCTTACCCGGTTTAACCCTTAGTTGTCGCAGCCTTGGCATTCCCACAAGGAACGCTTCTCGATTGCTGATGAAACCTTCCTCGTATTTAAAAGGCTGGTTGTTGTACCAATGTGTACCATACAGCCCAGGAACAAGCACATTGCGGGTCCAATTCCAAAGCTGTTTATGATGATGGACCTTTAAGAAAATGTTCCAAAACTTTATTTATTACATTTGTGTAAATGAAGTTATGATTTTTTGAAACATGAAACATCAGTTTCGAATTATTTCTTTCATTTTTCTTCTGTTGTGTTATCTTAGGGGTAATGTATCAAATCAAGGGAGCACGGCAGAAATAAACCAGTGCGGGTTTCCTCAAAAAATACAGCGTAATCATCCACATACCAAGGGCGGATCGGCCTTAATTGCTGTCAGGTTCTAAGTCCATACGACGCCTTGTGAAAAACACGAGGCTATTCAGTCCTGAACACATTGACTGAACACATACAAATCTCTGTATTTTTGATTCCAAATAATTTCACTGCAATTTGATGTATAGCAACAAAACTTTCCAAAAATACATATTTATGCTTACTCTTTCTGATGGTGGTGCTCATTTTTAAAGTCAATAGCGGCCATTACTGCATTCGGTGTATGGGTATACTATATAGTAATTCGACTACTGTCTACTGAAAGATGTGCATTCCGATACTCCGCTGGGCACGCGCGACAAAGTATTCAGCCCCCACATTTGTTTCAGTATTTCAAGGGCTACTAGGCTAGTCATATAGAGGATATTATGATGGCGAGAAGATATGAAGTTTATTTCTGTAGTGGTGAAAATATTTCATGAGTGAGCGCAGGGTTCTAGATTTGGCATTAAAAAAATTTCATACTTAGCAAGATGCTTGCATTCAATGAATAATCATATCACACGACAACCAATTTTTTTTACTGTTAACAAAAGGGGCAAAAATGTAGATAATAATGTTATTTAAAGCTAAGTAAGCATAACAACCTCAAAAAGCTTGCGTTTCTTCTGGATCGGCATGTGGGACTTACCTTATCAAATCCACGAAACACATCTTGTACAGATTTGGTGAACATGAATCTTGAGCGATCTCGATTTCCATAACATACAGTCATAAAGAGAATAGATAGCACAACAAGACGAAATAATTTACGAATAACTGTAAACATTTCTTCCTTTTGCTGGTCATAAACTCTTGCCCTTTCTAAGACGTTGTCTTCTGGCTGTTCTATTGTACTTGGATTGACTACTTTTGCTTTTTTTCGATATCGAATGTCATCTTCTTTTGGAGGCTTTGTCAAAATAGCAGATAATATAACTGCAATGCAGACCACTTTGACTGGACCAGTGATGAATATGTCTTGGATTGATGACACTACCACAGAAGCTAACCAGTTGCTGGACGTTTCTTTCCCCCATTGCATACTGTAAAATACTACAAAAGCAGATGAAACCAGTATGACACTGCAGCATAAAACCCAAGCTAACGAAACCATGATCCTGCTTAAGTGGTAGCGCTCCTTTCTTTCTGTTGGTTCATCTTCATTGTCCATGTTACTGGCTTTTTTGAATAGCATCACGATTATTACATTTATAGGTATCGCTATGAAAGCACTTTGTACTCCAATCTTTATGGCATTAAGACTTATCTGTATTGGGCCAATATTGAATTTATGACCATCGGCTTTGGAACCCAATTGATAGAACATAGCATTTGTTATCATGGCAGCAAATAGTATTGACATGCAGCAAGCAAGGCGCTGGGATCTTGTAAAAGGGTTGTGAGGTGGGCGCGTAAAAATTGAAATCCACAGATGATCATTTGCAAATCCTCTTGCTGTACGCAAAGTGAAAAAGTCTCGAAAACTGTTTCCATCGCTCTTGTTGAAGGCCTTTGTTTCCGTGGCTATCTGTCCATCTCCTTTGTCAACTGCAAGCCATTTGTTAATAAAAAAGTGTTTTTTTTCATTAGTTTCCTTGTCAGTAATCATGACTTGGTGAGCGTACCAGCATGGACTTGTCCCAGCATTATCATGCCAAATTTTGATTTTTATCAAGGCACCCAATGACTTGTTCAGAAGCAAATTGAAAGTATTTATGCTCCCCCTTGCGAAAAGTATAGCATCATCATCGCTTCTGGTGGTGATGCATATGGGTGCCGTACATCCATTATCTCCATAAATTACTATTCCAACATCTGCTGTTGTTCCGCTTCCTCTCCAAATGCCGGTTTCGATTTGAATCATGTAGGCATGCTGATCTTCGTTTGCAGTGCCTTGCATTTCAATGGTTCGGTTGACGTTCTGATTATGAAGAAAAAGAAGAAAAATTATTGATTTTAAATAAGTGTCCCAATTTTTTGCTAAGTCATGAGCAATATTCTCAAAAAGCATGGCAATCTTTTAATAAAAAAAACAAACAAACAAGCAAGCAAACAAATAAATAGACAAAAAACACTGAAGAACAAAAGCGCCTCAGTGGCGTTGCAGGGAAATTGTCAACTATATTTTATGGATATTTCCATTTTTTCGAGCGTTTTAAGTTAATGTGCACGATAACAAATGTAGATATAAACATTCTTGTACGTGATGTGACCGATTCTAAACAAGTTGGAACCCATCCTGAAGCAAAGTCTATGCGTTCTTACAACGGTTAGTCATCAATGAGTGTCAACAAACCTTTCTTTCGTCAATCTTGTCATATCTTCGAGTGGCAAATAACCCAATAAGAAAGAGCATCAACAGCACGCAAACTGTTGTTAATATACTAATGTTTCCAGTATCGTCAAGCGACTGAAAAGCTTTGAAGACCCGAGAGAAGTCAATGGGATTGGGTGCTACGAAGAAGTCTCCTCCAAATGTCGTTAGATGATTGCAGAGGCAATGGACAACATTACTTGTAGAATTGGACCCAAGCTATTATAAAATGATAACATAAGTAGCAGAAACACCATAGAAAGTATTAAGAATGAATTTGGGAGGGAAGAGAATTAGAGTAACTAACGAACCCTTGGAATCCAACACCTTATTTTGTTAGACCTTTTTGCTTTGTTAATTTTTTTGCTTAGTTAATGAACAATAGTTGTAGTCAGATCATAATTTCAACATACGCAAGTGTTGTGCATGGGTATGGCCCGACTCGTTGTTAATTAGAACAATGAAATGCAAGCATCTTTTGTTCAAATTCTAAAGATGTTCAAATTCCGTACAATCTTTGATTTCAACTATTGTTTTTAGAGTGCACGAAGTCGAAAATAGTGTTAGAGCATAAAGGTCTATTGGAAGAAGTAATCAAAT